>CM062296.1:146614992-147814992 GCA_031216915.1 Pictodentalium vernedei | reverse complement strand
TGTCCTCATTGTTTAGTGTTAATGCAGATGGGAATTTCGTCGAACAGTTGTGTAATAAAGTTGCATAGAGATCATCGAATGGCATAACGTAAAACAAAATAGGGAATTCAATCAAAATTATGGTTCTCGTGTGATGGGCGCTCACCAGATATAGCCATTATGGTAGGTGGCACTGTTGTGTTCAATATATTTTTCGTAAAAAAAACAATTTACGAGGTAGGTAATTTTGACTATTGATATGTTTTATAAGACAATGAAACTACTCGCGCTCAACTATATTAATTCATTTATTTTTGACAGGGTTGTAGTTGCAGTGGTTTACTATGGATTCGCTCTTTATTCCGGAAATCTCTCTGGAGACGTTTACGTTGACTTTGCTCTTATTTCACTGATCGAGATTCCTGCAAACGCACTTTTATTGGTACTCATGAATCGCACAGGAAGAAAATTACTCCTTGTTTCTGGCATGCTGATTGGTGGCATAGCATGCTTGTCTAGTGTGTTTGTAATTCTGTGTGCAAGCAACAGTAAGTTTTCTTATGAAATACAGCACCTAACACGAAACCAAAAATTCACAAGGCGCTGCAGTGTAATGCAGATGGCGCCTTGTTGTATTCAATAAAAGTTGTTTTTTTCAACTTTAGTAACCAAAGAGACGATTTCCAACTCCAGTGCCTAAAGATTATATATTTCGAAAAGAATGGGGAGAGGGTGCATTCGGATCTCCACCGCAGTTGGAAATCCACAGGTAGCAGTTGCAAACATTTCTCTTCCTCCTTCATGGGGGCGGGGTGCAATGTCCTTCTCAAATATTGGATGCTCGACCGCCGGGGGGGGGGGGGGGGGGGCAGGAGGTAAAACTGCAATTCCGAGGGAACACACTGCTCTGACTATACAGATGTACAGATAAAAAGAGGTGTCACCTGTAAGTACCCTCCCCCGGCTCCAGCGAATTAGACACGCCTGGGTATCATTTCTTCTATATTACATACAATATATAAAAGGATCACTCCTCCCTATCTTCATGTTTGTATAAAAAGTAAATGTGCACATGAGGAGGAGGGTCTTATACTGGATTACATGTGTCCGTACGTCTGTCTGTCATATCGGTCGGTTCAACAGCTCTGCAATGAGTGGGTGGATTTCAATGAAATTCATTCTGTAAAATCATTAACCCCCTTCCGCCACACATTTTACGGAGTTCTCATTCTATTTTCGCTGAAGTTACTGCCCTTACTTTGTCAACTTTTCAGCGATATATGTTTTTGTCCACCTACACACAGACTCATCCCTCAACTTGCAACATGTGGGATTATGCCTTCACATCTAGTGCAATCTCTTGTTTTATTTGTTCATTTGGGTTTAAAAGCAACCTGGGTCATATCATTACGAACCATTTGCGGATGGTGGAAGCCAGGGTACCCGGAAACAAGTTGCTGAGAGACCATGATTTACTATGGTACTCTCTAATTTGCAACCACGGCATAAGCAGGGTTAGTATTAGTTAACCATTTAACTAACACGAAAAGCAGACAACACTTGCAAGCAAAATGAATTGAATAACTAATGTTTTTCATTTTTAGTCTCAAAAACCTAGGTTATGACCCCTCATTGGAACAAGCTCGACGAAAATTAATTGGCCATAATTTAGAATAACGCTGGCCGGTTTTGGCCGTTACGTTGGGTTACAGGGTTCAAAGCAAGTATAGCGTCGGAATTCTGTACATCTGTGGTCAACGTGTTGTATGCCCACGGAACACTTTACTTCAGCCAATGCTATTTATTTATTTATTATTTTATTTATTTATTGGGGTTTAACAACCTATTCGACAGTCATCTCAAGTCGGACAGTTTCACGAGAGAAAGCCGGACTACACGGAGAGACCCACCGAGCAACGGCGAGCAATTGTCCAGCACCCCAACCTACTAACTCTACAAAGGCAGGGTTAGAATTTGATGAAGACAAGTGCACCATCGACGTGCAGTTCGCCTTAGCGCACAGCGCCATCGTTCCCCCACATTTGCAATCGGGTTTAAGTGTCTTGCACAAGACTACAACGCAGTTCCCGTAGGAGGGATTCGAAACAAGGACCTATCGGCTTGCAGCCTGCACCTCTACCTACTGAGCCACCGCGCACTCTCAAACAGTCCTAACACTGCCTGTGTCGCGGTAGTAATTCTGAGAGTCTGTCAGTTACCCATAGATGGGGTCTTTTCCTTCTGTGTTTCTGATTCTCCCCAGTTTGAATGGAGAGTATGAAAAGTTGTCACTCTCATTTCAAAAGTATGTTCATATGGCTCGTTGCAAAATGGAGAGTTTGCTGATGGTATTGAGGTAGTGTTGCCATTAGCTTAATATTTTAAATTATTCAGTCATTGAAATAATCTCTGCTTTTATATCCGGTCTCTTTTTTTATTTTTTATATTATTGTATGGAGTTTCTGCTTGTGGTTCAGCAACAGAATATGGTCAGGCCTCGAGAAAACCACTCCTCGGTTGTCTTTAAAGAGTAAAAAGCAGATTAAATGACTTACACTCCCACTGTCGATCGTGACTTGTGGCCTGTTTTATTATGAAACGCTGGGCGTCAAGAGCAGACGTTTACGCAGAGTTCTGGGCCACCTCCATCTTGTTGGCCCAGAAATTTTGTGGTCCAAAAAGATTGAGTTATTTTTAGAAAAACCCAAATTTTTCTGTTAAAAAATGTATTTTCTTGGAAAAAGTTGGGTTTTTCCAAAAATAATTCAATTTTTCACCGAAAACCCTGGGTTTTCCCCGGAAAATGTTTAAAATTTGAACATTTCTGGACCACTTTCGACGGAATTTCAAAAATTCACTTAAAACTTCTGCGCTAAATCAGGGGTTTGACAAATTCACCCTTTTTTTAAATTTGACTTAAACCTCGGTGAAATAGTCACTGTTTCACAACGTAACATCGATTTTTCCGGTAGGGGTCTCTGCGCGACCGTGACCCAGAGACACGATTTGTATTAAGATTTTCATCGAGATTTTCCGTTGGCAAAATTCCGAGGAGACACGATTGACGTGTTCCTTGGCGCTCAGAGTTGGAAAAAGAACACGTGATCGAACGTCGATTCCCACGATTCCCGCGGGAGAAAACAATCCTTCTCAACCGGCAAATTCGACATTGGTCCGGTAAACTCGATCGTTCGAGATCGAGCACGCGAGTCCGATTTGAAATCAATAGGGCCAGGTGATTGGGAGAGACGGTGTTCAGACGAGAGACGACCATGTTGTTCAGACTCGTCACCGAGGTTCAGGAACGAGCCAGGAAAGAGATCGTCGAGGAATTGAGACCTATAAAAGAAGGTTCTCAGAGGATGGCTTCGCTCCCCGATAGTTTGGCACCGGGAAGTTAGTCCGATTACACTCCGACGGGAATCGAGACCGAACGAAGTAGCGTCGGTAGTTTTACGCCGAGAACTTTCTCCGAATACACGCCTGAGAGAATCGAGTCCGATCCAAGTAACGTCGATAGTATTGACGCTTCGAGCATTGTTAGCATCAGATCTGACAATAGTAGTGGAATCGTGAAAGATTTGATGTACGGATTTTGTGACTATCGCTATAAAACTTTTGTGGGTGACACGGAAATATCGTATGAAGGCGGCTATTTGATCGTCGGTCCTAACAGGTACGAATTGACCGACGGATTGTATACTCTACTCTCTCACCAGAGACCCGACGATTACACCAAGGAGGGTTACAAAAATTACGGAGACATTCTGGTTCAGGCCCACGCCATGAAGAAGAACAACGATCCCAACGAGGCGAAACTGAAGGATTGGAGAGGTTACAAGTGGAAAAACGTGGTGGAACCCATATGGAAGGCGAACGATTATTTTGTGAAATCGACAACTGGAAAGGGAGTGACCGACACGATATTTCTTCCGCGCGATCCCGATGCCTTGTCGGAGAGATTGAGATTGTTGATGGCTAGCAGAGAGGCTGGTAACACTGGAGTGAATAACGAGATAGTGAGCGTGTGCGACGAATTATTGAGGCAGAAGGTCTTGACTAGGAAGGATTATAAAGAGTTGATGAATCGTTTGAAATAAAATAGTAAGAGAAAAGAAAAAAATATTAAGTAAATAAAAAAAATACATATATTCAAAAAGTAATAAAAACAAAAACGAATTTTAAAAAAAAAATGTTAGTGATAAATAACAAGGGATACGCTAGATCTTACGTCGTCAATTCGATGATGCGATTTTTAACTTGTAAATTCACTGGCGACGCCGCGAAACAGATCACCTCAAGTGATCTCAAAGTTGGAAAGAAGACAGTGCCGGTAAGAAAGTGGTGACCGAAGCGAGCGGTAGAATAGCTTCGGAAGTTGGCAAGAGAAGTGCCGACGCGTTGAAAAATAAATTGATAACTCAACCACCTGCCAAACGATCGAGAATCGAACCAAAAAGTTGGCGAGACTTCTATCAAAATGATGATGTCGTACCAATACAAGACTTAGCTAAAATGACGAAAGGATCGGGATTGAATGTGATTTATAAATAAAAAAAAACTTTTTATAAATAATATATATATAAAAATAAGAATTAAAAATTAAAAAAAAAATTAAAAAAACATAGTTCAAAGCATAGTTAAAAAAAAAAACCTGTAGAAAAAAAAGGAAATCAAAGACATGTCTTGGAATGACGCGATGACCAAGATGCTGAACGACGAGTTCTTTTCCAAGAGCATAAGAGGTCTGATAGTGGGAAAATCGAATTGCGGAAAGACCAATCTCTTGATGAATCTATTGTTGCAACCCGCCTGGTTGGATTACGATAGATTATTCGTTTTCAGCAAGAGTCTCTTTCAACCTGAATACTGATTGTTTCGAGAGTGCATGATACGTAAATTACCCAAGGACGTCATGTGGAGAATCTTCGACAATCAAGACGAATTCGAAGGACACGAGACTTCGAATATATTGGAAGGAGCGACGAGAGAATTGACCAGGGGAAACGCCGAGTGTTCGAACGTGGAGTGTCTGTTTTACGAGAACGTTCCCGATCCCAGACAGTTGAAGTCGGAGAATAAGAATCTCATGATCTTCGACGATCTGCTGTTCGAAAGACAGAATCGATGCGAATCGTACTACGTTCGAGGACGTCACAGCAACGTGGATTGTTTCTATCTGTCTCGGAATTATTTTTGACTGCCCAGACAGACGATAAAGGAGAATGCTAATTTTCTGTGTCTCTTTCGTGAGGATCTCAAGAATCTCAATCACATCTATGGAAATCACGTGGCCAACGACATGTGCAGGGAAGAATTCAGGAGATTCTTTAAGAGGATGTGGGACAAAGCACATCACAAGTTCGTGGTGGTCGATTTGACGAGCGAATTTAACAACGGAAAATATCGAAGCGGATTCGACGATTTTTTTTTTTAATTTCTGATAATAATAGAGAAGAAAAAAAAAAAATATCGATAAAATATAAAAAATATATAAATAATAATAAATGTCAGAACATCTATTAGATCAGATAGTCGAGAATATGGCTGCGAAACAATCCACTCAAATCGTAGTGAGTCACGACACGACTCGCTTCACTATGAAATTCGAACCTCCCGTCGAATTGAAGAAGGAAAAGAGATACGAGATGGCGTTGGTTAATCTCGAGACTTACTATTCGTTTCCCAACGTCACCGAAAATAGTAACACATTCAAGTATTCCAACGGTGTGGATTGGTTCGAGATTCGAATTCCCAAAGGGAGTTACGACATAGGCGATCTGAACCGTCCCATCCAGACAAGACTGAAGACTGACGTCCACAGAAGCAAGATGATTAAGACTCGCTCCCAATACGAGTACTCTACACAGGGTATAAGACTTCGGAGATAATTTTCTAGTGGATTTTTGTGCAGAAGATTCGATCGGCAAGATGTTGGGATACGATCAAAAGATGTATCGAGGTCACGCCGCGTACGAAAATATGGTCGACAATCTCGCGGTCAATAGCATTTTGGTGAATGTCAATGTGATCAAGGGAAGTTACATTGATGGTGGCACTCCGCCTACGATCTACTCGTTCTTTCCGGACTTTTCGCCAGGTTACAAGATCGTGGAGCGACCTCGAAATCTCGTCTATCTACACGTGATTCTGGACACTTTGTATAGCAACAAAGCCACGTTGACAGATCAGAACTGCGATCTGTTAAATCATCACGGAGTGAGAGTGACTGTACGATTTCACATCAGAGAGATATGGAAAAAATAATAACTAATATCTTAAAAAAAATATTTTTTTTTTTTATTTAAAGAAGTTTTTAGGTTTTTATTGATATATTATTTAAGAAATAAAAAAAGAAACTTATAATATTAATAATTTAAAAAATATATATATATATAATTAAATCAAATCAAATCAAATCCCCCCCCCCCCCCCCACCAAAAAAAATATGGCTCGGTACATAATTGTGAACATATCCGAAGGACAGAAAGCTACACTTCACAGAGCGTTGAGAAATCGAGGTGAGGCCGTTAGATTTAAATTCAGTTATGAAAATCTGGTGAGTGGCGGCCGCGATCAAATCGCCTGGACTAAAACTCAAATAAAAAGGATGGAGAAAGCGATTCATAATCGAACGGGAATGACGGTGAGACTGAGTCCCGCTCAATTGAGATATAATCTGAGAACGAAAGGCGGTTTCTTACTGCTATTGGCGGGACTCGCCGTCAAAGCATTACCCATTCTCACGAAGACGGTGTTACCAGCTCTAGGAGTGGGAGCTCTCTCTCGAGACTCACTAGTTCGGGAGTCGACAAATTAATGGGTAGAGGGTTGTTTTGGAAGAAGAGGGGAAACAGACTGTTTTTGAAGGAGAAGGATTGTATCTAGGCCCTGTGAGAAAGGGCAGTGGTGGCGATGCTTTCCATGGAGACGGTCTCTATCTGAAGACCGGAGAGAATGTGGTACCGATTGGTGAAGGTTTGTTGTTCAGTCAGAATGCACTGTTTAAGAATATACCCCTTTTGGGTATGGTATTATAAAAAAAAAATAACAATTAAAAAATGAAACAATAGGAGAGCAAACATATTCCAACAGACGTGTTAACAAGACGTTCATATTACGAAATGCTTATAGCTTTTTTTAAATATTTACATGAGTATGCATTAGAAAGAATTCAATCAGAACAAATCGTACACGACACGTGTTTAAACGGGTACGGAACGTTGTTTTCGTTAATATTGTTGTTCATATTCTTAAATCGAAGTTATTTCAAAAATATCGAAATGATGAAGTGTTCGAATGAAAGAAAAAATGTGTCTTACCAAGATTATGGCATGATTATAGATGTCCTAGATTGGTTAAAATACGATGTGAAATTTGTAGAACTTTACAATTACGGGAAATATCGTTACATTGTTCATTGTGCAAAAAACGTAGTTAATGTATTCAATCTGGGTGATGAAAATATTGAATAATCCATTCGCATATGTGTTTCGAATTTATTCGCAGATTACTCTCATTCGCGTCAAATAGATCGTGGATCGAATTTGCTAAAAGGTTAAAAATCATTATGAATTATTTCCCATATCATTCTAACGATGACGACAACGGTAAAAAATGATGGTTTTATCAAAATACGAAAAGCATAAAATCCATCTTTTGAAAAAAATGCCACCTCCTTCCTATAATAATATGCGCATTCATACTGGACAAGAAGTATTTTCTCATTCAGTTGATGATGTGATGAATAGAATGTGTTGTTATCACAAAAAAATGTAATATATAAAAAGAAAAAAAAAAGAAAAAAAATAATACGAAACAAATAATAGAAAAAAATAATAAAAATATATTTTTTTTGTGTAGATGTAATAATTATGAATAAAATGAATGATTCCATGGAATCGAGAGCTTGGTTTCTTCGAAGGGCACTGTGCAGAGCTTATGCGATCTGCGTGAATGAACAACTTCCTCACGTTTTGAATGAAAGATGAATAGGCTGTTGAGAGGAGAAAGAATTTAATCACATTAGTCATTCGTGTCTTACGATGGAATGGGAAGACCTCATCACTAAGTATTTCATGCGCGCATTGGAATACATCTGACACAACAACGTAATCGAATATTGGAATCAATTTGTGTTTTGCGTCGGAGAACCAAAGCCCACTAAATCAGAAGAGTTGAAGTTAGCACATCGATGTCTCACCACGAAAGACAGTGGACGCATTTTGGAAAATGTGTTGGAAAAGGGGAGACCACTAAAACAATTTTCCGTTAAATAATAAGGGACGAAAATAAAAATACATACAAAAATAATAGATATAAATAAATAAATAAAAAAAAAATGAAAATGGAAACTCGAAGTTAAAAAATATATCCATCGTTAGAGATACTGAACGTCTAGCCCATGTCACCTTATCTACCACCACCGCCGCTAGAACGAGGAGAAAGTGACGATTGTTTTTATTAGAGTTTAATGACACATTAACTGCCAGCGTCATATCATGTCAGTGACAGTTTTACGGGTGGAGGAAGCCGGAGTACCCGGAGAGAACCACCGAGCAATGATGAGCAGCTGTCAGCTCTCCAACATCGTAACTCTGAACTCTGCACCACAGCACAGACAGGGTTAGATTGGTTGAAGACATGCGCACTGTCGATGTGCAGTACGCCTTAGTACAAAGCGTCATCGTGTCCCCATGTAGGCAATCGGCGTTAAGTGCCTTGCCCAAGGACACAATGCGGGAGGAAAGTGACGATGTGGGGCAGAGGTATCGAATCGAACAGATCAATAGAATTCAATCGTATCTGATGCGAGAGAGAGATTCTCGTTGATCGCTCAATAAGAAATATTCGAGATTAGAGAAATTTGTGAGTGGTATGGATCTGACTCTCATCACGGTCTCTATGGGTTTGAATGTTGCTGGAATCAGTCTATTGTTGGCCACCGTCGTTGCTCTTCCAATCGCGTTGGCCATAGAAGGATTGGCTTTGACTGCTGGATTCGTTAGTACAATCAGAAAATTTCTCACTAAAAAATTATATGTAAAGGCTAGGAAGCACATAAATATCAGCGTTTTGGCCGATGCAAAGATCAACACCGTGTCAGATAAGATCTCTCTAGCATTGAAAGATGGTAGGATTTCGGACGGCAAATACGTCTACACATTGAACGAAAAACAAAAATACGAAGTCATGAAAGCGAAGATAAGAGTCAAGAGTCATCAGATCACCAAGGAACAATTGACGCATTCTCTTGTGGAAAAAGGTAGGGAAGAAGTGAGACAATCGTTTCATAAATTATTGGATCCCAAAAAGATTCCGGATGCAATCGATTGAAAAAAAAAAATATATATATCAAGAAAAATTAAAGAAATTATATATATAAATTAAAAAAATACGAAAAATATAAATAATTTATATATACGAAAAAAAAAACAAACAAATATATTGCGTCAAATGCAAGAGAGTTACCAATATGGTTAACATTAAAAAAATGTACTGACAAAAAATAACAAACCCATGCTTCGCAGAACGTGTAAAATGTGCGATTCGACTAAGATGCAATTCGTCAAATGTGGTGCCAGCCTGATGAATAAATTGATTAATAATCTACCCGTCGAAATGCATCTGCCAGGACATCAATTCACGTGACCTGGCAGGAAATCAACCCTTTACCCAACGTAACGGCCAAAACCGGCCAGCGCTATTCTCAAAAATCGCCAATTAATTTTCATTATTTTTTTCATTTTTTGTCTCAAAAACATAGGTTATGACCCCTCATTGGAACGAGCTCGTCGAGCTCGTTCCAATGAGGGGTCATAACCTATGTTTTTGAGACAAAAAATGAAAAAAATTAGTTATTCAAAAATTTTTTTTGCAAGTGTCGTCTGCTTTTCATGTTAGGTAAAGGGTTAAATAAGAGATTGAATCGAGATCTGACTCCTAAATCTTGGAACAAACTCATCAATAGGGTAGATTCGGCCGCTTACAATCAAGATCTGTGCTACACTAAACTTCCCGATGTTGAGACTCATAATCGAATCTGCGATAAAAACATGTTGACGGAAATGAAAAATATATCGAATCCCACTAGGAGAGAGAGACTCGAACGTTCATGGTCAGTAAAGTGATTGGTACCAAACATCGATTCGGATGGGGTCATAAAAAAGTGTCCAGAAAGAAATTATTAAAGAATGCATTGGCGAATGAACTATGCAAGCTTGTAACGCATAAATTTTGAAGGAGAAGGATGTTTGTGAAGGGTCTGGGTCAGATCTGGTCGGCCGAACTGGTCGACATGAAATTGGTTTCAAGATGGAACGAGGGCGTTAAATACATAGTGATAGTCATCGACGTGTTTTCGAAATATGGATGGATGAGACCTCTGAAGAATAAATCGGGAGCTTGCGTGGCCGAGGCTTTGAAGAGCATATTCACATAGTCTTCTCGAAAACTGGATAAATTGTGGGTAGACAAGGGGAATGACTTTTACAACAGTCACGTTGATCCGTTGGTCCACCTCCATTCCGTCGAAAACGAAGGGAAAGCCAACGTGCTCGAACATTGGAATAGAACCATGAAGGAAAAAATGTACAAGTATTTCACGGCCAATAAGACCGAGAAATATATCGACGTTCTAGAGAAACTGGTTGAAGAATACAACAACACGCGACACAAACGATCAAGATGATGCCTGCAGAAGCTAGCGATCCTCAAAACGAAAAACACATCTTCGCAAATATCTATCCCAAAATGATTAAGATCAAGAAAGTGTCTAGACCACCGAAATTTGCAGTCGAGTGAGTATCACTTCTTAAAAGTCACTCTTCATGAAAGGTTACACTCCTCGATGGAGCAAGGAAATCTTTAAGATCATTAGAATATTTTACACGGATCCAGTGACTTACAAAATAGAAGCATTAGAGGATGACGAAGATGGCAGCAGAAGACGGTGTTTTGAAAACCAACCCTTCACTTTTTTTTACACATATATAGTAAGAAAAAAAATAAATTAAAAAAATAATAATTTAAAATAAACAATTTATAATAAATAAAAAGCAAACGAATTAACGCAAACAAAAAAACATGACAAATATATTAGATATAACCGAAGGACTTTTGAGAGATGAAAGCATTCAAGAATATGAAGTTCATGAGTATGAACCCATGACTGGAACCAGTCTGAACAATGCCGGTGAGATAAGAATCATTGTCGAGACTCAAGATCTGTTTGTTCACTCCAGCGAAAGTCACATAGTGATACAGGGATGTCTGACCAAGGAAGACGGAAGCGATTACGCTGATGATGACATAGTCACTCTAACCAATAACGGCAGGATGCATCTGTTCAGTAATATAAAATACATGCTCTCGGGACAATAGATAGAATCCGTGTTTGGTCCTGGCCCGGCCAGCATGATTTACGGACTCTTGACGTATCCGGACGATTTTTCGAAATCTAAAGGACTCAGTCAATTGTGGGTGAAAGACACTGTCGCCGACATGAGTGCAGCTAATATCGGTGTCGCCATGAGATTCAACTACGTCATCAAGACGTCGAGACCTAGAGGAACGTTTTCATATGAAACACTTATCCGGATTTGCAGAAGATTACGATAAGATTCTCTTTGGATTCAAACACAATCTGACATTGATTTGAAAAGGAAATGACGAAGCCATCATCAAACCCACCGCGACCAATGCCGGTAAGATACATCTGAACAAGATATCTTGGTTTGTTCCACATGTGCTGCCTTCGGTCGTGGAAAAAGTATGAGTAGTGTGAAATGGAGAGTATGAGCCCATCCACTTTTTGGCACAGATCGTGTCTCACCCAAAACTTAGTTTTTTCGACCAAATTGCGTTTGTCACGATCGAATTGTTTGACGCGACATGCCCGTGTTCACATCGTGACTTTTTCCAGGTTCTTACAGTGGTGGTGGTAGATGAGGTGTCGTGGGTTTGACGTCGATTTCTCTAATGGGTTAACGTGGGTCGGACTAAAATTTCGACAGAATTTTAACAAACTCTAAAAAATTCCTTCTCCTAAAAACTTTTTGGTGGGCTCAAAAAATCTGACAATGACCGTTCTCGGGAAAACACACCTTTTCACAGAGGTAACACAGACACGCCATTTTAGGTGAATTTTTTTCGACAGAATACCATCAAAAAGACACTACCGGTGTGGATGGAAGATGAGTGATCTAATGTCGATTCCTGTGGAAAAACAGAGTCCAAATCGGCTGTGAATTTATCGGTGGGCCCAAACCAGCCAGCGATGATGTAGAGAGGTTTTTGGCAAGGAGAGAGAGAGATAGCTCATGGAGTCTAAACACGTGAGGTGGGCCCGCTCCAGTCCGTGATTATGTAGATATTATCAGTTATGAGACGGATGATAAAAAATTGTTTTTTAAAATATATATATAACAACATTAAAAAAAATAACTGTTTTCATTGAAGAAAAAAATTATTTTTTTAAAATTTATAAAACAACATTAAAAAAATAACTGGTTTCATTAAAGAAAAAAAATAAAATAAAATAAAAAAAATAAATAAAACAATGTTTCTACACATCGATGAGTAGTTAACGAAAATTATATTTTTAACCCTCGTTGTGGGGTGGGGGCACGATCAGAGCCGAAAAACGTCTTCCTTTTTACAAAACCAGGCATGTGAGGTATGAACTTGAAGGTATCGACGAGTAGATTATGAAAATGACATTTTCCATTTTACATGGGTGTGGGGGTCACGCCCAATAGAAAATTAAAGTTTCGAGAAGGTAGCTGTATGACCTATCAAATTAAAGGTATCGACAAGTAGTTTACGAAAATTATATTTTTAACCCTCGTCGTGGGGTGGCGGGGGGGGGGGGGGTCACGACCAGAGCCGAAAAACGTCTTCCTTTTTACAAAGCCAGGCATGTGACGTATAAACTTGAAGGACTCGTCGAGTAGATTATGAAAATGACAGTTTTCCATTTTACGTGGGGGTGGGGGTCACACTCATCAGAAATCAAAAGTTTCGAGAAGATAGTCGTGTGACCTAGCAAATTAAAGGCCTCGTCGAGTAGATTACGAAAATGACATTTTTTCCAATTTTACTTCATAACAATTCGCGAAGGAAGTCGTGTGACCTATCAAATAAAAGGTATCGACGAGTAGATTACGAAAATTATATTCTTAACCCTAGTCGTGGGGGTAGGGTCACGACCAGAGTCGAAAAACGTCTTCCCTTTCATAAAACAACACACAATATTTAATATTTTATAAAAAAAATACAACAAAACGACAACGAAAATAATCAGTCCTAATAATAACCGTTTTTGTCTTTAAAGAAGAAAAACTGTAAAAAAGAAAAAAAAAGTTGTTAATTTTTTTTTACAATTAATAATTATTATCATTAAAAAAAAACACACACACACAAAATTTAATAACCGTTTTTGTCATTATAGAAAAAAAACTGCAAAAAAAAGTTGTTATCTTTTACATATATAATAAGAAGTAAAAAAAAAACAAAAAAAAATATTTTTTACAGTTAATAATTATTATCATTAAAAAAGAAAAATACACACAAACTTTAATAACCGTTTTTCTCATTAAAGAAAAAAAAACTGTAAACATTTTTTTTTTATTTTTTACATATATAATAAGAAGTAAAAAAAAAAAAAAATACAATTAATAATTATTATCATTTGAAAAAATAATCAGTCATGTAATCATCAGTACCTAAACAATCCGCATTGAAATTGAAGAGAGTTGAGAGATATTCAAAGTTTGATAGTACATTTTATAGTACACACGCTAAAAAACGAATAATCAAGATAGAGAATGTCTGGGGCGAAATCAAAAGCATTTGGTAGGTAACATAAATGAGAGCAATTTATTAAATATATTAGATCAATTGGAAATGACAACACCCGTAATATTGACTTCGGAAATGGTAGAACAAATTAAAAAACAGGGAACAACCATGAAAGATTGCGTGAGACATTTACGAGATATGTTAATGTATAGAGGAAAAATGGCTTTTGACGAATTTATTATTGCTATGTTGAATCTTGATTTAGACATGGACGAGTGTTTTAAGAATGTTAAACCAAAACAAATAAAAAATTTTATGCAAGTTCGGAATGTCGAAACAAAATAAAAAGTAATAAAAAAAAAATATAATTGGATTTTGAGAATACACTCAATGTCTCAAAACCCAATTATTATTATTTTTTTTTTTGAGTTGTCTCCCCTACACAAGTTTGAAACGGTTTATAACTTCACAAAGTATTTTTTCTCTTGCTGTTTGCTTAATTTCTTTAGCAAGAATAATGTCCATAAGAGTTCGTTGAACCTAGAAACGTCTTTTAGATTTTCTCCTTGATAAGACGTGAAACACAATATCAAACACAATTTATCTTTCTTGCTTCTCAGGTTTTCGAGAGTACAGAATCGTTTGCGTTTGAGATATTGTATTAATTTTTCATCGTCATTCTTTTTTTTTTTTTGTTTTTGTTATTATTTTCATTTTTATTTTTTGCACTTACTGTTTGTTTAGAGGGTCCAGTTCGATCAACAGAGAGACCACTGAAGTGGCAGCTTGAGTATTATTGGTTTTCATCTTGAAATTGATCCTATCCCCCACCTGGAGAGGCGAACTGAAGATGCTAGTGTTCGAATGTTGTTCTTTCATTTTTCGACACTGTAACTCTCCTCACATGCCACACCGTTCACCACGATATTGACAATTGCATTTTCGCTCAAGTCCGTTGAAGTTAGACACATTCGAATGATATCATGCAATGGTCCACTACCCCCATTTCCGAAAGACCATTCGGCTTTTCCCTCATCTAACACGCCACTCTCCTCGGCCCAGGGTTGGTGATCAATTGTCTGCCATATTTAATCTTTTCCGCGACGGAGATCAGATTGCAGGCATCCGTCATGTAAGTGGGATTCTGCAGATTCATGAGTGTGTGCCCTCCTATGTCTATATTGCCTTCCATGATATCACCTTTTCTTCTCCAAACTGTATTTTCTTCCAAGAACTTTCAACTGACTGCACGGGAATCGTATTCGGGATGGTCATCAAGGCCGTGTAGTTCGTAACCGTTCATGTTGATGCCTGCTTCCATTTTTCCTCCAGATTGTTTATTCAGATATAAGTTGTCGACTTGAGATTCCAGATAGGATTGAGAATCCTGTATGGCAGAATCCACGTAGCCTTTATTGACTACCATCGAGTCTTCGTCCATATCATCGATCGCAGAGAGATTCAATATCTTATTGAATCCCACATCCAGATCCGACTTCATTTTTAGCTCGTCGATGTTATTTTTCTCAGTTCCAAGTCTACATATTGTTTTGTCGCCGCATCGTTGGGATTCGTGGGAACGGGCACGTTGATTATCTTGTTAGAATTCGAGTTCAATTCGGACTGAATCACTTTAGGAACATAGCGTTCTCTCAGATGTTTACTGAATCTCCCATGAGCGTCATCCACATATCTTTTAGTGGCAACATCGGTCGAACCGCTAAGGATCCGCTACGTTCACCACTCGTTTAGATTTCAAGTCGAGATCATCCGTCATGGCTTTATTCACTTAATTATCTCTCATCATCTGCTGGAAATTTTCATCTCCCCTATCGACGTATTTTTTAATTGCAGCATCTGACTGATTGATCGGTTCGGGAAGATTGTAGATTTTCTTATTGTTTAAATTTAAAGGTTCTTGTCGAGGTTCATATCTTTGAACGTATCGTTCATCCAAGTTGACAATGTTACTAACAATTTCGACTGTGGTTCTTCTTTTCCTTCTGGAGGAACTTTCATTATTGTCAGCACGACTGAATTTATCGACTGTCATGTTTTGTTTTGTTTCGTTTTTTTTCTGTTATTTAAAATTATATATAATTTTTTTTATTATGTTTAATTAATGCAACCAAAAATGTTTTTTTTTTTATTTTATCTCTCTCTATATATATATCAAAAAAAAAGTTCTTTAATGTAAATCGTTGAGAATATCTTGAAAGTGATCTCCTTCCGACCATCTCTTGAGAACGTCGAGGCATAGATGACTGCAAAACACTCGATCTGGCGCTTACACTCGTTTTGGTATTCTAATAACTGACGTTAAATAGTTCCTTATTTCTATCGGCGGTGAGATTCCGTAGCTATCAAAATAATAATTTTTATTCCAATTCGAAAACTGCATGACCCAATGCGTGCCTTCACTTCCAATGTCGTCCAGATTTAAAATTCCACATTCCGAATCGTAGTCTTTTTTCTTGGCAAGGCATCTCTAGAAAACACACCTCGAAAATGTTTGACTTTTAAATCTGTTGCCACTTTCGATAGATCAATGTTGGATAGGGGTTCGTTAGGTAAGACAACACCTTCTACGGATATGCATTTTATTTTCTTCTTATTCATAATATGTTTTTTTGTTTTTATTTTGTTTAATTTTTTTTATTTATTTGGGTTTTTTTTGTCTCTCTCTATTCTTTTTCTTCAAGTTATAAACTCGTGAGTGTTTTTTTTAAACTTATTACATTATGACGTCTTCAGTCTCTCGATTTTGTTGTAATGTCGCAAAATAATGTTAGAGTGCAAACGTGTGTATTTTATCCGGGCATATAATTCTCTTATCATAATTGGGAGTCAATGCAATCTTATTGATTTCTTTGGTGTACATCTCTTGCTTTTCACTTCTAATCGCAGTCATCTTTTTATACACCGTCGGGGAACGCGGTGGCTCAGTAGGTAGAGGTGCAGGCTGCAAGCCGAGAGGTACTCGGTTCGAATCCCACCTGCGTCAACCGCGTTGTGTCCTTGTACAAGACACTTCATCTCCATTGTCCACGTGGGGCACGATGACGCCGTGTACTTAAGGCGTACTGCACGTCGATGGTACGCATGTCTTCAACCAATCTAACTCTGCCTGTGCCGCAGTGCGAGTTACGATGTTGGGGAGCTGGCAGCTGCTCGTCGTTGCTCGGTGGTTCTCTCCGGGTACTCCGACTTCCTCCACCCGTAAAACTGTCACGGTCATGGTTAGCCATTGTGCATAAATATGTGACCTTATAAATAAATAAATAAATAATAAATAAATAAATAAATAAATAAATAAATAAATAAATAAATAAATAAATAAATTATACACCGTCGAACCTTCGAAAAGACACTCTTTATACTCGTCGAAAGCTATGCTTTTATTTGTCACACACGCTTGAATTCCTTTCCATTTCTTGATCTCTTCCCCATCGAGGAGATGAGCGTACAATTTGGGTCTCAAACCTACAAATACGGTGATCTGTCTTCCACCGCTCTCGTCTTTAAATTTATCAGACGGATGATCATCGGGATAATTACTCATGTCGAACCATTCTTTCACGTCTGGCGCTTTGTTCTCGTAGATGTCACTAGTCTCTATATCGAAAGCCAGACTGTCCGTGTCAGTGAACAATAGTTTGGCTTTCGAACCGAATTTTGCTTTGACATAATCGTAGTGAAACTCGTACATCAACTGCTTGCTGATGTCTAAGATGATCGTGCCGAGATAACAAGGTTTATCGAACTTCAGATGCGTCTTTTGCATCTGCACAGCCACTACATTCTCGTCGAATATAATTCTATGTTGATAATTGGGTTTCGCGATTAATTTTCTAGACCTCTCTTCAGAGGCGACGAGTCAAACGTCGGTTCTATTCCTAATGTTTTCCAGAGATTTCCCATACACGCATTTCTTCAAGAGCCTGAAGAAATCTTTTTTGAAGTTGCTCTTGGCCAGCATTCTTAAATTCGTGTTGAGATCGATGTATTTTTTCATCCAAGGCTCCTCGTCGAATCGAATGATTCGATGCACGTTGATCAATGTCATTCCGCGATCGATGTAACGTTTCAAATTTTCGCAATAGACCACATACTTGTGTATGATATTTAAATTGAGAATGAGTTTTTCAATGCCGTTCACTTCCATTCGTTCAGGAGCCAGTGGATAATCGTTGTGTGAATCGTGTAACTCAATTGAATAATCCAAATCAACCTCTAAAATACAAGGATAGTGTCTCCATTTTTGTTTTTCTTCCGACGTTTCGACCCATTTGAGATTTCCAGTCGGTGATGGATGACTCATAGCCCAACCATACAGATTATTAGCATTCCAATACTGTATATATTTACTCGGTTCTCTCGAATCGAAATCTTTTTCCATGTGATGATTTTTCGATTTGCCATATCTGGTGGAAATTATAGATACGTCACCCCTCACAGCTTTTTCATACATGAGCAACATGTCTACATTAGTTAATAATTCCAAATGAATCTCGGTCGTTTTCAAGAGAGCATCCCAAGCGAGTCCAGGTGCAGTAAAATACCAAGCCGGATCTAATTCGTAATGTCGATGACACACTGGTGGAATATTTTCAAACACGTCGGCCAAGAGAAGCACGTCATTTTTCAAATAGAGGCCATGATATTCTCTCATGGATTTCATCTCGAACAATCTCCACACTTTTTGCGCGCGTTCGTAATCGCCATCGGAAATGTGAGATTTGTATACTTTCGAATACAAATCTTCTTTAGGAGGTAGAGCGACGTCGTCGAATTTCTCGAAATCACTCATGTAATCGTAAGGGTAGACGCCTTTCCTCAACATGAAGTCAACCAATTCTCGTCGATCGTTCGAATGTTTACTCGTGATTTTAAATTTCTCCCTATTCAAACTGTCTACTCATTGTTCCAGACCGGCTGACATGAATTTATAACTGTCGATGAAACGTTTCGCTCTACGGATGGGAATCCATTCATCGTCGACCTTCTTTCTATCGATGACCTTCCATTTAGTGAATGACATGTATTTAGCGTCTTTTTCCGCGATGCAGCTGAACTCTCCCTTGCTAACACCCATATTTTGCACGAACAGGTGACTATTGTAGCTCGAGAGATTGTGAAATATTACCGGATAGAATACAGCGTCTCGAAATTTCAAAGCACATTTGTTGTGAGCAGCGCCACGAAAACAGAACGGTGCAGTGATTGTGATCCTTAACTTTTTATTATTTTCACAAACATTATCGAACGGTTGTCTACAGATGTGACATTCAGTGGTTTCCTCGTATTCTTTCCGTTGCTCTGGCGTGATGATCACGTATTTGGATTTTTTTAAATTTGTCGTATAATCCTTGTATTTTCGATTCTAACTCTTCCACGAATTTTTTAGCCACTTCGTCGTCATCCGAACGTTTAGAGTAGACGAATGGACCTAACGATTCTCCATCGTCGAAAGAACATTTCGCGTGATAACAATAACCCGAAGGTACGTGCTTCTGAAGTTTTTCAACAAAAAACCCACGCTCATCAGGCTGGCAAGAATTTATTTTCGTGGTGAAACATTCGAAATCGTCGTAGATGACGAATGGAGGCACCAATCTTCTTTTGTATTTGTAAAAATTCACGTGACTGTTACCTTTAGGCATTTCGACGGTAACGTTCGACTTTTCGTTGCAATATTCCTGATGACGCATCAACGATTCTTGACATATGAGCGAATTCATGCAGTTGAGACAGAAAAATCTCTCATGCTTATGTTTAGAAATCTGATTCGATAACAATCTACTCATATCCTTAATCCAGAAATAATGTTGGTTGTCGCCCTTTGAAATCAACAACAAATTAACAATATAAGCTCCCTCTCTTTATGGGAAGTCAGTCTGAGAGGATAGACTATTCCTTTTTTATCGTCTCCGTCGTATCCTAAGACGTTCACAGCCATGGAGAGATTTAACTTTTTGAAATGCTTGATATCTTTTAATCCCGTCGGGAAAAGCACTCCCGTCCAATCGAGATTTTCACCAGTCTCAGCGTACTTGGAAACTCTATCGCTATGCTTGTCTATGGGATACAAGGCCGATGCGATCGCTCATTTGAAACATTCGCTATCCGCTTCATTTTTCACATTAATCAAAGCTTTTTTTGTTATATAGAAAACGAGGCAATTCTATATACGAAGACATTGTCAAAGGATCGTGTCTGTTCACGTGAATCTCGAGATTCAACATTTTCTCGAACGTCCAACCACTTCCTGGACATAGATTCTAACATTTTGTCTTTCATCACTTCATAAACATCGAATAGTTCATCCATCATCGTCAAACACAGTTTCGATTTTCGATCGGAAATAACTATCATGTAGCACTCTCTCACCCGTTTTCGCTTCGACCTTTTCCATCAGATAGTGCAAGATCATCTTTATTTTTAAACCCCTATCTAGTTCTCTTCGTAACATATCCAACACTCCATCCTTTGCCCGTTCCGTGAATGATTCAGGATCGAGATTCGCGAAACCGGAACTCACATCAAAAGATTTAAAATATTCTTTCATTGCTTCTTCACGTTCATTCAGAACCAGCATTTTTTTCACTGCCTTGCTCACGATCACTCTTATCGCTTCAACTCCCTCGTCCTTCCCCAACGCTTCCAAGATTTCGTTGATCGTTTTCGAATCGTCATCTCGAACCGCGTCGCTTTTAATTTTTTTACTTCCAGTCTCTTCCCGCGATTCAACTTTTCGTTTGACAGTCTCCTTCTTCTTAGTTTCCACGCGTCGGGGTTGTTTCGTCTCATCATTTTTCGCCACGATTCGAGTTTTTTCCTCCGTCACAGGCCTTTCGTTCACCCCCTTCCCACTGCGTAAATGATCGATGGATTCTTCTCTCTTCATGCGTTTGACACCTTTCAAATTCAAATACGAACGAGGCACTCTGGCTCGTAAATTAACTAGAGCTTGGTCATAAGTTTCGGCACGCAAAAAGTTAATCAATTCTTTTTGAGTCTTCTTTTTATACCACCATCGAGATTTTTAATTCCTAGATTTCTACAGTACCGTTTTAACTGGGGTATGGTACAGAAATATAACATTTCCACGTCGGACGTTTTTGTTGTTTTTGGCATTTTGAATGTTAAAATAATTTCTTATTTTTTTTTTAAATGTATATATTATTATTTCGAGTTCTGTGAATTTTGTTTTTTGTTTAAATATATATAGATATAGTTTGATTTTTATTTTTTGGGAGAAAAAATCAATTTTTTTCTCAAAATGTGAATTTTCTTTTCTTTGTTTTTATCCAAACGTCATGTGTTTTCCCTAGTCAGAAATATAATGTTTTGAAAATCGACAGAATTCAGTCACCATTCATTCCCACAAACAATAATAGCAAGCTAAAAATTATTCATTGACTTTTCAAGTTCACTGAAGAATAACGGACAACACATACTGATCATAATTATACCTAATGGTTTATACAAAGAGTTCATTCATGAAATTATAACGGTCATTTCAGAAGAATCGAAACGAATAAATTTGTGTTTACCTCCAGTCTAGTCAATTATTGAATTCATAATTCCCCATTATAAATTTACATCACAAGATCTACCTCATTATCAATTCACATCACAATTTGCCTTACTATATAGACAGTTACTTCGAGTACACTTTTCACACACTAAAATAAAACCTTCAATAATGTTAATACAATACTTTTAATTATAAGAAAAAATAACTGAAATACGTGTGCATGCAATTATTTCGACTCGCGCGTTTGAAAACAAAAACACAATTCTGAGAAAAAAATTGATTTTATCACAAAAAAAATAAATTATATCCATTTATATTTAAATATTAACCCTTAAAAAATATACTACGAATTGTCACGCAACGTCGCATCCACGACGTAAACATTGATTTTGAAATCGTTTCCCTTTTGATAGACCTATCGAAACACCACATCCATGAGCTCGAACATCAGTCGCTGTTGTTTTCCAGAGATCAGATTTAATCTGCGAACCAACGCCTCGGAAACTCCAGGAAAAATCTTCCTTCCATAGAAAATAGTGGAGACACGGTCTGGATCAAACCATTCAACGTCCGTTGAGAAAAGTTTAATAAAACGTCTTGGGATTCGTACGTCAAATCCAGATCGGCCTTGCTCAACTTCAAAAGTAGGACGCATTTATCGAATTCGTTCGTCAAACCATCACATTCCATGTCCGTCAATCGAATGTGATCGTGAGATTCTAACTTATAAATTTTACTACCAAACTTCGGGTATCTTTCGACCCACTTCAATTCTAACGAGGATTTCTTCTTTTTTTGAGGAGTCGCTCTCGGTTTCATGATTATTTTTAATTTATTGTGAAATATCTAAATTTTGTTTTTTTGTTTTTTAAATGATAATAATTATTAATTGTAAAAAATAGTTTTTTTGTTTTTTTTTCTGCTTCTTATATATATATATATATATATAAATAAACAACTTTTACATTTTTTTTTTTTTAATGACAAAAAAAAATCCCACTTCTTCAATTCGAACGAGGGTTTTCTTATTTTTTTCAGGTTTTTTTACTTTATTGTGAAAATATCTAAATTTTGTTTTTTTTTGTTTTATTTTCAAATGATAATAAATATTAATTGTAAAAAAATATTTGTTTGTTTCATATATATTTTTGTAAAAAAAAAAATTAAACAACTTTTACAGTTTTTTTTTCTTTAATGACAAAAACAATCTCATCCATCATTCGTCTAACAACACATAAATTATATCGGATCGTCGGTTTTTTCTCCCTTCTTCCCCATCGAACCGAACGACGGAAAAAAAGAACGTGGCGTATCGGTTTTCTTTCTGGATCCGAGGGGAAAAAAAACTCCAAAAAAAACCTGTGGCGTATCGGGTTTTTTTCTGGACCAGTCGACGGCACTACAAATTTACCCAGTCAGATGCGTCGCGGCATTTCCCGCGAGAAAATCCCAGTTCCTGATCGAGGGTCCTTTCAAGACATCACTCTGCCTTTTTGGGACTTTTCGTGATTTTTTCCGAAATAAAAATCCACCCCTATCGGAAAATCAGTGTTAATCTCTCAAAAAAGGCTGGACCAAAAACCCATTTTGTTATATAAGCACCGTGGTCCAGAAAGCTCAAATTTGAACATTTTCCACGAAAAATCCGGGATTTTCCTGGAAAAGCTGAATTATTTTTGGAAAAAAACAAAAAATTTTCCGAAAAAATTGGATTTTGTTTCTAAAAATAAACCAATTTTGTCCAAAATACCTCAATTTTGTCTGGACCATCATTTTCTGGACCAAAGGAATCAAAGTGGTCGGGAATCGGCTGTTATCACCTACTGTAGTCCATAGTCTGAGTCACACATCCAGATATCGTAGCAGAAGTGTTTGGTAAAATGGTTACACTCTTGCTCTCACAGCATTTCGCTATTCCCAAACTATTCTTGTTGCGCTTTAAATTCGAACCCCACGATGGGCGCATTTGTAACCAGTTCTTGTGTTGGGCAAAGTATGTAAAACAAGTTGGTATTATGTTTAACGTGGATTCAGTTTTTTGTCCATCAACTAACACACATCAAAACTGACATCATATCATCAAAAACTTAACTCTACAAATAAAACAGTAAAAACTTCTTAAAATATATACAACCTGGATATTTCAGACTTCATCCTCATCATTTCAGTAATTTCCACACAAGAAGTGTAATTAACTGAGCTCCTTTCAATGAGTCATCATCTGATGTACAACACTGGAACAGGCTCACTGAGCTCATTCCAGTGGGGTACAGCAGTCAATGAACCATTGACAATCACTGTGATGTAATCAACAGTAAGCTCATACCAAGAAAGTACAATCCGATGTCACACACTGGGACAAGCTCCATGAGCTCATTCCAGTAAGATACAGTGGGCGATAAGCCCTTGGGATTAACCACAGTCCAACTCACCATAACATACCACCAAGAGATAGAAACTGTCATTTCACACCAGAGCGAGCCCAACAAGCTCATTCCGGTGAGGCACAATAGTTGATGGACTATGAGTGCACAGGTGTAATACATCTAACCAAAAGCTAATGTAAAAAATGATGAGGCCATCCAATAAGAGTCACTAATCATGACCAAGTTACTTCCCTTATATATGATCCAATAAATTCTAATAAAACAATTCAAATCAAACAAATATGGTCCACTCATGCGAACACCACAGAACAACTTGAAGGCCTAAATCTGTCAAGAACTTCCGTTGGTGCATGCATGAGTAAACCACACAGCATACCAGATCTTTCCAACAACTCACAATCCAGGTAACATTTCTACACAAATATGTAAGTCCTAAATGAGACATGGCAGATAATTAATCCACAGAAATAACAATCAACTATGATGTGCAGATTGACTCAGAATCAAGCTATTACTAAAATATACAATTTGACTGATTGGAGTTCAATTTTACCTTCAGCATATATGGCTATACTCAAAATACCAAAATAAGTCCCAATTTTATAAAAGTGATTCTACACAAATGACTCAATAGTTTACTGAAACTCGGTCAACGAAAGACCTGTAGCTTACCACTGCAATGTAGTAATACCGCACTATTCAACAACAATAAATAGTGAAGTACCAATATTTACAAGTATAAAACTAAGATGAAAATGGATGCATCCCATCAGTGTGACGAGCTCTCCTCCTGTGTCTGTCCCTCTACATCATGGTACAGTCAGATATCTCATACTCAATGCTAGCACCTGAATATAATAAATTATAACACTTAGAGCTAGACTTTAATAACAATGGGAGAGTCAATAATTACGCTGTCCTCAGTGGTATGCGCCCAATGCATTCTGCAGAGCAGAAAGCAGTGAATCGCATACTCACTGATGACAATGCAATTGCAGATATAATTTCCAGCATTAGCAGTGCTATAGGAAGCCAAAGTATTTCCACTTATGCTGGATTAATTAATAATTATTATAACTAAATATTACGTAATTACTACTAACCGCAGAAAACCAGCAAGTTACAATTTAGCATTTGGAACAAATTAACCTTACAATATCGCAGCCCAAAACAGGATTTATAATTATTTAATTTCATAACTTATTACTGATTATTCCAATTATTTTAACTGATGTGGGTCTGAACACTGGCTGAATGATCAGACCAATGCTCCACGCAGTAGAGCATGGAACCGATCAAGCAATCGATGCAGCTCAATTTATAAATGACCAGTTAATAAATTTATTTATTTATTTAGGTTTAACGACACATTAACAGCCAGGGTCATGTCGTGTCGGTGACAGTTTTAAGGGGGGAGGAAGTCGGAGTACCCGGAGAGAACCATCGAGCAACGACGAAGAGCTGTCAGCTCTCCAACATCGTGACTCTGAACTCTGCACCGCGGCACATACAGGGTTAGATTGGCAGAAGACATGCGCACCATCGACGTGCAGTACGCCTTAGTACACAGCGTCATCGTGCCCCCATGTAGGCAATCAGGGTTAAGTGCCTTGCCCAAGGCCACAACACGGGAACACGAATCAGTCGCTGAAATGGTCACCCATCCAACTACTAATCGCGCTCGACGTTGCTTAACTTCGGTGAGCTGACGAGTACCGGTTACCGCGACGCCACCGCGCCCCCCCCCCCCCAGTTAATAAATAAATAAATAAATAAATAAATAAATAAATAAAAAAAAAATAAATAAATAAATAAATAAATAAATAAATATAGCCTATGCAGTAATTTAACTGTTCCTTGACTCAAGAAATCCTCAATCCTCCTTATTCCGTGTTATTCTATTTTCCTGACATTTTCCTCACACAGAATTCAGAAATTCATAGCAAACAAATATAAATACAGATTTCATAAAATAACAATCAATCTCTCTGCACAAACTGAGGGTATGATTTGAAAATCCTTGTCCAGTAAATAAACTGAACAGGCTGGTGAGCAGTATACGAATCTGTCCAATGGTGTTTCTTGGACAGATTTGACTGCCTAATAAAGTTATGTTAGTTGGGTTGATCAGTGAACAGTGCATGAAGTTTGTCTGAGTTATATGTGAAGCAAACTAGATTGTAGGTCATTGAGGAAATCAATAACCTGTAACTGGACATCAGTGAGCCAGATCCTCAGCTACAATATAAACACACTAGGAGGACACTTACATATAAACAGTAGTAGTATATAAGGTACCCGATCGTGCCCCATTTCCCCGACTTTTGGGGGAGCAGCTAGTGTTGAATTCACATAGGAACCGGACTTTTGGGGGAGCAACTTTTGGGGGAGCAAAAGTACGGCTCCTTGTAGCTAGATCCGCCAAATGGTGTCCCTACTGCCTATATAGTATGCTACGGCATGTATAGTGATATATGTACGCATGGGCTATAGGTATATATTATGGGTAAGTGGTGGAAAGATGATGGGAAAATTGGGTTTTCTCGAAAGTTTTTCCCGCGAAACGGTTAACGTTGCTATTGACGTCGTGACGTCATGATACGCACGCGACGTCATAGAGATGCTGACCACTGTTATTGTCCACTATGCAGTCTGACATAACGTAATTCGGGTAAGTGGATGTCGGACTTCTCGTTTGGGGTGGGGTGATATGGTAGTAGTGGTATATATCCATGTTGGTATCCTATTAGCCCTTGGGTCTTCATATCCTATATCCGCTATAGCTAGGTCAAGCAGTATTGCGTGTGTGTGTGTGGGGGGGGGGGGGGGGGTGGATAATGCATGGTCGGCCAGTGCGGTATTGCAAGATAGTGCTTGGTGGTTTAAATTGGGGTACCGAAGGCCATATGTTTTCCAAAAAGGGGTGCCGAAATTGGGGTGCCCAGGAATATTGCCATTGGATATAGGCTTTTATTATACAGAAGGGAAATAACTCTGCATACAGATTATGGGAAATCAAGCAATCTAATTTGTTAATTATAATTTATATAAATGATCTAGATAAATGAAACAACAAGAGTACGCGGAATAGGGTCAGAACTACTGCTATTACGTCCCACCTTACCAGTAACTGGATGATACAAAGCATTCGGTAGGTTAATACTATCAACGGTTAGGATGGGACCTACAGGAGAATATACGAACCATACTCTGCTGCCGTTCTGTATTACCAGACATTGACCCCACCCCAGAATACCGCTCAATAATATGAAGCATCTGGTGGAGCATTCGTAGCAAGGGCCAGAAAGAGACCTACAGGGATATGTACAGCCTATGCTATACTACCGTTCTAAACTACCAAGCATTAACCCCACCTCCACAAAATCACTAGGTCTATCATAACGTACTACATATACCAGCCATATAATAAAACAAAGCAATCGGTTGGTTAATAGTACCAAGCACTAACAGGGGCCTATAGGTGTATATACCGCCATACTATAGTACCGTTCTAAACTACCAAGCAGTACCCCTACCCACAATACCCCTGTGCCTAGCATTGCATACTACCTATACCAGTCATAGGATAACATGAAGCATCAGGTCGATTAATAGTACTGAGGGCTAACATGGGATATGCAGGGGCCCAAGGATGTATATATCGTCCATACTATACTGCTGTTCTATACTGCCAGGCATTACCCCCACCCCACTCCAAAATTCCACTTAACCTGCCATAACCCACTACCTATACCAGCCATAGAATAATACAAAGCAATGGGTTTGTTAATAAGACCGAGGACTAACAGGGGACCTACAGCGGTATACACATTGCATCCTATGCCACCCGTTCTAAACAAACGATTATAATACTGCCCGACCTAACACTAAACTACCAATACTAGCCATAGGATAGTACAAAGGATTCGGTAGGTTAATAGTACTAAGGGTGTAACAGGCCAAAAACCGTTCATCCTATACTATCCAATTTAAACCACCAAGCACTATCTTGCAATACCGCACTGGCCGACCATGCATTACCCCCCCCCCCCCCCCGCCCCCCCCCCCCACACACACACACACAATAATGCTTGACCTAGCTATAGCGGATAGAGGATATGAAGACCCAAGGGCTAATGGGATACCAACATGGATATATACCACTACTACCATATCACCCCACCCCAAACGAGAAGTCCGACATCCACTTACCCGAATTACGTTATGTCAGATTGTATAGTGGGCAATACCAGTGGTCAGCATCTCTATGACGTCGCGTGTGTATCATGACGTCACGACGTCAATAGCAACGTCAACCGTTTCGCGGGAAAAATTTTCAAGAAAACCCAATTTTCCCATCATCTTTCCACCACTTACCCATAATATATACCTATAGCCCCATGCGTACATATATCACTATACATGCCATAGCATACTATATAGGCAGTAGGGACACCATTTGGCGGATCTCGCTGCAAGGAGCCGTACTTTTGCTCCCCCAAAAGTTGCTCCCCCAAAAGTCCGGTTCCTATGGGAATTTAACACTAGCGACTCCTCCAAAAGTCCGGGTAATGAGGCACGATCGGGTACCTTATATATTACTAACAGTTTTCAATGGAAATTATGTTCCCTTCTACATCACAGAACTTCACCTTAGAACTAATTTCTGCTAGCTAAAAACAGTAATAAATAGTATGCAGTTGTAATAAAAATATATTGCAACATCCTCAATTCTGATCCTGTCACATATGTACCAAATATCTGTCAAATTGGTTGACGTTTATTGAAGTATCGCGCTATCAAGCTCAAAATTAGTAGATTTTAACAAAGGGCAATAACACTTGTGCAAAAGCCTGGACACGCCCTATTTTGCGGCATCGGGTGTTGCACATGCATATCAAGCCACACACCAAATATCAAGATCCGTCCAGAAATCACTAAGTTTTTTAGCAAAAAGGCCCGCCTGCCCGGCGACCGGCCCTCGCCATACCAATAATCAAGGTTTTTTTTTTCTAAAAATTCGACTAAAAATAGGAAACTAAATGAATAGAATTAAATAAGTATGCCTAATGATATCACACAAAATAAAGACATATAGCCTGTTTTTGCTTTTTAAAATTGGCAGCAATTGTTTATCAAATAATTTTACCGTATTACTTTTGTTAACGATTCCTTCACTTTCCTATCGCCCCAAGAGATTCATCAGTTTTGAATAGCGAACTCGGACCAGAAGAAACGGATAAATTACCATATAACGGCGACGTTATTTCGTAAATCCGGCGACGGAACACCGGCGACGTTTTTTTCTCGAGTCTGGCAAATAATTGACAACATTGGTATCATTAAATTAGGTAGGTCGGATATCACACATAAATCTGCTATTACGCACCCCCTCCCCTTTATACATCCTGCAAGTATAAATATCTCGATATTAAAATTTATTGCCTGATGTTCCCTATATGGGTTAACTTGGAGAGGGGGGGGGGGGGGGGTGGGGGGGGGGGGGGTATGGGTGATTTTTAGCTCACCGAAGGGAGCTTAGCTTATCACTTGCCGTCAATCGTGACTTTACATTATCGACTTCTCCTCCCAAACTACTAGAGCAAATTGAACCAATTCAAATTTGTACAAATAACCCTGCCGCGCCCACAAGGGACATTACTCTGATAGCACAAATACATTTTTTTTTTTAAAATTACAAAAATATTCTTCTCCAGAACCATCATTTAGAATCTTTTGATATTTGGTATATAACATCTCTAGGGGGGTGGGGGTGGGGGAGGGGGGGTGGGGGGGGGGGGTTATTGGTCAGTCAGATTCAAGTTTGTTCAAATCGAGCCCATGGGTTAATAATTGTGCTCCCTTTAGGAGCCCGGATTTTAACTTAATGAAATATGAGGAAATTTCTTTAAAAATCGTTCATATTTGGTATGAATGCTTTCATATTTGGTATGCAACATCTCTAGGGGGCTCAGATTCATGTTTGTACAAATCGGGTCCCTCATTTAGTATTTGGGCTCTCTGTTGGAGCCCAAAGTTTAATTTTGTGCAATTTGAGAAAATTTCTTTAAAAATCTTCTTCTTCAGATCCACCAGTCAGAATCCTTTCATGTTTGGTATACAACATCTATAGGGGGGTCATATTCTAGTTTGTTCAAATCGAGTCCCTGGGTTTATGTTTGGGCTGCCTATGGGAGCCTAAATTTTAACTTAGTGCGATATGAGGGAATTTCTTTAAAACATTTTTTCTTCAAATTCACCAGTCTGAATCCTTTCATCTTTTGTATGCAACATCTTGAAGTGGGTCTATTTCAGGTTTGTTCAAATTGGTTACCTGGGTAAGTAGTTGGCTCCCTGTTTGAGCCCAAAGTTTAACTTAATGCAATGTGAGGACATTTCTTTAAAAACCTCCTTCTTCAGATCCACCGGTCAGAATTCTTTCCTATTTGGTACATAACATCTCAAGAGGGATCAGGTTCAAGTTTGTTCAATTTGAGTCCCTGGCTTATTATTTGGGCTCTCTATGGGCAGGGGTGGGGGTGGCATGGGAAGCATGTTAGGTTCAGGTTTGTTCAAATCGATTCCTTAGTGTTTTTCCATAAAATTTGCCTTTCATGACTTCATTCCTTTGTAGTGTTGATGAACCATGGTTAACTGAATGTGGCCCCAAATACGTCTTTGAACCACTTTGTCAGGTGAGCGATTAAGGCCCTTTGGGGCCTCTTGTTTAGTCAGGTTGTGACGAAGTCAAGCTCGAGTTAGAGTTTGGTGAATGGCGGGCGGGCGTAAACAATCGACCCACGTTCATGAAACTCCATAGGTAGGTTGGCATCGGTGAGTGGAAGAACCTATTTATTTTGGACTTGCTTGGTCAAAGGTCAAAGTCACAGTGACCAAGAACATAGTAAATTGTAAACATTTTGTTTCCGGATGATAGCTTGTCTATGGTTAAACTCACATTCATGAAACTTCATACGTAGGTTGGGTTTCATGAGAGGAAGTACCCTATTTATTTTGGACTCACTAGGCCAAAGGTCTAGGTCGCAGTGACCCTGCACATAGTAAATCAAAACAATTGGTTTCCGGATGATAACTTGATAATGGTTCGACCTACGTTCAAGAAACTTAATAGGTAGGTTGGCATCAATGAGAGGAAGAACTCTGTTTATTTTGGACTCGCTAGGTGAAAGGTCTAGGTCACAGTGACCTTCAACATAGTAAATCGTAAACAATTGCTTTCCGGATGCTAACGTGACTACGGTTGAATCCACATTCATGACACTTCATAGGTACGTTGGCCTATGTGAGTGGAAGACTTCTATTTATCTTGGACTCGCTAGGTCAAAGGTCAAGGTTGTTTTCTGTTTTTATCTGTGTTTTTTTTTTGTCATTAAAGAAAACAAAATCAAAAAAAAATATATATATAATAAGAAGTTTAACAATTCACAAAAAACTGTTTGAAAAATTAAAATAAATATTATATATACATATTAAATAAGAAGTTTAACACACAAAAAAAAATGCCAATAACAAATAAGTATATCGTGGAAAAAAATTATATTTGTCTACCAAACCCGAGTTGAAAAAGTACTGTAGAAATCTAGGAATTAAATATTACAACCGTTACAAAACCAAAGAATGATTGATCGAAGCCGTGCGCGAGGCGACTTGTGATCTATCACTGGAGAAATTACAAGCCGAAGTGCGTGAGTCGTTGAAATTGAAAGGTGTCAAATACATGCAAAAAGACGAATGCATCGGGCATTTGCTCGACGGAAAGGGAATGGACGAAAGATCTGTGGTAGCGACAAAAACAACTTGAATCGTGAAACAAAAAGCGAGACAAAACAGCGCCAACAAACGAACGCGGAGGAAACTATGAAGAACAAGAAGAACAAGAAGAAGACGATCATTAAACGAAAAGAGCGGCAGAAGGTTTAAAAAGAGAATAATACAAAAATGAAAAGCGATGCGGATCGAGATGACGATTCGTTAGAAAACAAAACGATGGATGCAATCGAGAAAGTGGTGAATGAAAAAAGGGTATCGATGCTATAACGGATATCGTAATTGAAGCGCTGAAGTCATCATTGATTTTGATAGAACGAGACGAAGCCATCAAAGGGCGGTTTAAAACTTTCGACATGAAGCCCGGTCTCGTAAAAGAACTCGATCCCGAATCGTTCATGGAACAAATGAAGGGTAGAGTGTTGGACGTATTTCGAAAACATCTAGATAAGGGTTTAAACATAAGAATTATCTTACATTGTCTGATGAAAAAGATCGATGTAAAAACGGGTGAAATTCTGGTGCGAAATGCCTATTTCCGATCTAAAAATGAGATTGTGTTTAGAGACGACGAATTAGTTAACGTTTATAAAGTGATGAAAGACAAGATGTTGGAATCTATGGCTACTTTTCAAAACAAGGGAAGTAACTGGATGTTCGAGATATTGAATCTCGAGATTCACGTGGATAGATACGATCCTTTAAAAGCATCTTCCTATATAAAATTACCTTATTTCATATTTAAAAAAACAAGCCGTGATCAACGTGAAAAATGAAGATGATAACATGTGTTTCAAATGGGCAATCACATCGGCCTTGTATCCCGTAGAAAAGCACGCTCAGAGAGTTTCCAAGTACTCAGAGACTTGTAAAAATCTCGATTGAGCGGGTGTGTCTTTCCCGACGCGGTTGAAAGACACTGAAGATTTCGAAAAGCTAAATCCCACCGTGGCCGTGAACGTCTTGGGATACGAGGGAAACGATAAAAAAGGAATAGTCTATCCTCTCAGATAACTTTGCACAAAGAGAGAGAAAAGATTGCTAATTTGTTATTAATTTCAGAGGGTGACAATCAACATTATTGCTGTATTAAAAGTATGAGTTATTTACTATCGAAGCAGATTAGTAAACATAACGGCGTGGGATTTTTCTGTCTCAACTGCATGAATACGTTCCATAGTCACGAATCTTTGACGCGTCATCGAGAATATTGCAATGAAAAGCAAGGTGTTGCCGTTGAAATGCCTAAACCTAATATTTACTTGGACTTTCGTAATCACAATAGAAGATTAGAACCGCCATTTGTCGTCTATGCCGATTTCGAATGTTTCACCACGAAAATGAATTCTTGCCAACCAGACGAGCGTAGGAGTTATGCCGAAATACACTAGAGGCACGTACCTTCGGGTTATTGTTATTACGTGAAATCTTCTCTCAATGATCGAGAATCGTCGGGTCCGTTCATCTACACCAAATGTTCAGATGACGACGACGTGGCTCAAAGATTCGTGGAAGAGTTAGAATCGAAATTCAAATATTATACAACAAATTTAAAAAACCTAAAGACATGATCATCACGCCAGAGCAACAGCGAGAATACAACCGAGACCACCGAATGTCATATCTGCAGCCAATTCTTCGATAATCAGTCTGAAAATAATAACAAAGTTAGAGATCACGATCACTACGGGTCTGTTTCACGGCGCTGCTCACAAAAAAATAATTTAAGATTTCGAGATGCTCAGTTCTATCAGGTGATATTTCACAATCTCTCGAGTTACGACAGTCACTTGTTCGTGAAAGATATGGGTGTTAGCGAGGGGGAGTTGAGTTGTATCGCACAAAACGATTGCATTCAATAAATGTAAAGTCGTCAAAAAAAAGAGAGTTATCGATGGTTTGACTGAGAAAAGGAGTCCCATCCATAGAGGGATACGTTTCATCGATAGTTATAAATTTATGTCAACCAGTCTGGAAAAATTCATCAACAGTTTGAATAGGGAGAAATTTAAAATCGCGAGTAAACATGTTAACGATCGACGAGAATTGGCGGACGTTATGTTGAGGAAAGGCGTCTATCTTTACGATTACATGAACGATCTCGAGAAATTCAATGACGTCGCTCTACCTCCCAAAGAAGATTTTTATTCGAAATTATGCCAGTCGCACATTTCCGACCATGATTACGAACACGCGCAAAAAGTATGGACATTATTTGACATGAAATCCATGAGAGAATATCACGACCTCTATTTGAAAACCGACGACGACGACGTGTTCGACAATTTTCGACGAGTGTGTCGTCGACATTACGAACTAGATCCGGCTTGGTATTTCACTGCACCCGGACTCGCTTGGGATGCTCTCTTGAAGACGACCGAGGTTCGATTGGAATTATTATCAGACGTCAACATGTTGCTCATGTTAGAAAAGGCTGTGAGGGGTGGCGTCTCTATGATTTCCACCAGATATGCCAAAGCTAATAATTATCACATGGGAAAAGATTTCGATTCAGAAAAACCGAGTAAATACATACAGTATTGAGAGGCTAATGATTTGTTCGGTTGGGCTATGAGTCATCCTTTACCGATCTGAAATTTCAAATGGGTCGAAGCGTTGGAAGAAAAAAGAAAAATGGAGAGACTATTCTTGTATTCTAGAGGTTGATTTGGATTATGCGGAAATGTTACACAATTCACAGAACGATTATCAGCAGGCTCCCAAACGAATAGAAGTGAATGGTGAACGGCCAATTTAAATTACAAACGCAAGTACGTGGTCTATTGCGAAAATCTGAAACATTACATCGATCGTGGAATGAGATTGATCGACAAGCATCGAATCATTCGATTCGACGAGGAGCCTTGGATGAACAAAAACACCGATCTCAACACGAATTTAAGGATGCAAGCTAAAAGCGACTTCGAAAAAGATTTCTTCAAACTCATGAACAATTGTGTGTATGGGAAATCTATGGAAAACATTAGAAATAGAACCGACGTTCAACTCGTCACGTCTGAAGAGAAGTCTAGAAAATAATCGCGAAACCCAATAATCAACATAGAATCAAATTCGATGACAATCTAGTGGCTGTGCACATGCAAAAGACACATCTGAAGTTCGACAAACCCTGTTATCTCAGAGCGATCATCTTAGACGTTAGCAAGCAGCTGATGTACGAGTTTCACTACGATTATGTCAAATCCAAATTCCGTTCGAAAGCCAAACTATTGTTCACCGACGCGAATAGTTTGACTTACGAGATAGAGACTAGGAACGTCTACGAGGACATAGCGCCAGAGATGAACGAATTGTTCGACACGAGTAATTATCCCGATGATCACCCGTCTGAGATTCCAAAGGGTGCCAATAAAAAGGTGTTGGGTAAATTCAAAGAGGAGAGCAGTGGAAGACAGATCACCAAATTCGTGGGTTTGAGACCAAAATTGTACCCTTATCTCCTCGACGGTGAAGCGATCAAGAGACGTAAAGGCGTTCAAACGTGTGTGATGAAAAAAAGCATTGCTTTTGAAGAGTATAAAGGGTGTATTTTCGAAGGTTCGACGGTGTGTAAAAAGATGTCTGCGAAGTGAAATGCATGAGATGTACACCAAAGAAATCAATTACTGTATTTTCCATAATATACTTGGAGTTAGACTTCATCGCGTATCTCCTGTTCTGTTTGTTATTCAATTATAAACAACCACTCAAATTAAAGAATAGGTGAAGGAGCCAATTTTCGCATTACTACCTTATCGGCGGGTCTTCATTTTCCCGATTTCACTCAAAAGCTCACTGTTGTCGTCATTTTACGCCAGCAGCCGTCATGTTTGTTTACCAATGACGTAACGGATAGCATAATATATTTTTACCTGAGGGTTTCGAGGTTGTTGCAAGGAGTTGTGTTTTGATGGATTTGGATACAGATCAAAACATAAATCTGAACCGTTCCACAACATCGGTATGTTTGTTGCGAAATTCGGGCCCAAGTGAAACTTACGATCACAAAGTGATGAGCGTTTCTGTAAAATAAATAAAATACGTCGGAAAATAACTGCTGAGGCTTTCTAAATAAAATTTTGAAGTTCACACTGATAAATTCTGTAACAGCTTTAAAAACATTGTGCACGAAAGCAGACTTGTGAATGATTCAATAATGTTTTTCTGCCGAAAATTCCTTTTTGATGAAAATTCTTTAGTAGAGTCGAAGTTTATCACCGATTGCGGTGGGGATAAACCCCACATATTTCAATATATGGGGTTTATCCCCACCTCAATCGGCGATAAAACACTGATTTCAACAGATTTCTGATTGGAGACCAAAACACTGATTTCAACAGTTTTCTGATTGAAGAACCAAATTATGTACCGTTTTTAGTTAGTTAGTTATTGGTGTCTAAGGCCACATATTTCTGCACAATGGCTAATCATGACCACGACAGTTTTACGGATGGAGGAAGCCGGAGTATCCAGAGAGAACCATCGAACAATGGCAAGCAACTATCAGCTCCACAACATGGTAACTCCACACAAGCAGGGTTAATATTGGTTAAAGACAGGTGCTCCATCCACGAGGAGCAGTACGCCTTAGAACACAACGCCGCCATGCCCCAACGTGGGCAATGGGGTGAAGTGTCTTGCCCAAGGACACAACCCGGTTTCCGCAGGTGAGATTCGAACAGAGTACCTCTCGACTTGCAGCCTGCACCCATACCAACTGAGCCCCCGCGCCCCCATACAACGTTTTTGCATCCGACGCAGATTACTTATCGAAAACTCAAGCTCTAAAGTATGTTGCTGTCAGAATACCGACTTTTACTTCCATTTCGCCAAATTTACCAACATAAGACCTGAAACAAAATTCCCCTCGAGCCAAGAACAAAAAATAATTCTCTCAAAAAACTATGATTGGACTTAAGGGTGATCCCCCCTCCCCTTCCACACCACCACCACAACCACCCGAAGTCCACTCCGGCAATGTCCTGCCATTGAACTGCGTAGAATACAATTAAGTCAAGCGAATCTCAGTGAAATCAAGTTTGGGGAAATGGGCTAACCATCTTTGGTTTATCGCATATATGTGTCTTGCAAGGAAACAGATTCAAGACAGTATGGGTTGAGATGGCTGGCGGGCGATCCTCGATCTGTCATCACTGACTGTACACGATGCTCACAAAAAATGCACTCCACCTCTCCAAGTGACATATAGACACATGTTCCAATTTTTCTCTGCCAGTGAATTTATTGCCCATACCCTTTGAAGTCTGGGCGGAGCATATAACTTGAACTAAATTTTAAATGATTAGCATGACTATTCAGGACGTGTCATGTTTCGACCCCCACCCGTCCGAACCAGTTCAATAACATTGAACTTGGACTTCGCCAAAGTAATTCGCGTTCGTTTTTTACATATGTTTTGGGGCGTCGGCCTTTAATACCATTCAAATAATCGTTAGAAAAAAACTTGTAACATACTTCGCGGGGGTAGGTTAATTTTAGGCTTGTAAAACTTACCGTAAGTAGTTTTCAGTGTGCGTGGATTATCTGTCTTCCACATAACTCTGAGGAAAAATTACAACCTCTCAATTATAGCTCAAAGTTTTAACTTTACAAACAAAATCTTCGAATAAGAAGAAAGAAAGAATATATAAATCGAATGCAATAGCGGAGGCAGGGGGGGGGGGGGGGAGTTAGATATTCCGTCATGGCCTGGACCTTTTCATCTTCCACCAATCTTGGGAGCCAGAGATAAGCTTTTTAAAATCAAATGTTTATTTTTATATTTAGAGAAGGGAAACACGAGATTTTATCCTATCGGGTGGGGGTGAAATGTAGGCAGAAAGTTAAACGGCTACACCAGAACTAACACATCATTAATTAATGGGAGGTCATTTGAATTTGTTCCAAGAACCATGGGCGTATGAGACGAGGGGGGGGGGGGGGGGGGGGCGGTTGCCTCCCCTCTTGGTCACAGGGAATTCAGCTATAATCAGTGTTACATGTATGTCGTAAAAACGTCACATTTCTCGATGGCTGCGCGTTCGTTGTCACGGGAGTGCGGCTCCGCCCCCACCCCCCCCCCCAAAAAAAATAAAATCAACGTCTAGAAATTTCGAATTTCGAATCACTATTTGACTAACAGCTGGAAACTTCACATACTGTGGTAGAAATCGTGACATACTTCTTGGAATGCAACGCAAACAGACAAAATTACATCCTGTGCAGGCGGTGGGAAGTAAATTCAAGAGGGGCAACGTTTGGATCGGAGGTAGGGGCTGTCTAAAACAACTGTTTTTTCCAGCCTAGTATCTACCAGAGGCGCCCTCCCCAACCCCCTCCCCCCCCAAAAAGAGGTGAAACGGTAAAACAATTGAGAGAAGAAAAGGAAGTATGCGAAAAAAAGAAGGCTGACTGTTTTTATATGGGCCTACGAGCCTCATCGTTCGGACACCGAACACCGACATTTTCTGTCCGATGCCGATTGGATTCGCGGCACATGTGCCGATGCAAATGAGATCCTACATCAGTTTTCTCTCTGACAAACGCTTCCGGTAAAAATAACACATCGGACCCCAGATCTGTTGCCGCAACTATAAACATGCGCGCTTAGCTTCACTTACAAGCCGCACTGAACGCGCTGCGTGACGCAGACCAATATGCCCGAATTTTGAATTTGAATTCGAGAGTGAAACAAAGTTACAGGTATCACGGAACTAAATATTTTCCCACAGGCGACAATTATAACGTTCAGGCGAAAAAATATGATCGCATCACTCACTTTAATTTTGCTATTCAAATATTTTTGTCAAGTATAGCCCTTCAGAACAGGGGTCATGCAACAAATAAGTGAGAAAAACTGACACGAAGGAAAGTACCGGTCACGTGCATTTTTCAGGCAATTCCCTACAAAAACACACAAAAAGTAAATTGTATTTTTTAGGTCCAAGAGTCATCAAATCACCCTCTTTTTATCAGGCATATTCAACAATAGTTCAAGATGTCAACAGAATGTTTCAAACCTTTATTGAAACAATATATTTTCCGAAGGCTGTTTATTTTTAGAGATTGTGTTGCGAAGTTGGCCCACAGAAGTTAAGCAGGCTCGAAAAAAGAGCTATAGCTCTTCCATGGAAATTATAGAAATAACAGGACAGTTTTCTATTAGTTTGAATGGGACTCATATTATTGCTGTTAATTTTCCTCAGAGCCGATATTCGTAGAATTGGATAAACTAATAAGAAATACTCCGACATACACTCGACCGACTGACCTACACTCGGTGGAAGAGCTGACCAGAGATAACGCCGGTAGTCGAGTTTTAGTTGATAAATATCACGGGCAGAAATCTCCGAATTGGTACTATTTGAACTGTCATGGCTGTCATCAACCCATAAATCACACTCCCAGAACAAACGGGCATCACATAATGCTGAAGTTGCAGAATTGCAAATTCTATCACACCATTCCTCCGGTGAACAGAACCCCAGCGGAATGTGTTTGTGGACAACCACTCGATAGATTCCATGCAGATTGCCGACAGTCTGCATGGCAGTACAAGCGTCTAGCAATGGTGACTGACACGTCACGGGAGCTTTCCCTAACTATTCCGCTGACTCGTAGTCGCGTGATCAGGTTTGGCTTCAACAATCTACTGGATATAAGCACCGATTCCTGGATGTTTGGGAAGTTGTCTCTGGGCTCCCGACGAGGAAGTACCTACCTACAAGAAGTAAGATGGATGCCGCCACTGTTCCTGTAAGGTATGAACTTGGACTGAACATTGCGAATTTTACTTTATACTAGAGAAAACGATTGGTAGTTGAGTTTTGTTTGTTAATAAAAATCGTAGATAACTGGTAAACTTGGTCTTCGTTGTGCTGAACACGACAAGCTCGTGAGGTAACCAAACTGAACCCAGAATCTGGAGCCTGTGTCTGATATCGCCTGGTAAGGAATCACAAAACGCCACGGGCTGATGGGACTTCGCGGTTGATGGAGCTCCGTAGTTCTCTCGGTAATCACAACGCTTGGAGTCAGAATTTACGATCGCAGATCGATAAACTTTTTACTAAATTCCGTAACAATTGCATCATTTCCGAGTGCAACCTTTCAAGGCGGGTAACTCTAATTCAAGGCGGGTAACTCTAATTCAAATTTTTAGTTCCCTGATACCTGTTGAGAGTATCTATATTTAATAATAGAGGTTCCTCATTCTTATAAAAACCGATATCAGATCCACTATGTGCCGCGACTGATTAGGCGGCCGCGCGATGACAGCTATTGAGTCATCGGAAATTGAACGACTTGACAAGGACACTGTGGACTGAAGATTTTGCAGCGTTAAAGGCAAGGAAGATTTCACACAAACTGTTAATCATCAATGACTGGTCATGCCCAGTCTTTTCGCCGCCTATCAAATCTGTCATAATTTTTACGATACACATCACAATAATTTTGATGATACAACCAGCGTGATGGTATTAAAACTCTACTCACAGTTGCAACAATTGGTTCTGGTGTATAGGCCAATATATGTTTAACAAGTATCATATGATAATAGAATTAATAGTGAAGTGTCATTTGGCATTTAGTTTGGGTTTCGGGATTTTTTGCATCACTGATGTTTCATGCTATGACAGTGAATGCATGTCTGACAGGATCGTATCCAGAAAATTTACCATATTATCAGTGTGCGCGCTTAAGCTTCAGGCGCCCCGTGGGAAAAAAATTATCAAATTTATAATTAAGCATTGGGAAGGTAGGGGACTGTCGTTCCAAGTGAAATAGAAGTGATTGATATCTTGGGTTTTCGGTCACTTTGTCTTTATCAACGATTATAAAAAATATAAACCTCACCACGCAGGACGCTAATCTTAACTGTATTTCTGAAAGACTACCTGCATGATGTACTGTGCATTTATGTAACATCATCAGTACTAGATGTGGAAATCGTGCCACATGGGGGGGGGGGGGGGGGGGGGGTAGGGGGGGGCTAATGGGAAACCTAGAAAGGACGTCATAGTCATGTGACCCAGTTATGCCAAGTTAGTCACGTGACCCAGTTACGTCAAGTTTGGTTGATGTGCTAGCCCGCGTGAGCGGTCATCTTGTGGCGTCATTTCATAGTGATACGTAGTCTTAGTGCGCATGCGCAGCTCGTGTTCTTAGGGTGATACGCTGTTCCGTCGGGCATTTTGTATACTGGCTTTCCTCAAATACCTAAATGAGTCGAAGAAAGTATGTTCGAGTAACTCGAAAGAGCAATTGTTCTATAGTTCATTTGCTCGATGGGATTCGAGTTGCTTGAGCAATGACTTTTCAATAACTATTCGATGGATTTGTGGCTTTAAGATCATATAGGCTTTCGTTATACACACTGAAGATAACTCTGCATACATGTTATGGGAAACCAAGCACTGGTGATTATAAGACTTGGACGAGTGAACGAACTAGAGCTAGTTTGGGCTAGACATACTGCTAGTGTTAGAGTAGTATCTGTATACAAAAAATAGGCACAAAAATAGGGTTCTTGGAAAATCTGAACCAGTACTTTAGTGTAATAGAACATACTCTCGATCCTATAGCACTACGTGCTACTACTGAAAAGCCTAGATGGGGAGTGCAAGTCCGTTACGGTTCCTTTGGGTGCATTTTGGTGATTTGGAGGGATTGTCGGCTTGTTTGTGGCAATTCTACAACGTAAAACTACTCTTATACAAAGTCACATACCTGTTATTGAAAAAAAGAATTAGGAATCCGTACAAAAGGTCGTTTTGGGTGGTTTGGATGGATTGGTGGGTCTTTCTGGGTAATCAGGTTACTCCTATTCAAACGAACAAACCCTCCACACATACCCCCGTCTTGTTGCAGGCCATTCAGGCTCATAGCAACCACGTGCTACCTTAGAAACCAAGATGGCGGCCTCCATCAGACAAAAATAGCCAACAGAAATACTATCACCCTAACAACACGCGCTGCGCATGCGCATTAAAACCACGTGTCACTATGGAGATGACGTCACAAGATGGCCGTTTCCGCGGGCTACCATGACAATCTAACATGACGTAATTGGGTCACATGACTGTGACGTCACTTCTCAGGTCCCCTCACTAGGTCCCCACAATGTGACAAACAAGGCCAAGTGGCCGAAAGCTCCAGTTACTGATTGATTTTATTATATAAAATGTCACACTATCCACCTACCCACTGAAAAAATGTCGGCAGGCTGAATGGGAACATAGTTTATTAAGTGGCCAAAAAGCCCTCGGGGATTGAAATCTTTTCCCAATTTTCCCGGGGATACTCCCCGCCACCATCTATAATTCTATTAGCATCCCACCTTAGGTCTTCGGCATATATGACGCCCTTTGTTTAAGTATATCCAGCGGAGAGACACCTTTGAGCCGCCACTGGACCCAGTGGAAGTAACGCAGGTATGTAGAAATATTAGACAGTCGAGATAATAATTCATAGCTTAGGGTTTTTAAAAAATTCATTGTAATTAAATGCAGTATTGATAGAAGTTTGTAGGGATTTATCCAAACGATGTATCGAACTCAGAAATAGAGACAACCAAAGGTAAAAAAAAAACGTTAGAGAAAGAGTAATGGGGATTGTAACCAAAACTGGCGAGAGTAGGTCAGAAGAAAGAGGCCTTTGTGTGGCCTGCGTGACAAAGAGAAGACATGTTTTGAAGAGCACCGTGACAATGGCACCATTGTATGGGGAGGGGTGGTCACTGTTGTTCAAGCTGAGGTCGCGATCACTGGAGATTACGGGAATTTGGGAAAGACGGTGGAAAAGGAGAGCCAAATGTGTAACTTGGGCGTAGCGGTGACCTTGGAATACGTTTTATTAGGAAGTCCACAATCTCAATCTTCTAGATCAAAATTTACTGGGAGTAGTATTATGAGGATGTGGGATGGGAGAATAAAGGACATGGTTAGTGGTTGATACAAATGCGGTGGTTAGTATGCTTATTGGAGGGCTTGAGAAGAATGGGGGTACAGAGTGTCTTCAAGCAGTTTGTCTCAGTATTGGGAGGAAAGATGCGTGGGAATAGGGAGGCAGTTGCAAGTACATGAGTAACCAAAACCTTCTCAACTGAGAACCACAGCAAATCAGCGGCCAGCCAAACTGTTATTAATAGTATATAGACCCACGTATATTGTGTCAAAGTCTCATCCATCTGTAGGGTTCGATCCTCTAATGCTATGGTCACACAGGCCTTACATTTACTCCAGCTGAATCCTGAGAAGCATATAATGTTTTATTGCAGTTGACTGATACCAGACGAGACCGCTCGAACACATTCAGCCAGGCACCTCAACAAAAGCGATCGTCTTTTCTTCCAATTACAAGGTTCGAAAGGTAGCCTGGGTTCTCTAGAAATCCTCAAGCGGATCAGATTTTTAAAAATGTTCCCGGGAAGGGTTCCCTTAATCCCACCAGTAGGAGAAGACACGCTCACGAACATCCACACCAGGGCTACGCACGTAGCTACTTTTCAGGCAAACTCCTCCAGCCTCCCCTCCCCCCCCCCCCCCCCCTCGCAGCCATGGAAAAAAGTTTGCCCGTTAGTCTATATACGCCTGTGTGGGGTATAATCAGTGAAGTCGAAATATGATTAATATTATATAAATTCTCTGATCAACTTTGCGGAGTGATTTCTCCCTCAGAAGATTTATCAGGTGCTTGCTGAGAAATGGTGGGGGCGGGGGAGGGGGGGGGCAGCGAGATCACGTAGTGACGGTGACGTATTCGTGACGCCCCCCCCCCCCCCTACAATTTTCCAATAAATTTTCTAGTGATTATACGTATTCGTCAGGGTTGTATTCGAAGATGCCAATTCTCTGCTATTAGTTATATATTTTCTTAAAAGAAAACTGGTTACTTTGACTTGTGTCGGGTTATAGCGAAAACGGCACCGTGTGAAAACGGCACCTGGATTCAACGGCACCGAGTGAGCGAAAACGGCACCAATTGATTGTGGCGAGAACGGCAACAGTTCTGATTGCGAAATTAATTCACTTAAATTCTGCATTTTTCTGTGTTTTGTTTTTGAAACCGAGTATTTAGCCTAGGGTTCTCTAATAAATTTGTTGAAAATTTAGCAGTTAAAAATGAGAGGGTATATCTTCCCTCCCAACTATCTCATGGTTTTCTTGTTGTTTAGCTCAGTGACTTCTAAACATTAAAAGCAATAACACCCCTCCCCCAACCCCACCCTTTCCTCGGCCCTGGAATATATCCAACCTGGATTCACGATACACCCCCTTCTTTATTATTTGACGCAGAAATCAGAATCTTGTGTATGTGTGTGTGGGGAGGGGGTGGGGGCGGAGTCCGAATTCAAAGGACGTACCAAGGTAAAAAATTAAAGCAAGGTCTTTTAGGCCATATTTGGATGGGGGCAGTCCAAGCCCAAGAAATCCGGACTCCTGTGCCAAACCGAAAGTAACGGGCCCCGGATTTCACACGGTGCTGTTTTCGCCGGTTCCCGTGTCACTGTCAAACAAACAATCAAAGCCTAAATGGAGGTCTGTAGCAACATACTACTGAGGGCGGTTTGTCGGCAAGACATGACAAATTTAGAAAACTGGTACGGCACGTATTAATAAAATAATTTACGTCACGACTACAATACATGTATATTTTATGTATTCACTAATTCACTAGTGCGTTTTGAACAAGACTTGTGTTTTATTTTGAACCATCATCACGACTAACTGTATTCCAACTTCGTCAAAACACGCCTTCTGCAAAGGCAAGCCGTGAAAATTCAAATTTTACCTGTTCTCAAATGGACCGTCCCAATTTCGTCACTTGTGCATTATTGCAAAATGGACGCTCTTCCGAAAATACACACAAATTCCCATAGAGAATTAAAAAAATTCGTTCGTATAATTTTCGAGCGAGCTAAAATCACAGAAACGTAACGATGTCGAAGTTATGAATGAATGAATGAATGCTTCATTTCCAGAAAGCATTATAGTACAGTTACATTTCATAAAACATTTTACAGTATTTCAACAATTTGTTATAAACATGTAAATTATCATACTGGCATTTGCTTTCTGCAGGAGGGTGAGGTAGCCATTAGGCTGTCTTACTCTTACCCACCTTAAAGAGTAAGAGAGAGAGAAGTAAAAAAAGAAGAGAGAGGATGGGGAAGTGGGGAAGAGAAAGTAAGGCTAAAGACGGACAATCATCCCTTCGAATAAGTCGTTAAAGAACCTATTGTTGCCCAGTGAAAGATTACATAGTTCGAGACAGAGCACTCACATTGCGCTGAAATTTCTACAAAGTGGTAATAATGATGCAGATACCCAGAGCCAGATAATGCCCAGATCAATATGGAAGTGCATGTATCAGTGACCACACTTTTATCTTGGGTATAAAAGATATGGATATAGACGATATGGAAATCAGCTCTATTACTCCTGTTGGTTTGAAAGAGGGCATTCACCTCGCCGCACTCCACTTGCTCCTCTGCATTCTTGACACAGTCTATTCGTACATATGATTCTATTTTCATATGAGTCTATAAAAGTGGTCATTAATTTCTTTTTAGATAAATTTCTAGGATAATTTTGGGTGTAGGGTTCAACTTCATTCTAAATTTTAGGGAATGTATGAAATGGTAGATTTGCCGAAAATTGAGTTCGTGGTTTGAGTCTTTGTATCATATTAGTTTTCCTAGTCATTCTTTCACGTTCGTTTGTGTTCAGTGTATAAAGACCATGTAATGATTATGGAAGCTTTTTATTAACCCAGTCATGCATAAACAAAAGGACGTTTAGTTTATAAAGGTCTTTGAACTGAAGAATTTTATTTTTTTAAAAAAGTGGCTCTGTGTGGGCGTTAACTGTTTGTTATTAATTACTCGTATAGCTCGCTTTTGTAAGATATGCAATTTGTTTGCTGCCGGGCCGTGTCCCCATACCTGTATTGCATACATTAGACGACTTTGTACCAACGTGAAGTACAGTGTCTTTAGTGTGTTGAATGGGAAGATCCTTTATTAAAAGCCCAAATTGATTTAGCTATTTTCGAGCTTACATTGGAAATGTGGTTTTTAAACGTTAAATTTTCATCGATGTCCACACCTAGAAATTTTACTGTTTTTGTTTCATGGGACCTGCCAGCTAGGGATAAATTTTTATCATTTATGGTAATCAGGTTTCCACCAAGATTCCAAGTGTCATTTAATGGGTGTAACAACATGCATTTTTATTTAGAAGGATTGAGCACTACTTTGTTGGCAGAACACCACTCTGCTATTTTCGTCATTTCTCGAGGCCCATGCGATCAGCACAGAGTTATCCAGAGTCACCAAAAGATTTGAGCGGGGCGATTGCCGAGACGACAATGCGACACCCGCACTGGTTTTGATCTAATAAAAGCGCTCTTTCGCCCGATGAAAGGGGTCGGAGCTTGTTTGCATGTATTAGCTCTAGAACTGCCACAGTTATCCGAGTAGGATTGGAACGATCTTAGGAACCTCGACTGATTTAATGAGCCATTCGCGGTTTCACTATCCGAAAGTGTGTACTTGGACATGCATGGCTTAATCTTTGATACAAGCAAATGACTACTGGCAGGATCAACCAGGTAACAAGCATATGACTACTGGCAGGATCAACCAGGAAGTTAAATATATTACACGTAATCGGGAGCTGAAAACTGAAAGATATTTTTTTGATTTTGTATTATTCCAGAGTTTATTTACCATTGGGGGTTATGGAAAGGACAGTAGATTGCATTGACGTCTGACGATGATATGAGAATTATATGCGACGATAAAATACACACTTTCGAACTCAGACATTATTCTGAGATATTTCAACAAAATCGAGAGGATGATGAATGGAGTATGACTGAGAACATCGAAATGTTGTAAGTTTAAAAAAAAAAAAACAAACAAAAAACTCACAAGATTATAAATTGAAAAAAGAAAAGAATAGAAAAAAAATAATAAATAAAAAAAACAAAATAAAACAAAACATATTATGAATAATAGGAAAATAAAACACATAACCATAGAAGGTGTCGTCTTACCCAATGAACCCCTATCCAACATTGATCTGTCGAAAGTGGCAACAGATTTAAAGATCAAACATTTTTGATTTGTGTTTTCTAGAGATGACTTGCCGAGAAAAAAAAGACGACGATTCGGAATGTGTAATTTTAAATCTGGACGATATCGGAGGTGAGGGCATGCAATGGGTTACGTGGTTTTCGAATCAGAATAAAATTTATTATTTCGATAGCTACGGAATCTCACCGCCGATAGAAAAAGACGACTATTCGGAATGTGTAATTTTAAATCTGGACGATATCGGAGGTGAGGGCATGCATTGCATTACGTGGTTTTCGAATCAGAATAAAATTTATTATTTCGATAGCTACGGAATCTCACCGCCGATAGAAAAAGACGACGATTCGGAATGTGTAATTGATCTGGACGATATCGGAGGTGAGGGCATGCATTGGGTTACGTGGTTTTCGAATCAGAATAAAATTTATTATTTCGATAGCTACGGAATCTCACCGCCGATAGAAATAAGGAACTATTTGACGTCAATACCGAACGAGTGCAAGCACAAGATCGAGTGTTTTGCGGTCACCTGTGCCTCTACGTTCTCAAGAAATGGTCGGAAGGAGATCACTTTCAAGATATTCTCAACGATTTACATGAAAGAAAATCTTTTTTGGGGATATATATATAGAGAGAGATATATAAATAAAAAATTGTGGTTGCATTAATTAAACTAATAAAAAAATATATAATTTGTTAATGATAAAAAAAAACAAAAAAAAATAAACATGGCAGTCAATACATTTGGTCGTGATGACGATAATGAATATTCCTCTAGAAAGAAAAGAAGAGCCACAGTCGAAGTTGTTGGCGACATTGCCAACTTGGATGAACGATACGTTCAAAGATACGAACCTCAACAAGAACCTTTAAATTTAAACAATAAGAAAATCTACAATCTTCCCAAACCGATCGATTCATCGGACGCCGCGACTAAACAATAGAGGAGAGGAAAATTTTCGGCAGATGTTGAGAGATAATTGCGTGAATAAAGCCACGACGGATGATCTCGACTTGAAATCTAAACAAGTGGTGAAATCGAATCTGGATGCAGGATTTAACAAGATATTGAATCTGTCTCAAATCGACAATATGGACAAAGACTCGACGGTGGTCAACAAAGGCTACGTGGATTCTGCCATACAGGATTCTCAATCCTATCTGGAATCTCAAGTCGTCCACTTGTATCTGAACAAACAATCTGGAGGAAAAATGGAGGCCGGCATCAACATGGACGGTTACGAACTATTCGGCCTCGTCGACGAACCGGAATACGATTCCAGTGCAGTCAGCAGAAAGTACTTGGACGAAAATATGGTCTGGAGAAAAAGTGATATCATGGAAGGCAAAATGGACATGGGAGGGCACGCAATCACGAATCAGCCGGATCCCACACACATGACGGATGCTTGCAATCCGATCTCCGTCGTGGAAAACATAAAATACGCCAGACAATTGATCACCATCTTGTCTGTGGAAAGCGATGCGTTAGATGCGGAAAGAGCCGAATGGACTTTCGGAAACGGAGGTAACGGACCGTCGCACGGTCTGATAGGATATCCCATGCCTGTGGGAGGCGATATCATTCGAATGAATCAGACTTTTACGGATTTGAGCAATAGAGCGATCGTCAATCTCGTTGTGAATGGCGTGGAATGCGACACGAGGTACAGACTCGAAAATATGAAGGAACAACACTCGAACACTAACGTCTTCGGTACGCCTCTCAAGGTGCAGATGGGGTATAGGATCAATTTCAAGTTGAAAACCAATAATCCCGAAGCCGCCACTTCAGTGGTCTCTCTGTTGATCGAACTCAATCACCTGAACAAACAGTGAGTACAGAAAAAAATTGAAATAATCACTTTTTTGTGATGTAGGGGAGACAACTCCAAAAAAAATATTATATAATTGGATTTTAAGAGATTGAATATTCAATTTCTCAAAATCCAATTATATTTTTTTGTGGGGGGGGGGGGGGGGGGGTATTTTATTCATTAAACATCTAATTTTCCACCCATCTGCAATTGCATTTTATACATTTAGCAAATACTGTAGTAGGTTCGTCACCCGATCCAGTTTGTTAAGATTGAATCAATATCTGATGATTTTTACATTTTTTACAGATAAAAATCATATCTTTAATAATTTCTTCTTTGAGCGATTTCATGAGATCGAATTGTTCCTTTTCCATCAAACGATAATTATAAAAATCTTGACTATTCCATCCCATTTCGTTTTCACGTTCTTTGCATTCAATTCGAATCCATTCTTTCCAATGTTTCCTTTTTATATCGTATGAAGAAAAACAATGCTTTGTTAAATTATTGTGAGATTTTAAGGATTTTATTGAACTTTTCATAATATTTTTTTCTTTCTTTTTGTTACACATACATTTAGTATTTTATTTATTACTTTTTGGGGCATTTTTTTATTTTTTTAATTATTATTCTTTTTTCAATGAACGATGGACATTTTTTGCCCGTCCGATTCGAATTCTAACTCTCTATCAGACAGGACTAGGGCAAAAGCCTCGGTTCTCCTCAGCACGTTCTTATTGAATTGCATCTTGATCTGAATATCTAAGACGCAACTCTTGAGTTGCTCACTCTGTTCACTGACGTCGAAAACGAATATGGGATACATCGATTTGTATTCGATGGGAGCGATGTTAGGATTACCCCTCAATTTGTCCAGTCGATGATATTTCTTTCTGAACTCCGCGGCGTCGCCGTATAGTCTTCAGAAATCGTTCTTATCGAAAGAGGCGTTGTAATCGATGGCCGGATATCTCGTGGCGTTTAAAAATACCTGCATGTTTCTCAAGTGACAATGATCGAACAGGGAAGGATTTTTCTCTCGAGACCCGACCGTTTGAAATGCCACTACGATGAATTGTGGTCTACCCGAAGCATATTTCATGGTCAATCTCCAATCGAAGTGATTGCTGGATGGTGGAATACTAGCTGTGTCACACTGTCTCATTCTAAATCCCATCGGTAATTTACTCTTCGGTTCTATGATCTAGTAGAGATGTATTTTCTCTGGACTGAAGGCAGCACATGTGAAACGAACCAAGATATCTTGTTGAGATGTATCTTACCGCATCGTTCGCAGCGGGTCTCATGATGGATTCATCGTTTCTTTTTCGAATCAATGTCAGATTGTGTTTGAATCCATAGAGAATCATATCATAATCTTCCGCGAATCCGAATACGTGTTTCAGAGATATCCTGAACAAAAACGTTCCTTTGGATCTCGATGTCTTGACGATGTAGTCGAATCTTAAGACGGCACCGGCATTGGCTGTACTCATGTCGGCAATGGTGTCTTTCACTCACAATTGATTGAGTCCTTCAGATTTCGAAAAATCGTCCGGATACGTCAAGAGTTCGTACATTGTGTTGGCTAGTCTGGGATTAAACACAGATTCTATCTCTTGTCCCGCGAGCATGTATTTATTTATATTACTGAGCAGATGCACCATGCCATTATTGGCTAGAGTGACCACGTCATCGTCGGCATAATTGCTTCCGCCCCTGTATCACAATGTAACTTTCCCTTGGATGAACGAACAGATCTTGAGTCTCGACATAGATTCTTATTTCACCGGCATTGTTTAGACTGGTTCCAGTCACAGGCTCATACTCGTGAACTTCGTATTCTTGAATGCTTTCGTCTCTCAAAATACCTTCGGTTATATCTAATATATTCATCATGTTTTTTTGTGTATGTGTTAATTCACTTTTTTATTATTAATTGTTTTTCTTTTAATTTTTAATTTATTTATTATTTTTTTTTCCTGTTACTTTTTATGCAAAAAAAAAAAATAAAAGTAAAGGGTTGGTTCTTCAAAATGCCGTCTTCTGCAATTCTTGTTCATAAAATGTTCCAATGATTTCTCTGCTGTCATCTCTGTCATCCTCTAACACTTCTATTTTGTAAGTCACCAGATCAATTTAAAATATTCTAATGATCTTAAAGATTTCCTCGGTCCATCGAGGAGTGTAGCCTTTTGCGAAGAGTGCCTTATAAGAAGTGATTCTCACTCAATCGCCAACTGCAAATTTCGGTGGTTTGAACTCCTTCTTGATCTTGATCCTTTCGGGATAGAGATTCGCAAAGACGTGTTTTTCATTTTGAGGATCGCTAGCTTCCACGGGAGTCATCTTGATCGATCTGTGTCGTATGTTGTTGTATTCTTCGACCAGTTCATCTAGAAGGTCGATATATTTCGTGGTCTTATTAGCTGTGAAATACTTGTACATTCTTTCCTTCATGGTTCTATTCCAACCTTCGATCATGTTAGCTTTCGCTTCATTTTCGACGGAATAGAGGTTGACCAATGGATGAATGTGACTGTTGTAAAATTCCTTCTCCTTGTCCACCCACAATTTATCTGGTTTTCGAGAAGACGATGCGAATATGTTCTTTCAGGGCCTCGGTCACGCAAGCTCCCGATTTATTCTTCAGAGGTCTCATCCATCCGTATTTCGAAAACACGTTGATGACCGTCAGTATGTATTTAATGCCCTTGTTCCGTTCGAATGCGATTTCATGTCGACCAGATCTGATCCAGACCCTTCACAAACACCCTTCTTCTTCGAAATTTATGTCTGACGGGCTTGTGTAGTTCGTTCGCAAATGCATTCGTTAATAATGTTTTCCGGACATTTTTTTTTTTATGACCCCGTCCAAATCGACGTTTGGTAGTGATCACATTACCGACCAACGAACGTTCGAGTCACAACATTTTTTTATCGCAGATTTGATTACGATTCTCCACATTGGGATGTTTAGCGTAGCACAGATCGTGAGTCTAAGCAGCCAAATCCACCCTATTGATGGGCTCCAAGATTTAGGTGTCAGATCTCGATTCAATCTCTTATTTAATTTCGTGTCGGGTCCTGTGAATTGATGTCCTGGCAGATGCACTTTGACGGGTAGATTATTAATCAATTTATTCGTCAGACTGGCACCGCATTTGACGAATTGCGTCTTGGTCAAACTGCACACTTTGCACATTCCACAAAGCATGGGACTTTTTTTCAGTACTTTTTTAACCGTATCAGTAACTCTATTGCATTTGATGCTATTCATTTTGTTTTTGATTTTTTTTTTGTTTTTCGTATATAATTTTTTTTTTTTAATTTATATATATATTTTTTTCATTTTATGTATATATATTTTTTTTTCAATTGATTGCTTCTGGAATCTTTTGGGGATCCAATATCTACGAAACGATTGTCTCGCTTCTTCTCTACCTTTGTCCATGAGAGAATCCTGCAATTCTTTCTTGATGATCTGACGACTCTTGACTCTTATCTTCGCTCTCATGACTTCATATTTTTGTTTTTCATTCAATATGTCGACAGTCTTTCAATGCCATGGAGATCTTATCTGACACAGTGTCGATCTTTGCATCGGCCAACACGCTGATGTTTTCGTGCTTCTTGGCCTTCACAGATAATTTCTTAGCGAGAAATTTTTCAATCGTACTGACGAATCCAGCAGTCAATGCCAATCCTTCTACAGCCAATATGACTGCAAGAGCAATGACGGCGGTCGACAATAGACTGATTCCGGCAATGTTCAAAACCCATAGCGACAATGATGATAGTCAAATCCACACCACTCACAAATTTCTCTAATCTCGAATATTTCTTATTGAGCGAATGACAAGAATCTCTCTCTCGCATCAGATACAATTGAATTTTATTAATCCGTTCGATTCGATAACTCTGCACAACATCGTCACTACTTTCTGGTGGTAGAAGAGGTGCCGCGGGCTTCACCTTCTCTAACATTGGATAGATGTTTTTACTTATTTATTTATATGTAATATTTGTTTTGTATTTTTTGTCTTTTTACCTCTTATTATTTAATGGAAACATTTTAATTAATGTTTTCTTCCCTTAAACAAGGAATCTTAAAAAACACGATTCCTGTCGGAAAATTTGTGATTTCCCCTTTCCAACAAATATTCAAAAACGCATCCTCTGTCTTCATTGTTGAGACCTCGATGCACTAACTTCAACTCTTCCGATTTGGTGGTCTTGGGTTTTCCAACGCCTAACACTAATTGATTCCAACATTCGATCACGTCGTTGCATCGGACTTATTCCAATGCATGCATGAAATACATGGTGATGATGTCTTTCCATTCCATCGTTAGACACGTATGATCAATGCGATTAAATTTTCTCTCCTCTCGACAACCGAAACATCTTTCATGCATGACGCGAGTAAATTGTTCTTTCATGCAGATTGGGTAAGCTCTACACAATGCCCTTCAAAGAAACCAAGCACTCACTTCCATGGAATCGTTTGTCATTATTTATTTTTTTCTGTTATTTTATATTTAGTATTATTTTTTTTTATATTAATTTTTTCTTTCATATATATTGCATTTTCTTTTAATAACAACATATCTATTCATCACATCATCAAACGAATGAACGAATACTTCTCATCTATTATGATTGTGCATATTATTATAGGAAAGAGAAAACATTTTTTTTTTTCGATGAAGGATTTTATGCTTCTCGTATTTCGATAAAACCATCATTTGTTTATCGTTGTCATAAGAATGATACGGGAAATATCGTTTTCTCTCCTTTTGTTTCATTTTTTTAATTGTTATTTTTTTTTTAATCGTTATTTTTTATAATAACATACCCAAAATGGGTATATTTTTAAACGGTGAATTCTGACCGAACAATAAGCCTTTACCAATCGGTTCCACATTCTCTCCAGTCTTCAGATAGAGACCATATCTGTGGAAAGCATCGGCACCTTTTCTCATGGGTCCTAGATACAATCCTTTACCTTCGACGTTTATGTGACACACGACTCCTCCCTTCTTCAAAAACAGTCTGTTTCCTCTCTTCTTCAGAAACAATCCTCTACCCATTAATTTGTCGACTCCCGAACTAGCAAGCCCCGAGAGAGCTCCCAACACCCGGAGCTGGTAACACTGTCTTTGTGAGAATGAGTAATTATTTAGCGGCAAGTCCCTCCAATAGCGGTAAGAAACCACCTTTCATTCTAGATTGTATCTCAATTGTGCAGGACTCTGTCTCACTGTTGTTCCCATTTGATTATGAATCACTTTCTCCATCCTTTTGATTTGAGTTTTAGTCCAGGCAATCCGATCACTACCGCTACTCACCAGATCTTCATAACTGAATTTAAATCTAACGGCCTAGCCTCGATGACTCAATGCTCTGCGAAGTTTAGCTTTCTGTTCTTCAGATATATTCACGTTTTTAATGATGTATTGACTACTACTCATATTTGTTCTGTTTTTTTCACTGGATTATATATATTTTTAATTAGGAATTTTTTTTTTTTTTTTTTTTTTTTTTTTTTTTTATAATTATTATAAATATTATAAGTTTTTTTCTGTTTTATTTTTTATATAAATATATAAAAAATGAAAAAAAAAAAAAAAATTTTTTTGTTAAATAAAAAGAAAAAAACAAAAAAAAATTGTTTTTTTGTTTTTTCAAATTATATTTATTTATTTATTTTTTTTACTTAATTTTTATTTTTCATATCTCTCTGATGTGAAAATGTATAGTCACTCTTTCTCCGCAGAGATCTAACAGATCCCTGTTCTGATCCGTCAACATGATTTTGATGCTATACAACGTGTCCATGATCATGGGTAGATAGACGAGATTTCGAGGTCGCTCCACGATCTTGTAACCTGGTGAAACGTCCAGAAAGAATGAGTAGATCATAGGCTGAGCGCTACAATCGACGTAACTTCCCGAGATCACATTGACATTCACTAAAATGCTATTGTCCATGAGAATGTTGACAATATTTTCGGACGTGGAGTGGCCTCGATACATCTTTCGATTGAATCCCAACATCTTACCGATTGAATCTTCCACACTAAATCCACTCAAAAATTATCTTCCAAGTCTAATATCGTCTGTAGAGCACTCATGTTGGGAGCGAGTCTTATCATCTTGTTTCCATGGCCATTGGTCTTCAGCCTTGTCTGGAAGTGATGGTTCAGATCGTCTATGTCGTAACTCTCTTTGGGAATTCGAATCTCGAACCAATCCAGTCCGTTGGAATACTTGAATGCGTTATTCGTTTTGGTGACACTGGGAAACGAATAGTAAGTCTCGAGATGCCAATGCCATCTCGTATCTCTTTTCCTTCTTCAATTCGATGGAAGGTTCGAATTTAGTCATGAATCGAGTCGTGTCGTGACTCACTATGACTTGAAAGGATTGCTTCGCAGCTGTATTCTCGTCCATCTGTTCTAATAGGTGATGTTCTGACATTTTTTTTTATTATTATTATTAATATATTTTTTTTTATATTTCATCGATGGTAGTTTTATATATTTTTTTCTTATTATTATTATTGGGAATATAAAAGAAATCGTCAAATCCGCTTCGATATTTTCCGTTGTTAAATTCGCTAGTCAAATCGATCACCACGAAATTGTGAAGTCATTTGTCCCACACCTTCTTACAGACTCTGCTGAATTCTTAACTGCTCGTGTTGTTGGCCACGTGATCTTCTTAGATGTGATTGAGATTCTTGAGATCCTGACGGAATAGACACAGAAAATTAGCATTCTGCCTTATTGTCAGTCTGGGCTGTCGAAAATAATTCTGAGACAGATAGAAACAATTCACGTTGCTGTGACGTCCTCGAACGTAATACGATTCACATCGATTCTGTCTCTCCAACAGCAGATTGTCGATGATCATGAGATTCTTATTCTCTGACTTCAACTGTCTGGGATCGTGAACGTCATCGGCATTCTCATTGTCACTTGAGAAACATTCAGGTATTTCTAAATGCCACGAGATATCCAGCCATCGATTATAACGCCTCTTTTGATAAGAACGACTTCTGCCGATTATACGGCGACACCGCCGATTTCAGAAAGAAATATCATCGACTGGACGAATTGATGGGTAATCCTAACATCAAACCCACCATATACAAATCAATGTATCCCCTGTTCATATTCAACGTTAGTAAACAGAATGAGCGATTCAAGAATACCGTCTTAGACATTCAGATCAAAATGCAATTCGACAGGAACGTGCCGAAGACAACCAAGGCTAGTCCTGTCGGATAGAGAGTTAGAATTCGAATCGGACGGGCAAAAAGTGTCCATCGTTCGATAAAAAAAAATAATAATTAAAAAAAATTAGAATATCAAAAAACAGTAATAAATAAAATAATTAAAAAAAAAAATTCTCAAAATCCAATTATATTTTTTATTTTTATTTTGAGTTGTCTCTCCTACATTACAAAGTGATTATTTCATTTTTTTTTTGTTTTCACTGTTTGTTCAGAGGATCGAGTTCGATCAACAGAGAGACCACAGAAGTGGCGGCTTCGAGATTATTGGTTTTCATCTTGAAATTGATCCTATCCCCCATCTGCACCTTGAGACGCGTATCAAAGATGCTGGTGTTCGAGTATTGATCCTTCATCTGTTCGATGCTGTACCTCTTATCAGCTTCGACACCGTTCACCACGAGATTGACGACCGCTCTATTGTTCAAGTCCATAGAAGACAGACTCATTCAAATAATCACACCTCCCACCTCCCGTGTTTCCAAAGGACCATTCGGCTTTTTCCGCTTCTAACGCTCCATTCTCCTCGGCCCAAATGGTGATAAATTGTCTGGCGTATTTTATCTTTTCCATGACAGGCATCCGACATGCGTGTGGCATCCAGTAGATTCGTGAGTGCGTGTCCTCCCATGTCCAGTTTGCCTTCCATGATATCACCTTTTCTCCAGACCGTATTTTCGTTCAAGTACTGACTGCTGACTGTGCTGGAAGCGTATCCCGGTTCGTCATCGAGACCGAATAGATTGTAACCAGCCATATTGATGCCAGCCTCCATGGTTCCTCCGGAGTTTTTGTTCAGATACAATTCGTCAACTTGAGATTCCAGATAGGATTGAGAATCCTATAGGCCAGAATCCACGTAGCCTTTGTTGACCGCCGTCGAGTCATCGTCCGTATCGTCGATATGGGACAGATTCAATATCTTGTTTAATCTCACATCCACATCCGATTTCATTTCTAGCTCGTCGATGTTATTCTTTCTCAGTTCTAAGTCTACGTATTGTTTGGTCGCCGCATCGTTAGGATTTGTGGGAACGGGCACGTTGGTTATCTTGTTATACTTCGCATTCAATTCAGACTGTATCAATTTAAGAACGTAGCAATCTCTCAGATGTTTACTGAATCTCCCGTGAGCGTCATCTGCATATCTTTTAGTGGTGACATTGGTCGAATCTCTAGGATCTGCTACATTCACCAATGTTTAGATTTCAAATCGAGATCGTCCGTCATGTCTTTATTCACGTAATTATCTCTCATCATCTGCTGGGAATTTTCGTCTCCTCTATCAACGTATTTCTTAGTCACGGCATCTGACAGATCGATCGGTTCGGGAAGATTGTAGATTTTCTTATTTAAGTTTAAAGGTTCTTCTCAAGGTTCGTATCTCCAGACGTACCGTTCATCAAAGTTGCAATGTCACCACCGTCACCACCATCTTGAACTGTTCTTCTTTTCTTTCTAGAAGAGCCTTCATTGTCATCAGCACGACCAAATTTATCAACTGTCACGTTTGTTTTGTTTTGTTTTGTTATTATTATTTAATTTTTTTTTTATTTTTATTTTAATTACAACTTTACTTTTTTATATTCTTTATTTATATATCTATCTATATCAAGTTTCTTTCTTTCTCCTCCTTTAATGTAAATCGTTGAGAATATCCTGAAAGTGATCTCCTTGTGACCATCTCTTCATAACGTAGCGGCATAGGTGACTGCAAAACACTCGATCCGGCGCTTGCACTCATTCGGTATTGCAAATAACTGGTGTTAAATAGTTCCTTATTTCTATCAGTGGTGAGATTCCGTAGCTATCGAAATAATAACTTTTATTCCGATTTGAAAACCACGCAACCCAATGCGTATCCTGACCTCCGATATCATCCTAATTTAAACTTCCACATTCCGAATCATTATCTTTTTTTCTTGGTAAGGCATCTATAGAAAACACACCTCGAAAATGTTTAACATTTAAATCTTTTGCAGCTTTCAACAGAACAATGTTGGATAGGGGTTCGTTGGGTAAGACGACACCTTTTCTTATTCATAAATATATTTTTTTTGCTTTTTTTATTTATTATTTTTTTTATTATTCCTTTTTTTTAATTTATAACTCGCAAGTTTTTTTTTTAAAACTTACAACATTTCGATGTTCTCAGTCATACTGCATTCATCCTCTCGAATTTGTTGTTGAAATATCTCGGAATAATGTCCGAATGCGAAAGTGTGTATTTTCTTCTCACATATAATTCTCTTATCGTCGTCAGCTGTCAACGCAAATTTATTGATTTCTTTGGTGTACATCTCGTGCTTTTCACTTTGAATCACAGTCACCTTTTTATACACTGTCAAACCATCGAAAGGACACTCTTTATACTCGTCGAAAGCGATGTTTTTATTTGTCACACACGCTTGAACGCCTTTACATCTCTTGATCTCTTCGCCGTCGAGGAGATAAGTGTACAATTTTGGTCACAAACCCACGAAGTCGGTGATCTGTCTTCCAAATCTCCCGTCTTTGAATTTACCCAACACTTTTTTTTTTTAACACTCATTGGAATCTTAGATGGGTGATCGTCAGGATAATTACTCGTGTCGAACCATTCGTTCACGTCTGCCGGTATGCCGTCGTAGACGTCTCTAGTCTCTATCATGAAAGCCAGATTGTCTGTGTCAGTGAACAACAGTTTGGCTTTCGAATCGAATTTGGATTTGACGTAATCACAGTGAAACTTATACATCAACTGCTTGCTGATGTCTAAGATGATCGCTCCGAGATAACAGGGTTTGTCAAACTTCAGATGCGTCTTTTGTATGTGTATAGCCACTAGATTTTCGTCAAATACGATTCTATGTTTGTAATTGGGTTTCGCGATTAATTTTCTAGACTTCTCTTCAGACGTGACGAGTTGAACGTTGGTTCTATTCCTAATGTTTTCCATCGATTTCCCGTACACACAATTGTTCATGAGTTTGAAGAAATCCCTTTTGAAGTCGCTCTCGGCCTGCATTCTTAAAGTCGTGTTGAGATCGATGTATTTTTTCATCCAAGGCTCCACGTCGAATCGAATGATTCGATACACGTCGATTAATCTAATCCCGCGATCGATGTAACATTTCCGATTTTCGCAATAGACCACGTACTTGCGTTTGTGATTTAAATTAGGAATGAGTTTTTCGATCCTGTTCAGTTTCAATCGTTCAGGAGCCAGCGGATAATCGTTGTGTAGATCGTGTGACGTTTCTGGATTGTCGAAATTGACCTCTGGAATACAAAGATACTGTCTCCAATTTTGTTTTTCTTCCAACGTTTCGACCCATTTGAAATTTCCGATCGATAAAGGATGACTCATGGCCCACCCGCACAAATTATTAGCATGCCAATACTTTATGTATTTACTAGGTCTTTCCGAATCGAAATCTTTTCCCATCTGAGAATTTTTAGCTTTAGCATATCTGGTGGAACTCATAGGGACATCAGCTCTCACAACCTGTTCAAACATGAGCAACATGTCGACGTCCATTAATAATTCCAATCGAACTTCGGTCGTCTTCAAGTGAGCATCCCCTGGTGCCGTTAAATACCAAGCTGGATCTAGTTCATAATGTCGACGACACACTCGTCGAAAATTTTCGAACACATCAGCCAAGAGAGGCACGTTGGCTTTTAAATAGAGGACGTGATAATCTCTCATGGATTTCATGTCGAATAATCTCCACACTTTTTGCGTGTGTTCGTAATCAAAATCGGAAATGTGAGACTGGTATAATTTCGAATAAAAATCTTCTTTAGGAGGTAAACCGACGTCGTCGAATTTCTCGAGATCACTCATGTAATCGTAAGGGTAGATGCCTTTCCTCAACATGACGTCCACCAATTGTTGTCGATCATCAGAATATTTATTCATGATTTTAAATTTCTCCCTATTCAAACTGTCCACTAATTTTTCCAGACTGGCCGACATGAATGTATAACTGTCGATGAAACGTATCTCTTTACGGATGAGACTCGTTGTTTCCACACTTGCTCCATCATTCATTTTTTGTCATGACTATCTTTTTATCAAAGACCTTCCATTTAGTGAAGGTAATGTATTTTTCGTCACTTTGCGCGATGCAGCGCAACAACTCCTCGCTGACACCCATATTTTTCAAGAACAGGTTACTGTCGTAGCCCGAGAGATAGTGAAATATCACCGAGTGGAATTGAGCGTCTCGAAATCTTAAATTGCATTTGTTGTGAGCAGCGCCATGAAACAGTCCTGTGTGGTGATCGTGATCTCTAACTTTTTCATTAATTTTTTTAGACTCATCATCGAATGGTTGTCTACAATGGGGCATTCGGTGGTTTCCTTGTATTCTCGCCGTTGCTCAGGCGTGATGATCATGCATGCCTTTCGATTCTTTAAATTTGTCGTATAATTCTCGGATTTTCGATTTTAAACTCTTCCACGATTTTTTTAGCCACGTCGCCGTCATCTGAACCTTTAGTGTAGACGAATGGACCTAACGATTCTCGATCGTCGAAAGAACATTTCACGTAATAACAATAGCCCAAAAGGCACGTGCTTCTGGTGTTTTTCGGCATAACTCATACGCTCGTCGGGCTGGCAAGAATTCATTTCCGTTGTGAAATATTCGAAATCGGCATAGACGACGAATGGCGGCTCTAATCTTCTTTTATAGTTGTAAAAGTTCATGTAAGTGTTAGATTCAGGCATGTTGACGGCAACACTTGGCCTTTCGTTGCAAAATTCCTGATGAGGCATCAACAATTCTTGACCAGGGAACGAATTCATGAAGTTGAGACAGAAAAATATCTCGCCATTATGTTTAGTAATCTGCTTCGACAGCAATCGACTCTTTTTAATCCAGCAATAATGTTGATTGTCACTCTCGGAAATTAATAACAAATTAACAATATTTTCTCTCTCTTTATACGAAGTCAGTCTAAGAAGATATACTATTCCTTTTTCACAGTCTTCCTCATATCCCAAGACGTTCATGGCCACGGTGGGATTTAGCTTTTCGAAACGCTCGATGTCTTCCTACCGCGTCGAGAAAGGCACTCCCGTCCAGTCGAGATGTTTACAAGTCTTCACGAAATTATGCTCTTTTGTGGGATAGAAGGCCGATGTGATCGCCCATTTGAAACACTCGCTATCCTCTCTATTTTTCACGTTAATCACAGCTTTTTTATAATATAGGAAATAAGGCAATTCGGTATAGGAAGACGTTCTCAAAGGATCGTGTCTGTCCACGTGAATCTCGAGATTCAATTCCTTCTCGAGCGTCCAACCTCTTCCATTGTCTTGATAATGAGCCATAGATTCCAACATCTTGTCTTTCATCACTTCGTAAACGTCTGCTAATGCGACGTCTCTAAATACGGTCTCGATTTTAGACTGGAAATAGGCATCTTGCACCATGCTCTCACCCGTGTTCGCGTTGATCCTTTTCATCAGACAATGTAAAATCATTTTTATTTTTAAACCCCTATCTAGATGTTTTCGAAATGCACCCAGCACTCCACCCTTGGCCCGTTCCATGAACGATTCGGGATCGAGTTTTGTGAGACGGGGAATTGCGTCAAAAGTTTTATAATATCCTCTAATGGCGACGTTTCGTTCTATCGTAATCCTCTAACGCTTTGATCACGATTCCCTTTATCGCATCGAGTCCCTTTTTTCATCAAGCGCTCTCAAGACTTCATCCACCATCTTTTCCTAACAAATCGTCATCTCGAACCGCATCGCTTTTCTTTTTTTTCATTCTCTTTCGAAACCTGCCGGTCCACTTTTCATTTAACAGTTTTCTTCTTAGTTTACACAATCGTTTGTTGACGTTGTTTCGTCGTCACTGGTGCATTCTCATTTCTTTTCACGATTCGAGTTTTTGTTGCTGTCGTAGATCTTTCATCCACTCTCTTTCCATAGAGTAAATGATCGATGCTTTCCTCTTTTTTCATGTGTTTAACACCTTTCAAATTCGATAACTGACATATGTTTGCTTGTAAGTTTACCAGTTTTTGATCATAGGCCTCCCCATGCATGAGTTCAATCAATTGTCCTTTGGTTTTGTAATGGGTGTAATTTTTAATTCTTAAATTTCTACAGTACTTTTTCAACTCGAATATGGTAGCCGAATATAACTTTTCCATGTTAGACGTTTTTGTTTTGGGCATTCTTATTTAATATATATATTATTTTATTTTATTTTTTTTTTAAAAATTGTTTTGTGAATTTTTTTAAACTTCTTATTTTAATATACAAATATATATATCTTTTTTTAATGAAAAACACCAAATTTTGTAAGTGACATTCAATTTTTTTTAACACAAAAAATTGAATTTCACTTAAAACAAATAAATTAAGAGATTAGGTATTAATGAAAAACACCATTTTTTTAAGTGCCATTCAATTTTTTAACACAAAAATTGAATTTCACTTAAAAACAAATAAATGAAGATGATTAGGTAGAGTCCCATCAGTGAAAAAGCAAGCAAAAAATAATTGTGTACTGTAGAAAACCAGTACTACCTTGCTTCCCAATTCATTCCAATGAAAGGTGAATAGAGTTACACGCATGAGAAACACACACTCTCTCTAAATTTTGAAAATATTAAAACATCTTCTTTGCATTTCACTTCATTCAGTAATGAATGTAGACGTTTTACACGTGGTTATATTTTATAGTACTCATTACATCAAAGTAAGGAAAGAACATCCGGTTATTTATTATACAAAATGAACAGTCTAAGTTGTGAAAGCAATCACGCTCCATTAATATTTCAATCGAGTGAGTGCACATTCCTCAAGATAAAAAGAAATGAAATGCACTTTTAATTTTTTTTTTCGAGTCGTGATTTAAACATCTATCTTATAATGGACTTCATAATCTCAAATTCGTGACTAAAATATTTGTTTTGAACCTATTCTGCTAGTGTTGATATACGAAACGAAATATCAGTTTCACTTTCTGAAAAGTTCGTCTTTCTCCAGGATTAAATTGAATTCGCGAATCAGTTGTTCAGAAATATTGGGATATATGTTATTTCCATAAAACATTCATAAATCATCTGGATTAAAATTTTCTATCGTATCCGACAGGATCGTCAACAAAGCTCCATGATATTTGTACATTAAATCCAGATCAATTTCGCTTAGTTGTAGAGTTAAGACGCTTTTCTCATACTCCTATGTTAACCCAATAGTTTCCACGTCTGTTAATTCCATGGCGTCGTGAGATTCTAACCTATAAATCTTAGTGTCAAATTTTGAATACCTTTCGACCCTCTTCAATTTTAATGCAGATTTCTTAGGTGTGGAGGATTTCATGACCGATTATTGTTTTTACCGTCGTTTTGTTGACAAAAAAATATATAAAATATTATATTTTATGTTGATTTTTTTTTAAATGATAATTATCATTAATTATAAACATTTTTTTTTTTATTTTTCTTTCTTCTTATATATAGATGTAAAAAAATAAAATAACAACTTTAACGATTTTTTTTCTTTAATGACAAAATCAAGCATGTAATAGTCATGCCTATAATTTTTCTTTTTCTTTTAAAGGGTCAATTTCGTTTTCATCACTTGTCTCGCATCTCGTAATAATAATATATTACATACATTTTGTTCATTTGTTTTGTTTTCAAATCGGACTCGCACGCTCGATCTCGAATGATCGAGTTTACTGGATCAATGTCGAATTTGCCTGTTGAGAAGGATTGTTTTCTCCCACAGGGATTGTGGGAATCAACGCGGAGTGCAAAGGAACATTTCAATCGTGTCTCCTCGGAATTTTACCAACGGGAAATCTCGATGGAAATCTTAACACTAATCGAGTTTCCGGGTCGTAGTCGCGCAGAGACCCCTACCGGAAAAATTAAAAAAAATCACTTCGATTGCGAGTTGATGTTACGTTGTGAAACATTGACTTTTTCACCAAGGTTTACATCAAATTAAAAAAAGGGGGCGAATTTGTCAACCCTCTGATTTGGCCCAGAAATATTTTAAGTGAACTTTTGAAATTCCATCGAGAGTGGTCTAGAAATGTTCAAATTTTAAACATTTTCCAGGAAAAACCAAAGGTTTTCGGGGAAAAATTGAATTATTTTTGGAAAAACCCAACTTTTTCCAAGAAAACCAATTTTATTAACAGCAAAATTTGGGTTTTTCTAAAAATAACTCAATTTTTCTGGACCACAACATTTCTGGGCCAACAAGATTGAGATGGCCCAGAACTCTCCATATACATCTACTGTCAAGACAGGCACAGACTAACAATATCATCTGTTGAATTCGCTAGAAGGTGGGTGGTTCCTCAGTGATAACAAAATTGGGCTTCAAACCGAAAGACCAACGGTTCGATCCCAGCCCAGTGGTAACCGACGTTTGTCCTTGGGCAAGGCACTTCATCTCGATTGCCCACATAGAGGCACGATGACGCTATGTACTAAGGCAGACTACATGTCAATGGTACACTTGTCTTCAATCAATGCTAACACTGTGTGTGTGGAGTTAGTACATTGGGAAGTCTGGCAATTGCTCTTCGTTGCTCAGAGGTTCTCTTCGAGTACCCCACCTTCCTCCACCCGTGAAGCTGTCCGTCACGAGGTGACCCTGGCTCTTTTAATTAAAGTTAAACCAAAATAAATAAATGAATAATTTGCTTGAAGAGCTTAAAAGTCTTCTTCAACAATTAATATGGGCATCAACAAATAATGTGTCAATGTCAGTTTTATTAAAATTACTCACATGCAGACATTATTAGCTATACACATCTTTGGCAGTATACATCGACCCATCTACTCCGCGGCTCAGAATACATACAATTCTGACGGAGCACATGGGGCGATGTACCCTGCCAGAAACAAAGAACGGGCGTGTAACAATATAATTTTGACAGGGTACATGAGGCCCTGCACTCTACCCAAGTTCTGTATAACGAATTTGTCGTTCATAAAATCTATCGTTATAAATATTATGTTCTGAATGCACTGACTTTCAAATCGTCTTCCTAGTATCCAAGTGTATAGCATGATGTGGACATCATTATCACTTCACTATGCTGAAAACGTTTAAAGATGGCGTCTGGTCTTTTGTCACTCAAATATATTCACGAGACCTTTCAGCTGCCGAGTTATAATTATTCTCTGTGACAGCTATCACTAATGTCCGGTTGTATGTTTCGAAAATCTGTTCACGTTTACTTCATTCAAATCACACGGAACTTTATTTTTGGACGTCATCTAATCTGTTCAATTAATTTCAAGCGGATTTATCTCCCTTTACTACGTAGAACTTAAGTGATTTTATGTTTTCCTGCGAAAACCCGGACATAGCTGTATGTACCCCTTCAAGGTAACCAATCACAATATGACACATTGCTTAGCTGCCTGACAAACAAGCATAAATTATACAGGTCCTCCATATATGGAAAACTTTGACATGGTGGTGTAATGATTACCTGGCCCTAGCCTGAAGCGTATAGGCCTATATATCTTTGTTTTTGGCCTTTATAAAAAGCCATATATCTCAAGCCATTTATTTTGGTTTAATTTAGGGGTATTGCTCCCAAACCAAGTCAGTTGTTTGTCAGATTCACTGATGAACAAAATAGTATTAGATTGTGCTCGCAACACTGGGGTAGTATTTGATTCACGTCTTTCGATGGAAGCAAGAATTGATGCAGTTTGAAAGCGCTGTTTTATAACGCACATTAGAAATATTGGACATCTTTGACGTTATTTGACTAAAAATCTTTGGAAAGACTTGTTGAGGTCTTTATTTCTGCACATTTTGGATTTCTCTTATTCACTGTTTGTAGGTCGACCGCAATCGTTTACCCCAAAGTTGCAAAAATTCAAAACACCGACGCCCGTATTATTTCCGGATCCCGAAACAATGATCACATAACCTGTTTGCTTCATACGTTACAATAGATCCCTGTTCAACAGCGTATCACTTTCAAAATTTAGGCCCCACAAAGTAGGTTTTCTGTTTCTCGGGCCATTGTTTTGTAAAATTGAACGTGGAAGACGTTTATTATTTTATTTGTTTTATTTTTGTACTTATTTCGTTGCCATCAAAAGTTCATGTCATTGGTTTGCTTTATGTTTTAGACATCATAACCTACAGCATAGTAAGGGTGGTGGTGTATTTCGTCCCTTGAGTGCAAGAAGGCCTGGCAATGCTAAAGCATTGCAAAGCCTTGCACTCAATGAACAAATTTATCAATTTTCTTAACTTGGGTAAGATATCAGGCATAAACCATTTAATTGTAATTTTTTTTTAAAATTCAGCATTGATTATAAACGGAAAGCACGCGGCATCTAAAAGAACCATGCGGGAGGGCCCTAGAAACAGATTTTAAACAGGCGTTCCACCATGTGGACTTTGGTGTAACTCTGAATAACATTATGCGTATATTGACAGTTGTTTCTGTGCAAGTTTTGGCTACCTATGTAGGCAGCCAAAACTTGGTTAAAAACAACTGTAAAACCGCGTGATGGCGAAACTCTACAAAACATTCCGGTCCTTCCAGTGTCAAAATCACCTCTTATGAAATTGGACAAAAACATAAAAAGTAACACGAAGTGTGTGTTAGACATCCAACATTGGTCAGCGCTGAGAGTTTGGTGGAGCTAAAAAGCCCGATCTCCATAAAAAACAAATTTCGTTCGACACATGCTAAACGATGCCGATAAAATATGTCTATGACTAATTGGTCAAAAATGGGTAGAGGTTTTGCAAAAAATCACATGACGGCGCCATCAGATCTGTTGCCATAGAGACACCCAGTATTCAGAATTTTTGGTGTTGAGTGGAATTTTAGTTCGGTGTCGACATACGTTTTTGGTGCCAAATGAAAAATTTTTGCGTCGAATGGAATCTAATTGTAAATGAGAACAAAGTGACCATGTAATATCATTCGAGTGCAATGATATTGGAGATGTCGACTTGTTACACAGCGGGTACAATGCTTTAATTTAGTTTCACCTGGCTCCTTTAAGCATTTCAGTTGCACAAAAATGATAAAGAAATAGATAACAGAAAAGTAAAATGCTTTACTAGATAATTTTAGGATTATTATTTACTCACTGTTTATTACTTTCCAAAGTGTGATTTACTGGGATTTCCGGGTTTGATTAAAAACAATAACTTCACAAGTGAATTATGCAATCAATAATTGTGTCATGTATCCGTGCGCGCAAACGAAGACGCTTGTAATACGGATTTCATTGTTGTTTTTTTTTTTTTTGCTTTTTTTTAATCCTTTACCTAACATGAAAAGCAGACGACACTTGCAAAAAAATTCTTGAATAACTATTATTATCATTTTTTGTCTCAAAAACATAGGTTATGACCCCTCATTGGAAAGAGCACTTCGAGCTCGTTCCAATGAGGGGTCATAACCTATGTTTTTGAGACAAAAAATGAAAAATAATGAAAATTAATAGGCGATTTTTGAGAATAGCGCTGGTCGTTACGTTAGGTAAAGGGTTAAATAATATAATTATCGTTAATAATGAAAAGTAATAAACAGAGTAATCGCTTGACTGGACTGGTTACGTGAAATAATTTATTCGAAGCGAGGGACTCTATTGTAAAACACTCGTGCGCATTCGCGCACTCGTGTTTGTACAACGTCTCTCACCTCTCGTGAATTATTTCAAGTGACCAGACCAGTCAAGCGACTACTCTCTATTTATTCATTCCAAATAAACTAGTAGCAAATGATTTATTATCTCCCAGAAGGATCATAAAATGGATTAAGTAACAAGATAAAAACGATAAAGTAACAAAAAAAATGTTTTGATAAGAATCAGATTAAACGGATACATTGTTAATTCAGTTCACCCATACAAAGAGATTTGACAACAACTGTTACCTACAGATTACTTGGCAGGCGTGATTTCTGTCTTGTCTGTGTCGTCAGACTATGATTTTATCGAAAACTTCGCACGGAAATAATAACCAATGCCTTTGATATCTACCAAAAGGGTATTTTGAGTGCCAAATTTGGGTGCCAATTCATGTATTTTTCGGCCAAAAAGGTTTTGGTAATTGGCACCACTGGCACCGACAGCGTGAACACTAGGGTTTAATCCCGGGAACGAGAATTCCCCGGCTCCCGGTTCCGAAATCCAGTCACAATGCCCGGGAAATCTATAGAACGGAACCAGAAATCACGCACGGCACTGTTTGTGTGTTTAACTCAAGTTTTCTAAATTGAAAAACTGTCCAACGTAACTTTGTAAAATTTCGTCAGCTCTTACATGCCTGAACGTTTTACAATCCTGCTTTCTGAACAATCTTTCTCGCCAAATCACTGTAGCTCGCAATCAGTTCAGGCGAACTCCTTTCTGAATGAGCAAGATCTCCAATTGCTTCAAAGTTCAAACTCGTCTTCATTTTCAGAATCACTAGTATCTCTCATTATTCACTACCTCCTTCAATTTCAAACTTTTTTCTCCACTGTCGTCGCCAGTCACATCGTTAAGCAGTGAAGAGGGAGTGATAAAACTAGCGATTCTGAAAATGAAGACGAGTTGGAAGCGGGTTTGAGTTTTCACACTTCTCTTTAGAAAATACCTTTTCCATTTGGAGATGGCAGATTGCCTACAAAATATTTTTAAAAGAAATGCGTCTTGTTACTCTCGTAAATTTACTTGATGTTATCCGGGATATTTCCTGGTTCCGAGTGTAATTTCATTTCCGTTCCCGTTACAAAAGAAAACTGGGAATATATTAAACCGTAGTGAACACTTTGACACATCTCTTTTAGACTGCTCGGTGTGATCACAGGACATACTTCTACAGATCGGCCTCTTTATACTTGTAGTGCGGTACCCCATTAACCTTTTCAAACGACACGCATAAAAATCTGCGTAAAATCATGTGATGCAGTTCCAACACAATAAACAATATGCAGGAAGTGAGTATCGGTGTAAAGTGTAGTAGAATTAAATTATTACTGAACCTCCCTTTAAACAGACAGTTGAAACGCCCAGCTGGAGAGTGTTAAGGGGATTAAGAGTGTACCACTCTACATAATAACAGATGGCACGACCGTCCGTGTTTGAACTTGTGGTGTAAAACCTCCTTGGCATCTTTTGTTCATGTGGGAGAGCTGGTTCTTTAAACAAAAATTGTGCTTTTACTGTTCTTGGACTATAAAATGAAAGTAAGACTGAATGTTTGTTATTTTTATTTAATTACTATTTAAAAAAAAATGTTATTATTTCCTTATTTTCTTGAGTTTTTTATATTTTTTTCTTTTTCGCCGGAAAGAGTGTTCGTTGAGTTTGCGTATCTACGTCTTGTCATGCACTTCTTCACTCGACGAAACATGTTTTTCATGAGGCCCCTGGGGCCAATACAATCATACTTTTGCACTTGTATTTTCTAGAATTGTATTTTCTACTTATTAATATGTAGAGGATCTCAAACGAGTTATGTTTGGATATAAGATTTTTTGAAACGAGTTTGATGAATTTGATTCACAACGAGCCTTTAGGCGAGTTGTGAATCGAATTCATCAAACGAGTTTCAAAAAAATCTTCTATCCAAACATCACGAGTTAAAGATTCTGGATATCACATGAATTTTCGAATGTTTTTTACATTTTTATTTAATTCATTTCCGCTAAATTCTCCCAAAACAACCGACAATCAGTTCGTTGGCTCAGACGCTTCACACCATGACGTCATGAATGCTCTTTACTTGCACCTGTTGTCGTAATTGACGTCATGTGAACTACGCACAAGAATACAATGCTGCTGCTATGGAACCACGTACCGATTAGACACTAGCTGAAACTCTGGAAATAAGACATGGGTTGTTACATTTTGTGGATGTACAAAATATGTATCCGAGTCGAGCTCCGGGTTCTAAGGGCAGATCACGAGGAGTCAAAGACGAATCGTGATCTACCCTTTGAACCCGGAGCGAGACTCTGATACATATTCTGTACATCCACATAATGGTAATACTCATTTTATCTTACAATATATTGGGGATAAGTCAAGAATGTAGAGGAATATATAACGAACTATTTATTCGTACGGGTGAACAAAAAGAAAAAAATGGAACTCACGCGAAAGGAGCGTGCTTGTATCCGACCCCCTGATACAAACATCTGTATCAGGGGGTTGGATACACGACAGTTGCGGAGTTAATACAGGCAAAATACATGTTAATCGTAAGATAAAACTAACTAACATGAATCATTAGCATTTTAAAATATATGTCAATTTGCCACATCTTTAAAAATGTTAATGGTTCATTTCAACACATTTAAAGTCGTAACTAGAATATACAATTCTAGAAAATACAATTGTAAAAGTTGTTTATGTACTGTTATTGTTATATCATTCAAGACATATACACATTTTCCCGTTTTAGGCTATCGATACATAACTGTGGCATTATCATTGATAGGAAAGATGGGAATAACTTTGGTGTTTGCAGAGATGTTCGTATACACTGCCGAACTTTTCCCCACAGTTATCAGAGGAAGTGCTTTTGGTGTGACTGAAATATTTTCCCGTGCTGGTGGAATGGTTGCTCCATACATAGTGCATGCGGTATTTATTATGCTTTATGGTGTCTGTGTTTATTTTAGTTTTAGTGTTAGAGTTTGTCTTATGTTTTTAAGCCTGTGTCCACACCACTCTGCATAATTTCTCCACGCAAGTGTTATGTTAAGGGATGTGTTTGCATTTAGAAACATTCAACTTGTTGTCCAAGTTGAACATCTAATGCATCGAAGACAGTGCTATTATTTTTAATGAGATTTCCTCCGCCCAAGTCCGGAGAGAGGGTGGAGGAGCCAGGGCAATAGCCGATCCTACCTCAGAAATACTCACGCAGGTTGCAAACTCAGTCCATATAAAAGCCACCAAGATGACGTCAAGTCAATCATTGCGGTACCTCCCCATAACGCATGACACTTGATGACGTGAAGTCACAGCGTGGCTGATTTCACACGTCATCATGTTTACCTAGCACAAAAAAAACAGTTACAGAGGATTTTGTTTTAATCTCGGTACCTGTATTTTGTCAATAATAACTAACGACTAATCAGTTTATAAATTATCTTCCCCTACATGTATGGTATATGGAGATTTAATACCTGGATGTCGGTTTTTAAACACCGAGCCGCAGTGGAATAAAATTGTGGACGTATTTCTCAGCTCCACAATCACTTGGACCAAATTCGTGATAATTATTTTGTTTTTATAATCGCAGAAAACAACAGATAGAGTTACATCCCTTGTGTCGCTAAGAAAACGAGTAAACAGTATTTTGTTGACATATCGTCCCCTGAGTTCCAATGTGTTCTATGTGCCTAGTGGCACATAGAACACATTGGTACTTAGGGGACGAATTATCTGTTCTTATCTTATTTTTATGACTGAATTGTCTGAAATCTGATGATATTTGTGATTATTTTTAGGTTTTTGGTTCGATTTTTATGTCGATGTGAGCAAAAAACTATATATCCCAGATGTTTCGCGTGCGCTTATACCCTGGATGTTGCACGCTCTCATACACCTTGGATGTTGGGTGCACCCTTTGTCATGGCTATTTGTCCAAGGCATTCTGACCAATCAAAAGACAGAATTTATAGGGATATAGGGAAAATTTCTGTTGTCGTGGAAAATGTGTACATCATCAACAAGATTCATTTTTCACAGAAATCAAAGTATAGTCTTCGGAAAGCGATCCACGATTGCTAGGCGTCGGGAAATTGAAAACAATCCACAAGGCGGCGTCGAGTGAGACACTTCTCCTTTATATGGCTAACGAGGGTTCCAGCAAATTCAATTGTATAGCGATCAGTGGTATTTCCTCAAACAGTTTGCTAAATTTACACTAGGGCACAGCGAAGCTTTGGAATTAGCGTCAATTTGAAATAGTCCCCATGATTCGATTCGATTCGATTTCAATCGCACCAATTCGAATATTTTTGAATCGTTGAGATTTTCTCAGGATCCTACAAAATGTCTCCTCTTAAGCTATTCTGCTGTCATCGGGTTTCCTGTACAGGACAACCCTCCCCCTGCCTCTCTTCCTCTTGAACAGGAGACCTGATGATACAGGAAGACTTCATGTAGGTTCCACTTCCGAAATTACATTTATACAATTCTGAAATATTCCGCATTTTTACTTGATTTTCGCGAGTCTCTGTTGCACACAATACTTGAGTTGATTTACGGCTGTAAGAAGGTGCAATATCCAAAACTTAAAAAGCAATGAGATTCGATTGGATTCGATATTTTATTCGATTCGAATCGAAATATGATTCGATTCGAACCCCAATTTGAGATTCGCGAAGCCCTAAAATACACAGCACGTCACTATGTGTGAATGTGTTGTCAATATGGCACGAGTAAGTAGAGGTGAAGGTTGCAAGCCGAGAGATCCTCAATTCGAATCGCACTTGCGGTAATCGCGTTGTGTTCTTGGGCAAGACACTCCACCCCCATTGCCCACGTGGGGGTTCGATAACGTTGTGTAATAAGGCGCACTGCACACCGATGGTGCACCTGTCGTCAACCAATGCTAACCCTGCTTGTGTGGAGTTAGTACTCTCTGGTTCTTTCCGGGTACTCCGGCTTCCTTCATCCGTGTAAAAATGCCGTTGTCGTGATTAGCCATTTTGCAGAAATATTTGATCTTAATCTCCAATAAATAAATATCTAATGTGACATTTCAGCCATTAATTTAAAAATTCAAACATCCTACACAGAAAGTTTCAAACTTTAAAACTCTGGGTTATTTATGGATCGTCTGCTTGAAATAGAAACAAAAATAAAACTCAGATGTGATTGCCAAACATTTGTAACACATACGCAACAAGAAAAATATAAATGAAAACGGCTTCCTAATAGGTTATTTATTCGTATTTTTAGGAAGTTAGCTGCCGTTATCTAATAGATATTCGATTCAGTCAGAACTTGAGTGTTATAAAATCACACCCCATTTATAGTTTGAGCATAATTTCGTTAATTTTGGTGGATTTCAACGCAATTTTTTTCCAATTGACACTCGATTTATTGACTGTCACTGCAGTTTCCGAATAGATCTTTGTCACAATGCGACGTTTCGATTGGTCGATTACGAAAATTGGCAGAGTTTTATTTTTTTATGGATTGATTACGTTATGTGGAAAAATTGTCCGGCAGTGGAAATTCGTAAGGATTTGTAAATAAGGAATTGGAGGAAAAGTAAATGGCGGGCAGTAAACTGTTTTTAAAATGAAAGCAACGGGGAGCTCGGTGGCTCAGTGGTTACGTCATTGGACATCAAATCGGATGGTCCGTGGTTCAATCCCTGTGAGGAATAAAGGCGTTGTGTCCTGGAGCAAGACACTTAGTCCTGATTTCCCGAGGGTGGGTGGGGGGGGGGGGGGGTACGGTGGCGTTGTGTACTAAGCCGTATTACACGCACGTCGATGGACTTGTCTTCAACCAATGCTAACCCTGCTTGTGCGGAGTTAGTACGTTGGGGAGTCTGACTGTTATTTAACGCTGACCAGTGATTCTCGGCTTCCTCCACCTGTAAATCTCTCTGATAGGAGGCGACTCCAGCTGTCGAAAGTGACGATAAACCAAAATAAAAATAAATAAATAAATAAATAAATAAATGAATAAATAAATAAATAAATAAATAAATGCAAACAGCACAAACTAATAAATGGAAGCTACTCACTAATTCGTCCGTAAGAAACACACAACACATTGCTTTTGTATGGTTTCCTTTTCATTCTTCTTCTTCTCCTGTCTTCTGTCTTCTATACACTTCCTTGTCCGCACGATAACTGGAAAACGAATTGCTCTAGCTCGCTGAATTTTGGCGTACTGGTTGACAGTCAGCATTTCTCGTACACCTATGTTTGTCAGATTCATGGGGCATTGGGGTGTCCATGAGGTGTTTTGAAAGTGTGTCACGCCTATATCTCAGGCCTGGTATAACCATTGGACCGGGACCAGCAACAAATAAGTCAACACTCAATGGAGGTTCAAAATATGGGTCAAGGACACTGAGGTCACCCAAGGGTCATTGAGTGCATTTTTTTCAGAATTACAGAAATCACATTTTTTACCCCCTAATGCATTCCGAAAGTTCCTACATGCATTTTTGCCTTCACAAATTGGATGTGGCCAAAAACATTGAAAGTGGGGCACGCTCATGTCTCAAGCATGGTACAACTTATGGACCTGTTACTAACACCAAATGAGTCAGACCTCAATGGATGTTAAATATATGGGTCACGGTTATTGAGGTCTCCAGGGGGTCAATGGGTGATTTTTTTCGATTTGCTTCAACTCACATTTTATGACCCTCGATGCATTCTGGGAATTCAGTCATGTATTTCTTCTCTCAAAACAGCGGGCAGAGTGAAACATACCCATTGCTGATTCCTTTACAGAACACAGATAAGGCGGTGTATAGTAGTTATTTCCGGTTTTTTTTTAAAATGTGATCTGAATCCTCTCTGAAAATCGTTAAAACGCTGTTTTCTAAAATTTATGTCTGAATTCTTTAACCCTTTACCTAACATGAAAAGCAGATTTTTTGAATAACTATTATTTTCATTTTTTGTCGCCAAAACATAGGTTATGACCTCTCATTGGAACGAGCTCGACAAGCTCGTTTCAATGAGGGGTCATAACCTATGTTTTAGAGACAAAACTTGAAAAAATACTAAAAAATAATAAAAATTAATTGGCGATTTCTGAGAATAACTCTGGTCGGTTTTGGCCGTTACGTTAGGTAAAGGGTTAAAGATATTTTACTCCCGAAACTTTATTTAAAATTATTTTTCATTCCAATTTAGTTCTGATGCTTTCGCACATTTCACACAGACTCGAATTTACTGGTTTCGGTAAATTCTGTTTCTCCAGTTTCAAATATATTCGTTTGAGCGTGATCTCCAGTTTACAAACAATTGTCCTTCTGCCACGAAAAGGAAAGCTGGAAAAAGATGGAAGACGCGAGTTCTTGATCCATGATCATAACACCTTCTGGAATGTCAAAAAAGAAACAAAAATACAATGTACTTTGAGTCGAGTTGAGTAGTAACTCACGTCTTCTAACTGATCATGAGATTGACGGACCTATCAATTAATGAAATACTAACTGCAAAGAAGAAAAACGTTTTCTGCTAACCAATAACACTCTACTCTTACAGTAGAGCCGCCGTGGACTGGTCGGTTTCCACGGGTTGGCAATATGTCCACGGACGCAATAATATTAGATTTCAAACACTAATTATAGGAATAATCATCAAAAATTTAATTAATAAAACAACGGGTACAACCCGGTGCCTCATTAATTAAAATTTTGCCGATGATGATTTGTATTACCTGGTAGACGCATGCGTGGACACCCTGCTTACTCGTGGATTACGATCAGTTCACGACGGCCGTATTGTACATCTAGAAAACAGAATCAGCATAAACTGTCAACTGTTTATAGAAATATTGTTTAACCATTTACCTAACGTAACGTAAAACCGGCCGGCGCTATTTTCAAAAATCGCCATTTAATTTTACTTATTTTTTCATTTATTGTCTCTAAAACATAGGTTATGACCCTCATTGGAACGAGCTCGTCGAGCTCGTTCCAACGAGGGGTCATAGCCTACGTTTTAGAGACAAAAAAAGAAAATAATAGTTATTCAAGAATTTTTTTTTTCAAGTGTCGTTATGCTTTTCATGTTAGGTAAAGGGTTAATGGATTTATCAGCACTCGGATAACGCAACATGATTCTTACGATTTGTGAAAGTGCTTACAAGTGCTTGAATTTGAAACCTTGAATTGAAGTCCCTAAAAGCAAATAAAAAACGATTTTTAGGATCAGTCCCGGAATGTCCTTAAAATTATTTCTGCAAGATAACTTAGATCATTTTGGTAGAAAGTGTGTTTTTACCAACCCACGTTTTTTGTTGAGTAGATTGCAGTTTTTGTATATCCACTGAACAGAATACCTATACCCGGTTCTGAATTTCGGAAAGCTCTGGCCAAGGCATTAAAGACAAATCATTTGCGAAGTGGATATCAAAATAGGTATCGAAATATTATTGCAAGGCTTGAAGCGCTGAAGCGCTGAGTCTACGATCCACGACCTTCTGTACCCCGCTTTTGGAGATACGACAAACCACAATAGAAACATTGGTGGTTTCAAGATGAAGTACTTTGTTGCGTAACTTCAGTGAACTGAAACCTTTCAGGGCCAGTCTACACATATCGGAGGGTTCGGGTATATTTCCAATTTCCAATTCGTAGATTGTCTTCGATTTCGTCGTCTTTTTCGGGTTCTCTCTCTCTCTCTCTCTTGCCTTTTTAAGTCCAAGTCGACAGCAATGTGGGTTTCACAATTGTGTTGGAATTATCGATCTCTGTACAATTGCCTGTTTAAACGTCAAAGAAAACGACGCCACGTATTCTACCCCCCCCCCCCCCCCACACACACACAAACACACCCACCACCACCACCGTACACGCAGCAAATATGGTGTTAAGTAATTCAACTCAAGTAACTCCTCCCAAAAGTGACGCTTGATTATATGTACAACTAAAACCTGTTATGCGGCCTTAGTGTTCACAGAAGGCTGAACTCGAAACAGCTTTCTAACATCAACACTCTTTTTTTTACTAATAATCACTAAATCTGTAGAACATATTCAATTTTCTTTGTCAGGGAACAATGTTTTCGTCGCCAACATATTATTTTTACGTGAACATCAAACTATAAGTTTGTAAAGCAATATCCGATCGCGAGGCTCGCGTAAATGAATATTAATGAGGAATGAAAGTTTTTTGGAGATTGTTCGACATGAAGGGACATATCCTCCCTTAAAATGGCGGAACCCTGGGCCATGTTCAATTAAGACACTGCCCTGTAGTGCTACAATACTGAAAGTTCAAGCAGAAAAGTTTTCCGACAGTGCAAATGGTATTTTAAACAATTGAATCCCGTTTCACAGAGCACATCACATTGAGCTATATCAAACAAGGCTGGACCGTTGAATTCCTACTTGCATTCTGAAAAAACATTTGCAGTTGAAATTTCAATCGTGTAACATCAGTCGTCTGCAATAACAATAAGAAATAAGAACACAATATCTTTAAGGAACACGGTAGCTTAGTGGTTACGTCATTGAGCTTCAAACCGAAAGGTCCACATTTCGAACCTCTCCAAGAGTGGCTGTGCTGTGTCCTTGGGCAAGGCACTTCATCCCGATTGTCCACGTGGGGGAGGGACACTGTGCCGCTGTGTACGAAGGCGTACAACACGTCTATGGTGCTCTTGTCTCCAAGCAACGTTAACCCTGCTTGCGCGGAGTCGGTACTTTGGGGAGTCTGACAGTTGTTCGTCGTAGCTCGGTAGTTCCCTCCGGGTACTCCATCTTATTGAACTATTTCTACTCCTCTGAATGCGCATGCCTGTAAACAGTAGTGAAGATGACAATCTCAAAAGGAAAAACCTTCATCTGCCACAAATTTCATTTTTTTACGTAATAGACGGACATATGATCAAATATTTCATACCATACTGATTAAAATGGTAACAAATACATTTGATTAAAATTAGTTTTTAATGGTTCCATTTTTGTTTAAAATTTTCAATTTTTAACCCAGTACATCGCCTTATTAATGTGCAAAAGGGGCTGATGGGAGTAACTTCAAAGTCCTAAAATTGTACTAAATCCTCATGAGAAAATTCGAACTGACATTATTTATTTATTTATTGGTGGTTTTAAGGTGACATATTCTGCACAATGGCTAATCATGACCATGACAGTTTTACGGGTGGAGGAAGCCGGAGTACCCGGAAAGAACCACCGAGCAACGGCGAGCAACTGTCAGCTCCCCAACATACTAACTCCACACAAGCAGGGTTAGCATTGGTTAAAGACAAGTGCACCATCGACGTGCAGTGCGCCTTAGTACACAGCGCCACCGTGCCCCCACGTGGGCAATGGGGGTGAAGTGTCTTGCCCAAGGACACAATGCGGTTCCCGCAGGTGGAATTCGAACCGAGGACCTCTCGGCTTGCAGCCTGCACCTCTACCTACTGAGCCACCGCGCCCCGAAGAACCGACATAGATTTGATTAAAGCAAATATTAATTTTCTTTGTTCTGTAAACATATTGTGGATATGTTATTGTTTTATTGGTTTCATTTAAACCTTTACCCAACGAATCGGCCACATCCGCCCGCGTAATATGCAAATTCGGATATGAAAAAGTACCATTTTAAAAAAAATCAGCAAAACCTTATCATGTGAACCCTCTTTGGAACGAGCTCATCGGGATCGTTCCAATGAGGGGTCACATGATGAGGTTTTGTTGAAATATTTTTTTTAAATTTAAAAAAAAAAAATAATATTTCTAATTTTATAAATTTTGATGTCGTCTGCTTGGGTAAAGGGATAAGTTTAAAAAAGTGGTGTTTTTCTATCTTTGTGATCTTGCGGCAGATAATACCTCTCTTTCCCAAGTGTCAGTCAGCACGGTAAATTTCTAACGTCTGGAGAATAGAGGTGTTTATTTTTACATTGTGATGCCTACAGTTTGGATGTGTGGTTTGAGCAACAAGATGAAAATAGAATGAAAATGTCTACTTCTAATGGTAATTCCTTTGGTGTGGATGTTGTTTTCTAACAATTACTCAATATTACGTTTTCTAATGAAATAAAACCTCTAGCTCCCCATCAGACGTTTAAAATAATTTTCGTTTAAGTGGGATTCATTTAAAATCAACATACATGAAGCATGAGCCATGCCAGGGCGGTAACTTCGGCCTCATTGAGAAATTGACTGCAAGAAACTGTGTGAAGGAGAACAACTTCCTCGACTCGACCTGAATGCCCAGTTGTAAAGAGATTAGTTTTGGACGCAACTGAAAAGTTGAAGGACTTTTGTCCAGAAAGAATGGGAAAAAAGTGAGTTACTTCCTAATTGAAATTCTTATTAAACTGTGTGTTTAATCAGACATATTTATCTATTTTGTTCCCACATGACAGTATGTATTATCAGGTAGGAACAAAATTGAGAAAATCAACTACGTTCTGTAAATACACAGAGCGACACAAAAACCAGTCCACACACAGTACGACACACGGGTGTGAATGGGTTAATCGATGTGGCATGATTGCCAGCGCGGAAGGATAAAACGAGAGGCCACAGGCCTTGCGTTTTATTCTTCCACGATGGCACAAGTGGCATATCGATTAACCCATTCACACACGCGTGTCGTTCTGTGTTTATTACACGCCTTCGCCTGTATAAAAAAACATTATTAGAAGGACACTCGGCAATTCTTACAAATATTAACAAAAGGAACACATTTTATCGCCAACCTAATTTGCGAGTGGAACCCGTGTTACTATTCCGTCCCCTGCGTTCCAATGTGTTCTATGTGCCTAATGTACATAGAACACACTGGAACTCAGGGGACGATTTTTAGCTATCGCTAGCGATTCACATTTTAATTTGCGAGCACGATTTGTAGAAAATTCAAGTGAAATTTCGTTTCTTTATAAACATAGTACGTCAACGATTTATGTTCCGCACATATGTGCCGAACAATTTTTCATTTTCCGCACGGTTTGGTGTTGCTGTAGAATGGGATTGCAAAGAACAGGCGTGTAAAAATGATCTGTGTGAAAATGATGAAAGCATCAAAATAAACTATATAGAAAGAGAATTTATAGAGGCTTATTTTCGGGCATAAAATGTTTTTTAAAGAAATCAGAAATAGGTTTTCGTTAACAGTATTTAAAGATATTCGTATAGGAATCAAGAAACTAGAAAATAAAAACATGTATGTACACAGTACTCAAAGGGTTTGATGAAGGAATCATTTATGGATATTGTGGGCACCGCCCACTTATTTGGGTGATGAAATACACTTATAAACTTCAGAAATACATGAAAGTGTAATAAAATGCAATTTCCAGTGGTCCTAAAAAATATGCACTTAATGAAATTTAGTGGACCGTATTCTTAACCTCTAGCGAGTTTCGACTCGTTCGGAATAGGCCCCAGGTCTATAGGTCATACCATGTTTGAAGCATAAGCGCAACCCACTTTGAAAATATGGGCTTCACGAACTCCAGATCTGCCATATTGAGTGATGAGAGCAAATATTGTTTAGTATTGGCTAGAAGACCTTAAGGTACATAGTACCTCTGGAAAATATATCTTGAGATAAACAATTCAGTTATGAGGGTATACAGACATAAGAAGGCATTAAAGGTCCCTCTGAATGCCTACTGGCACTGGCAAAATCCTGAGGTCTCATCGATGCCCAAGTGTGTTTGGAGCAGTAATGTGAGTATGGAAAGGGTTATTAGTATTCTTGAATTTTAATGAAATAAAATCTTTGGGACCTACATTGAAGCCCAGAGAGGGTTAAAAGTAGGTCTTTTAATTACTCTATTTTAATAATACCTTACTGTGGAATGTACACTGAAAAGGCGTCGCAAATCGCATAGAATTAATCATGTGTCTCTAGACAGAGGTGAAAAATTTATACATTTCCTTGAAAAGGAAAGGGTTTCTCTCAACTTGGTTTGGGATGAAACTGACACCTGATTAAAATAACAGATAACATTTAATGTTTGAACGCAATGTTCACATTGTTCTCGTTAAACCCAAATAGATAAATAAATAAATAAATAAATAAATAAATAAATAAATAAATAAATAAATAAATAAATAAATAAATACGGAATCTTTCCCCGCCAGTGGTAGGAATTATGTGCGTTGCTTGACTTGACGACACCTTAGTAGGACAGATATTAAATAAATAAATAAATAAATAAATAAATAAATAAATAAATAAATAAATAAATAAATACAGAATCTTTCCCCGCCAGTGGTACGAGTTATGTGCGTTGCTTGACTTGACGACACCTTAGTAGGACAGATATTAGAAACTTGATACCGTTTTAAAAATACCCTCCCCCCCCTCCCACACACACACACACACACACACATACAAGAAAATAACACATTAGCCCAATGCAACTATAACATAACATAAAGCCCTAAAATGTCCCCCAGTATTGGGCTATACACTCTACAAATACTTCTATTTCGCTGTCAAAGCACATAATTCTGTAAAAGACTCTCGGGCTAGGGAGCCTTAATCCAAAATAGGACCCTGCGACCATGACCCTCTTCACCCACTTCCCTCTAGGGGAGTGGGAGAAGATACTGACCGGTGGGTTCTGGAGCAATGACTCTAGGACTCCCCCCCCCCCCACACACACACGAACATACACAGAGACAGCAGCCTCCCAAACATCTCGTTTGCGCCTCCTACTGGCCATAGCGCCCCCCCCCCCCCGCACCTATTATATAATGCTGGCTATGCTCCTGTCAAAAAGAGCATCGAACAAGTGACGTTTATGCTTCTGAACTTCGCAAACTAGCAGAAACCTGCAATTATTCATCACCTGGATATAACTGGATTTTCCCCATCAATAGTTGTAATGTTGCTTTACAGTACAGCCGCCGTGGACCGGTCACTTCCCACGGGTGGGCAATATTTCCACAGACACAAAAATATTAGATTCCAAACACGAATTATAGGAATAATCTTCAAAAATTTATTTAATGAAACACCGGGTTCAATCCAGTGCTTCATTAATTAAAAAGTTGCTGATGATGATTTTTATTACCTGGTAAACGCATGCCTGGACATCACTGCCCACGCGTGGATTACGAACAGTCCACGGCGACTGTTTTGTACGTATTATATACTAAAAAAATATTAACGCCATTCATTAATATAGATTACACAACAAGTTCCAAGCCTTCAGTTCGCATCATTCTTCGGTCATTCTGAAGTCATATCTATTTTCTTTGTCTCAAAGGGAAGAATGATAGGAGGAAACACTGGATTAGCCTTTCCAATGATAGTGTATGGAGTGTTAGCAGTCGTCGGTGGTTTACTGGCATTCTTGTTACCTGAGACACTGCATGAAAAATTACCAGAAACATTGGAGGATGGAATTCAGTTAGGAAGGTAATAAATTATTAGCCGCATGTGGAATGAAGCCGACCTGCAATCGTTTCAGTCGTCAAGCTTCCAAAACGGTTTAATCTTTGACGCACGAACAGGATCATAATCAGTGAAATGAGCATGGTGCTAAAATAATAGAGCATGATACTAAACTAATATTGCCTGAATTAATTCAGCATCATACTCAAAATATTAAGAATCATGCTTAATTATTTATGCAGCATTCATGAAATAATTATGGCCCTCCTGTACGCGAACATGATCTCTGAGATCATGCTATATGCTCCATTCATGAACTCGTGCAATATAATATAGCATCATACTAATTTAATTAAGCATCATACTAAAATAATTAAGCCTCGTGCTAAATTAAAGTGCATGATCCTCTCGTATTTCAGCATCATGCTTAATTCATTTGGTATCATGCAGTATTATTTATGAAGCATTCATAAAATCGTGAAATATAATATAGCATGCTACTAAATTAATTCAGCATCATGCTCAAATAATATATCACGATGCTCAATTCATTCAGCACCATAGCGGGGGAGGAATTCGTCACATACAGGTGAATTGTGCACTTGGTGATACCTTCTTGAAATTTGGCACACTGTTAGTGTAGGCTATGAGGTTCTCAAAAACGATCGGCTACAAGTTGACACCGACCGGTGGCGACCAGTAGCGGCACAATCCAAAATGGCCGCCAGCGGCTGAAGGGAACCTCCTTTTCGACGGTCTACCGACTATACATCCGATTGTAAGGGCGCGAAAGTGAACTCTGATCCACGCACGTGTTGGAAACAGACGTGGGAGATGATGTAGAATAAAACGAGATTCTCTATACGGACGCATCAATTTCTTGGAACTTGAAAAGAGCGTTGTTTCTCCGGGATCAGCGTCATTCAGGCAAACCTGAATGACGCTGATCCCGGAGAAACAACGCTCTTTATGAAGCAGTCTCTTTGCCATACAATCTCTTGTTTGGCGTAATTCCGCAAGCAATTCTGATTTGTCTGTCGAAATTAATTCGAGAACGCGATTGTTCACAAAAATCATTCACAGAATGAGTGAGAATCCTCTTCGTGTACGGACTAGTACTGACTGGGAACGTTGTTGCTTTTGCCAGCAAGACAGTTCCAAGAAATTGATGCGTCCGTATAGAGAATCTCGTTTTCATGACGCCTATAAAGCTATTGAGGAAGACATAACGCGCTTCCTAGATAATGGCGTTGAGCTTCCATATAATTTGACCATTGATTGTTTGATGAGAGAGAGTGATGAGTGTATGTCGATGTCACTGTTGACGAATAAGGCAATATATCATAAGACATGCCGTGACAGTATTCGGACTCACATCGTACAGCGCGTGCTACACAAGTGAGAGCGAAATGAGGCAGTGGCATCCTGCTCCACGCTGAGTCCTAAAAGAACACGGACAAGTTTTGAATCTGGCTGTGACAGGAAACTGCCCCAGTGTGTTTATTGTCACAAACGCGAAGGTGACAGCAGTGAGCCTATTTGCAGATCAATGTCTGATAACAATAAACTCAAAATTATGGCAAAGGAAGCCGAGAACTGGGTTGTTTTTTCTCGGGTCAATGCAGCATTTGATTCCGCTGCTAGTGATCTTTACTATCACAAAACCTGTTATTGTAAGCTTGCCAATGAAGCACGAGCGGCTAAATCTAAAAAGTCGAAGAACGCCGAACATTCCGCGTCAGGCCTGCCCTATGACCCTCTCGTTATGGCAGAGCTCATAACATTTGTTGAACACAACGATTCCGCGATGAAGCTTGTCGATCTCAAGAATCTGTACAGTCGGAGGTTGAAGCAAGTCGGTTCTGATTGGCTTAGTGAAGAAATACATTCCACTCGATTCAAAGAACATTTGTTGCAGAAATTGGGCGATGGCTGGGACGCCTTCACACAGGGTAGAGATGTGTTTATTTCAAGTAGGTTTCGAGTTGGCTCCTTGTTGTCCGAATCTTCAACTCGTATAGTGTCTGAGGAAGAGGCAAAAAAGATAGTTGATGTGGGTCTTCTTCTGCGTAAACACATACTCATATCTCAAGCTCCTTTCACGGGATCATTTTCATCTTATTGCTTGAGCGAGCCTGTACCCAACTCACTCCTGACTCTTCTTAGAGTTCTACTTGAGGGCACATGTAGTATACAGAACTTAGGCGATGATGAGACTGTTAATGCCAAGACTCGAGTGGCTTGTACTATTTCACAGATGTTGATCAGCAATTCAGCGAAACGCTCCGAACATGCACAAAATGTTCACCAGAGACGTGACAGAGAAACTCCAATGCCTCTTTATGTGGGTTTGAAGTTGCATGCCCATGATCGTATGAAAAATCTTATCAGAGATTTTCATCAAATGGGACTCTCTGTCTCTTATGATCGCGTAATGGATGTTCGCAGGAGTTTCGCGAGAGCTGTTTCACTGCGGTTCAAGAACGAAGGTGTTGTAGTCCCAGCTAACTGCAAACGTAATGTTTTCTCGATAGGAACCACTGATAACATTGATGTATCTGGTAGATCTGATATGCATGGTACGTCCATCACACTCATTGGTCAACTGAGCAGGGACAATGTGGGTACTGATCCCCCACCACTGAGTTTAGATGTTCCAGAAGACACACAAATTGAACTCCCAGACGACTATGCATTTGTTCCTTTCGTTGAAGACTTTGGTGGGGACATCAGGCTTGAATCTCCAGATGAATGTAATGTACGGCCCAATGAATATGCAGATTTGAACGTGGGAGAGAATGACTGGTTGTCTCATGTGTCACAGATCAGCAATAAAGGGAAGGTTGATGGCAGCTGGCAGCTTGATGAAGTCCCTGTGACCTTTTCAGGCTTCTTTTCAAAACATGAAGATCAAGACAATGTCAAACCTCGTGCAGTTATTGGGGTATTCCCTGTTTTCAGTGAGCAGAAAGCGGACTCACTCAGTATGCAGAAGCATGCTATGTATGTGGTCAGGGAAGCTACTGCTTTCGTAAACCCCGGCCAGATACCTGTCATTGAAGGTGACTGTCCGTTGTATGCCAGGCAGAAAAAATGTCAATGGCTGTTCCCAGAGGAGATAGGTGAGGATCGAATGGTGTGTATGATTGGATTCCTGCATCTTGAAATGTGCACCCAAGAAGCTGGTGGTAAGCTTATGGGTGGTTCTGGTTGGGAGCGAATGTTTCACCTCGCAAAGATATTCACACCCGGTGTAGCATCATCCCTACTTGGTGGGAAACATGTCAAGAGGACGCGACAGGCATATCTTCTCACTCTAGCTTGGCTTGAGATCCTCAGAAAGAATGCTTATGAGATTTACTGTCAGCAGACTGGGCCCCATGAGTCATTTGAAATGTGGGAACAGAGGATTCTTTCACAATCTCCAACTGCGCGCTATTGGGGTGAAATCGTTCGGAACTTTCTCTTGACAAGCTGTCAATTCGTTCGGAACCAACGAATCGGTAACTGGCCTGGTACACTGTGTTCTATCGATGAGTTGTGCAGTTACTTTTTTGCCCTAGGACATACAAATTATTGTCGGTGGGTCCCCGTATTTCTGAGAGACATGTCTCAGCTACCCAGGCGGCATCCTTCAATCCACAACAAATTCATGGAAGGCCATTTTGTGGTCCAGCGTAGTGAGAGGAAGTTCAGTATGATGGGTTTAGATCAGAGCCAAGAACATAGTATCCAACTACTCAAAGAAGACAGTGGTCCAAAAGGTCTCTATGGCCAGGCTGAAGAGAAAGTCGTTATTGAGCTTTCAAGGTCAGAAGTTCTGCGTGTTATAGATGAGTATGAATATGCAAGTTTCCACACAACATCATCAGATAACACGGAACACCCGGAAAGTTCGGTATCAGAGCAGAAAAAATTTCTGAATCAATTGAAATCTCTCCTCGATCTGGTGAATCAGGGACTCATTATCAACCCTTATGATGAAACTAGTGGTCAGCTGGTGACATTAGATACTGGTGAATATATGGACCCCGAAGTTAGTAAGAGTTTACGGTCATTACCCGAAAGGGGCAAGCATTTATATTCCACTTTCTTGAAGGAAAGGCTTGTGGAATGCACCGTACCCCTGAATGATGTTATTCCCAAGGCAAATATATATACCTTCCTTAACCCACCCCCAGCCAACCTGGACAAAGGCCGAGACAAACTCATGTCAAGTAAAGCAACTGCCGCAATAGTTACCCAGATGTTCGTTTCACTGCAAGCCCGGCCTGATTCAAACATGGATGAGTCTTTCATGCACGAGAATGCACGTGATCCGCCAGCATTATCCGATAGAGGTAAGCTACGGAGTGGGACAAAATCTCAAATTCTCAATTGTTTACCAGCTATTCCTGCACAAGGGAAGAATTCAGCAGCTAGACAAGCTTCAGTTGTCATCTTGGATATGCCTGCTGTAGTCCATGTAATCAAACCACAGAAAGCGGATCTGTTTGGAGAATATGCTCGATTGCAATTATTGCCATACATCGAATCTCTGATTAACACGAACACCACAAGGGTTGATGCGATCTATGACTGTTACCCCGAAGGCAGTTTGAAGAATCAGACGCGAGCAAAACGCCTCGGTGAGACAGCAGTTAGGTTGATACGGGTGTCCGAGAACGTCCCTTTACCTAAAGGGAAGAATTGGCAGGCATTCTTGAAAGTTAGTGAGAATAAAGACGAATTTTTCAAGTTCCTGTCTGCTGAACTGCTGAAATTAACATCAACATCCGAGTACCAGTTGTTAACGACATCAGGAGAATATGTACTATGCAATAAGGATGTTAGCTTATGTGACATATCTCCATCGAACCACGAGGAAGCAGACACGCGCATGATGCTTCATCTCAACCATGCAGTCTCACAAGGTCACAAAATAGCTTTTCTTCGCACGGTTGATTCTGATGTCGTCATTCTGTCTTTGCACCATTTCGCAACATTCCGTGACCTTGGACTCAGTGAGCTGTGGATTGGGTTTGGAATTGGAAAGGCATATAAAGATATGCCAATTCATGAGATAGCTTCACAACTTGGACCTGATTACTGTAAGGCCCTGACTTTCTTCCACGCCTTCACAGGTTGTGATGTAACATCCAGCATGCTCGGCATTGGGAAGAAGACAGGATGGAATGCATGGATGAATTTTCCCGCATCAACTGAAATGATGATAGAATTGACTGAGAATCCGCAAGTCTTTTCAGAGGATTCCCCTCATATGCAGCATATCGAAAAACTCACCATACAGATGTACAGTAACAGTTGTGTCAGTACACGTGTCAATGATGCGAGACGGCATATGTTCACACATGGCCTTAAGTCTATGGAAAACATCCCGCCCACCAAAGCAGCTCTGTATCAACATGTAAAAAGGGTAATTCTTGTGTCATCTTTCATTTGGCATCGTGCTCTGCAGAAACACTTATGTGTGCCAGACCCATCACAGTACGGATGGGAGTGGAATCCACGTCTCAATATTCTGGTCCCATTTTGGACTCACCTAGGAGACGCAAGTGCTGCATGTGCACTGATGCTCCACTGTAGTTGTGCCAAGGCCTGCAAGGGCAATTGCAAATGCTTGAAAGCTGGATTAAGGTGCACACCTTTGTGTAAGTGTGAAGGTGGCTGTTGTAACAATATTGAGTAGTATACTGTCATGTTAGGACCAGTCATCTCCTATTCTGGTATTTTTTTTTCCATTTTCGGCCAGTTAACACATGTCATGTTTCTAGTTGAGTTGATTTTGCTAACAAATGTTCATCCCATGTGGCTTGCTACATTGTCCGGGGTATAGGAATACAGTTTTAGATTTCGGAAAATAGTCTGTTATTTACTGCACAAGACGGTGTTAATTCATGCATAGCATGATACAATATCCCCAACTATTTTGCCTCTGTACAACAGTTGATACCTTCGTTCACCCGTGTGTTCATCTATGGTATCCTTGTCTTTCTCTGGCCATAGGCCACATGTGACTAGTCAGTTCCTACTCCATAGCAAATCAACTTGGAAATCCTTCATCTTGTAGCGCACTCATGTCTCAATGAATCCATACCTGAGTTGATCTAATAAATCTAACGTAAGGTATCAAATTGCCATACCGGATCATATTTCGATAAGTTATTCGCTAAAACATTTCGACCACTCATCGACATCAAAGGTCATGTTTTGGCTCCCAGTGGTGGCTATATCTCTATATCCCTGGTAAAGTAGCATACCATGAGGGATGGGCATTAAGTGTCGGCAACATTAATCCTGACTTGGAACACACCACATCTTAACTGGCCGAAAATGAAGAATACTACTTGTAGTCAAAAAATATTCCTGTACCTCGAATGACTGCAAACATACACTCACCCCTTCTAGTCCCATTTTGCCAATGTTCTATACTGGCAAGATAACATTGTATAATTAACAACGGGAACTAATGCATCCCGAGTTCATTCCAGCACTGCCCTTGCTGGCAGACGTGTCGCTATGGTGTTGAGATTGAACCAGAACTCCTCTAGAAATTTGATAGTTTTATTTTCTTAGAAAATAAATCTATCGAAAATGCCGGAAGTTGAGAATAGACTGTCACTTTAATTGGATTATCAAATGTCCAAGTATCCCCACTGCTGCATACTATCGAGTACCCTTGTTCATGTGTTGACAGGAATCTCTCATACCATGTTCATTTGACCATTGCATTCCCGAGAAACATTCAACACTAATTTATCTACGGACGGACGATCATACTGACAGTCAGACACACAGACGCACACATCGACGGAAATTCTGATCCCATTATCCATTAATCTTCCCCCCAACTTGTTCCAAGGGCTTCACTCCATCATTCACATCAATTACAGCACATGTATGGTGTTAGGTTTGGAGCTTCAGTTGTGCGATCGGCGAAAATAGCTTTTTTTCGATCCGCTTGGCGGCCATTTTGGATTTCGCTGCTAGTGGTGGCTAGAGGATGGTGCCAACTTGTAGCCGATCGATTTTGAAATCTCTGATGCCTACCCTTACATCATGCCAAATTTCAGGAAGGTATCACCAAGTGCACAATTCTAGCGAATTCCTCCCCCGCTACCATACTAAAATAATTAAGCCTCATGCTAAATTAAAGTGCATGATCTTTGCGTAATTCAGCATCATGCTAAATTCATTTGGTATCATGCTATATTATTTTTGCAGCATTCATGAAATCGTGCAAAACAATAGAGCATGCTACTGAATTAATTCAGCATCATACTCAAATAATTAAGCATCATACTCAAATAATTAAGCATCCTGCTGAATTAATTCAACATTGTGCTGAAATAATACAGCATTATACTAAATTAATTCAGCATCATACTCAAATAATTAAGTATTATGCTAAAATAATATAGCATGATGCTGAATTAATTCAGCATCATGCTAAAACACTTGTCAATCACATTCCGCAAACCAATCAGTGGCGCCGATACATACACGCTGGGAGCATGGCCGAGAAACAAGAAATGTTGATGCAAACATCAAGCCGCAGAGTTAGAATCTTTCAGAAGAAATCTTTCGTACACATTTCACGAATCATTTCATTGGATTTTCTTTTAATGATACGTCAGGGTATATAATAAATTAAAAATTAAACACCAAGAATTTGAGCAGCGCTTAATTACGTTTGTAAACAAGTTCTGTTTTGCTGTTGAAATTTGACTCGTTAATTATAGTCAGGGGTGTGTGCTCTAAAGTGAGCATGGAAGGTAAGACTGGTTTCAGAGTAGTATATATCTTGGGGGTACGAGAACAGCCCCCTCAGATCCCCGTATTTCAACCCCAAAACGACTGGCATTCCAGAGAGGCATAGTGCCGCATCCTTATCTCCACTATCCTGACCAGTCAGAGAAGGTTCACTCCGAGTTCACTCCTAAAATTACCCCATAAAAAACCCTAAAAAACAATATCATGGAATACTATCACTAACTCTGCGTTTCTTAAATTTTTGTTTTAGATTCCACTATTTTTTACTTGACAAGGACTTGTTAAAAGTGCGGAATTCGTACATAAATTGTCAATATAGGCCGCGGACGTTCGCGTAGAAACAAAATTGGTGTGTTGGTTTGACCAGGCGTTCCTACATGATCATGGTATCGAAGGCACACAATAGGATAGCAACGGCGTTCATACAGGAAGACCTATGTGAGTGTTAGCTTCACTCGCAACCGGAGGTCGCAAGCTACTGCCGCAGTCTACGGTGGGAACGTCCTCACACATCAGCCCACTTGGTTTAAACATATTTTATTTGCCAAACAATACATGCAAAAGGGATTGGAGAAAAGTTATTTCAACTTATTTAAACTCCTCTCCCGTTAACAAAATAACACAATTTGGCGACAAAACAAATTTTCTGCAAAATATAAATGTGAAAACATATAAATTGAGACTAGGATAAAAGAACATTACAAGGAACATCAGAAATTTACCAGAAGTTAACCATGACATTACCAGATCGTCATTTTCAGAAGACCCCTGAGGAATCCGTTTGTGCGGTCGAGAAAGGATTTCTGTAAAGATTGTGCTGTTTCAGAAAAATGTCTTGGCAAGTGAACCGTACCGAGGAATTTAGGCACGCTGCGACAGCCGTCCGATGCACCTGCACACCAAATCACCAGCTTAAGATAATGACACAGTGCGTCGGTGTACCGGAGAACTATCATCGGATACGGATACTCTTCTGAGGCTCTGGGAATAGATATTAGTGTAACTATTGTTAAACCAACAAATTAATTTCTTGATGATTGGAAGATAAAAATGAAATTGTCCTTTAGAAAAATTAATCTATTCTCGTTTGCAGTTAACGATTGTTTACCGTATAGAAGATCATCCTGTGATGTGATTTGCAGGTGGCTGAGACTATTAAAAAATATAAGTCTCTCGTTATCATAGTTATGGCATTGGAAGAAAAAAATGGTATGCGTCCTCTTGCATATTACCACAGTCGCATTCTGGAGATAGGGATATGTAATTGGAATACTTGTCGAAGTTCAAGTCAGAACAGCTATTTCTTAGTTTGCAGTGGAGTATATTTACCCATCTATTCCCTAGGTTAAAATACACAGGTGGCTTTGGAGTACACATAATCCCGTTTTCGTGAAGTAAAATTTTGAACTCACAAAGAGAAGACGCATTTGTGACATTTTGGTGCAAATTATTCCACGCGTTTGTAGTTGAAGGGAAGAAGGATTTCTTGAAACACTCTGTTCTCGTTCGATAACTTGAAAATGTTGATGGATTTCTGAAGTTATACTGCGTATTTTGGCCAGGCCTGGGGGCAGAAGTTCTGTAACGAAGTCTGGGGAGAATCCGTTTATAATTTTATACAATGCACAATATTTGTGGAAGGTACGTCGCTGGCGGAGGGTGGGCCACCCAAGTTCCGTTAGTAGACGTTCTTTGGAGACTGAACGTGTGAGTCCTGAAACAATCCGTCCAGCGTCATGATGGAGCCTGTCCAGCTAGTCTAACAAATGATTTGGAGCACAGGCCCAAATTATATCGCCATAATCCATAAGTGGTAAAATAAATGACAAGTAAATTTTTTCAAGAGTTTTCATACTTAGTTTAAATTTTAGCTTTCTTAACATCTATAATCGAATACTGACCTTCTTGCATATTTCTGTGATTTGAACATTCCAATTTAAATTAGATTGGAGCTGTATTCCCAGATGCTTGTGAGATGCTGTGAATTCCACAGTGGTATTATCGAATTTTAAGTGTGGTTTATCCGGATTGTGCGCAAGTGAGAAGAAAACGGCTTTAGTTTTGTTTGGGTTAAATGAGACCAACCATTGCGAAGACCAGGAGTTGATCTTCTTGATATCGGAGTTAAGTACAGACGTTAGGTCAGTTATATTTCGGTTGTTATTTGAAAGACATGTGTCGTCTGCGAATAGTCTTGCGAGTGACTCTAAGCTGTCTGAGATATCATTGATGTAGACTAGGAATAAAAATGGCCCAAGAACAGACCCCTGGGGCACACCCGCTTTCATTGGTAGGTACTCCGAAAACACGTTATTTACCTGAACTCTTTGTTTTCTTCCATCGAGATAATTCATGAACCAGTTAAGTAGCCCATCCGTTATTCCATATTCTCGTAGTTTATGTATTAAACCATTGTGCCAAACTCTTTCAAAGGCCTTTGATATATCGCAAAACACTGCACACGTAAGAAGACGATTATCGAGGGACTGAGAAAGGGAATGATATAATTCCAGTAGTTGGAAAGTTGTGCTGTGTCCCGGGATGAATCCTGACTGGTACTTATATAAAAGATTATTTTCCTGAAAGTGGGAGAAGACATGTTTGAGGACAACCTTCTCAAATATTTTCCCAAGTAATGGCAGTAGGGAAATTGGCATGTAGTTATTAACATTCGATGGCTCAGGTTTTTTTAATAGTGGTATAACGTTAGACTTTTTCCACTCTTCGGGAAAGGTTTCAAGCTGGAGGAGTTTATTAAATAGACAGGTTAAAGGAATCACTATTGCATCTGCAGTCTTTTTTATCATTTGGGCTGCTATACCATCATGGCCATGGGCTTTATTCGTTTTCAAGCATTTAATAGCATTTATTGTATCCTCATTTGAAATAATGATTTCTGAAATAGTTCTGTCGCTTCTTGGGGTGAACACAAGAAGATTATGATTTGTGTCATTGATAAATGTATTTTTGACAAAAGTATCGTTTAGTAATTCGGCTTTTTCGTGATCATCGACAATAAGGTCGTGGGGTGCGTAATAGTTGTTACGGTGGAGAGGAGGGATTGTATTGCTTTTATTTTTATTAAGAAGGTCTTTAATTATGTGCCAAAACTGTTTGGGAGAGCCACAGAGTTGTTCTTGAAGAGTATCTTCATAAACTAATTTTGCGTATTTCTTCATATTGTTAACCCTATTGCGAGAGTGCTTATAGGCTCTCCATGCATCTTCACCGTTTGAGTATAAAGCTCTTTTCCTTAATCTGTCTCTTCGCCGTATTTCATTTCGCAATTCGGGATTAAACCAAGGTTTGTCGTTTGGACGAATAAGTATCTTCTGAAGGGGGACTGTTTCGTTAATTATTTTCAGAAATATGTCACAAAATTTCGTTTGCAATTCATTTGCATCCTGGGTAGTATCTATAAGATTATTCCAGTTAACACCCACTAACAACGCGTTTGTCTTATCGAAATCAGCACGTTGATAGTTTCTGACCATTCTAAAATATGGCTCTCTTTGCTTATGGTCGAATGAAATGTATGTATAAACTGCGTGGTGATCTGACAGTGCCAGGTCGAGAATGTCTGCTTCAATAACATTTACAGTATCGCTAATTAGAATGGGATCAAGTAGAGTACTAGAATTGGGAGTGACTCTTGTAGGTTTAGTAATAACATTCCTCAAGTTGAAATGATCGATGGTATCTTTAAACTTTGGGCTGGAACTCAGTAGATCGTCGTTGAGATCACCTACAATAATGACTGTTTTATTAATGTCAAGAGCCCTGTCGATGGAGTCGTCGAGAAGATTCCAATAGTCGCGACTCGCATACTGGGGAGATCGGTATGTAACTGCGAGAAGAAGTTGTTTCGACTTTGATATAAGTTCGAACCACATGATAGACTTGTCGAATTCTAATTCTTTCCTCCGCCTGTAGAATAAATTGTCCGAGAAATATACTGCAATCCCCCCACCACTATGGTTCCTGTCATTCCGAATGGGCTGTGAATAGTTTGGAATTTTTATGTTATCAGAATCGAAGGTTCCCTGCAGGTGAGTTTCGGTAAAACAAAGAATGTCGTATTCTTCAACAATTTCAGTTATCTGCGACAGCTTTGATCGGATACTCCGGATATTATAATGGAAAATAGAAAGTGAACTCTTCAGGGCGTTACACAATTTTTCAGGCCCAGGATTAGTTTCTATGTCGCCACTGCAAACGAGAACGAGCATTACAATCAGTAGAAATTGGAAAATGCGAAATGGAAATTCCACACAAAATGGTGTAAACCGAGATTGGCATTTTCTCGACCGCACGGTCTGCCCGCGCCCACCATTGAAGATCCCAATCGATACTCGATATTGATGAATTGTTATCTCCATGGGATTTTTAGGCTTTCAGCGAAAGCGTTCTTATTCAGTATCGGCGGGGATCCCTTCAGGCGGGCGCGCACACCTCTTGGAGGTAGTAAGTTGGTTGGGGATTCTCTCTTAGTGCAAAAATATGACGACCTGTGCCTCTTCGAGTTATACAGAAAGTATCCAGGGTAAACAATGTCGGGATTAGTTTTCTGGTAAAGCTTGATGTGTACAGGTTTGCAGTAGGTAACTGGGAACACGGGGTTGAACATGGACAAAACAAAATGTAAAGAAAGAACAAAGAAACATGCAGTGAGAAACAAAAGAGTTTGTTTGTTTGGTGAGGCATTTGGTAAATATAAATCGGGTTTATGGGGGTTATGGCGAACGACGTATCTCAATTGTTAAGGTGAACAAACCGAATTTGGATTTTTAAATGTTAACCATCAGGACTAGTCTAAAATTCAGACGGTTTAAACAATCAAGTTAAATGGGCGAGAAAATAATGTCATGAAAAACAGTTCGTGAACTGACTTGGGGGACACATTTCGCGAGACAGGATTCAAGATTCTCATAAGTAATCTAAATAGACTAAGAGCATTGCCACGGTTTAGTCTTCGTAATCACAATTCCTGTTTCATACTAAACCAAAAGCGAGTAACATCTGAACAATGGGGGTCGGCCCTATTATAAATGATTGGAGGGTGCCATGTGACACCCACCAATAATTAACAACTAAACAATTCGGTTGAACAAGTTGTCGTAGTCTTCGTATTCTTGATTCTCTTTCATGGTGGATCAAAGCCACTGACATTTGACCTATTACAAATTAGTTGAGGGCGCCTTGTGGCACTCTCCAATAATTCATAACGAACCAAATTTGGGGTTACCAATGTTACACGTATTATTAATCTGGCATTCAAATGGTGGAAACCTTCGGGCTAAATAGCTATGAAAACAATGCCATGAAATTGGTTCGTGTTCACTGCTTGGGGCTTACGATTAAGGGAACCAATCTTGCTCTCAAAAATAATCTAGTAGTCATGACTTACCACGTGACACCCATCAATAATTAAAACTAAACAGTTCGGGGGAACAAGTTGTCGTAGTCTTCGTATTCTTTATTCTCTTTCATGATGGACCAAAAGCCATTGACATTTGACCTATTATAAATTAGTTGAGGGCGCCTAGTGGCACTCTCCAATAATTCATAACGAATCAAATTTAGGGTTACAAATGTTACAAGTATTATTAATCTGGCATTCAAATGGTTGAAACCTTCGAGCTAAATAGCTATGAAAACAATGCCATGAAATCAGTTCGTGTTCGCGGCTTGGGGCTTTCATTTTGGGAACCAATCTTGCTCTCAAAAAATAATCTAGCAGTCAATACTTGTTGTGGTCTTCGTATTCTTGCTTCTGTTTAGTAGTGAACCAAGAGCGAATAATATTTAATCAATGGGTGGCTGCCCATATATAAATTGTTGGAGGGTGACTTGTCACACTCTCCAGTAGTACATAACAAAACAAATTTAGAGGAAGAGCGTCTAAGTCATCAAATAAGGACTAACACACGATTGGTGGAAACAATCGATCTTAATTGCTAGGAAAACATCGCCAAGTAGACATTTTGTGTTTACTGGCATGACGTATACATGCAGGGAAACAAACCTTCACTCTGGAAAACACCTAACAGGCATGTCCAGTGTAGTCTTCGTATTCTTGATTCCTGTTCCATGCTAAACCCAACGCGTGTTACAATTTATCAACGGAGGACTGACCTATTATTTATTACTGAAGGGTGCGTCGTGACACTCTCCAACAATCCATAACAAAACGAATTTGGGGGAACAAGTCTTAATTATCAATTAGTCTGGCACTCAAATGATGGAAGCAAGCTGAATAGCTGAGAAGTTCGTATTCTCTGGCTGGGTGCATAAATTCAAGGAAACAGATCTTGGCTCTCAAAAATAATCTAATAGTCATGGCATGCCGAAGTCTTCGTATTATTGATTCTGTTTCATGGTCATGAGCGATTAACATTCGATCAAGAGGTATCTGCCCTATTTTAAATGGTTGGAGCGTGCTTTGAGGTACTCTTTGAGGTACTCGCCAATGAGTCACAACACAACTGATTTGGGGAACACATGTTAATCATCAAAATTGTCTAACACTTGAGCATCAATGAATATCTGCCCTATTATAAATTATTGGAGGGTGCCTTGTGACACTCTCCCATAATTCATAACAAAACACATTTAGGGAACAAATGTTAATTGTCAAAAAGAGTCTGTCACTCTAAATCGTGGAAACAATGAAGAATAATAGCTGGGGAAAACAATTCCAAGAAAACAGTTTGCATTCACTGGCTGGGCATTCACATTTGTGGAATATTCGATCGATGGATACCTGCCCTATTCTAAATTGTTATTCAGGGAAACAAATAACATTTCAGCAATGTACGCAATGTACGCATGCTCTATTATAAGTTATTGGAAGGTGCCTTGTGATACCCTCCAATAACTCATAACAAAGCATGTTTGGGGGAACAAATGTTGACTATCACAAGTGATCTATCATTCAACCGGTTGAACGCGATCAAAATAAATGACTGAAAAACAATGCCAGGATAACAATTTTCCTTCACTGGCTAGGTGCACACAGGGTCGTAATGTCGTTCGCTGTCTTAATAAGAGCTTTAGGGCCATTCATATTTTTGACAGCACAGATTCTACCGTCATTGGTCCAGAAGGAGGCAATTTCTTTCTGTCTTTTTGCGGCTGCTGAGTTCATTAATTAACTTATACCTAGACACAGTGAGGGACTGTATACTGCCGCCTTCACCCGATAACTTATAAACCTACAAATTATTTTCATGTGCCGATTTCTTTCGTCTGCTCCCTTTGTCAAATTCTGCTTTCCAGATCTATTCAGAGATGAGTAGCTTTGACCAACACTAAGTGGGTGTGACCTGCTTATGTCGGATTTACTGATGTGCATCCCAAGATTGGTGTTACAAATACTCATAATAGCTTCATCGGTTTGTTTTTGTGAGTAGTCAGATAGCGGGACGTTACTAAACACAAGACAGTTGCGTCGTGAATACTCCACTTAGTGGAGCATTTATTCCAACACGAAAGTGAGTGCTTGTAATTAGTGGTCATTTTGTCTAAGGGGCTGGTCATAAATAACAATGATCGTAAGCAAAACTCAACCCGCTGGCCAGCATTGTTTTTCTTTTTATGGAAAACCGGCCGTTTTTCCGATTCTTTTTTTTTTGAGGGGGGGGGGATGGGGGGGGGGGGCAGCCGTTTTTTTTATTTTTCATTTTTTGGTCGGCGCGGTTGAGTGGTATCTTGTTTGTATAACACTGCTGAACGGCGTTCAAGTAGGAACGGTAGACTATGAGTCTCTCTACACTGACACACTAACCAAACTGTTGTCAGTACTGGACCACCTGTCTGTTATCAACATACTCTGAATTTGTTTTCTGCACAGATAAACTTTTGAAAAAGAAAGGCCCAGTGTCCTGAAACGGGGATATTTATCCAGTAATTTTGCAATTTCCCGTAACGTTCTGGCATGAAAGTCTCGAATACCAGCATTTGCCTCAAGCCATTCTTTCCATGTACCTGATAGTTTGCCAGTCAGTTTTTCAGTGCTGCGTAGTTCAAAGGCCACATTGAGCCATTCTTCGTAATCCAGAGAGGTAAAGAGAGAGACTGAAGTTTGTCCTTTGAGCAAATCGTAGCCTGATTTAAGGCTATTCAATAGGCTTTCCAGGCTTGCAAATAAGCCTACCTCACTGTAGAGCAGTTGACTGGATCCTTTGTAGCAATTTTCCGAACTAAATATTTGTGGAGATCTCGGCCTGAAAGTAATTTTGACCTCTTTGTATAACCCCCTAGAAGCGATTTTAAATCTGCCTTTGGTTTCTTTGGAAAAAGCTCCCTATGGGTCCTTCCTATTGAAGATTCTCAATAAAAATCACCAATCATCATCTCATAGTAATATACTCTATAAGATTGAATAAGCTGTGGCTCTTTTTTCGTCCCATTGATATGTGTACCGTGTCTCATGAGCTGTCAAATTTGCATCCAAAATGCTGCCATCAGGGATGGCAATATCAATGGGCGGAGGCACACAACTCCCAATATTTGATTGCCTTAACATAATGACCACTAAAAACAAGCACCTAGCTGAGTTGTCGGAATGCAAGCTCCTAATGGGCCAAGTCCTATATTTACATAACCACCGGTGCGCCAGTATTATCTGTTTTAAACATAGCGATGGCAAAAAATGACACACACATCACCACATGGTTGAGTACAAGGTCCACAAACCTTATCGACAGAAAACAGCAGTGCATTTTAACACAGATAAGAGAACACCTTTGCTTGGTTAACTCTTTACATATTGAGGGTACTAACATAGTTCTCACTAAGGACCCTCAAATCACTATAAGACATCCTCCTCATCAGTTCCCACACTATTCAACTTCTGTATTATTCAAGTTGGAAGCTTCTCCACATGTATGGCGGTTGTGGCTACTTTGTATACACACGTCTTCGTAAAATTTACTGAGATTTTCCACTTTTTAACATATTCTGGAGGGCGTCCTGCACAATTTGTTTTCTTTTTTGTTTGTGGTGCAGTCAGTTTGGCTGATAAAGTCTTCTTTTGTATTGCTTTTTTTTATTTCTTGATATTGCTTTTGTTCATTTGTGAAGTTTCTAAATCCCTTATCTGTTATGCACCCATCCTCGAATGCGCTAGCAACCTTCACAGCTATTGTACTAAGTTTTGCTTGTGCCAAGACTTTTATTTCATCATGTTTTTTTTAATCTTACCGCTAATCTTCCTCTCTGCTACCTTCCCAATCACACCTAACGTCCCTGTAGCAATACCTACACCCTGCAATGGTAAAGTAAGAAGGGCACCCACTCCAGTAGCTAAAAGACCAAGAATGATAGCTGTAGAACCCATGCCGAGCCTGAGACATACACCATCAACAGCCTGTAGAGCATTCAAAACCCTTTTGTATTCTTATACAATCCTTTTCTAATGTTTACCTCATTTTTCAACAGCTGCTCGATCTCACTAATTCTCTGAAGCCTGTAATCATCCCCTCGATGGGGCACTCGGGACCTCGAGCCCTCGGGATATAACCTCTGTTTTTCTTCCATGATACTCTTCAGTATATAATAAGACAGACTAAAACTGCACAATTCAATTCTATGAAGGCAGACGCTATAGTGATTAGGCTAAAATCACTATCACTTCTACTATATACGTTTAATCTATCACCAGCATGTACTGACAATGGAGGAAGGAATTGTTCAACTGCTTCCCTGTTACCCTCTTGGATTGTTGCTGTACACCGAGAATCGACATTCACAATACCATTAATCGCTATAAAAGAACTAAAACCCTTGGGTCTTTTAACAGAATGATCACTGGTGTCGGTTGACCATACTGTGCAATATTTAATTCAACCAGATGCAGGCATCACTACTCCATTTTACCATTGTCTGCTTTATTTGAAGTTGCGTAATGATATGATTCAGCTCCAAAGGAAATATTGAATGTTTCGGCACAAAGTTTCCAACAGCTTTAGCTGTTATGCATACCATTGGTTTTGGAAGTGATTGTAGAGACTGTTTGACGTATTCCTTACTAACCACATCCTTAGGCCCCTCTGGAGCAGCAACATTAGTTATTTTATTGCCACCCATATCTATGGGGTCTGACATAACACCACCCGACTTCAAAAGGGCTTCAGCATCTACGTTGTTTTTTGGTACCGCATTTCCGTCATGCGTAGGCTGTGAGAGGTTTAGTACTTTGTTGTAATTCATGTTTATAACACGCTCCATAACGCTACCTCCATTTTGTTTGCTACTCTCTCCCTAAGCTTCCCATCCACATATTTATTATTTGTTGCGTCATCATGATCGTCAGGAAGAGCTAATCTAGACAGCTTCTTATCCTCCAAATCAAAGGAGCGATCAGCCTCTTTTTGCACACAGTTAAGCAGTTCGGTCTTGGTAGCATATTGATCCGAGTCAAGTTTTTCATGAGTTTCCCACCCTTGCGGTATAAATGCAAATACATTCATTGTACATATATTATTAATCCTGGTTAAATTTGGACAACTCCTCTTTGTAGAAAGAACTCTGCACAACATCCCCGTTAGCATCTACTATCCTGTATGTTGGAAGGACTTGACTGATAGAAAATACCTCATCCGTATAGTTTGCTGTATAACCCCTCTTGAACTTGCCTCTCATTTTAAAGATTCTTACTTGGTCCCCCAACTTTCAACAAAACACGACTTATTGGAGACATATTTCCGTATAGATTTTCCCAAACGACAGCCTCATTTTTCTTTTTGCTGACTTCTATAGGTGTCATCTTGATTGATCTGTGGTAGGACGTGTTATAATTCTCGATAAGTTTGGGAAATACGCCAAGCTAGTACTAAGTCTTGTTAGTAGTGAAGTTCCTAAACATTCTGTCCTTCAGAGTTCTGTTCAACCTCTCAACAATCTGAGCTTTGGTTTCATTTTCTGTAGCAAACCATTAGAGGCCAACCTTTATGAACAGTTCTTGGGTCTCTTTATTAATAAACTCTGTTCCTTTGTCTGTCTGCAACTTTGTGGGCGTTCGTTGTTTGAATATATTCTGGAATGCTTGAGAAATCTCTTTCCCTGTCTTCATTTTTGATAGGGAGTCCCCATGCATACTTGCTAAATACGTCTTAACTGTCGGAATGTAGTTGGAGTTCATGTTAGCGGCTGCAAGACTCCTCATATCAACCAAGCCAGCCTGCCACTGTGCATCAATGCCTCTTACCTTCACTCTTCCAGTGAGATGCTTGCCTTTTGTAAGGCTTGTGTTTGGTATAAGTATGTTGTTCTTGAAAGCAGTCAGCTGAGCACATCCCCAGGTTTTATACCGGTTCTTCGGGAAAGCTCAGCTACTGAAGAAAATCCCTGCAATGGGGCGTAATAAATTTGTTTCAGCTTGATTCTGTCTGTTCTTTTGAGACCCTGCCCACTTGAATCTTCTTCTCAAAGAATTTATAAACAGCTGCAGCACGTGCTCTCTGATAGTCATCTAAACTGGTGTCACTGGCTATTTTAATAGTCTCATCCAGTAAGTTTTTTTTCGGTAATGTGTTTGATACATCCTTATATGCACTGTAAACGGCATCATGGTAAAAGCAAGCTCTATCTAATTCATTCTTGAATATGTGACCTGTGTCCCCTGTTTGTAAATACCTTTTCAAGGCGAGCTTTATGCTTAGTGCCAGGACCAGCCGCCGAATATGTCCCCACGATAGGGTGCCATAAGTGCATCTCAAATGGGAGATTATTCATTCAGCGTATATATTGTAACTAGTATTAAAACAGAGAGCCCAACAAAGACAAAGGAATACCACCCAAGAAAGGTACGTTACCAATCCCTAATGCTAATAGATACAAACTTGCCTTTTCTGCTATCACATACACTACAGACACCTTTGGCGAAATACCTTCCATTCTTAGTTCTTACAACTTGAACATTGACAATAGATGTGGGTCTCTTACACTTCACACAGTATGAGTTCATTTTTTTATATGTATGCACTGATTAATTTATCATTTTTCTTGTAATCGCTTGGGCTGAAGTTGGTTAGTACATCAATAAACTGTCTTCGTTTAAGCAACTCGTCAATCACATACATACAGAAGAAGCCACAGTTGACTGAGTTGACATTTTGGATTCTATAGGAGTTTCGAACCATTTTCTTCCAAGCCCGTCTCATCCTTTTCAAAGTCTCCTCTGGAGGGTAAACTCCGAAGCTGTCAAAGTAAATACAACAGGAACCTACATTGAAGACGACTACCCAATGAGTGTCAGGTCCCTCCTGGTCATCTAAATTTACTATGTAAAATAACTCTAGTTCTGACAGGTTGTCCTTTGCAACCACACCCCAGAAGTAGTCATTGCCTTCGTGTCTGAGGATAGCACACCCCTTTCCTCCAGCTCTTCCACAATACCCAAGAGATCATTTGTGTCCTTCCTCGTAAAATAGAAAGGTATTACACCATTTCCAGCTCTCTTTAACCCTCCCCCTTGTGTGTAGCTCCTGATATTGACCCTGAGGCCGCACAGACCCAAGTGTGCCAAGCACAGGCAAACATTGGGAAGCAGAGTCTCAGCAGTGTTCAAAATAGCTCCACGAAAGCCTCTCTTTTATGCCCTCATCTGTGTTTTTGGAGAACGTAATTTTGACAGCTCCAGGCGCTTTCTGAAGTTTCGTGATTTGCCTTTCTGTCAAGTATAGCTGATGCTGACCACCAGTTTGCTGTGAGGACAACTCCAAGTGACAGCCTCTCCATTTCTTTTCACCTCTCGAAGTTTGTCAATTTGGCTTTCTATTAAATTCAACTGGGTTATACATGCTTATGCGCTATAATAATATTCAGATTAAACAGTTCTTGTAGCCGAGATATTTATGAAGTCAAATGTAGTCTTTTTTGTCTAGCTATAAAGAACAGCAGCCTTGAGTTACCTGACAGTGTGACTCTAAACCTAATTATTTGAGCCTTCCTGGGGTCGCCCTCAAATACCTTCTGCATAGACAAGTCAAACACATAATGCCTGTGAATTGCTAGCCAATCATTGTAGTCAAGTATTGCACCTGTATTTTTGTCCTTTCCTTCCATGTTGAAATTCTCCGCCACCACTTCATACGCTTCAATGTCGTTTTGAATACCCCGTGGGAAAAAGTCCTCACTATCCATGACAATGTTTATGGCCTTGTTTGATGTCTTTGCCGGGCTCTCAATGTGCTGCTGGCTATTCCATCTTGCTCTTTGTACTGCTACACAATACAATTTCCTCATCCCATCCAATGACGCCTCCAACTGTATATCTTGGTGACCATTGGACCCAACAATCTCTGCCGGGTAATGAAGCCGATTCCATACAAGAGGTTTTGTCATTGAGCAGTTTTTCCTCGTACTCCCTAAGTAGCTCATTTCTTGGAAGATACTTAACGGCAGAGTTAATGGTGCAATCAACAGCATCTGCATCCTCTCTTTACAATGCATTGTTAGTGCGGTATGTGATATCAAACTCAAACGCTTGATTAATCAACGGGAAATCTAATGCCCTGAAGAAAATTGATATGCAGTACAAGGGGATGTTCACACTGAATTGTATTTATTTGTTGTTAGGATCAGGGATTTGCCCCTTTCTGGCAGTATGCTCAGTATTATTCTCAAGGTTTTTGATGTGTCCTTACTAAAACAATACTGTGCCCCAAATCTTACATAGTCGTTGGAGTATCCCAAGCTGTTAAGAATGGGGACACTGACAAAGTTCAGCTTGGAATTATCCACCTCGTCTCCATTAATTCTTGCTACTGTTTGATTGATGAAGGCGAACGAACCTTTGGGTGACATAGCAGTGAGCAGGATATATCCATTGCCTTAATTCACCAGCTTGCCCGATGCCGTCTTACTATTATAGCTGATAGCATTAGTCAAGCCATTTCCATTATCGTTAACCCTTTACCCAACGTAACGGCCAAAACCGGCCAGCGCTATTCTCAAAAATCGCGAATTAATTATCATGATTTTTTTCATTTTTTGTCTCAAAAACATAGGTTATGACCCCTCATTGGAACGAGCTCGTCGAGCTCGTTCCAATGAGGGGTCATAACCTATGTTTTTGAGACAAAAAATGAAAAAAAATTAGTTATTCAAGAATTTTTTTTGCAAGTGTCGTCTGCTTTTCATGTTAGGTAAAAGGTTAATAGAATTCTCAGTGGGGTGTATTTTAATTCACCTTTTGTATGAAGTTTTAGGCAAACCAATTTCTTCGTCAAACAAATTAGCAAGCTCTTGGTAGTCCACCCTTGATTTTTATATAGTTCTGACTAAACCTACTGCACAAGTTTGATCCTCTTCCCTTTCATCTGTTTTCTTCGTCCAATATTGGTCAGGGTTTGGTCATACTGGCCAGAGCATGGTGTCACAGCTAATTTCAAATATGTTTGAGATCTCGTTTCTATCTGGCTGCTTTGGAGATTGATTATTCGGAGCAATTCTGTTCGCTAATTCACTACCAATTCGATCACCAGCTGCTGTGATTCCTTGTGAGGCAATGCTTGTGGCCGTTTTTGTCGCTGCTGTCACTGATGGAGGTAGCTGTTTGATACATGTTCTAAGAAGTCAAATCATATCACAATACCTTCACCTGTCTCACTTGTATATCCATAGTTGCTGTGATACGTTGTGTGCCGCATCATTAACTTATAATGGCTCTCCAGACTAAATCCTAACGAGGTCTTTATTAGCCACTTGTAAAACTGCACCCCAATTATCCTCCAGAGGTAGCAATTTCCCATTTTGATCAGTGGGACACACTTCCAGCACCTTCTCTGTTGCATTTCTCGTGTTCCTCCAGTGTGTGATTGTTAGAAGAGAGCCAAAAGAACTATTGGGTGTAAAGCTATAGAGGAGAGATGAGTCAGTTTGATATTCATTATAACCAAATTACAAGGTACTTGAACACTGGTCACATTTTCCAGCTGAGGCACATTCGGAAAGTTTTCTGTGTGGTTGTAGAGCGTATTGGCATTAGCACCCAACATCTTACCAGGCCTTCACCGAAACTTATCGTATACCCAGACGAAATGTTAGGGGTTATTCGGTTATAGGCAGCATTTTCATTAAGATGAATCGCATATCTCTCGTCCGATTGCTTGTGCTGTCAAAATGTCCTTTGTTTTCCAAAACGTAATGTAGGAAGTTGTTAATGAACTTTACTGTGTATGACCCATCAGTGACACTGACTTGGCAATAGCCACCCTCGGGCGTCTTATTCGTGGAAATGTTATTGTTCAGTTGCGGAGTAATATTCCTCCCATTATACCATAGATCTATATTGCTGAGAGCTATGTAGCGGTCAAGGTTCATGGGACTGTTTAGAGCATAACTAAGCCTGCTATTTGATTCAGTCTTGGCATTAACCGCTGAGATTTGCAGAGTATTCATGCTTATGTCTATGTTCTGTCTAAATGCCAGTGTTTGCGAGCATTGATTTTCAATCACCCCTCTTGCTTTTTCTATGTTTGAAGATGTGAAACAAGTCAGCTAGCTCGTTTTCAGTTTGATTGATGTCTTACCTGCCCATAGTTCACCTAACAACACCTGAATCCTCTCAGCTATCTCTTGCACTGATGTGAAGACCCCGCAGCCTCTGATTGCTTTGGCTTGGGAAGGGGATAGAGATTTTGCCCTGCATTCATGTTGATTTTGTCCAGCAATTCCTTCTCATCAACTGTCAGGTTTGGATGTTGCTTAGCAGTTGGTTTTAGCACCACATTCTTTACGTTGTTGTACACCCTCTTAGCTCCACAAGTAGGCACCATTTTATTGGGCCCCTTGGCTTATCTGACGGACACATTCCTGTATTTGCTTATGGATGCCAATTCTTACTCGATGGTAGCACGTCTCCCCATATCTTGCTGTGCGGGGTGGTGTCTTCGTCTGATACCAATCTTCTGAGCTCCTAACATCTTCGAAACCCTTGACAGTCGCTGAAGCGACTCTTGAATATTGTTTTGGTCATTGTCTTTAGCAAAATCGTTCAAATGCCTAACATTCTTCTCTTCATAATACTCCTCATCACTATCTGTTATAGTAAAGCGTCATAAAGATCTATTCCTGGTTGTGACCCATCTATTGCCGTTATGGCTGTTGGTGGTGCTAGTAATTGATGCTGATCCACCAAAACTGCAGTTTGATTGCGGATTTCATCTTTCGAAGCATCTATCTCAGTAACACCGGAGCCAGACTTTTCACAGCCTTATACTGGCTGATTAGTTGATTGATTGGATGAGCTTTTGGCTGAAGGGAGTCTATAGACTTATTACTCACTGCTATCCTTCTCTTTATCGCTCTCTCCAGCTCTCTAAACTGGTTGGGCTTCCTGTAGTCAATATCCTCGAAAGGCATAGTTATGTTATACTATATGCTTCGACTAAAATCTCTGTATGTTTTTACCCACTGAGTAGTTTTACACAAGAAATTAAGACATGTCTTGCTTTTAGCTCTCCCTTTTTATGTATAATCTTACCCGCTAGGTAGTTTTACACAGGAAATTAAGGCGTCCAAACTTGGGAACAATTCCTCCTATACTTCACCTCTGGATGCATGGGGTCAATAACTAGAACAGATTGATCAGTAGTGGCTTCTTGAAACAAATCCTTAACTGGTTTCAAAGTCCATCTCCCTCGCTAGATTTTGATGAATATGCTGTAAATCTTTTTCTGATGTGCTCCTGTTAAATATAAAGAGATTACAGTTCCTTCTGATGGCTTTCGGTGTCTGGAAATAGTCCTGCCCAATGAAGACAAGAGAGCCAGTTTTCTTTCTCATTTTAGTAAAATAGGCAGAGACTTTCTTCAGGCTCTTGGCATCTTCATCCAACATATCGCCAAACACCATCAAATTCTGATAGGCATTGTTAATCTCGGTGGACGTCACACCAGGAAGGTCATCTAATTCACAACTATTTTCTATTAGAATAGGCACACCATGCCTTCTTCAACAGCTTGTAGCTTAGGCACTAGCACCTCATCGTAAAAAGTATCATAATCCATCAACTTACCGAACAAGTAGAATCTTTCAAAGCAGTTCAACTTGTCAATCAGATTGAGCAGAGCATTGGTTTTACCCCCTCTGAAGCTCCACAGATGAGATACCGAAAGGGCTGCTTGATTAGATACCTGTCATTGTGGGGGTTGTTATAAGAAACCCCCACCACTTGAACTTGCTTAAAGACATTCAGTAGTGTAGACATCATTCAGCTTGTTGTATACACCATTGCTCAGATTAAATGAGGTGTACATGAATGGTTTGATACAGCTCAGAGCTTCACAGCAATCAACCACGACTTTCAAGATAAGTAAAGCGCAAGGTCTTTTCCTCCCTAAATTATAATATTCATCATAACACCTGGAAAACATTCTCTTTAGCAACTCTTTATGACGCATCTCTATAAACAGTTTCTCACCCGTCAGCTTAAAGTATATGTAGTTGAGATATCTCTGGTCTTCGTTCGGAATATGTCTGTGAATGTTAGATTGAGTGAAATCATTTTTCAACTTGTCTTTCAGCGTCTCCATATAGTCAGCATCAACTCGTGAGCACGTCTTGCTCTCTGTACCTTGCAACCTTTTCAGAAGAGCTATAAAGTGTCTACATGGGTTGTATGTTGGTTTTGTAATGTGGCTCTTATCGTATTCTAGGGCTCCTCTTCGTAATTAGTGTCTATCCACCCACAACCCCCACATACCTCTCATGGTCATCGATGGTCGTCTCATTACCACATTCTTGACATTTATCTCCTTCGCTATTAAAAGTTCTTCCAAACTTCTCTCCTTATGAACATCTAGATCCATTATATATACATACATCTTCATATCTCTAATTTAAGGTCTGTCTCATATATACTGACTAAATACACTAGTAATGCCGATAGGCCAGCGTGTGCACCACATCGTCCAGTGTGTATCGCTTGTCATCAAAGCAGCTCAAGCTGGTCTTGTTGATTTAGTATGAATGATGCTTTTGGGATCTAATAGTTTTCACCTTGTGATGGAGCTGCTGCTGTTGGAATAGTGTTTCCTTGTAGTTCTCATGTGTGATACCCCTTTTGATAACACCTTTCTTTACACCCTTGGCTTTCTTGTCACCGCCTCCATCAGCCATAGTGTAGCAATACATCTTAGATCTCAGTCCCACATGTTTAGTGACTGGCACACCTCCAGCCTCTTCTTTCATTGTGCCTATGAACTTCTTGCTCGTGGAGTCATAGGATGGAGAAGATGGTGAGTATCTAGAGTTATCACAGAGATGCTTATCCTTCCACAGGTCAGCATACACATCTTCTGTTCGTGTCCCATATGCCAGGCTGTCAGTGTCTACAGTGAATACTAGGCTGGCTTTGTGCTCGTATTTCTTCTCGATGTAGTTGTAATGGAAGTCATATACCAGTGTCTTCCTCAGGTCTGGGATGCTCATTTCCACATACACTGGCTTATTCAGAAGGATGCACGCCTTGACCTTATGCACTACAACAAGATCCTCGTTGATGACCTTTGATGAGACGAAGGTAGGCTTGCTGACCAGATTTATCAGCTTTCCTTCGTTTACAACAAGTTTCACATCAATCCTCTTCCTGAGATTCACCATGTTCTTTCCAAACACACTGTTGTTCATCAACTTGAAGAAGTCTTTTTCAAAGTCATTTTTCGCGGCAGTTCTCTTTGCATTGTTGAAGTCAATGTATTCCTTAAGCCAGGGAGACTGGTCAAACTCAAAAATTATGTGAACTCTGAGCGTCAGCCCCAAGAAGATATACAGCTGCAAGATCCTGTAGTTGAGCACATACTTCCTCACAGAGATGGTATCAGCCTGTGGACACCACCTACTTTAACTCCGAAGTTCTTCTTGAGGGACATACATAAGGCGATAGCATATTCTGCTTCACCTCAATCTGCTCTCGTGCCAGGGGATAGTCATTGTGCAGATCATGAATCTCCGCTGGATATTCAAGATCAACTTCACTGTAGTTTTCCAACTTGAATCTAGCTGGGTCTGCCAACTCGAAATTGCCAGTGGGAAGGAGCTGGCTCACTGTCCATCCATACAGGTTATTTGCATCTAGATACATTATGTATTTCGAAGGCTGAGATGGGTCATAGTCTCATAGATACTTGTTGTTTGCTTTGGCATATCTCTTAGCAATGTTGCTTACACCACCTCTCATGCGTTTCTCAATGAATTGATACATATCAACATCGGTTATCAGATCCAATTCAATACCAGTCATCTTGAGTGAAGCATCCCAAGCAAGGCAAGGACTGGTGAAGTAGTGGGCGGGATCGAGCTCGTAATACTGAAGGCAAGTTTTTTCTAAAATTTTCAAACACATCTGCAAGGATAAGCACATCAGTTTTGAGGTACAAGTCGCGATACTGATCCACGTTTTCAATGCCACACTTGCTCCAAACGTCCTCTGCCCTGATGTAGTCAGCATCTGAAAACCGTCATTATTCCACTGGCTGTAGAAAGCTTCTTTGGGTGGTAGGCTGGTCATCTTAAATTTCTCCCAACAGTCCATGAAGTCATAGGGATAGCCACTTTTATTGGTAAGCAGTTCATAATGGTTTGGACACTCCGTCTGCAGAATAGGGAAGTCGGCCAGTTTGGCAGGCAGTCTGTCCAAGGATAAACTCATGAACTGGAAGCTGTCTATGAACACAAGATGCTGACCCATCACGAGTGCCATGTATTTGTCCATGTTGTTAGGGATGACATTCAAATTCATCACTCTGCAGCCAGCTACCCCGTGGGCGATCTTCCCACCTTTGCTCTCCACATATACATGTTGTGGGTTCTCTTTTATAAACCTACCATTCTATTGGTGTAAGATGTGGCTGTCATAACCCCTCAGGTTGTGGAACACCACGGGACTTTTATCAGTTAGTCTGTAGTTGATATTGCATACACTGTGAGCAGCTTCTCTGAACTTGCCAGTGGCTTGGCAGTGGTCTCTTACAGGTTTCAACTTATCATCGCCTGATATGCCTAAATCACCATTGCATATGTGGCAGTGTGTAGCTGCTTGAAAGCCTAGTTCATCTTGAACTGACATTTTGAGGGTCTTGTTGAAGTGAGTGTTCCAAATACCTATGTAGTAACTGACCTCTTCAACCATTGCCGGTAGAAACTTGTATGCAGCATTTTCTCTTCTAAAGATTTGTGCTGGCTTGCTGAAAATATCATCATAACAGCAAATAACCTTTCAAGCCATAGCCGAATTGTGTATGATTCTGTAAAGCTTTAGTGTAGGAGTTCTTAGCATTGGGATCACAACCATCAATCTTCTCAGTGAGTGACTCAAAGTCAGTATAGATGATGAACGGCGCTTCCAGCTGCTTATGGAAGTTGGAAAACTTCACTGTGGAGTTCCGTGAAGGCATGTCTTCCATTGACTTCCAGACACAAGGGCTTGTGTTTCTGAAGAACTTATTGTGATGAGAAGCACTGTAGGCAATACCTGCAGAAATGCTTCCTCACTCTGTGTTTGGTTTGTTTGAACATGAAACTGTTGAAATCCTTGATCAAGCAATAGTTTTGGTTTTCACCTTGGGTTATGAGAAGCAAATCCATGCTGACCTTGATTTGTTCATTGCTTACATGGATAGGATAGGTTTACCCCTTCTCAAACCCAAACACACTGATACAAATTTTGTTTTGTAGTTCAACCCTCTTGTAATCGTTCATCATTCCTGGGAAACTAACACCTCTATAGATCAGTGTTTGAATAAGTTCGGGTCTGTTGTAGTGAGTAACTCTTCCGGCGTGGTGAGGTGCTGGATACTTGTGAGCTAAGTGACACCATCTGAAGCACTCATTGTCATTTTGATTTTTGATGTTGGTGGTGCCCATTTGGAATTTCGCAGCTTTTGAGATAGTTGAATATATGAGGAACCAGCTAATGGTTAATAAATGTTAATATTCAATCAGTGGCCTAGTATTTCATTAATGACCCATCCTCATCCCTTATCCAACCACCTATCGCATTTCTTCTGAATTTGATTATCAGCGGTATGAACAATTTTGGACATTTCATGCTCACCTATAATGGGGACAGCATTGTTGTTGAAATATGCAGACTTGTATGTGATCTCATCAGCACCAGTTCGTCTGCTAAACAGTATTTTAATGGTGATTACGGCCTTCAACCCCTTCATTTACCTTCACATGTGACTGTAGAACTTTTGTTGAGTTGTTCAATCAAACTTGCACTATTCATAATTGAAACATTGTATGACTTGGCATAACCCTTCAGAGCATGTTCTAATATGATGGTGTTAGGCTGTTGTGGAGGGAATAATATGTTCCTTCATTGCTGGAGTTTCTCTCCTCTCAACTTGAGCTTGGCCCTCCTGTTTTTAAGTTTCCAGGCTGTCCTCCGTCGGATCTTAGCTCTCCGTCTTAGTCGTCCACATTTTTATTAAGATTTTCCTCCCAACAGCCCCGGCCCTTTAAGCTCTCCTGCATTTCATTATGGAGAGGTGATGTTTAATCTTAGAGCAACTTGTTAGTTATTTTCTTCTCAAGCTGTTCGGCCTTGGCTTGCCTTTCTATGGCAGCCTTACATCCTTCAGCTTGTTGTATACACCATTGCTCAGTTTAAACTGGGTGTACATGAATGGTTTGACACAGATCAGAGCTTCACAGCATTCAACCACGACTTTCAAGATAAGTAAAGCGCAAGGTCTTTTCCTCTCTAAATTATAATATGCATCATAACACCTGGCAAACATTCTCTTTAGCAACTCTTTATGACGCAACTCTATAAACAGTTTCTTACCAGTCAGCTTAAAGTTTCTGTAGTTGAGATATCTTTGGTCTTTGTTGGGAATGTGTCTGTGAATGTTAGTTTGAGTGAAATCATTTTTCAACTTAGCTTTCAGCGTCTCCATATAGTCAGCATCAACTCGTGAGCACGTCTTGCTCTCTGTACCTTGCAACGTTTTCAGAAGAGCTATAAAGTGTCTATATGGGTTGTATGTTTGTTTTGTAATGTAGCTATCATCGTTTTCTAGGGCTACCTCTTCGTAATTAGTGTCTATCCACCCACAACCCCTACATACCTCTCATAGTCACCGATGGTCGTCTCATTACCACATTCTTGACATTTATAATCCTTCGCTATTAAACGCTCTTACACACTTCTCTCCCTATGAACTTCTAGATCCATTATATATACATACATCTTCATATATCTAATTTAAGGTTTGTCTCATATATACTGTCTAAATACACTTGTAATGCCGATAGGCCAGCGTGTGCACCACATCGTCCAGTATGTATCTCTTGTCATCAAAGCAGCTCAGGCTGTTCTTGTTGATTTCGTATGAATGACGCTGATGCATTTGGGATCTAATAGTTTTTATCTTGTGATAGAGCTGCTGCTGTTGGAATATTGTTTTCTAGGGCTACCTCTTCGTAATTAGTGTCTATCCACCCACAACCCCTACATACCTCTCATAGTCACCGATGGTCGTCTCATTACCACATTCTTGACATTTATAATCCTTCGCTATTAAACGCTCTTACACACTTCTCTCCCTATAAACTTCTAGATCCATTATATATACATACATCTTCATATATCTAATTTAAGGTTTGTCTCATATATACTGTCTAAATACACTTGTAATGCCGATAGGCCAGCGTGTGCACCACATCGTCCAGTATGTATCTCTTGTCATCAAAGCAGCTCAGGCTGGTCTTGTTGATTTCGTATGAATGACGCTGATGCATTTGGGATCTAATAGTTTTTATCTTGTGATAGAGCTGCTGCTGTTGGAATATTGTTTCCTTGTAGTTCTCATGTGTGATAACCCTTTTGATAACACCTTTCTTAACACCCTTGGCTTTCTTGTCACCGTCTCCATCAGCCATAGTGTACCTATACATCTTAGATCTCAGTCCCAGATGTTTAGTGATTGGCACACCTCCAGCCTCTTCTTTCATTGTGCCTATGAGCTTCTTGTTCGTGGGGTCATAGGATGGAGAAGATGGTGAGTATCCTGAGTTATCAAAGAGATGCTTTTTCCTTCCGCAGATCAGCATACAAATCTTCTGTTTGTATCTCGTATGCCAGGCTGTCAGCGTCTACAGTGAATACTAGGCTGGCTTTGTGCTCGTATTTCTTCTTGATGTAGTTGTAATGGAAGACATACACCAGTGTCTTCCTCAGGTCTGGGATGCTCATTTCCACATACGCTGGCTTATTCAGAAGGATGCATGCCTTAACCTTATGTACTACAACAAGATCCTCGTTGATGACCTTTGATGGGACTAAGGTAGGCTTGCTGACCAGATTTCTCAACTTTCCTTCATTTACAACAAGTTTCACATCAATCCTCTTCCTGAGATTCACATTGGTCTCTCCAAACACACTGTTGTTCATCAACTTGACGAAGACTTTTTCAAAGTTTTTTTTCGCGGCAGTTCTCTTTGCATTGTTGAGTCAATGTATGCCTTAAGCCAGGGAGACTGGTCAAACTCAAAAATTATGTGAACTCTGAGCGTCAGCCCCAAGAAGATATACAGCTGCAAGATCCTGTAGTTGAGCACATACTTCCTCACAGAGATGGTATCGGCCTGTGAACACCACCTACTTTAACACTGAAGTTCTTCTTGAGGGACATACATAAGGCGATAGCATATTCTGCTTCACCTCAATCTGCTCTCGTGCCAGGGGATAGTCATTGTGCAGATCATGAATATCCGCTGGATATTCAAGATCAAATTGGCTGTAGTTTTCCAAGTTGAATCTGGCTGGGTCTGCCAACTCGAAATTGCCAGTGGGAAGGAGCTGGCTCATTGTCCATCCATACAGGTTATTTGCATCTAGATACATTATGTATTTCGAAGGCTGAGATGGGTAGTCTCATAGATACTTGTTGTTTGCTTTGGCATATCTCTTAGCAATGTCGCTTACACCACCTCTCATGCCTTTCTCAATGAATTGATACATATCAACATCGGTCATCAAATCCAATTCAATACCAGTCATCTTGAGGGCAGCATCCCAAGCAAGGCAAGGACTGGTGAAGTAGTGGGCGGGATCGAGCTTGTAATACGGAAGTTTTTCTAAAATTTTCAAACACATCTGCAAGGATAAACACATCAGTTTTGAGGTACAAGTCATGACACTGACCCATGTTTTCAATGCCAAACTTGCTCCAAACGTCCTCTGCCCTGATGTAGTCAGCAGCTGAAACACCTTCATCATTCCAATGACTGTAGAAAGCTTCTTTTGGGTGGTAAGCTGGTCATCTCAAATTTCTCCCAACAGTCCTTGAAGTCATAGGGATAGACACCTTTAATGGTAAGCAGTTCATAATGGTTTGGACACTCCGTCTGCAGAATAGGGAAGTCGGCCAGATTAGCAGACAGTCTGTCCAAGGATGAACTCACGAACTGGAAGCCGTCTGTGAGCGCAAGATGCTGACCCATCATGAGTGCCATGTATTTTTCCATGTTGTTAGGGGAGACATTCAGATTCATCACTCTGCAGCCAGCGACCCCGTGGACGATCTTCCCACCTTTGCTCTCCACATATACATGTTGTGGGTTCTCTTTTATAAACCTACCATTCTATTGGAGTAAGATGTGGCTGTCATAACCACTCAGGTTGTGGAACACCACTGGACTTTTATCAGTTAGTCTGTAGTTGATATTGCATACATTGTGAGCAGCTTCTCTGAACTTGCCAGTGGCTTGGCAGTGGTCTCTTACAGGTTTCAACTTATCATCGCCTGAGATGCCTAAATCACCATTGCATATGTGGCAGTGTGTAGCTGTTTGAAAGCCTAGTTCATCTTGAACTGGCATTTTGAGGGGCTTGTTGAAGTGAGTGTTCCAAATACCTATGCAGTAACTGACCTCTTCAACCATTGCCTGTAGAAACTTGTATGCAGCATTTTCTCTTCTAAAGATTTGTGCTGGCTTGCTGAAAATATCATCATAACAGCAAATAACCTTTTAGCCATAGCCGAATTGTGTATGATTCTGTAAAGCCTTAGTGTAGGAGTTCAATCTTCTCAGTGAGTGACTCAGAGTCAGTATAGATGATGAACGGCGCTTCCGACTGCTTATGGAAGTTGGAAAACTTCACTGTGGAGTTCTCTGAAGGCATGTCTTCCATTGATCTCCAGACACAGGGGCTTGTGTTTCTGAAGAAATTCTTGTGATGTGAAGCACTGTAGGCAATATCTTTAGAAATGCTTCCTCACTCTATATTTGGTTTGTTTGAACATGAAACTGTTGAAATCCTCGATCAAGCAATAGTGTTGGTATTCACCTTGGGTTATGAGAAGCAAATCCATGCAGTCCTCGAATTGCTCAATGACTACATGGATAGGATAGGTTTACCCCTTCTCATACCCAAACACACTGATACAGATTTTGTTTTGTAGTTCAACCCACTTGTAATCGTTCATCTTTCCTGGGAAACTAACGCCTCTCTAGTTCAGGGTTTGAATAAGTTCGGGTTTGTTGTAGTGAGTAAGTCCTTCGGTGTGTTGAGGTGCTGGGTACGTGTGAGCTAAGTGACACCATCTGAAGCACTCATTGTCATTTTCATTTTTGATGTTCATGGTGCCCTTTTTGGAATTTCCCAGCTTTTGAGGTAGTTGAATGTAATGTATGAGGAACCAGCTAATGGTTGATAAATGCTAATATTCAGCCAGTGACCTAGTATTTCATTAATGACCCATCCTCATCCCTCACCCAACCACCTATCACTCTCCTACATTTCATTATGGAGAGATGATGTTTAATCTCAGAGCAACTTGTTAGTTATTTTCTTCTCAAACCGTTCGGTCTTGGCTTGCCTTTCCATGGTAGCCTTATATTTATATCCATCTCTTTCCAACCGCTGTCTCCTTTCGTTTGCCGAAAGTCTCATTCCGATTCGAGCAGGCATAGTGAGTCGCTACATAATAAATATATATATATATATATATATATATATATATATATATATATATATATATATATATATATATATATATATATATATATATATATATATATTCCTAAGGAATTTATTTCTCAAAATGGACGACTTGCATTGGAATAGGAAAAACACAGTATATATAGGTGCAATCACCAATCGTCAATTTGAAGCGTATTTTACCTCGTTGTGCAATGCAAACATGGATTTCCTTGAAATTCTTCAATTTACCGCATTATATATATATATATATATATATATATATTGGGATTGCCTAATAACAGAACGTTCCTTAAATTAATAGTGTTTTGCACACATAGTTAATCATTAAAGTGAATTGAAACATTATTTTCTATTGACCTCATTTTTTCACACACAGGTTTGTAACCAGTGATGACCTCAATTGACAAACCGTCGAAAGTGAAATATATAATCGTTTATTGTGAAAGCATTTTACATTCAGCAAAATGTGTCAATTCCGGGGAGTTTAAAAAACTTGTTGGACACAGTTAGGCCAGTGACTATAGGTCTTCACTGTGTATTTAAAACAGTTTGAAGAGGTAAAGTGAACGGTATTTTTATATATCTTACCCCCTACAAGTGTTTGGGAATTTCATTGGTTCAAAGACTTCACATGCAGACTGCATATAAAACCATGTACTGCCTGTCAACATCAATATACGCTGACAGCAATGGGTGATCTCCCCATTGTTCATTGATTATTCAAAATGGTGGCAGCCGATAAACGCTTCAAGTTGAAAGATTGAATGTTGAAAGCCCATATTTGGTCTGAAGTGCAGGTTAGGCAACTTAAAAGGCTTCATATTCTGTGGATGTGTGTCATGTTACCTTCGAAATGAAACTGTTTGGTATGTATGAATTTGCCTTGTTACAATTTATGGGGCACTCTCCCATAAATTGTAATAAGGCAAAGACACGTAAACACATTGTGAGAATTCTCTCATTTAATTTTGATCGCTGTTATTATTAGTTCTGTGAATCGATGCAGCAGTCGGTAAGATATTTTCGTTACACAGTTTGTTGGTGGCCTAATATGGTATATATGGTGTCAGTTAATTCCATATTGGATCCTTACAGTACGTCGAAGCTGTGGTACTTATGTGCCTTGTTTTTCCGGCTGACCTTGAGCCCATTATAGCGCAAATAGTTAGCGTTGGGTTGTTTGGCTAATTGCATTATCACCCTGCCAATAGCCCACACCTCAGTTTTTTTCACCAGAAGTTTCGTTTAGTGTTAAGATCAGTGCATCGCCATACTGAGTTTTCAGCTCTCGTTTCCCTTTGATACTATAGGTAACCTATGGTAGTTCAGCCATTTGATAGCTGGCTTATTCTCCACTTTGTCGAAATCGGCATTATAGTCCAGGCACATTAGACATAAAAATGAGAAAGTAAGGAAAAAAATCGGAGAAAGCTGATTTTTTTATATGTTTCCGGGACACACATTGCGGATAAAGTGTGAAAAGTCCCCGCGAATCCGAGTTGAGCTTTTTTAGTTATAGCGTTTTTTTTTGATGAAAAAAAAAAAATTTAAAAAAAATCGACCCAGCTCCATATTTCTCATTCTTATTCGCCTTAGTAGGGTGAGAATCATAAATATAGTGCTGAATTATATTGAGAATACACATCCCCAACAGAAAATGCCAACTTTGTACCAATCCTCACACTCAATGGTGAAATATTCACGAAAATGTACAAAATTACGAAACAAAATTTATTGTTTTCATACACACAACGGTACACAACGTCCATTAAATCAAATCTACGATTACTTTGGGAGTTAAATTATATATCAAAAATTGCAGAAAAGCAGTGGCTTTATAATGATATATAACAATAGTCATTTATTCCATAATGAACTGGTGAAACGTGTGAAATATTAACCATACCCCCTAAACTCAAATTCAAACGGCATTGACTTTTCTCATTCAAATACCGTATTATAGCATCATTGTTTCAATTTCCATGTTCGATTAAATCACATAATGTGGTGTTCGCCTACACTCAAGATGCATTGGCATGTAATGTGTGCACGCCATTCATGTGTACTCATAAACAAATTTGTATTGTACATATAAGTTGACAAAAGTTTTCGTTAGACTCGGCGGCTTCCATATGATTATGTCATATTTAGGGGGCAATTGGTTCGATCATGGCTGGTAGCGGCTTGGATGAACTTTGGGGGACTTTTTATGCTGGTGGGTCAATCCATCATTTGATCAGTGGTCATGCATATTCAAGAGCAGTTCGTGCCCATTTGCTAACACAAATTGCCATTACAAAACTTGTGTTTGAAGAAAGCCGAACACTAGATAACATAGACTGCACAGAAGTCAATGAAATATTCTGTGTACTTGCCAGAGGTGACTGTACAACAGCTGACGCTGTCAATCAAGAAAGTGTCAACCATCTACTGTCAAAATTACACGAACTGCTCCAGAATGCGTCCGTAGGACGCACAGGAAAGCTTTGGGTACAATACTACGAGCAAATAGGTCTTCTCCAGTTGTTCTTGAGAGCAGAGCACACAGGCGACTGGGAACTCCACACATATTGTGTTCGCAATATGATTCCAGTATTTCACGCAGGTGGTCATTTTGCATACGCAAAAAGTTCTCATCTCTATTTGCAGCAGATGAATGAGCTAACAGAAATAATGCAACAGGATGATTTGAAGTTGTTCACTGAGAAAGGTAACTTTACCATAAGGCGCTCATATAAATTCTGGGACGGGATATATTCTGATCAGACCATAGAGCAGTGTTTAATGAGAATGTTCAAGCTCCCTGGTGGTCTCACACATGGCAGAGGAATAACCGATAGCACTGTTGCGAAATGGGTACATGGACTACCTCTTTGCCTTCCGATATGTAATGCTCTCGAAAATTTAGTTCATGTTCACACTGGTCATGGCGAACAACATCGGGATCTCCGTCAAAGTTCACAATTGACTGATGCCAATGATATCACCAAATTATTGAACTGGCTCAGAGTGCATTCCCCCTTTCAGAATAGAGATCCACTACAATTAGTCTCCATAACGACCGGGCTTGTGGCCGACGAAACTGTGAACTGTGACCAAGTTCGCAAAATTGGTGAATGTTGCGTATCGAATGTTGTAAGCAAAACGTTCAACAGCATCAAACTACGACGTGTTGACACTGTGAAGTCTTTCGCATCGATGGCAAATAGCATCAAAGTCCGTGGAAGTAAGGTAGTGATTGACCCCACAATTCTGTTCAACCGCATCACATGTGTTATTCAGTCACAAGCAGAGATGGAAGAGTATCTCAAATATGAACTCGCCCCGAAACCACCAGCATTGTTTGATTCTGCTGGAATGAGGAAGACACAGAAAAGCACGCTCGGTAAGATCCTCAAAACATACGGTTCCGAGCAAACTAAAATCCCAGAACATTCTCTGTTTGTTGTAGATGGTGGATTTTTATTGAGGGCAGTTGTATGTCCTAAACAGTCGTCATATAAGGACATATGTACATCATATTCCAATTATCTAGTGAGACATTTTGGGGCGAACGTCGTGGTTGTTTTTTTATGTTTATGCTTGTACAATGTCGACAAAGGGCATGGAACAAGCCCGTAGATCTAAAGGGCTTGTTCCATGCCCTTTGTCGACATTGTACAAGCATAAACATAAAAAAACAACCACGACGTTCGCCCCAAAATGTCTCACTAGATAATTGGAATATGATGTACATATGTCCTTATATGACGACTGTTTAGGCCATACAACTGCCCTCAATAAAAATCCACCATCTACAACAAACAGAGAATGTTCCATTGATATCAATATCTCACCCGAGTTACCAGCCACCACACCCCAATCCGATTTCCTTGCAAATGCCAAGAACAAAACCCAACTGATCGATCTTCTAATGCAGGAGCTATCTGCTATCAATATTCAGTCCAAGCAGGCCGAGGCTGATCCTGATGTACTGATAGCCGAAACTGCACTTGACATCGCTCAAGATGACAACAATGTTGTCGTTGTGGGAACAGACACAGACTTGTTAGTCATTCTTACCTCTCGAGTTCAACCGGGATGTAATATTCACATGATGTATTCCATTACCCCAAACTTACTAGTTTCAGTTAGTGAAATAGCAACCAAAATGGGTGACCATAGAAGCAACCTCCTTGTAGCACATTCTATAAGTGGTTGTGACACTACTTCTGCACTCTTTCGAGTTGGTAAGAAGAAAGTATTCAGTACAATTGTCTCCGATGTTACTAGCGATTCACAACAGTATGTTAACACAATTTTGGCGGATGACAGTACACCAAGTGCAGTAGCCGCTGCCGGGGAACAACTTCTCCTGATCTTATACGGGAGTAAAACTGTTTCCTCTCTCGACCAATATAGATATGTCACTTACAAGTGTTATGTAGCAAAATCTAAACTGAATAAACCCATCGACCTAGCCTCACTCCCACCAAGCAGCGATGCTGCACAACAACATGTCTACAGATGTTATCTCCAGGTCCAACAATGGCTGGGCACTTCGCTTCCTCCGACGGATTGGGGGTGGTCGCTAGACAATGGACTTCTTGTACCAACTGCAGCCACAAAGCCATGTGCCCCCGATAACCTACTGAATCTGATCAGTTGTGGTTGCAAGAGTGCTTGTACAAAAAGGTGTGGGTGTAAGAAGGCAGGACTCTCTTGCGCAGGTTTGTGTAATTGCAGTTCGGATTCTTGTAACAACCACAGAAACACTGTCCTGTCGGAAATTTCTGAGTTCGATGAATAATATGTATATAGGTCATGTCATTTCTGTATATAGCGTTGATAATAGTCAATGTAACTTAATCCATGTTGATTGATTTATACATTCTGTAAATATTATTTATTGATTTTTGTACATTCTGTAAATATTATTTATTGATCTAATGCTGCCAGACACAGACGTGTCTGTTCGGTCCCAAGCCCGAAAATAGTTGAGTTCTCATGCTGACGAATTTTATGCCAAAAGGGGAACTCGGCCAGAAGCAGAGGGGGTCTTCCATAATGTCTATTTTGTAAGCAATGATAAAAGTCTTCAAATGGTGGTGGATTTTTTATCGTCTGTCCAACTAACATCCCGTTCTGTACTACGACCCTTTGGGCAAATCCGTTAGGAAAATCGTCATTTTTTGCGTAAATCCGATACTTTTTTGTGAATTTTCAATAATTTTTCGCAGAAATTGTCACAGAATGCACATTTTCCTCTAGGTAAATGTATATTAGACATTATGTAGCTCGAAATACGCGTAAACAAAAAATACAGTTGGATCAATTCGAGGTTACAAAGTTCGTGCGATTTTTTTTTGATTTTTTTCAAACGCGTTTTCGAAAAAAGGCTGTAGAAAAAAAAGCTCAACTGGGATTTTAGGGGACTTTTGTCTAATCGTTCAGTGACATGTACTCGACATTCCCTGAAAAAAATCAGCTTTCTCCGATTTTTGTCCCTAGTGAAACCTAATGTTCTTGGGCTATTAGTTGGAAACATTGTGTTGATGCGCTCTCTCTCTCTCTCTCTCTCTCTCTCTCTCTCTCTCTCTCTCTCTCTCTCTTACTATACCAAAGGGATTCATTTCTCTAAATAGGTGACTCGGATTGTTCGAACAAAAAAACAACCCGGCTTTTTTCCTGCGACTGTCCCCGAGGCAGCTGGGGTCGTTTTGGGGGTGAAATACGGGGATCTGAGGGGCTGTCCTCAGCTGAGAGTTTTGTGACCACGAAAAGGTGAAGGCCTGTCAGACACAACCAGTGGGTCAGCACGTAAGGGTCGGGCCCGGTTCCCGGAACTTTGCCAGAGAAACTGATGTTAAATGTCCATCGGAAACGGAGCTTTTGCCATAGCAACACTTTCCTGTGCAAAACATCGGCCCACATGCATTTTGATACGCCAGTGGTGGAGGTGCTGCATAGTATGCTAAAATTGTATAGTGATATATGTACACACAAGGCTGTGGGTATATAATAGGAGTATGTGATGGAATATCGATGGGGTAAAGTGAGTTTTCATGAAAGTTTTCCCCGCGAAACGGCTGACGTTGCTATTGACGACGTGACATCACGATGGTCCGCGCGACGTCATAGAAACGTTAACTGCTAGTGTTGTCCACTGTACAATCTGCTATGACGTTTTTCGAGCCTGGGGGTGTCAAGTGTCTCGAACTGGCATGGTTTGATAGTAGCAGTATATACCCCTGAAAATCCCCTGCTAGCCTTTGATACTGCTTTGTACTCTCATATGACTGGTATAGGTAGTACGTAATGCTAATCCAGGCAGTATCATTGGACGGGTGAGGGTAATGCATGGTCGTCTAATGTGGTATTTTGAGGTAGTCCTTGGTCGTTTAGAAATGTACTACTAATCGACCTATAGCTTCATAGGTTTTCTGTAATTGGTATAGGTCTTGCGTAATGCTAGTCTATATTGTGCGCGCGTGTGTGTGTGTGTGGTGGGGGGGGGGGGGGGGTGGTTATGAGGTAATGCATGGTTGTGCATGCCACCGATTGTATAGGGAGTACGTTATTCTACGTCAAGCAATATTTTTGTCGAGGGTAATGTAGGCTTGTCTACTGTGGCAGTATATGTTATACGCTATGTACCCCGTTGGTTTTACTGTTATCACTTTATATCACTATCCGTCCAAGGCTTTATATTATCATATAACCGGTATAGGTGTTACATAATGCTTGGTCAAGCAGTACTGTATGCTTGGTCAAGCAGTACTATGGGGAGTGGATAATGCATGGCTGGTAGTATAGGATGTAAGGTATGTACTCCCGATGGTTCACTGATAGTCCATAGTACTATACATCAACCTTTACGTTATACTCTCCTTAGTAGGTATGGATAGTACGTAATGTTAAGTTCCGTAGTGTTATGCTTGGTTGTCTGGTAGAGTTGTATAGGAGAAACTCTGTGTATACCATATGTCTACTGTTAGCCCATAGCAATGATTTTTCAGTAACTACTCGATCTCTTATTAAAATAAATTCTATTATCATATAACCGGTATAGGTGTTACATAATGCTCGGTCAAGCAGTACTGTATGCTTGGTCAAGCTGTACTGTGGGGAGTGGGTAATGCATGGCTGGTAGTATATGATGTAAGATATGTACTCCCGATGGTTCACTGGTAGTCCATAGTACTATACATCAACCTTTGCGTTATACTGTCCTTAGTAGGTATGGATAGTACGTAATGTTAAGTTCCGTAGTGTTTTGCTTGGTTGTCTGGTATAGTTGTATAGGAGAAACTCTGTGTATACCATATGTCTACTGTTAGCCCATAGCAATGATTTTTCAGTAACTACTCGATCTCTTATTAAAATAAATTCAGATAGGTATGAAAAAGTTGTTCGAGCCATCAGTAGTAGAATGATAGTGATATGAACTGCGACCCGTAACGGCGGCAGTGTTATGATAGACACTATGAGTTGTAGTAGTAACTCCGTATTGGTTGAAACACAGTGCAGAATAGCAGTAGCCGATAGTAATAGCACGATGCAGTCATGATCCACAACTATGAGGGTGATAGTAATGGGTGACTACAATAGTACTGAATCAAATGACAGATGGTGGTGACTATGGACAAGTAGTGGCCTTGAAGCTACGAAGGTCTCGAGGTGGCAATGAAGGCTGGGCCAAACGAGTACTAAGTCATAATTATCTCAGATATCCTGCAAAAAATATCCTCTAAAGGATCTAGCAGTTTTATGAGCTGTCATAAACGATAAAAGGCTTAACAAACACGAGGTATGTTTCTGGATCGAACTAAAAACGATAAACGCGGTTACCGATCGTTTGTAAGCGGAATGGGAAACGCAAATACACGATAGGCCTTCATATATCTATATACTTTCAAGTTGAAGCGTTGACCTTTTTTTTCTAATTGTTTTGTAGGCTTACTCGATTGCTATGATCGTTATCCTCCTTTCATTTACAGAAAACGTCTTGAGTACGTGCTAGTTTTTGAGAAAGATATGGCCTGTGGGCAATTCGTATTGAATATGATTCACTCACACTATTTGGCCTAGATCTGCCATAAAAGTAACCGTAGGTGAACAGATACACCTTCAGCCACCACCCCCCCCCCCCCCCCACCCCCAATCGCCTGTAAAATTTAATTATTTTCCCACTTCTTTTCTAAAGAAATAACGGCTGTGATTCCTCACTGTACAAGCCATAGTTCTAAATACAGCCCATAAGCTGTATATTTTTGGTGTTCAAAAATGATTTTTTTACAGTAAAACTACACGCAGGATCCATTGCAGGAATTTATCTTCACACGATTTAAGAGGCGAGGGAGGGGCGTTGGCGTTGCGGTAACCGCTTCTCGTCAGGTCACCGAAGTTAAGGAACGTCGAGCCCGGTTAGTGCTTGGATGGGTGACCGTCTGAGTGATCGATTCGGACCCCGCGTTGTGTCCTTGGGCAAGGCACTTAACCCCGATTGTCCACGCCGTGTAGTACTGCTCCTCGATGGTGCGCTAGTCATCAACCAATCTAACCCTGCCTGTGCTGCAGTGTGGAGTTACGATGTAGGCGTGCTGGCAGCTGCTCGCCGTTGCTCGGTGGTTCTCTCTGGGTCTCCGGCTTCCTCCACCCGTAAACCTGTCACCGACACGATATGACCTTGGCTGTTAAAGTGTCGTTACATCCTAATAAATAATAATACACTCTAAAATCAGTTGGGTTAAAAATTAACCCAAATCGACTGGGTTGAGTGAATATGAACCCAATTGGGTTCATATTCACTCAACCCAATCGATTTGGGTTAATTTTTAACCCAACTGATTTTAGAGTGTAATATTAACAGATGATTGAAGTTTTACACTGCTTGTGGGGTTAAGATAATTAAATATTGATTAAAAAGAAAATCCTCATTTGCAAATGTGTGTGGGGGAGGCGTGGGGGTATAGGGAGATAGAATCCGATGGACTCCCCTCATCGATAAGGTTCCGTCATAGTTCAGCGATCCGAACGTAGCGGCTACCCCTCTACGTTCAGATTCTTACCATTCAATCCTATAGAAAAAGTTTCCATCAAGTTTTTATGGGAACTCAAAACTCGAAATTAGGAATATATATCAAGCTTTCGCCCTTATTACCGACTACAATCGATAGTACACGTATTTCCTTACATTTGGGCAGAGTTTATTGATCCAAACTATGTTTTATTCTTTAATTATCGTCATTTGAATACTCGTAAGGCGTCAACGGAGATTTCGAAATCGGTCATGTTTTTGTTTAAATATAAAACAGTAAAAACAATAACCCGGTAATGGCGCCGAAACAAATAGACCTTTTCATCGATGCGGAATCGGAATCTCGATCTCATTCGCGCGGAGGAGGTCATCAAACTCGGTCGCATTCGCACAGAGCAGATTATCAACCCCCTCTGAGCAATTGCGATCGAATTTCCGATTCTGTATCGATGAAAAGGTCTATTCGTTTCAATGGTTCAAATATTTCTGTATCTGGTATAGGTAGTACGTAATAGTAGTCTGAGCAGTATTGTGGTGGGGATAATGCATGGTTGTCTTGTGCGGTAGTACAGGTTATGCGGTTTGCATCGTTGCTGGTTCAATGTTAGCCCTTCGTTCCACTATCCTTCTAGGGTAGTGTGCTGGCCCACATATTGTATAGGTAGTGCGTAATGCAAGGCCAAGCGGTATTGTGACTTGGGGTGGGGTAATGCAGGAATAATATAGTGTGGTAGTAAGTGGTGTACGGTCTGTATCCCTGTTGGTTTACTATTAGCCCTTAATACGCTATCCATCAAAGGCTTTATATTATCGTCTGACTGGTATAGGTAGCATCTAATGCAAGGTCAAGCAGTATTGTAGGGACGGGGTTGGGGGGGGGGGGGTAATGCATGGTTGTATAGTGTGGTAGTATAGGATGTTAGGTCTGTACTCTCGCGGGTTCAGTGGTAGCCCATGGTACTATTGATCCACCTATTAGTTATACTGCCCTAAGTAGGTACGGGTACTACATAAGGATAAATCACGTAGTGTTATGCTTAGTGGTCTGGTAGAGTAGCACAGGAGAAACACTCTGTACCCATAGGTCTATTATTAGCCCTTATAATTAATATCCATCCCAGGTGTTGTGGTGCTGGCCCACAGTTTGTACAAGTACTTTGTATGCTGATCGTATCGAGATGCGCTTATGTGTTAGTGCATTTTGTTTAGAACTCTGTAAAATAGGACTGCTATACTTGGATAACGAAATGTGAAAAATCCCTGTCTTTTCACACTGTGTATTTCGAGGTGTCATTTACCATTGAATAAAGGTGTGAGTCCCGGTCTATGACACTCCAGTAGCAGGACAGCGATGCATCGACCCTTATTGGGGTATCTCATGGGGACCCCACAGGGGACTGAGGATGAGAAGTAGTAGGAAAGCGATGGTCCGATCCTCGAACAAGCAATTGCTCTATAGTTCATTTTCTCGATAGGATTCGAGTCGTTCGAGCAATATGTCGAGTCAATCGATCGAGCAATTGCTCTAAAGCTCATTCTCGATGGGCTTCGAGTCGTTCGAACAGTGACTTCAGTAACTGCTCGATAGCTTATTGGCTTTGGGAATGATATAGGCTTTTTGTTATACACAAGGGAGATAGCTCTGCATACAGATTATGGGAAATCAAGTTACTCGATCGAGCAACTGCGCTAAAGCTTATTTTGTTCTCGATGGGCTTCGAGTCGTTCGAGCAGTGACTTTTCAATAACTGCTTGATAGTTTATAGGGGGAATTTGGGATAGGTATATCCTGGGGTGGACTAGAAGGCTGGGTCAAACAAGTAACAGTATCATTAGATAAGTATCCTACAAAAGGTATCCTCAAAATAATACAATGCCAGGCCATAGGTATCCTCAAATACTGAAATGAGGATAAGAGTCGGATATGCGAGTCACTCGAACGAGCAATTGCTATATAGCTCATTTGCTCGATGGAAAGCGAGTCGTTCGAGCAATAGGTCGAGTCACTCGATCAAGCAATTGCTCTAAAGCTCATTTTGCTCGATAGGGCTTTGGGAATGATAAAGGCTTTTGTTGTACGCACGGGAGATAACTCTGCATACAGATTATGGGAAATCAAGCAATCTGATCAGTTAGTTACCTGCAGTAAAGTGAACTTATTGGATTATCTGGAAAACAAGAACGAGTGTACTCGGAATAGGGTGAGGACTAACAAGAACAGACCATAAAAGCTAAATATAGTAACAATAAGCAAACCTCTTCCACACGATAGGCTTTCCTTCTGTACTGGAGTATACCCTGATTCAATCAAACACGCCCAATAGCTCTACATGCTACCATTACATACCCAACCTGGGGTTTAATATCAATTAAACGTTGGCTATGGTGATTTGGGGAGATTGTCGGGTTGTTTGTGGTAGTTTCAGAGGTTTCTGGGAAAAATCCGAGCCAGAAAATTACTCTAGTTCAATCGAACTTACCCCTTGGGTTCCCATCGGTCCTATGGCCCTACGTTCTGCTCTACTACAAAATATTTTTCAGGAAATCCGTACTAAATAAAGTCATTTTTGGTGATTTGGAGGGATTAGTGGTACTATAGCACTGCGTGCTAATATTAAAATCTACGGTCCTAAAAAAGGATTCTAGGGGAATCCGTATCAAATAAAAGTAATTTTTGATGATTTTAAGGGATTGTCGTGTTGCTTTTGGTAATTCTACAAATCGGGAAATTACTCTTGTACAAAGGAACATGCCCTCCGAACATACTCCTGTCTTGTTGTAGGCCATTGGGTAACATAGAAACCACGTGCTACCATAGAAACCAAGATGGCGGCTTCACCCCCCCCCCCCCTCCCCCCCCCCCCCCCACCCAATTTCTTGCCGAGTATGTACCTTCGAAGCAATCTGTACAATCTATTTCGCCAATTAACAACACTTGTTTGGGGTAATCCTTGTAACAAAGTAATAAATTATGGCAAACATGAAGTGTTGTTCGGCTTTCTATGATCTCGTTTGACATGCCTAATCCCCAGATACCCAATTTAGTTCCCGGGGGCGTTCTCGATGTAGAATTTGAAACTTTCTGCACATGAGGACTCATTGTTTCTGCTTTAAAATGATACTGAAATGCAAGGAAATTAAGTGTTTTGGGTCTAATTTATCAACATTTTCTAGCCGCGGGCGAACCACAGTCGCCCCGTTGGAGCTTGGTCTCTCTAAACAGGAATTTATTTTAAGCACCAGCCACCCCCCCCCCCCCCCTCCCCACTTCGAATTAAGCAGCGCCGGCGACCCTGGCACAGCATCTGATTACATAAGGGAGCCGGCTTGATAATTTTTAAATGGTTTCTTTTGCGGATTTTCACGGGGTAGAATTTATCTTGGTGGAATTTTCCCTCGGTGGGTGTTTCCAAATCCGTCCACTATCCATGTACTGTTTGCTTGAGTGCACAAGGCTACTTGATAACCTCAAGCAAAATATAAGTTTCGCACGCATATAAGGTCATGTTTGATTCAATTTATCAGAATGGGTCGATATGCATAAGAGCGAAAATTTGAGACACAAATCCAATATCCGACTTCACATGCACATGTTTGAAATTATAAAAAAACATTCGGCTTCGTGAAACACACACAAGCTTCCTAGCGTATTCTTTCAAACGTTTTTGTGGGATAAATAATTAATAATAGATCGTCTCTGTCATTTGAGTACGGTTTCCTTAACCATTTCACAGAGTGAGTTCATCAGCATAGCGATTCACCCAAATGACCGCCCTTCTCCGGTGTTGAGAGGATGCACAAACCACAATATTACCTTTTGGTTGCTCCACCGATAAACAGCCTATTTTTGTATGGTCACGTTTAAGCAGCAGTACTACATCACTGGCGGAGAATTCTCTTTTTTTTATAGGTATATATTTTTCATAAATCTCGATCGATTACTTCTCGATCAGTACCAGTCATTTTTAGCTCAACTTGACAAAGTCAAGCTGAGCTAGTGCCATCACTTCTCGTCCGTCGGCGTATGTACGTACGCACAATTTCCTGTGGCACACCTCACAGGTCGCATTTATGATCAGATCACTTTGAAACTTGGTTTGCTTGTTTGGAGTGACCTCTAGATGGGAGCTATCGATTTTCTTCAATTTCCGTCAAAAAATGTTGCCACGGCCAACGTTCTTAAAACTTTTTAGTTTAGTCAGATCTCAATATTTCCCTTTGGCACACCCTACAGGGCACATTAATAATCGGATTGCTTTGAAACCTGGTATGCTCGTTTGGAGAGACCTCTAGATGGGAGCCATCGATTTTCGTCAATTTTCGTCGAAAAATGTTGCCGCTGCCAACGTTCTTAGAATTTAGTTAAATCAGACCTCAATATCTTCCCTTGGCACACCCTACAGGGCACATTTATAAGCTCAACTTGACAAAGTCAAGCTGAGCTATTGTCATCACTTCTCGTTTGTACACAACTTCTGTACGGCTCAGACTAGAGGCCGTATTTATGAACCGATCTTTACGAATCTTCTTTGGTACCATCGCTATCACCGTGGGACGAGAACGCGTGTTTTGGGGTGCGGTCCAAAATTCAAGATGGCCGCCGGCAGCCATTTTGTACCAAAATTAGTGCAATCAGTTTTTTGTACAGAACTTCTGTATGAAAGTTCTGATTTGATTAATTGTTTGTAGGAATGTTTAGTAATGTAATACATCACATATAATACGGGGTTTTTTTTCTCATGCAGAAATTATGCAAATTAGATGAACTGTGCACAGTAAGTGCACATGTCAATACGGCTCGGGCTAGAGTCTGTATTTATGAATCGATCTTCACGAAACTTCTTGGGGTACCTTTGTTATCACCTTGTGACAGGAACGAGTGTTTTGGAGTGCCTTTGTTATCACTGCGCTATGAGAACAAATATTTTTGGGTTCAGTCAGACCCACTCTGGGACTCAAAGATTTCTTTTCTAGTTTAGCATCTAACTGTCACCCCCACCTTTACAGTACTTTACCTATATATTTGTTACAAGCTACGGCCAGCATTTATGTACAGACCGTTGGAATACTTTACATGTACCTTTGTTATCAGGTCATTACCTAGATGTTTGTCATTGCTGTGTCACATACTTATCATGTACATGTCTTAAACAAGCTGAGCTACAGTGCCATTGACACTTTCATTACTGATCACTGACGGAAAATTATCGATGGGTGGAGGAGTCCATCGGATCCTATTTCCTTATACCCCCTCCACCCCACCCCCACCCCCGCCCCACAAACACCCACACACACTCACAATCTTTGGCAAATGGGTTTTCTTTTTAATCAATATTTAATTATCTTAACCCCCACACCCAGTGTAAAACTGTAATCGCCTGTAGATAAATGCCTTTAATGGAGCCTACGTGTATGCTTACTGCAAAAGATCATTTTTGGACACCGAAAATATATAGCTTATGGGCCGTATTTGGAATTATAGCTTGTACAGTGAGGAATCACACCCGATATTTCGTTTGAGAAGAAGTGGGAAAATAATTAAATTTTACAGGCGATGGAGATGGGGGTTGGGGGGGGGAGGCTGAAGGTGTATCTGTTCCCCTACGGTTACTTTAATGGCAGATGTAAGACAAATAGTGTGCATGAATCTTATTAAATGCGAATTGCCCACGGGCCATATCTTTCTCAAAAATTAGCACGTACTCATGTTTACTTTTAACTGAAACTCCAGCCAAAGCGAACATATTGAAGTCTATTGGATTGGGAGGGGGTGGGGGCGGGCAAACTGTTCTCTAATGGTACATCAATCACAAAGGGCATAAACAGATCATATAATTTTCTGTAAAAGAAAGGAGGATAGATTACGATCATAGCATTAACTCACGTTGATGATGTAGAACATCAGTACCAGGTGGGCCTACAAGTCAAACCTCTGCATATTTGTCGCGGTATTTTTATTTTCGATTTCAAGTGAAATTACAAATTATATGAGAATACTGGCTGAACATTCTCATAGTCACACAAATATGAGGTGAAATAATAACGGTTTAAAAGAGTATTTTAAAGGTCTTAGTCTATTTCTATTAAATGTTGATGAGATCTGGAGTGGTAGAGTGTCGAGACCACGAATCTGTGGTCGAACTTCGAAACTGAATTCCACGAGCAACCAAGTAAGCCTACAAAACAATTGAGAAAAAAAGATTTCTCATAGATTCAACATGAAAGCATATAGATACCTGAAGGCCTATCGTGTATTTGCAATTCCCATTCCGTTTACAAATGATCGGTATCCATCCGCGTTTATCGTTTTTCGTTCGACCCAGAAACATACCTCGCGTTTATTTCATCGTTTATGACCGCTCATAAAACTGCGAGATAATTGTGGTTTTGCTAAAACTACTTCCGACTTGTAGTGAACGGTGTATCAGGATACTTCTGACATGGTAATGTATTATTTGAGGTTAGCTTTTGAGGATACCTTTATATCCATTTGAGGATATCCTTTATAGTATATCTAGTCCAGGATATCTGAGATAGTTATGATTCCTAGTACCCGTCTGGCACAGCCTTCTTAGCCACCCCCAGACTTTCGTAGGTTCAAGGCCTCTACTTGTCCATGGTCACCACCATCTGTGATGTGATTGAACACTATTGTTGTCACCCATTACTATAGTCTTCTATGGCCCTCATAGTTGTGTATCAGTACTGCCTCGTACTATTACTATCGACTACTGCCATTCTGCACTGTGTTTCAACCAATACTAAGTTATGTTACTACGACAGCTCATGGTGTCTATCACGACATTGTTACCGCTACGGGTCGCAGTTCATACCACTATCATTCAACTATTGCTTGCTTGAACAACTTTTTCATACCTCTTCCAATTTCCTATAATAAGCGATCGTGCAGTTATTGAAAAAATAATTGCTAAGGGCTAACAGTAGACCTTTGGGATACACAAATGTTCTCGTGTACAACTCTATAAGACAACCAAGCATAACAATACGTGACCTAACATTACGTACTCTCCATACCTACTAAGGGCAGTTTGTGTTAGGTGGATCTATAATTCTATGGACCATCAATGAACCAGCGAGAGTACATACCTTACATCCTATACTACCACAATAAACAGCCATGCATTACTCCCTTCTCACAATACTGCTTGACCAAGGATCATGTACCACCTATACCAGTTATATGATAATATAACGCCATGGGCGGATCGTAATATAAAGTGATAACAGTAGATCAACAGGGGTACATAGCCTACAGCATATACTGCCACACTAGATAAGCCTGCATTACCGCCGCCCACACGTCAAAATGCTGCTTAACCCAGCATAACGTACTCCATATAGAAGCGATGGGCCAGCACACCGCCCTAGATGGACAGTAGTACAAAGGGCTAACATTGAATAGCAGGGGGTACAAACAACACATCCTATACTACCACACTAGACAACCATGCATTATCCCCCCCCCCTCTCTCTCTCTCTCTTCCACCCATAATAGACTAGCAATACGTACTACCTATACCAGTTACAGCAAAAAATATGAAGCATTAGGTCGATTAGTAGTACCAAGGGTTGAAAGGGAACCTACATGGGGTATATAACGCTCATATTATACTACCATTCTAAACAGCAAGGGACTACCTCGAAATACTGCACTAGACGAACATGAATTACCCCCACGCGCCCCATAATGCTGCCTGGGCTAGCATTACGTACTATCTACACTAGTCATAGGATAGTACAAAGCATTCGGCCGATTAGCAGTACCAAAGGCTAAAGGGGATCTACAGGGGTACATTCCGCTATTACCATACCAGGACAGTTCGAGAAACTCGACACCTCCAGGCTCCAAAAAGGTTATGTCAGATTGTACAGTGGACAATACTAGAAGTTAACGTTTCTGTGACGCTGAGCGCGCCCATCGTGGCGTCACGTCGTAAATAGCAACGTCAACCGTTTCGCGGGAAAAACTTTCAGGAAAACTCGCCTTCCCCCATCGATATTCCATTACATACTCATACTATACACCCACAGCCCTATGTGTACATATATCATCATACATTGTTAGCATACTGTACATGCAGCACGTTCACCACTTACGGATCAATATGCATGGGGCCGAGGTTTTGCACAGGAAAGAGTTGCTCTGGCAAAAGCTCCAGTTCCTATGGCAGTTTAACTCCGGGAACCGGGCCCGATTCTTACATGCTGTACTGCTAGTTGTGTCTGACAGTCCTTCACCTTTTCGGGATCACAAAACCCTCAACTGGTTAAAATAGTGATAGAGGGTCTAGGAAAAAACTCAGTCAATGGCATTTAGGACTCGGGGAGACTGTGTGCTTTCTGGTAAGTGTGCCTTTTCAGATTTACATTTGTATTCATTGGTTTTAAAGGCTGCTTTCAGTCTCTGTGGCTAGAGCAAGTGCAATGTCATGGTTGTCAAACCATTCTTACCTCCCATGCTCATTGTAGAGCACACATCCCGGACTATAGTTAACGAGTCATATTTCAACAGTAAAAGAGAACTCGTTTACAAACGTAAACAAGCACAGCTCAAATTCTCGGTGTTTAATTTTTAATTTGTTATGTACTCTGATGTATCATTAAAGGAGAATCCAATGAAACGATTCGTGATATGTATACGAAAGATTTCTTCTGAAAGATTCTAACTCTGCGGCTTGATGTTTGCATCAACATTTTCTTGTTTCTCGGCCATGCTCCCAGCGTGTATGTATCGGTGCCACTGATTGGTTAGCGGAATGTGATTGACAGGTTTCTTGGCATGATGCTGAATCAGTTCAGCATCATTCTATATTATTTTAGCATGATGCTTAATTATTTGAGTATGATGCTGAATTAATTTAGTATCATGTTATATTATTTTAGCATGATGCTGAATTAATTCAGCATGATGCTTAATTATTTGAGTATGATGCTGAATTAATTTAGTAGCATGCTATATTATTTTGCACGATTTCAGGAATGCTGCATAAATAATAAAGATGCCGAAATAATTAAGCATGGCATGATGCTGATTACGAGAGGATGCTGCTTAATTATTTGAGCATGATGCTGAATTAATTTAGCATCATGCTATATTATTTGAGCATGATGCTGAATTAATTGAGTATAATGCTACATTATCTGAACATGATGCTGAATTAATTAAGAATCATGCTATATTATATTGCACGATTTTATAAATGCTGCATAAATAATATAGCATTATGCCAAATGAATTAAGCATGATGCTGAATTTTGAGAGGAACATGCACTTTAATTTAGCTTGAGGCTTAATTATTTTAGGATGATGCTGAATTAATGAATTAATTTACCATCATGCTCTATTATCTTGTACGATTTCATGAATGCAGCATAAATAATATAGCATGATGCTGAAATCAGGTCCGCATACTCGAGGGTCATAATTGTTTTTTTTAGCATGTTACTCTAATAATTAAGTACGATGCTATATTATTTGGTTTGATTTCATGAATGTTGCATAAATAGTTAGGCATGATGCTTAATTATTTGAGTACGATATATTATTTAGGTATCATGCAGTGGCGGCGCCAGAATTTTTTTTTTTGTGGGGGGCAAATACGTAAAGGATCATATCATTACTTTCAGTGTTATGAGGTAGTCCAAACTTGGACTCAAAGTCCGTAATATACTTTTTTGGTTTGGTACGTCCTGTGGACATACCAAACCAAAAAATTATATTACGGACTTTGGGTCCAAGTTTCGACTAAATGTAATGGTAATTAGCGGTCCTCCTTTCAAAAAATCCTGGATCCGCGTCTGGTGGGTCTGTGCGTGAGAGAGAGAGAGAGAGAGAGAGAGAGAGAGAGAGAGAGACTCATAATGCCCGTCTGTCATAATGCGAAATCCATTATTTTTTTTAGACAAGGGATATGGATAGACATGCCTTTGTTGGCTCATAACTTAACTATAACTTATAAGTATCTGCATCCGAGTCTTTAAATCTCTACTGCCTGGATGTGTTCATCAGCTAGCCTGAGGCTTTGGGCTAAGTGTGTATGGGAATTGGGAAATTATTGGGAATAAAAAAAGAGAGGGGTGTTTGTGTGTGTGAGAGAGAGTGACTGAATGTGTTTGTGTGTGAGGGTGGATGGAAATGCATGCGAGATGGTTGGGGGGGGGGGGGGAAACTGGGGGGGGGGGGGGCAAAGCCTTCGTTTGGGGGGGGAGGGGTAAATGCCCCCCCCCCCCCCCCCCCCGTAGCGCCGCCACTGGTATCATGCTGTATTGCATTAGCAGCATGATCTATTATTTTAGCATCTTGCTTAATTCACTGATTTATGATCCTGTTCATACATGCATGTCATATTAATCAAATCAGTACTTCTTTTTTGTTTCCTGTGACTGACTCTTGCATAATACCATTAAGTAATATTTTACTTCTGTACGTGACGTAACTATGAATGCAATTATTCCCATCGACACGGGTAGTATATTATCCATGGTTGTCACCTGTTTGAAAGGCTTGTCAGATGTTACCTAAAGTTTTAGGGTGCTAAATCACGAAGACAAAACAACGTCAGCTTCTACTTAAACGTGCAATTTTCCAAGGGGTATTGGTTCACATATGGATATTGTTTGTCTAATTTTGTGATCAGCAACTTGGAATAATATTGTTCAGTTTATGTGTACTTCACTCCTTAACCCTTTGAACCCTGGTGGTATATTTCATGTCAGTTCAATGACAGCAACTAGAAGAGTCCACATTCATTATGTGGGGTAGACCAATTGATATTTTGAACGTGCAGCCCCACGGCTGCACGTTGAAACTATTAATTGGTCAACCCCCACACATTCACTTTAGGAAATTATGACGAATCAGGCTCCTTGGTCGAACAAAAAGGCCGCTCGGATACACAGGGTTAATAACACATGTACCGTTTCACTGTTTGTTTTGTTTCTTTTCTTTGTTACAGTGGTAGGTTTTTTGTAGGGGGGGGGGGGGGGGGTATATTGGCTGAGCATGTGAACCAAACCCAATTTCAATTAAAAGGAAATAAAATTGCTGTTTAAAACAAAACTATGAAGATGATGAGAGGCTGCAGCTAATAATAACAATAACACTTTGGACGGCCGCTGATTTGTCGTGGTTTTCAAGTGAGAAGGCCTTGGGTACCCGTGTACCCCCAACTGCCTCCTTATTCCCACGCCTCTTCTCTCTATACCAATACTCGGAGACGAGTTGCTTCATGACATCCCGTGCCCCATTCTTCCCATTCTCCCTGATAAGCATACTCCTGTATGTCACCCACTAACCACATGTCCTCCATTCTCCAATTCCACTTTCCCATTATATTCTCAGTGAATCCCATTCTGTTAGACTGGTATTTTGGACATTCTGGTAGAAAGTGTTCCAGGGTCTCGACCACGCCTATTACACATCGAGCACTCCTTTTCACTGTTTTCCCTATTTTCCCGTAAACACCAGGGACCGGGACCTTAGCTTGAACAACAGTCCCCTGCCCCCCATACACCTCAAAGGTGCCATCAAAGTACTCTTCAAAGCCTGGCTTCTCTTTATCACGCAGGCCACCCAAAGACCTCTTTGATTTGACCTACTCTCACCAATTAAGGTTGCCATCCTCCATGACTTTCCCTGACGATTTCTTTTTATCCTGGTTTGTCCCAACTTCTAGGTCCCAGATATCCAGTGAGTAGTTCTCGTGTAACTCGTTCACTTGAACCATCCACTCTATCTTCGTATTTGAACTCCAAATATTTTGGAGTATTCGTTTACACTATCGGCGGTCGGGAGATTTACCAAATAGTTAAGATAACAGAGTTTCATTAAGCTCACGATCAAGTATTTTTTGGCCTGTCAGGGAGTTTTTCAAGCATGCCCAATGCAGTTAACTGAAAATAAATGTCAAGGTCGTGACAACCTTTGGACATTATTTTAAAACAAAAGGTTAAGTGAGAGACACCCCTCTTTGTGCTTGTGACAAGAGCCTGGGAAACGCAAGCAAAAATTGTAGATTTCACACTTCTTTCTTATTTTAACATTACATTTGATGTTTTCTGTTTGACACAATGGAAATTGTCGCGAACAGTGTGACTGACCTCTATACACCTGGACTGGTGGAGCATCTGCGAAAAGCTTCGCATCTCAACCAGTCTCAGGAGGTCGTCAAATCAACCAAAGCACGTTACTCCTCCCATTCGCGGTGACTTTTGATGACGTGAAAGAATTTACGCCGTGACTGCAGTCACAGCGTAAGAGTTTTCACACCCGCAAACATCAAACAATAGATTGGCATGGAAATTGTGAACACGGTCTCAACTTCCCAACGTCAACACTTGTTTTTGTCCATAAAAATTGAAATATGTTGTAATATTCAATTTGAATTGCCGTTCAAAAAGTACACATTATCAATATATTCGATTTTCGTGGACGACAGTGTATATTCTTTAAAAAACAATGGTGACTGTAAAACTTCACAAAATTGAAACTATTGAGAAAATGTTTTGTTCAGCACTGTTTTTTCACACGAACAAATGCCGCCCTGCTCTCCCTTCTCGAAGATGGCGCAGGCTAGAACAATTTTCGGCTCGTCACGAATGCGAGTTTCCGCAGTCCAGCAGTTTAGAAGTCAGCGGGTGGATCCGATTCCGAATCAGGTCCACACTTGATATACCCCTGCTTGGCGTATGAACTTATTTGTTCAGGAAATAATGTTGCTGTCGCTTCAGGGAAGTACGTTTTCACAAAATACAAAAAAATAAATCATAGTCAGCAGGGGCGCCGGAAGCACTTCAGAGCAGGGGTGGGGGGGGGGGGGGGGGTACTCGCATTAGCAGCCCCGCCATGATATGCTGACTCATGGATGGCTCGAACGCCGAAGGACAGAGTTGGGGGAGTTTGAGAGGAGGTGTCCCATTGCAATCGGGGGGGGGGAGGACGCTTTCTTCCAACTCCCCAACTTCCCATTGAATTTGGAAAGCTCCCAGAACGGATTTGTAGTGTATTTTTGCTCTATTTAGAGATTAGATATTTGAAAAAATGAATGACGAACCTGGAAAGGGCATTGTCTGCCCTCTCTCGTCCCCATTGTCCGAAGGCAGGCAGAGAGGGCAGCTCCCCCTCTGGCCCGTACTTCCGGTGTCCCTGTGAGTAAATAGAGAATATTTACACAAGGCCGCCCAAGATATTCGGCAAGATAATGGTTGTGGGCTTTGCCCTCGATAAATACTTGGCCGACGACACTAGGCCGAATGTATGATTGGACTTAAAACACACTTTAAATTAAACCGATGTTTTGATGGAAATTGTGAAACAATGTTATGAGTGAGGAGTGAGCGGAAGTTGAACATGTACCCCCCACCCCCCCCCCCCCCCCAACCACCCCCCCCCCCCCCACACACACACACTTTGATGGTTGAGTTATTTCGGAAAACTCTTATTACAAACAGCCAGTGGTATTCAGAAGAAACTGAAGGTCAACTCTCCCTCTCTGACTGGTCAGTTCGATTGTTTGTATTACAGTACAGTCGTCGTGGACTGGTCGAAATCTACACTTGGGCAGTGGTGTCCACACATGCGTTTACCAGGTAATAAAAAGCATCATCAGCAAAATTTAATTAATTGTACCCGGTGTTTCATTAATTAAATTATTGATGATTATTCCTATGTTTTGTGTTTGGAATCTAATATTATTGCGACCGTAGAAATATTGCCCACCCGTGGAAAGTGACCAGTCCACGGCGGCCGTACTGTTTTTTTTTTACTTCAGTGTGGTTTTCTGTATCCCATCCCTGTGTACAGTAGGTGCGTATTGTTTTGGTTACTGGATATTATCAGAACAGTGTCTGTGTATTTATAACCGGTTTTGTAATAGTATTGAAATAAAACACAAGAACAGTTCTAAATTACAATGTATTTTTATTCATCTGTACATAACAAAAGCTTATTTTTGGGTATTTGTACGCTTCCGGTCAAGTTCGTGTTCAATTGAATCGATGTACATATAACTTTTTGATTCAAGCTGTAGTGTATTTTATTGTTGTTTCATTCGCCGGGGTGAACGCGAGTGATCAATCAGATTGCAGTATTCAAAATCTTCCCCCGAATTTAGGCGCCGCCTCGTTCATAATTCGTCGTTTTATCTTGCTGGCCAACCTTTAACATACACACTAGGTCAGTTTTGAGGACACTTTGTAACCCGCAGAAAGGTTAGGCAACAGGGACACTTTCAGCTCGGACCTGGACCTGGTGAGAATCAACTTTTCCGATAGCGATTCTCTCCGTTTCCGAGTTCAGTGTGAACCATTCCCAGTCATCAAACCTGTGTAGGGTTGAACTTAAACCCGTTTTGGGTTGAATGTGTAGTGGGTTCGTGGCTTTTGACCCATCGTTCACGTTCATGTCCATTTCATACCATGCTGTTTTCTTCTTAATAAACACCTGTAAACTGTTTTTCCTATTTTCATGTTTATTCACCCAGACCACAACACATAACAATGTTTATTCTACCTCCAGCTTTGAGTTGTATCTGTGCCTTCATGTTTTGACAGTTAACCCAGGTCCCCATGAATCTGAAGGCCAACAGAGAAATTCCAACCAGTGTTCGAGCACCCACGGAGTCTTTCACTCCACCCACGCCAGGTATTTTTAGAATAATGCCCGGTTATTCTTCTAATATTAACCTTTCAACACTGACGCCCTGGGAGGTATCCTTTCAGCCAATGCTGCCAATGGCAAAATGGGCGAAACCATCCAGATTTGTTGGAAGGTTCAGTAATAATTTAACACAACAGCTCTGTCGAGCTGTTGGATTAAATTATTAGAAAGCCTGGCTTCAGACGTTTTGCTATTTTTAATCGTCTGCTCGTCCACTACCAATGTTTCTTCACGCAAAAATGTATGCACGCCGGGTTTAAATTGTTACTGTTTGTAACCTATCGAGTTGGGAGCATCTCGTGATTTTGAAATACCTACCCCGTGCGGTCAGCGATCCCAAATCCGGGACAGGAATCACGAAATACTGACAGTGAGGTTGATAACTGACTTACACCCCTGCCCTTTTGTTCAATCTACAAAACACAAGGAGTCATGCATACTTAGTGGTCCAGGGGTATTCAAGTGACATCACTAATACACCCAGTCTATTGTTCTATCGGGTATTTCAGTAATAGTTACCGACCTCACTGAAAATATTCATGGACTCGTTACAGTTTATTAAACTGTTATAACAGTTTAGCATATTAAATTAGAATGATGCTAATACATAGACAAAACTACATGTATGTTTCAATGAGTCGTTTTGTATTCAATTCGTCAGATGTGCGTAGGAAGAAAACGTCGAGACCGAAGGTCGAGACGTTTTCTTTCTACGCACATCTGACGAATTGAATACAAAACGACTCATTGAAACATACATGTGGTTTTCTATTTATTACATGACCCAAGCACCTACTGACCTAATTTTCTTTTCTATCAACGGTGGTAAACACCATGCACTTTATGCAGTCGCATTGCATAAAAAAAAGTCCCGGTTGGAACAGGTTGGTGTGCAATACGGAATTCCGTATTGCACTGCCGTTTTGCACGCCGTATTGCATAAGAGAGACTGCATGGGCATGTAATAATCTCTCAGATTAGTTAGAGTGTTACAGTACGATCTTCGTGAAAAGGTCAAAATCCGCAATATTTCCACACATGCGTTGATGGTGAATCTCCGACATAAAATAATTTAATCGCCATCAAATTTGCAGTGAATGGAGCACCTGGTACTAGCTGATGCTTCTTTCGCTGAAAATTTCCTAAAATGTACTGATTATTAATTGAGAAAGGCCCACGGCCGATTTTGACCATTCCACGATGACTGTACTGTATAACAGTTTATTGGGAAACATTTCCGACGTTGATTTACTCTATAATCAATTGATTTAAAAACCAGCCCAAACTGGTTTTTAAACCAATTGATTATAGAGTAATCAATTGGTTTAAAATTCACGCAACGCAGTTCATTTGGGTTGATTTTCAACCAACCTGATTTGGTGTCTTCCCACTAGACCAATTCCCTTTAGACCAATTCCCTTTAGGCCAATTCCCAAAAGACCAATTCCCCTTAGACCAACTACATACTGTTGTTGATTGAGGGTTGATTAAGGATAATTAAGAAAACATTTATTTACTGATAAGCAATTATTTGATAAAAAAATATTTATACGCATAACATACAAAAAATATAGGTTTATAACATTTCAGTTTATAAAATATCAACAAGCCAGAATATAAGCAGACTATCATCTGAAAAATGAGGTCCCCAGAGGGTGAATTTGGTGATGCTACCCGTAGCATTCTTAAACCCTCTGTGGACCTCAATCTGAATTAAGGTCTCAAACATATACAGGTATCCAGAGGATAAACTGGCCCACTGTATGGGATAGCATCAGCAAATTCACCCTCTGGGGACCTCATTCTGTAAATGACAGACTGCTTATTTTCAGGCTTGAATATCAATAACATTAAATACATTTATAAATATTTATAAATATATCAAATTATTGATATAGAATTATTTTAAAAGTAGAACGCATGAGTTGGTCTAAGGGGAACTGATCTTTTGGGAAATGGCCTCGTAGGAATTGGTCTAAAGGAAATTGGTCTAGTGGGAATGAAACCCTGATTTTAGAGTGTTCAAAGAAAATTATTGTTAATGGCACTTTTAGATTCAATAATCTGGAATAGTTCAGTTGGTCGGAATAGAGAACCCGTATATTCTCTTTTCCGACCTACTGAAATATTGCAGTCAATTCAATCAAAAACAAAGCCAATGGACTATTTACAGGCTAGACTGGTTCCAGGCCATAACTGCATCGAAGTTCTTGCAGAATGTGACTGGTGGCTTGAGGACTTGCCATCTTGTCTTTTGTGACGAAGGCTCGTCGACTTTCAACTATTCCTTCAGAAACAATTTACAATTTTCCTATTTATTTTATTGAGGTTTAACGACACTTTTGACACCCAGGATCACCTCGTGTCTGGCAGTTTTATAGGAGGAAGTCGGATTAACCGGGGAGAGTCACCGAGAGTGGCCCATCGGCGTGCAGTACGCCCAAGTACACAGCGTCACCGTACCCCCAACCAGACAATCGGGGTGAAGTGCCTGTCCAAGGACACAACGCAGTTACCCTTGGCCGGGATCGAACCGTGGACCTTTCGATGTGAAGTCCAGTGCAGTAACCACTGAGCCGTTACACTCCCACAATGTGCATATACAGGGGTGCAAAATTAGGGCTGCACGGTATTTCGATAAACCGATATATACCGGTATTCAAACCAATATCGATTGAATACCGGTGTAATTACAAAAATATCAGTTTATCGCCATTATGTATTTACACACAATTTAATTTTCAAGATGCCTTGAGTTTTTTAACTGTAGATCAGAATGAATAATATATCGCTTTACCAAAGGAATCGTCCGCATGTGCCCACGTAATATACCAATTCAGCAGTTGCAAAAATAATTTTCAAAAATGTCAACAAAACTATATCATGTGACCCCTCATTGGAACGACCTCAACGAGCTCGTTCCAATGAGGGGTCACATGATATTGTTTTGAAGACATTTTTGGAAAAATTTGATTTAAAATAATAAATTTTGATATCGTCTGCGTTGTGTAAGAGTTTTTCGAACCGCATCATCAAGGCATGCTGATTCGTTCCGAATGTGATGCCTCAAGTGTCGATTGTGGTACTTATGTTCAGATATCTGAACAGGTTTTCGATATACCGGTATACCGCGGTATTTTTTGGAATACCGATATCGGTATTCTGTTTTGAATATCGTGCAGCTCTAGGCAAAACATATATTTGAAGTTCTCATGAAGGTTTCATTATTGTTTGTTCTCGGCGTCGTATAAGACGGAATAATTAACCATCTTTCTAATTGCGCTAATTTTATGCCGAACAAACCGCGAGGTGGAGCACTTGTTTACTCTGGTAAAGACATTCTGTCTGTTTTATTTGTAAAATAGGACGCGGTTGCTGACACCTCGAACGTGTGTAGCACTGGTTTAAATACAAGGTCACACGATGCGATCAAAATATAGCCGTAGATTCTGATAGTCACATGAAACATAAATAAATTAAAAATAAATGAGTACTGTCTGCACGTCTTCTGACATTTTAGTTGCTCACAACAATATGTGATTACCATCTGCGTGTGGATATTATCTGTTTCTCAACATTGTTTTTACTTTCAGGAAAACAATACCGAAACCAGCGATTGGCGACGATGTAGACTAAAGAATAGAAATGTTCAAGGAGTGAATCGTTCGGTGTGACATTGGCTAGACACAAGAAAAATCAATTGTGAGAGATGTAAATGACTGAATGGTTCCATTTGAAAATATTTATTTAGTAGAAAACTGTTTTTATGGTTGAAGATATAAAATTAGCGTACATGCTATTCGCTTAGGATAGGTCGCCTCTTGCAAGCAAGACAGTGCCAACCGAGTTTACAAAAATCAATCTGAGCGTCGGCACGAGGCTCATGTCGTTTTTTGTGAACACGGCTGGCACCTGAAATTTGGTCGTTGAGATTGTAGTTTAGTAATCTGAAAGTAATCGTCAATATACATTGATATAGTACGTGTTGATTACTTGGCTCAGATATCGAAAACAGTCCACGATATACCGATATATGGCGGTATGTTTTTTCATTTTTTTGTGACGAGGTGCCTAGAACTTCCACATCAAATACTTACGAACTTGTGATTTTTTATCAGATATTCTGTATTTTAATGAAACAGATTACTTAAAAAGTGGAGAAGATTAATTCAATTCCACTCCCGAAACCCCCGTTTTTATTTTCCATCAGGGAAGTAGAAAAGTGGGTGGGTGGGGATAGAAGGAGGGGGAGTTGCATTTCACAAATATATTTTTGCACCACAATACCATGATGCCACTAACAGAAAGTCAGTGTGTGTGTATGGGGGGGGGGGGGGGGGGGGGGGTCGACGAGGTGCTAGGTCCAGGTGTAATCACATCAAACTTGTTTTTCTCTATCGCGGGTTGGAAACACGAAGTCAAAAATGTGCTTTTTGAGTGTTGAGGCGCCTTTGGCCCCAACATAGCTTTGTGTACTGTATTCCAACCGTGCCACTGATTGGTTGCTGGGCCACCACTGGTATATGTCAGGGCGTGGGTATCTCTCCACCCCAGCCCCCAGTTCGAAATGCTTACCACATTTAATTCCCATGCTGTGTTCTGACCTATATGTAAACTTTGAAAACGATAGCATTTAACTCTTCGCATGCTGAAGGATATTCCTGCTCAGCACTGGGTTTCTCTTGTCACTGAAATAAGTATAAGTTGGGCATATTTAATCGGAATTGCACCGTGTAACAAGAATGGATTTTTTCACCAATGATTTATTATGTTACATTTATATTAATTTGTCATCAAATCTAATCATGACTGCTATAAATTTGATGAAAAATATCTAAAAAATATTCAGCAGGTTAACAGTTAAAGGTCGATGCTTGTGAATAGTGCTTTCTGAAGGTTTACAGATTTAACCACGTGTTACTGGTTTGTGGTGACCGCGACTTGCTACTGTTCGTGGGTGATTCCATGCTGTGTATAGAAGTTCCTTAATAAATCAGACCTTCTTCTGCTTACCCTCAACCATTTTGTTCCTAATTGTATCGTCTGCTCATCAAACTCTTATTGTTTGCTTTATCTAAAGGCTCCGGCGAAATTTTCGAGTCAAAGATATCGAATATCTTTTAGTTTTAGTTTAAACAATATTTTATTTCAATAGAGCACAGTCATGTTATATGGACACATGGTGTTCAAAAAGATAGATGAAACAAAGCGAAATCTGAGATAATAGTACATTAAATAACAAAGACAACAACTTGTAAGTAAGGGATTGGACAGTAAGCATGGATCTTTGGTGAGTCGTCCCCCAGTAAGATAATAGCTCTACACAAGTTAATTACCTGGATACTTTCATCAGTTTAATATCTCATAGGAATTGATTTTGTTTAAACGAACGAAAAGAAAAGAGAAGTCAAGGCGGTGTGTGACGTAAGATGCAATCTACGCTTAGTAAGGTTGCAGGTAGACACACGATGTTGGGTTGCTTACCTCCAAGATGGTAGGAAAGTTATGAAGTGAGGCCAGGGTGTGGTGGTCTCATTTTTTTATACAGACGTTCCTTATCCACACCCGAGGTTCTGAAGCAAGCCCCGAGCGAGGAAAGCATGGGAGGAAGAAAAGCAAGCTGCGAATTTCTTGCAAAGTTACTGTGCTACTCTATGAGTGTTCGTGACAACTCTTTGTATGCAACGGTAGATACATTTTGGGAATTGCCCTACGTCCGGTGAGAGAATAGATGAACGAGTGAACGTGGAACAGTAAGAGGAAGAGAAACAAAGGAGGATGGATGCTGGGGATAATAAGCCAACCGAAAGACAGAATGTAAGTAAATTGATCATGACGTTGTACTGGTCAGTAACTAGTGTGTACATGATGCAGGGGGAGAACGTGACCAGCTTTGTAAGGTACAATCTCTTTTACTACTGTATTCTGCTTTCTTAAAAGATTAGATTTGATTTTTACAACTGGAGGGCGTTAGTATACAGTTCAGCTGTTTGCGGCCCGGAAAGAGTCCAACTTGGAGTACGGGTGGGGCGTGTGTTAATTAAATAAGAAATTGCGCCTACATGGGTATTTTGTTTATTTACTAATAAATATCCAAGAAGGGTTAAGCATTTTTTAACTATAATCACGACTACTAATATATCAACTGCACCATCAGGCATGTCATCAGTGAAGGGCAAATTGGGTTTAAATATCCACCCCTATCGCGTTCGCAGCAACAGTCCTTCAACACTTTGAAAGGGGTATCCGTAACATTGTAAAAATGCACTTTAGATTGTTGACGCAGACGGCACTGTAAACAGCCACTCGGTGGAGATAATACGAACGAATACATCAGACAATCCTTTTGAGTTGATGATTATGGAGCATGCGTATACGCCTTGGATAGAAATTGTACTAATAGATATTTCTATCAGTTATGGATTGCATTGTTTTGATGAGGGGCGCCCACGGTGCCCTAAGGCGCCAGGGCCAAGCATTGTTGTCGGTGGCAAGACATATAAAATGGTTCCAGTCACGTTGGGTCCTGTTTATGTTTGAGTTACAGCCAGGGTGAAAGTTGGGATACCACAGCGGATCGAAATTTCCGCGAAACTGCCACTTGTTCGTCGCTTTCTCGTAGGGAGGGGGTTTGTTTGTTCTACAAGAAAGATACTAAATACGAGAGATTTATCTAATAGTATAAAGACTATCAGTCATATTTACACAGGTAGTTATGGTGGATAGCATGCCTTGACGACAATACGACCAAAACGAGTTTACCCAACCATAGGTTGAAACACAGGCAACATTCATATATCATCCCTATAGTGGACCAGGGTACCACCTGTAATTTGGCATTGCAGATGGCGCCTCGTTCCACCAAAGCAACGCTATATTGTTCAAACTCGATGAAACGGGGTCTCTGTGGTTGCTTCAAATGACATTTTGAGGGATTTTCCGATTAAATTTGTGTTATCGTACGCTCACTCTCGTTCCACGGAAAACAACAGGATGAGTTGTCGGTTTATTCCCAACAAGACGAATCCCAACAAGACGAAAGTCGAAAATGGCCATCCAACAAGACGAATCCCAACAAGACAAATTTAATTAAAATGACTACATAACCCATTTATTTTGAGGTTTTCCATCATAAACTGCTAACACGGCTTACTTTTGGACAAAGAGATTTCAGTTAAGTGGTTGCGTGTTAGAAGCCCTTTTTTGGGGCTTTATACCGAAATGTGAGTATCAGAGCTAAACCACTTCATATTCTGTGGATGCACTTCAATTCATTTTCGGTGTGATATTATTAAGTCTGGGTGGATTTGCCCTGTTACAATTAACGGGAGAGTGTCTATAGGCACTCTCCCATCAATTGTGACAAGCAATATTATGTGAAAAAAACTATGACAACCAAAAAAAAACTTAGCATGCTACCAGTTAACCCTTTACCTAACATGAAAAGCAGACGACACTTGCAAAAAAAAATTCTTGAATAACTAATTTTTTTCATTTTTTGTCTCAAAAACATAGGTTATGACCCCTCGTTGGAACGAGCTCGACGAGCTCGTTCCAACTAGGGGGTCATAACCTATGTTTTTTAGACAAAAAATGAAAATATTTTGAAAATTAATTGGCGATTTTTGAGAATAGCGCTGGCCGGTTTTGGCCGTTACGTTGGGTAAAGGGTTAACAGAGGCGCCACGCTTTGTTACAAGACGCTGTTTGCTACAGTTTGTTGTATCTTTTTTGTCAACAAAACTCCCAAACGCATGCATAAATAGCATATAAATACTTCAAATAGCATACATTGTAATGTATACGTTCTTTTAAAAGTAAATTTCCTCCATATTTGATGAGACAAAATGCATCTTGTTTGGATTCGTCTTGTTGGGATCGTCTTGTTGGGATCGTCTTGTTTGGATTTTTTACCAACTCGTCTTGTTGGGATTCTTCTTCTTGGGACGACACCGAGTTGTCATCTTCAGAGAGTCCACAATAAATAAATATTTAAAATTCCAAACACTCCGAAATTCGAATAATCGAGACAATTTCCAATCGAACCTAATCAGTAAAAAACATTCGAACCGAATCGAATCGCGAACGTTCTCCATGCCCCATTTAAATCAGATCACAATTAACCGTTTCAACACTGGTATGATTTCAGCCAGTATCGTCAACGCCGAAATGGGCGAAGACATCTTGGCTTGTTAGGAGATTCAGTAATAATTCAACACCAAAAGAGTCGAAACTCAGTGGAGGTTCAAAATATGGGTCATGGTTACTAAGAAGAACACCCAGTAGTTATTGAGTACATTTGTCAGAATTGCGGAAAATTGCCATTTATGCATTGCTGAAATACATACATGTATTTTGACACTTTGAAAGTGGGTCATAAACGTTAATTGCTTTAGATTTGTTTTCTCTTTTTAAATCGTCTGTTCATCCACTACCAATTGTTTGTCACGCAAAAAGTTATGCACACCGGGTTGAAAGGGTTCAACACGCTGGGATATCTACGACGAGTTAGGGAAAAGTGTTAATCGTAACGCAGTCCTGAGCTCTTCTTTGATGCTTTGAAATTAAACACGCCGTTCTATCATATACCTGAGTTTAGTTTTTGGGGTCAAACTATTTAGCAGAGGTATAACTGTTTTACAAAATGAGAACTTTTCTTGATATATTCATTTATGAAGAGACGAGAATAAAAAAGAAAAGAATACGGCTACAGTAAAAAAGAACAACTATATTTGCCTTTACCTAACATGAAAAGCAGACGACACTTGCAATAAAAATTTGTCATTAACTATTTTTTTTTCATTTTTTGTCTCAAAAACATAGGTTATGACCCCCCGTTGGAACGAGCTCGACGAGCTCGTTCCAACGAGGGGTCATAACCTATGTTTTTGAGACAAAAAACGAAAATATAATGAATATTAATTGGCGAATTTTGAGAATAGCGCTGGCCGGTTTTGGCCGTTACCGCGTGCGTTTGTGGTATGCATTGGTGTTCTGTCCATTTCGTTTGAAGTCTACTTCCCTGCCTACAACCAGTTCCAGACAAGAAACAGCCATATATGGTACTCATCGGTGATGGCTGTGGATATTCAAATAAATGTACGAGGAATCGAAAACTACATGGTAAAGTCAAGGGTATTGGGTGCAAATAAAATGTGGTAGGGCTGAGATTTGTATTATCGTCCAAATACGCAGAAACATTGAAAAACGTAAAATAAATCAAATTCAACGAATTATAAGCACGATTGTTGAGTGAATTCAACGTTACCAAATACAATATACACATTGGGAAATGTTCTAGATACACCACGCGTGGAATGCGTCCTGGGAATTTTGGTATTATTATTTGTAACTAACCAGAAGTTGTTGTTTCTACTGGCGCTTTCAGCATTACCATTGGTGGTGATGTGTCCCGTTTTAAAGCTGGTGCCAAAGACTGATTAACAGGTAGCGATAGAGCAGATGTTTCTGAAATGTTATTTGCAGTTGGAAATGTATTTTATTACACGCCCGTTCTATGAAATCCCCATCTACAGCAACACTAAACCATGCAGGAAATGAAAATCCGTTCCGCACATATGTGAGGAACGGAATTCGTTGACGCACTATTTTCAAATAGAAGCGAAATTTCACTGTGATTTCTACAAATCATGCAATGCAATTATCATTTGAATCGTTAGCGATAGCTGAAAATCGTCCCCTGAGTTTCAGTGTGTTCTATGTAGGCACATATAACAAAATGGCACGCAGAGGACGAAATAGTAACACGGGTTCCCTCGCAAATCTAGTTGGCGATAAAACATGTTCTTTTTGTTGATAGTTGTCAAATGAATTACTGAGTTTCCTTTTAATAATTGTTTGTTTGACGTGAAGGCCTGTAATAAACACAGGACGACACGCGTGTGTGAATGGGTTAATCGATATGGCACTTGTGCCATCGCGGAAGGATAAAACCCGAGGTTTGCGGCCTCTCGTTCTATCCTCGTGCCATATCGATTAACCCATTCACACACGCGTGTCGTTCTGTGTATTTATTCAGGTGTTTACGGTTGAGACAGGGAGAGAGAGGTATCGCTATATTAGTTTTCGGTGGATATGTTTTTTTTGTTTTATTGGGATTTAAATACCCTTCAAGCATCCAGGGTCACTTCCTTTCAGACAGGTTAACGGGTGAGGGAAGCCAGAGTATCATACGATAACCACCGCCAAGCGGTCAGCAGACTCCCCAACGCTCCAACTCTGCACAAAGGGGGTTAGCGGCGGCTGATGAAAGGTGCACCATCGACGTGCAGTATGCCTTAGCACACAGCGCCACCATTGCCCCGTGTGATTAAGTGTACTGCCGAAGAACACAACGCAGTCACCGCTGGTTAGGACCGAATCGTCATTTTTTTCGGTTTGAAGTTCACAAGCTGCTAAGAAACTGCGCTCCCGGTTCTCGGTGGATAAAATCAAAATTAATGCCCATACGAACACTTAATACTCGAAGGTTTGCCTCTGTATCCACAGAAAATACTGCTGTGGCTTAGACTAAATGCTCTTCCTTGATACACACCACCAGTTGCACTAGAAAAACCGGGCAAGCCGGGCCACTTTTATCTGATCAGTGTGGCATTGAGGTATTTTGGGCCCCAGATTCCGCTATATGTAAAACAGATGTTGGAAACGCAGATATTATGTATCATTACTAACAAAAATGTAACAAATCACGTCATTTATATCAGTTGGCATACGTTCTGGTGTCGGTCCGGACAACATCTTCTTAACAAGAGTAGAAAATAAAAGGTCAGTCACACCTCATTGGATGAACAACAGGTGGACTGACCTAGTCCACCTAATGACCTAGTCCACCAAAATGACCTAGGTGACATAGGAATGAGTTATATATCGAACACCTGGTTATTACCCAACAGTATTAAGTAACACAACAGATATATTTTGTGATAACGTGGCTTCTTATATGAAAGTCCAGCGGTATTTATCATTTCATGAAAAGTAGGGCGAACCAACAACCGTACATATAAAAAGGAAAAAGAGCAAACTCGAGATAGTACCGATCGCGAAATTCTAGATTCGATGCCCATAACCATGCCGAGGAAGGTGAGTTTATTATTGGGGCGGTTAAAAGACTATTACGAATTTGACATGGGATGAAAGCGGTCAGTTGATATAATGATCAAACAGTAGAAGGGTCAAGTATCACAGATCTAGTGAACGATTTATTGAGACAACGTAAGAGGTTTGAACCAGAAGGCTGGCAATTTTAGGTGAGGCATTACGTCAGGCTAATATCCCCCAAGAACTCATCGGGAACAAAGCACGCTGGGATTTTATTCGTAAACCCATCTCCAAAATGACTGCCCCATTCCCTAAATCAGCAGAGAGGGGATCACAACCACTTAAAAATGGCTTTCCCTTTAAATACAGCTGCAATCTGTAAGTCTGTAACATAATGAGTTTAGAAGAGCTTTACTACACACCGGCCACCCCAGGGATTTTTGGCGGGATAAATGCACTCAAGCGGGTTTCCAAAAAGAAAGCAAAAACAGTCATTGAATGGTTAAAGGGTCAAGACACATTCACATTCCACAAACCCACACGTCATAATTGTATTAGAAAGAAGACGATTGTTAATGGCATCGATTATCAGTGGCAAGCAGATTCAGCGGACATATCGAACATTAGTAAACACAATAAAGGGATTAACCTTTTGCTTACATGTATTGACGTCTTCTCGAAGTTTGCCTGGGTTATCATTTTGACAAATGAGTAGGTTGCATCTATTGTTCAGGCGTTTACTGCAGTTTTCGATACAGGACGCAAGCCAATGAAATTACAAACAGACCATGGAAAAGAATTTAAAAATACCCAGTTTCAGCGATTTTTAAAAAAGAATAGAGTCGACTTTGTTTACTACTTACAATGCTGAAACGAAATGTTCGATTATAGAACAATTTAATCGGACTTTTAAAACAAGAATGTGGAAATATTTTACTAAGAACAACACATTAACCTTTCATATACAAGCTTTAACGGATTCGAACAATGACACGTACCAACGTAGTATTGGTATTGCACCGCCCGTTACTTACAGTGTCCAAGAACGTATCTGGCAAAGGCTTTATGGTGATCCAGTCGTGATCCGATCGCGTTATAAAATTGAGGATCGTGTTAGGATAAGTAAAGTTAAGCGCACATTTGAAAAAGGTTAATCGCCAAACTGGACACATGAGTTGTTTTCCATCGCCGAAATAATACCCGGATATCCAGTCACATACAAGTTAAGGGATGATAGCGGCGTGTTTTTAGAGGGCGGTTTTTACGAGGAGGAAATTCAACAGGTAGCCGAGAAAACCACTTACAAAATAGAAAATGTTATCAAAACGCGTGGATGAGGAAAACGAAACGACCTACTACTAAAATGGTTGGGTTATCCGACATCGTTCAACTCGTGGATCACACAAAGTCGGATTGTCCAATAAAAGGAGAGGGGTCGGCGTAAAATTGTCATTATTACGGAAGACGCGATTAGTAACAGATCGTGGTATTTGAGTGGGAGTAAAGTACCGAGAAGTGAAATAACGTATTTTGTACAAGTGATTATTTTATACACGATCATAATCACAAGTATAGCTAATTTAAGTTTGGAAACGAATAATCCACAATTGTGGGCAGCTTTGCTGAGCAGTGAGGGTAGGTTATTTACTCCTTAATCCCACTATCAAGAATAAAGACTGTTTTATTTACACTTACCCAGCAACAGTTCTATGCGTGTGTTTCCGGACAACACTCTTACATCTTTTCGGACGCAATTGAGTAAACCCAGCAATCTTGAAAGTGATTGGAAAGTCGTACTTACTGAACTGCAGTACCCCAATACGTGGTTTAATACTACGAGATCCGAATGTTTTGTAAGTGTAAAGATCAAGGGAGAACAAAACAAGTTTATACTAAGATGGGGGAGATATACAAAACCCACTGATCTGCTTCGAGAACTTGATAATGGCAGGATAAATCTATACCTTATCCCTCCTGTTTAGAGTTTGTCTGGGATACCATCACCCAAAAATTAACTCTCATCATTAGAAATAAAACTGAGGTGACACTGAGCCATTGTCATCAGTATATATTCGGATTTGAGCAGAATACATTTCATCAAGGGTGGGATACAGCTTATCGCGTGACAGACGTAAACATTGGGTTTTATTCTCTGTACGTGTATTGTGACTTGGTTCAAGAACAGATTGTCGGTGATTCTAGGGACCCACGTCTACGTATTGTACCCGTAGAGGGTGAATATGGAACAACAGTATCTGCGAACATTTGAAAATCCGTACTACCTACATCTGTCTTGGAAAAATTTTGGAACCGATGAGGTCTATATAACAGACGACACCCGGGAACCTGTACCATTTGAACGCGAAAAGTTGACAGTGACACTTCACTTTAAACAATGACGTACTGTTGTAATGCAAAGTTATTCGAAGATTATAACCTCGGACAAGTTGGTTCAGGTTTACCAGCTTTTTCGGGAACGCAAATACAAAGAGGGTATGGTCTAGGAAGTCTGCTTGGAACATTAAAACATGCAGTATTACCGCTAGTTAAAAATGTAGGCAAACAATTTTTTAAAAAGGTGCAAACAATTTGAATTCTATCTATCCAAACTTTTATTATAAAAACAAAACATTATTCAATCATACGAATTCATTAAACAAATAATTATTAAGTTGTAAAGTGATTAACTTGTTTTGACAAAGAATCAGATTAATGTATTTGGCAACTAAGGCTTCCAGTAAATCAATAATTTGTGTTTACAAATGGTTAACTAAAAACAAGCTGATTAAAATGTTTTCACAACCGAGTAATTTGTTTATTGCCATATTAAATGTAATTTAAAAACAAAATTGAAGTAATTTAAAAACAAAACTGCAGTAATTTAAACACAAAATTGAAGAAATTTAAAAACAAAATTGAAGTAATTTAAAAACAAAATTTAAGTAATTTAAACACAAAATTGAAGTAATTTAAACACAAAATTGAAGTAAATTAAAATCAAAATTGAAGTAATTAAAAAACAAAATTGAAGTAATTTAAACACAAAATTGAAGTAAATTAAAATCAAAATTGAAGTAATTTAGAACAAAAATTACAATAAATTGTAATCAATTTTCAAGCAAATTCACAAATTTAAGCAAAATTACAATTTTTTTTTACATTAAATAAATTGGTTGTTACAATAAACTCGCAATAAACAACTTTTACATTCATCTAAACATAATTTTACATAAATACAACGGTTTATACAATAAAAGCTTTTAAAAGTCCTATAACTTTCTTTCGACATATAGGATATGTTTTCAGATTTCTACAACATTTCTCACAACAACATGAATGATGATGATAAGGTCGAATCAAAATAGACGATTTCGACTATAGGCAGACACAACATTTCATTTGTAAGTCTGGGCTCTCTTTGGAATCCCCTACCACCTCGTCTTCTTCTTCTTGTGGTTGTTGTGGGGGTATGTGCCGTAAAAAGGGACAAATAGGCTGTGCCCTTTGATGCTCCTCTTTCACATCGTCTTGCTCCTCCCACATATGAATTTGGACACCGCAATAAAAACATTTTGTTTTATCTTCGGTTCCCATGTAGAAACAAACACACCTTGCGAGGTCTTTGGGATTTTTAGGACATTCGCTTGGTTGCATAGAATCAAACGCTTTTAGTCTGTATGCCTCTAAAGCGTATTTTGGGTATAGTGGTGCTAGATTTATAACCCCGTCTCTTAAAATGTTGGCAAGTTCAGTTTCTATTGCGTGCCGGAATTCAGAGTCGAATGAGGCACTGAGGACTGGGGGTGATTATGCGGCCCCAATCGTCAGTTCTGTCTGGAGCGTTTATTGTTGTGTTTCTTCTGGTCGACAACACGACTAAAATGTACTGACGATGGTGGACAAAATATCTATCTCACTAATATATAATTTTCGTGAAGATTGGTTGTGAAGTAATTCACTGTAGTTGCCATAGACACACCGCGACATCTAAGTAGTAGGTAAAACAAACAATATTGTCCACACACGGGTAAATCACCTCGAATACGAATGGGATTAAATCGCCATGTGTATGGATGTTTGTTTAGAATTCGTTTGAATGTCTTGTGTTGCGGTGTTAACCCACATGAATCAAAATATTCAATACATTTGTGTCCTATGTAAGAAAAACACCCAATGTTCCTTTTTTCTATAACTCGGATGGGAATTAGCTGTAAATACCACTGGCCTGCTGGTAAGTAACGTTCTCTGAAAGCGATTCCTGGCAAAACTCCCAAACTATAACGTCTGAGATATGGGTCTGAATTCATCACATGCTCTAGTTGCAATGTATTCATGTTGTATAATCGAATATCATGTTTATGTGTCTGTCTATGTCAATAAGATTTTGCAGCCCGACATATACTATAATATTAACTGTTATTGGGAGGGGGTTCCTCAAAGTGCATTTCCAATCTCAGATTCCCTCGTTTGACTAAGTTAAAATGTTCGCCGTGAGATAAACCAGGAGGGAGGTCAAATGCAAACAGTATGTATCCATTCGCATACTCCTTACGACTGATATGATTTCCAACATCATCAAATATTTGACCTGTTGCTTGAAATAAACTGTTGTAACTTCTCACTATTTCTTCATGTTCAAAACGAGGCTACAAGGGCTTGGCGGGGATTTGCTGACCAGCAAATACAGCTAGAAATTAATGTTGTAATGCTTAAAATGAAATGGATTTTTAGAAAAAACTACCATTAAAAGCATCATTGTCCACACAGCCCACTACGATTCGTTTCGATAGTTGACCTAGAAATACTTTTTTCCAGCGTAACATTCAAATTCCCTTTGGGTACGGAGAATGCTCTGATTTGTATTCTATCTTTTGGGCGTTTGGTTATTCCTTTTTCTATGGCCTTCGCATGTACCAGTCGTTTAGCTGGGTTGAGTCGTTCTTTCCCGATGAACATGGAAACTCCTCTAATTTTGATTTTAAAATTTGGAGTTTCCCCCATCAAAGCAAAAGCAACTTTTGATCTGTTCATTTTTAAATGTACGTTAATCCCATTCAGAAGATAACGCTGTGGAAAACATATGTCCAAGAGCAAGCGTCCCACCATGTCAAAAAATTTACTTTTTTGAGTAAAGTACCTTCTAGTCTCCAACCCAGCATTCTCGTCTATATCATTAAAATGCCCAGGTGTGTCTTTGTACCACAAAGCACTTGTCAACTGAGATTTTCTGGCGGCCGGACCCTAACTGAGTAGAGTTTCCAAATGAGCCCTGTAGGAGTATGTGTTGTTCGAAGGTGAGATAAGTTTTTTTTCATTGAGACTAACTTCAATCTGATTGACCAGTGAATGCATCCAGAAATTGACTGGCCCCACTGTTACGTCATTCGGTAACACCCGCCGTCCATTTTTAAAATTTGGGCTTTTACGTGAAGATAGCTCTGCCCTAAATTTAAATAGTCATCACCGCTCCCAGATGTGTAGAATTCGACCGGACCACCGTTTCCAATTGTGGCTAAAGGGCGATATTCTATCCATTTGCCCTGATTCCACACTCATCTCGGAGGGTGGGGTGTGTGTGGGGGGGGGGGGTATTGAAAATAGATCCAATTCGCTGTTGAGACAGTCTGAAGATTTGAGAGTAATTAAAAACATGGTCAATCTAAAGCGTCTTTCTTGACAGTTCGCTTTCTATTCATTGAAATGGGGTATTTGTTCTTAGCAGGGGATTTTATATTCCTTGGTTGTTTCACGAGGGGCGCTGCTCACAATTCCTTGCACTAAAGCTTCTTTGAATCGCTTCAAACTGGCTTCTATTACACTTTTTCCAGAGGCCACATCTTCCACAAAATCGACACCTTTTTAAAAAATTGTTTGCCTACATTTTTAACTAGCGGTAATACTGCATGTTTTAGTGTTCCAAGCAGACTTCCTAGACCATATCTCTTTGTATTTGCGCTCCCGAAAAAGCTGGTAAACCTGAACCAACTTGTCCGAGGTTATAATCTTCGAATAACTTTGCATTACAACAGTACGTCATTGTTTAAAGTGAAGTGTCACTGTCAACTTTTCGCGTTCAAATGGAACAGTTTCCCCGGTGTCGTCTGTTACATATACCTCAACGGTTCCAAAATTCTTCCGAGACAGATGTAGGTAGTACTGATTTTCAAAGGTTCGCGATACTGCTGTTCCATATTCACCCTCTACGGGTACAATACGTAGAAGTGGGTCCCTAGAATCACCGACAATCTGTTCTTGAACCAAGTCACAATACACGTACAGAGAATAAAACCCAATGTTTACGTCTGTCACGCGATAAGCTGTATGCCACCCTTGATGATATGCATTCTGTTCAAATCCGAATATATCTTGAAGACAATGGCTCAGTGTCACCTTAGCTTTATTTCTAATGATAAGGGCTATTTTTGGGGTGATGGTATCCCAGTCAAACTCTAAACAGAAGGGATATGGCTGAGGTAGGCCTAGATTTACTCTACCTATATCAAGTTCTCGTAACAGATCAGTGGGTTTTGTATATCACCCCGCTCTTTGTATAAACTTGTTTTGTTCTCCCTTGATCTTTACACTTACAAAACATTCGGATATCGTAATATTAAACCACGTATTGGGGTACTGAATTTCAGTAAGTACGACTTTCCAATCACTTTCAAGACTGCTGGGTTGACTCAATTGCGTCCGAAAAGATGTAAGAGTGTTGTCCGGAAACACACGCATAGAACTGTTGCTGGGTAAGTGTAAATAAAACAGTCTTTATTCTTGATAGTGGGATTAGGGAGTAAATAACCTACCCTCACTGCTCAGCAAAGCTGCCCACAATTGTGGATTATTCGTTTCCAAACTTAAATTAGCTATAATTGTGATTTATTTATTATTTATTTTTTTTATTTATTGGTGTTTAAGGTCACATATTTCTGCACAATGGCTAACCATGACTGTGACAGTTTTACGGGTGGAGGAAGCCCGAGTACCCGGAGAGAACCACCGAGCAACGGCGAGCAACTGTCAGCTCCCAACATACCAACTCCACACAAGCAGGGTTAGCATTGGTTGAAGACAGGTGCACCATCGACGTGCAGTACGCTTTAGTACACAGCGTCACCGTGCCCCCACGTGGGCAATGGGGGTGAATACTTGTGATTATGATCGTGTATAAAATAATCACTTGTACAAAATACGTTATTTCACTTCTCGGTACTTTACTCCCACTCAAATACCACGATCTGTTACTAATCGCGTCTTCCATAATAATGACAATTTTACGCCGACCCCTCTCCTTTTATTGGACAATCTGATTTTGTGTGATCTACGAGTTGAACGATGTCGGATAACCCAAACATTTTAGTAGTAGGTCGTTTCGTTTTCCTCATCCACGCGTTTTGATAACATTTTTTATTTTGTAAGTGGGTTTCTCGGCTACCTGTTGAATTTCTTCCTCGTACAAACCACCCTCTAGTAACACGCCGTTATCATCCCTTAACTTGTATGTGACTGGATATCCGAGTATTATTTCGGCGATGGTAAACAAATCATGTGTCCAGTTTGGCGATTATCCTTTTTAAAATGTGCGCTCAACTTTGCTTATCCTAACACGATCCTCAATTTTATAACGCGTTCGGGTCACGACAGGATCACCATAAAGCCTTTGCCATATACGTTATTGGACGCTGTAAGCAACGTCGGACGGTGCCATACCAATACTACGGTGTTACGTGTCATTGTACGAATCCGTTAAAGCTTGTATAGAAAAGGTTAATATGTCGTTCTTAGGAAAATATTTCCACGTTACGACACGCTGTTATCAAACATGTGGGCATTTTCTTCACCCACCAAACGTAAAACAAAAAGACTTATCATGCCAGTGCCTCAAAAATGAAGAGTAAAGATAATCAAAATGATTGAATGTATCGCGTACAATACAGTCTGCGTTTTCACGTTAAACAGTTGGGAAAGCCCGTAATTTGTACAGTAAATTACAGTTCTCTAGTATTAATGAATGTTTTTTACCGTGAACGCATGGACATGTAAATGTTTGAAAATAGCCAACATTTAATTATCTCTTTTTTAAACTACTATCCAGTCCATCTCGTTCATAATCGAGCATTTTATCATGTGTTATGCAAGTTACGCCGTGCGGAGATTAACTCTACCATTTGATTAACTGCTGGAAAGAGCCCAGGTCTCTTCCCAATAATGAATCGTGTGATGGAATTACAACGTATAAATGTTATGAAACGTTTCTCATATGTTAGGATATATTTTGGTCCGTTATTTATGGTAAAAAGGGCGTGGTAGGTTAAAAACACATGGGTTGAATATTTTACATGCGCTTCCTTTCGTACTTTTTAATTTTTTAAAATAGTTTTTCATTTTTTATTTTTGTTATATTTTTATTATTATTCTTTTATTGTTTCTTAATTTTTAATTCTTTTATTGTAGTTTCTATTTTTATTATTCCAATTATTATGACTGTTCCATTTCACCAATAATTGATTGATTTAGCTTCGAGTAGAAGTTTTAACTCGTACAAGGTTTGGAGATAACTACTAAAATAGGCCAGCTGAGAATTTAATCATCATATCTGTATTCCCAATATCTTTATCTTCTTAACCCTTGAAGGTTAGTGGTATCTTCCATGTCTGTTGAAAGGCAATAATTGGAAGAGTTCACAGTCATTATGTGGAGGCAGACTAATTCATATTTTAAATGTGCAGCCTTGAGGCTGCTCGATGCACATATCGATTTGTCTTGCCCACACACTCACTTAGCAACCATTCTACCCACTGAAATTATGACATATCATGTCGTGTGCCGGAAAAGCGAGCACATTTGTTCAAGGGATTAACAACATTTCTGATATTAATTATTTTTTCACTGAGATGGAATTGTAGAACTTACCAGATATAGTCGACTAGTAACATCCGTACAAGAAGCACTCTAGATGTGAAAATATCTACCAACCGTCCACTGAAAATCTTGTCTTTAGCGATGTGAGGAAGATCGATGTTTGCCTTTCCATTGACTCTTGCAATCTTTTTCAGTACTGTGGTAGCTTCGTTCACTCTGCCTTTTTTGGCTGCCCATCTCGGAGATTCAGGCAATATCCTGTAACACATTTTCAAACACAAAAAGAGAAACTCGTTACATTACCAAAAACAGTACTCGTTAATACCATAGCTTTCGGCTTTATTAGCCTTAATCATTGGTGAAACATAGAGACACACGCATCAACATAAGTTGAATCAATATCTCAATATGCTGAAACTCTTGAAAATAAGTTAAAGCGTCATAACCTTAAATGTCAATGATGAATTGATCATACTTGAGTGTATGTTCGAAAGCCAACATGTAAAGTTATCTATGTTTCACCACGGACAAAGGCTAATAAAGTTATGAGCTCTGATACTAACCAGCACTGTTTTTTTTCACAATGTAACTTTACATCCGGCCCATCCATTTTGGGCCTAACTGAGTTTTTTTAGAAACGTGTTAGCTTATTCAAATAACAAGCTTTCGATTTTGAGGCGGGCGAACGCTTTCACTGCACATGTATTGGGGTGATTTGGTGCGTTGTGAACTACAGTTAAAACTAGAAGTCCTGTCATAAAATGCGCACAAATAGCACGTCGATCTGCGCATTAATCTACGCATTATGACCATAGTAAGGCTATCAAATTCTGTACATATGGCCTGTGCACAAGCAATGTTTCAGCCAATGGACCACCGGGTAACCCAGAGGTCCATTGGCAGGAACATTGCTTGTGTTTGTTATGAGTATCCAGGAGAAGCTGCCATGCTTTGGGTGCCATTCGATATGGTAATTGCGCACAATTCCTATGCCCAGTTAAGCCTAGATAACCGCCCAGTTCGTGAGAGGCCTTCTAGTTTTAACTGTACGCACCCCGGAAAGTTCATTTGTCACACCTCACAACAAAATTGGAGTCTCACTTGGGCTGTCTCCTATTTGTTTTCACCATATTTTGATTTTCTGTAACGTTTTGCTGGGCATCATATCAACAGTGTTCACATTGAGGCATACAATACATACACTGCTTTTCCATTAACATAAAAGACTAGAAGATGCGATTTACTAATTTTTTCCTGAGAAGAATGAAAACTTGCAAATTATTGTAAAAGCACATTCGCAAAACAAGTAGTCAAAGTGGACATTTAGTGTTGGTAGGTGCGATACTGATATATATTATTAGCTGGTTTAATGCTAGAAGCCGCAATCAGGGCTTTCAAATGCTGAGAGTCCTAGAGCAAAAGCCAACATTTGTCGTGCACTTGCTTCATATTCCGTCAAATGTAAATTATATTGTGTTTACATAAATTTGTTTTATTACAAATTATTGGAGAGTGCCTTTGGGAACAGAAATTTACGCATATGAGACGATGCTGTTCGGGCTGTGTTTGGAAAGCTTTCCTCTCCATTCCGTGAAATGCAAATGCTATTTTGTTTACATAAATTTATTTTATTTCAAGTTATTGGAGAGGCCTCTCGGCAATCTCCAATAATTTATAATGAAACAAATTTTAAAAAAACAAATTCAGTCCACTAAAAATAATCTAGCTCTCAATAATTAAATGATAGATTATCTGTGAACAAATTACATCAAATTGGTTTGCCATAAAAAAAACAAGTTTCATTTTGCTACTTTTAATAACGACAATAGCATTCACCCCTGAAGCTTCAAAGTCGTATAAGATTAGGCTGCATGGCATGGCTGTAACTATTTATGTGAGGCAAATTAATGCCACCACTTCTACTGTGTTGATTATCACGTTTCAATTTATTTTTTTCTGTTTTTTACTGGAGAAGAGAAATTCAAAAAATAATGATTGGATTTTTTTATGACGTAATTTGCATTGAGAAAATTAAACTCAATTCCCAGCATTGTGAAAGAGTTTATATGGTTCCAATTGAGTCTACCTTTGAGCACATTTCTTCGCCATAACACCCCTTCAACCCATTCCGTATCATCTGCGTTTTGTCACAGTTTATTCTGAGACCAGAAATTTTCGCGTATGAGATGATGCTGTTCAGAGCTGTGTTTGAAAAGCGTTCCTCTCCATTCGGGAGAAGCGATAGGTCGTCATAGTATTGAGTGATCAGGTATTCGGATTGGTTAAAGTTTTTTCCTCGAATATCGGGGCTAATTTGTTACGCAGCGCTAGAAATCATGGCACTTTTATTGAACAGGTAAGACGACAAGGGATCGCCCTGTCTAACACATTGTTGTGACAACATTTCCCGAATAATGACCATTATTTACAAAGAAGCAGTGGATATTTATGTAAAAGGTTTCGAACCATGTTATACTATAGGGTGAGGTTTTAAAACGGATAATACGTTTTTTCGATAAAAGGCCATTCTAAAGAGGTCAAAGATTTTTTGAACTCTAATAAAACAAGCATTTCTAGAGAATTGTGCATTCACATTCGTTAATTAAGCTGATGGCAGGTGGGTTGATTTACCAGTGTATCTTGGTTTTATAAACCCAAGTTGGGTCTCTGATATACGTGTTGGCAATAGTTTTTTATACGTTTTGGCAATAGCACTGGATCCTATCTTTACATCAACATTGATCAGCGATTTTGAGATCCACTTTTGTGTATATATTTTGTATTTATTGGATTTTAGAATACATGTGAAGATATCCCCTCTTTGAAAATGTAAAGTTCTTGGATGTTATAACCACGGTTTGAGGCTTTAATAAGAAATGTACCTATATATTTAAAAACAAACTGCAAAACTCAGCAGTAAAACCGTACGAACCTGGACTTTTGTTACTTTTCATTCACTTTAGTGGCGTAAGTATTCACAACTCGATAGAAAACCTCCGAGCGAATTGCGCTCGTCTTCCTTGAGAAAGTATAGCCTTGTTCATTTTCTTCAATTTCGTCAGATGGGGATGATTTTAGGGAGTAGAGGTTTTTATGAAAAACTCTTTGTTTTGCTATGATTTTGTTGAAGTCAATACTTCAGATCTATTTATTTGATTATCATCACGATCAACTTTTTCGTAAAATGTCTCTTTTCAAGATTACAAAAATATTTTGTCAGTTTCTGCCTTCAACTTTCCATTTGGATATTTCCCTCAAAATCATACGTTCTATCTTCTGTTCCCTGATTTCTTTAACTTATTGTCAAGAGTTTCAACATCTTGAGATATTGTAAAGTCGCCGTGGTCTTATTTCGCAATTTGCTCTTCTAATTCATTTTCCGTTTTCTTCTCCTTGATTTCCGATTTTTTGTTTTTTACGAGTACAGTATGATGTTGTTTTACCACGGACCATCAGCTAAATTGTTTCCAAGAACAGTTGATTGGTGCTTCTATCAAATTACTATAATAATAATAATAATAATAATAATAATAATAATAATAATAATAATAATAATAATAATAATAAAAAAAATAATAATAATTATTATTATTATTATTATTACTATTATTAGTCTTTCCCAAACCCAGTTCGGGAAAGACTCTTGTTATTCTTTTTCAAAAATTCTTCTTCATAATTTTCTTTTTTAAGGCTTTCTCAAACCAGTTTGGAAAAGATTCTTGTTATTCTACTTTTTCAAACATTTTTCTTCATTATTTCTTTTTTTATATTTTTTTCCTCCTTGAATGTTGTCATTTGCACAGTGCAAAAACAACCTGCACGATTTCAACCACATTTGGCATACTTATATATTGTCATACAATCTAGTGAAATAAGGTACTGCCATATCTGTGAAAATGTTTATTTTCAAAATATTCTGCCAAAACCTTCAAAATTTTACCACTTTTCAACATAGCTCAAAAACAAGTTCTACGATTCCAACCAATGACAGTATACTTATGTAATGGCATAACGTCTAGTGAAATGAGATATCGCCATAATCGTGAAAAAGCGTATTTTAAAAATCCTCTGCCAAACTATCAAAATTTCACCATTTCTCAAAAGTCTAAATATTGTTGACAGTTATTTAACTCAGATTTCCAAACATTTAGAGCATAATATGATATACCAAAATCACCACACAAACATTTCAAAATAAACCCCTATTGGCCAAAAATACAACATTTTTTCTTCAAAACTGGCCAACTTCAAAGGCAAATTTCTCTAATGGTAAGGCTGTTGTAACAATTTCTTTGGTATGGATAGATGCAACAATTAGTGCTGAAGAAAGTCACTGTTTACTTTTTAATCCTAGATTTAACATACAAGGACAATGAGGGTGAGAATAAAAGTACCCTTTAAAAATGTCAGAATTAGAAAACTTTGGTTGCTCTTTTCTATCATTTTCGAAAGGGTTAATTTCACACACTTTGAACGCCCGTATTCACAATTGACTACCGAGTGTACTTGCTATGTAAGTTTGGTTGTAAACTTTAACCGTATGCCCATTCTGGTAACATAAAAGTAGATACAATCCAAAACAACTCCCATTTTTTTCAAAATTTGGTAAGTTTAAGTCGCAAATTACTCCATTTCAAATTGATTGATCGCTGAGTGTTTTCAATGGCTGCATGCAGCAGTCAAAGTATGCCACCTTTGTTTTATATGTTAATATTAAAAGTTTAATCCTTGGCAAATTTGAGACTTACCATAAGGATGCTGTCGGAATAATTGTTATTTTCGCCGACATTTACATGCGATTTCTCAGCACGTTTCCAATGAGAAGATGGGGCATTCATCCAAGATTAATTGCGCTGTTATATGTTTTATTCAAAGTTTTAAACCTCAGCCAGTTGTCAGGCCTTGAATTGGAGTACCTTCAAATTATACATATTCTTCGAATACCAAGATTCAAGATTCCTCTATGTCTCTTATCAGAAGCTCAAGATGTGATTGATGGCAGGTCTATGGAAAGTGAAATGGGGTATCCTGATATTTGCGAAAATGCTTATTGTCAAAATATTCTGCAAAAAACATAAAATGTTTACGATTTTTCATAAGTCTCAAAATTGTTTACAGTTATTTAGCACAAATTTTCCCAAATTTAGAGCATAATATGATACACCAAAATCAACAGACAAATATTTCAAAATCAACCCCCTTTGGCCAAAAAAGGACATGATATAGTATTTTTTCTTCAAACTTGACCAACTTAAATGGCAAATTTCTCTAATTCCAAGGTTGTTGTAATAATTGATATGGTATGGATAGATGCAACAATGACTGCTGAAGACAGTTACTGTTTGCCTTTTTAGGCTTTCCCAAACTCTGTTTGGGAAAGACTTTTGTTATTTTTTTTTCAAAACTTTTTCTTCATTATTTTTTTTTAGGCCTTCTAAAACCCTGTATAGGAAACGCTCTTGATATTTTTCTTTTTCAAAATTTTTCTTCATTACTTTTTTTTCTAATTTGTATTTATTTTTTTCCTCCCTAACTTTTGCAGCTCAAAAACTGGCTTACGATTTCAACCACATTTGGAATACTTATGTACTGTCCTAAAATCTTGTGAAATGAGGTATCGTCATGTCTGTGAAAACACTTATTTTCAAAATTTTCTGCCAAAACCATCAAAATTTCACCACCTTTCAACATAGCTCAAAAACAAGCTGTACGATTTCAAACAAATTTGGCAAACATAAAATGACACAAAATCTAGTGAAATGGTGTACATTCGTGAAGACGCTTGTTTTCAAAGTTTTCTGCCACACCATTTTTCAAAAGTCTAAAAATCTAAACACACATCCCAGTATCCCAGTCAGTCACTAGAACGAGTACTTTTTAATTTCTATTACATGTATTTCATCTTATCTGAATCAGATATCTTGGAAATATTGTGAAATCGTCAGAGTGGGAAGCATACCCTCTTCTGTTGGCATGTCCCACACATTCACAAACAGACAGGATGGCAAAGAATAAATTATTATTGGTATTTAAAGAAGAATAAATTCAGTATCGCATTGTTTTTAAAGTTGGCTTCCAATGGATACCTCGCTTCTCTGCTCTCCCTAATTATTTGCTGGATCTCTGTTTCTGTTGTCCACCTGTAGCCTTTAACTTGTCACGATTCTCTCTGCCAGGCACCAAGGGAGCTTTCTTCTTTACAAAGCTCTTGTTATCAGGTGAAAATATAATAAAAAAGATTTATAGTTTCGTGTACAATACAGAGTGCTTTTTTCACATTAAAAAGTTGGTAATGCCCGTAATTTGTCCAACAAATTACGATTTTCTAGATTTTTTTTTCTCTCACTGAATTTTGACTGATGCACTGCTTAAAAACAGGCTTATGATTTCACCCAAATTTGGCATACATATGTAATGGCATGAAATCTAGTGAAATGAGGTATCATGATATCTGTGAAGATGCTTGTTTTCAAAATTTTCTGCCAAAACGATCAAAATTTCACCATTTTTCAACATAGCCCACAAACAGACTGTATGATTTCAATCAAATTTGATCTTCTCATTATTATTATTATTATTATTATTATTATTATTATTATTATTGTTGCTGTTGTTGTTGTTGTTCTGTTAGCGTTATGGTTGTTTTAACAAGTGCTATGTATTCTGGATCACTCAAAAGACGTTCTTTCCAGACTCGTTCCCCTCTTTTCTGGTCAATGAAGGAGAAAGGTATGCTCACTGCAGTGTGATCGAACCAATATCGAAGGTATATATTTACCATTTCTTCGTTTAATTGGTTGTGCACTAGAAGCCAAAATGAGAGCTTTGAAAAATGAGGGTACCAGAGCAAGAGCCGACGTCCCTTGCACATGTTTCATATTCAGTCAAACACAAATATATTTTGTTTATATAAATTTGTTTAATTACAAATTAGCGAAGCATGCCTAGGTACACTCTTCAATAATAAAGCAAATTTTGATGAACACATTCAGACCACTAGAAATAATGTAGCTCTCAACCAGTTAATTGGAGATCCGAAGATGCAATGAAGTAGTCTATTTCCAGGTCCCCTTAATGTGTAACGACGTTGGTCTGTGATTTCCACTCTCCAAACATCATGTAAATCTAAAGTTTCCATAAAGTGGGAGATTCGTTCATCAGATTTTGTATTACTTTTGTGTTTATATTTTATTGTGTCCATTTGATAGTTTCTAGGGACTTTACAGTCTCCGCCGATCATAATATACTTGGCTTCCCATTTATTAATCCAACGACCACGGAAATACTGATAGGACATTCTGTACTATTTTTGGTGATTTATTTTGGAGTTGTCTCTGCTGAGAGGTGAAACAACCAATTAAGCTGAATCACGCCAATACTGAATAGCAGTGTTAATTACTTTGTTGTCGGGGCGCTAACCCAACACATATTTCTGAAAATCTCCGCGGAGATTAAAAAAAACACCCTTTTTGTGAAATGTGAAATTAATGCAGGAAGATAAATACATATTTTGTATTTTCCTTTCAATTTACACAACTCAGTCTTTCTTTGTTCTGAAATGATGTACAGCTTCCTTTTACAATGATCGCAGATATAATAATTTCACTTCAAAGAATCCTTTGTAAGCCGTTTTTAATCATTTTATAGGGAGTTCTCCAGATGAAGAGTGTTAAACTCCAAGTTAAAATTGAAGTTCCAAAAACATCATACTAGCAATTTAAATAATACCTCATTGATACACATTTGTAGTGGACTTCATGAATTGATGTATGGCTATTCCAAATGTAATAATTACTTTTTAAAAATGTAAACTTAATTATTTTCTCCATAGAGTCTTACAATACAATTTTGAGCTTCGCATTACTCTGAGTTTCGTGCATGATTACTTCTAGGGGTGAAAATAGTTGTTTATGATAAGGGCCATTGCGTCTATTCCCACAGTGTAATGAGCCAGTATTTCCATTATGAAAGCCAAATCGGGACCAAATCCATGAGGTGTTAGTGTAATGCCCGATAGATACTGGAAAGCGTACTCTTTCTGCTTAACTACACGAGAATGTGTAGTAAAATGTTGCTTTTACATACTATGCGCAATTTATTTTAATTTTTTATACACGCGTATGCAAATCTATTCATGTGAACAGGGCTTATCTTACTTTCCAATAAATAATTATCCGAATATTTAGGCAAATCATATTGAAAATGGTCGATAAGAGGTTGGACATGGAATAAGAAAGTACCGGAATGTTATACTTGACCAGTCAGTCTATTCGAAGTTGTGAGTAAGGTTTTCATCACCAGAGGGTGGCGTAATGTTCTATTACTTTCAACATTCAGCTGTCTCCTTGTTGAGAACTTTAGACATCAGATCGAAAGGTCGTACATTCGATCCCAACCCTCGTTATGTGCGCATTGCTTTCGGGCAGGGCACCTCACCGCTGTAGCCCGAATGGACAGTTTTACGGGCTGGGAAGCTGGGTTACCTGAACCTCCGAGCAGCTGTTAGTAATTATCGGGATATTCGACGTACTATAATACACAAACTGTGTTGGCATCGTTTGGAGGCGTAATAATATTATGTACCACCGGAGTGGAGTACGCCCTAGCATAAAGGACCACAGTGCTGCTTCCACATAGTTGAGATTAACCTATTCAACACTGGTGCCCTGGATGGTGTCATTTTAGTTAACACTGTCAATGGCGAAATGGGCGAAACCATCCCGGTATGTTGGGAGTTCAGCAATAATTTAATCCAACAGCTCTATCAAGCTGTTGGATTAAATTATTATCGAGCCTCGCTTCAAAGCTTTTCCTCTTTAAATCGTCTGCTTGTCCACTACCAATTTTTCTTTACGCAAAAATTGATGTACACCGAGATGAAAAGTCCAACAGAAGGACAAAACGCAGACGACGCAGATGTGGTTAGAACTTATGTCATTTACGACGACAGAGCGACGTCAAATTCACACTTTAAAGTCTTTGAATCCATAACTTCGAAATGGTCATTGGAACGTTACCCGCGTTCATGGTTCATGGAAATGGTAACAAACAAGGATTTAGTGAAAAAAATCGCCATGTTCAGTGCAACAAGTCAGCATCTGCAATACTGAAGCATTGTAGATGGCGGCTTGTTCCACTCAAGGGACGAAATGAACAGACGAATTCACAAGGGGACCTGCCACTCCCATAACCCGTGCGTGGAAGCTGTATAGTTGTATGTTTCAGAATTGGATGGAAAATGAGCATACAAAGACACTGGCACGTGACAAACTCTTTCGTAATATTCACAGAAATCTACTTACCACCAGTAAGAGAGTTGTAGTATAGACGGACATACACAAAATAGGCTTAGTTTTCTCCAGTCTCTCACAAAATAGGCGACGAAGTTTAAAACAAGTAGTCCAGCGACAAACACAAATTGACCCAGCAAACCACCTTGGACACGCTTTTGTGGTCCCACTAATTCTATTGCTGAAATGACAAACCAAACAAAGACATTTTTAATAATTTTGAAATAATCGGTAGTACCTTTTTATATTTAACCCTTTACCCAACGAAGACGATATCAAAATTTATGATTTTAAATATATATTTTTTTAAATTAAAAAAAACAAATCAACAAAATCGTATCGTGTGACCACTTATGGGAACGAGCTCGATAACCTCGTTCGGATGAGGGGTAGCCATTATAAAATTTTGTTGATGTTTTTTTTTAATATGTGTTTTTTACTCATGAATTTGTATATTATGCCGCGGATGCAACCAATTTGTTAAGATAAGGGTAAATACTTCAAAAACAGAACATTTCTTTCACATTCGAGATGGAATTAACTAACTCACATAGATATGGTTTGGGACACTGCAGGTGGATATTTTTGACCAATAGCCCAGTACATCAGCAAAACACCTATGGTATCATGAGAAAATAAAGAACGTTTCCTTTGTTACGTTTTATTAAACCAAACAACAGACATCACTGGGAGATGGCTGTTGTTTTCCTTTATTAAACGTTCCAAAAGGAGAATTGACTTTTTATGAAAACGGAATCCGAACGACTTTTTCAAAGATAATCAAAAATTATCTTCTCTTAAGAATAGCAACCAGTTACCGGAATTTAGCAAACCCATATGATGCGACCCCATCATTGGAACGAGCTCGACGCACACAAATGAGTCCGATTCGTTAGGTAAAACTTCGAGAATAAACCTTCTCTCAGATTCGTCAATGATCTTCATATTTTCTGGACACAGAGGCAATCCAAGAGGTGTGGTCAAACCGTACTATACACTGTGCCTCAAATTCGTTTTCTGGGATGACCTTTTGTAACTGCCGCAACATTTCACAGGAGTTTGGAAACGATGAGGTCGATCCATTAAAATGGTAATACAGAATTATGATTCCATTTAGTTGTTTTAATGTATCTCTAGTGTTAAGAATGACTGCTTCATTTTCGTTTCTATTAACGCTTTATCTGCTTCTGGTGGATATTCCGGTCCTGGGCTGCAAGTCTTTTGTCACTAGAATAAGTAACATCTGGACATGTCAGTGCCGTATTGTGGCGCTCTGGCACCGTATGGGAATTTACAGTAGGAAATTGTTTTCCTATAGTAAATTCCCTATACCCATCAACGATGATCAAAACGTCTCCCAAGTGCTAACTGAAAAGGTCCCCATGGTACCTTTCTATAGTAAATTCCTATAGTCGTTATGGATTGTTTATTTACACACTTGTCGATGACCTTTTGCGTAGACTACTGTTCATGTAATATGATGTCCCTTTACTTATCCGAACACATTATTTGGTGCTCCAGTTATAGATATTCTATTCAATAAGAATTTAATTCACATTGAAAACATCAAGATATTTACATAATTATTCAAAGTACGCGGCATAATCATGAAACTAGAGGTATCGTAAGTCTTTATCTGTAATATAAATTGAGAGTGTCTGTCTGTGGTCGTTCTATCCGTATTAACGTCCAGCTAGAAATTCAATATTTGATTATCTCCCTTGCTATGCAATGTAACTAGAAATGTTCAGACACCCGTCCTGGGACGAGTCAGACTGCTACAGTACGGCCACCGTGGACTGGTCACTTTACAGGGGTAGGCAATATTTGCACGCACGAAATACTATTAGATTCCAGACACAAATTACAGGAATAATCATCAACAAATTATCTAATAAAGCACAAGGTAAAATTATTTAAAATTTTGCAGATAATTATTTTTATTACAGAGTAAAGGCTTACGTGGACTGCACACGTGCGGATTACGATCAGTATACGGTGGATGTACTGCAGTTGATAATATAAAGTGAACAGAACTGTCCAAAAATAATGATGTAAAAAATAGTGACGTCAAAGATTCCATCAAATCAAGTTTTGCTTAAAAAACCTTTATAATGGTTAATTCGAAGAAAATAATTGCTTGTGTTATTTTTAAATTCAACCAAAGGGAATATTTTGATTTATCGGAAAAGTGAACCATTCATGTTCACTTTACAGGCTAACTGAAATATTTTATCCGACTGAATTTAAAAATAGGCAGTGTTTGAAGGTTAAACTGTTTCCCGTCCATAACCACGCCGGAATCGTTTAGAGATTTAACTGGTGGCTCTAGGGCGTGGTTTATGTCCCCTGCGATTATACACCGGGGTAGGAGAATATCCGAGATGCTTCGTTAATAATCCGGAAACGGTGAATCTCTGATTGCACTGCCGAGACAAATCAGGCTTACATTTCCCAATCGGATATTTTCGCGACGCTATCGAGATTCATAAGTCGAATTAGTCACACGAGTGTTGGGCTTAGTATAACGATAAATCCCTCGTGATCTCGGATGAACGAGCATGGCGTTGAGTATTTCTCGCGGCATTACATGTCGGTAGAATACCATGTTCACTCTAACGGGTGCCAATGGTGCAGTACGCAAACAGAATTGGCATGGCACTACACATACGGCTGCTGGCACCAAAAGTGGCACCAAAAGTATACTTTTGTTAGGTCTCGAAGGCTTTGTGGTTTATTATTTAAGGTCGTCGTTTTCGATAAAATCGGTGCCCGACCGTACATGCGAGACGCAATTCACGCATGTCAGGTAAACGGTAAGTAACAGCAATAACCATGACTCTTTGTTGTGGGTGAACTGATTTAATAGCTTATCCATTAAATCTGGTTCTAATCAAACCATTTCTTTGCTTCTTAACCTTTTCTAAAGTTGTGTATCTCATTTAATCTTTCTTGGATATAATGAATTATTTGTTACTACACTGCAAAAAATATAGGTTCTCTTTAGAACCAAAACTGGTTCTAATCTTGTCCCTGAGATGGAACCAGTTCTGTTTAAACAGTATTTATTTCAAATCAAATAAATTTACCAAGATTAGTATTCAATTTTAACAGAATATTACATGAACTGAAGTAGATTCAGCAGTAAACTTGGAGCTTATTCAACGCAGTCGCCAAACATTTTGAAACAAAGGAGATATGAACAGTTGGCATATCGAACCAGATTTGGTTCTGTATAGAACCAAAACTGGTTCGATATGCCAACTGTTCATATCTCCTTTGCTTAATAATGATTTGAGACAACTTCGTATAAGCTCTAAACTTACGACTGGAACCTCCTCAATTTATGTTTAATTCTGTTAATATTTAATGTTAACCTTTATAAATTTATTTGATTTGAAATAAATACTGTTTAAACAGAACTGGTTCCATCTCAGGGACAAGATTAGAACCAGTTTTGGTTCTAAAGAGAACCTATATTTTTGCAGTGTATAGTCCATGAACATTAGAGTTGACTAAGGAAAGTTATATCATAAAGCTGATTTTTGGCATATTGTTACGGCCTATGGTACTTAGCAACATAGTAAAAATCCCCTTGAATCCGAGATGAGCTTTTTCGAAAAAAAACATATTTTACAATAGACATGATTTGAATAAAAGATCCCAAAACGGAAATGCTTATAAATAGCAGCACCATTAGGTTTGTCACCAAATAGGCCACCCCAATAGGCGTAGAATATTAAATATATGAATATATTGTCGAAGAACAGAATTAAGAAGACAAATAATACATTTCCGGGTCTCGGGGTGTGTTTTAGCGTCAAAACGACCTTTAAAATCCATAACGATTCAAACAAAAGGTGTCTCAAATTGAGGATTTATTTCATTGCACCATTAAATATCAATTGGAAACGAGCACTAATCATAATTACATGGACATGGTGAAATGAAAACCCAAAAGAAATCAGGTTTAGACATCCAAACACAATAACAGCGCCAAAAATTTAACCCTACCTCCAAACATCGTCACTTGAAGGCATTCGGAAATTTAATAGACAATGTGATAAAAACGTAAGTCTGTTCAACTCAACGCTAAATGCGAGAGCTTATTATCCAGTTATCTAGAATTTTAAATGGATGACGTGGTAACAACATATAATCAATAATTGAATGAATTACCATTTCCTTTTGTTGTAGGATGGGGGTGGGGATGGGGGTGAGGGTGGGAGTGGTAGGCATGCATTTAAGTGGTTAAATTCTGGAAATCATGATATGTGGGTTTGCCTTTAACAGTAGTTTTATAGATGATTGAATGCTGAAAACCCTTTGCTAATGAATACTAGATTTATTGAGATTATTGGAGAATGCCTATATGCATTATCCAGTAAACTAAATAAATTTAATAAAGTCGCAGGTTTCCGGTGTTGAAATTTGTAATGCAGGTAACACAGAAGTACAAATAACTTAGCTATCCGCCAATCTGAATCTTTCATAAACTGAATTGGCAATTCCATTTTATTGCCCTTTTAAAATTAACTAAATCTGGTGCGGAGTAATACCAAATATCAGCAAACTTTCATGATACAGTATTTATTTAATGCAAAATTAGTTGCAGGTTGACTTTTCAATTCATTGCAGAATAACCAGTTTAAACTATGTGTCCTACGTGCCCTAGATTAATAATAGATGGGCCCGGTATTACAAAGCAATATCAGAACCCTACCTTATATTATTTATACAGGGCGGGTAAGATTCACGGGTTGTAATGGTCAACACATTATGCTAATGTTGTGAGCATGCGACTTGCAGGTTATGTACCACTTTCATGTGACGCGTCCAAGTTTTGAAAGGTAGCAGTCGAGTCCGCTGGTCTTTGATTGGTGCATGACGTGCCGCTGCAGTAACGACATAGTCCAGAACATGGCAAACTTGCTTTTCGACAACCACATTTCTTAGAACAGTTTGCCTTACAAACACAACTGATTAGATTTACAAGACCAGTTGGTGCAACTGGCTGTTCACTTGGTACAGGATTGAGAGCACCATTTCCCATTTCCCATCCCCATTCCGGTGGTGACACTGTACGTCCCAGTCACGTTTGTACCTGCAAAAATACACGAAAAGAATGCTGTCGCGCAGCATCAGTTGTTGGTGGAAGGCAGGCCAGCTGGATTGTTTTGTTTAATTTGGTTTTAGAAACAGCATGTTTGTATGTTGGATAACGGTAGTTATCAAGGGAAGTTAACATCTTGGCCCCATAAATACTCAGAATGATGCGTTCTGCAGACATAGCAATATGATTGTTGGTACTATCACAACATAGGAATGCTTTCATACACCCTTCCAAACCACTTGATTTCTCAAATCTCATCTTATGGAACACTTCCTTCTTCCCTTGTCGGAAAAGTGCTGATGCGGTGTCACATCCACTAATTGCGTGTGTCAACAACAAGTGCTTCCGCCAGTCACCTTAAGCTACATGAATTTTTCTTGATTGCATAAACAACACTGGGTTCAACAGATGTCATCATGTACACACATTCAACTGTTGCACAGACCGTGCAACCAACATAACCATCAAATCTGTATCTGTCTTGACTACTATAATATTACTAGTCGAATTTTGCTCCGCCAAACTGAATGCTGTTTCGATGATGAAAACGTCCGTGTCTGAGTCCGACTGTGATGTTCCAATATCAACTGAACTGAATTCTGTCATCAACAAGAGAATCAATTCAGATTTGATGTGTCTATTTGCAAGGAAATCAGACTGAGAACAGGTTGTGGAGAGGTCTCTTGACACGTTGATATCCGCCGAATATCGACCGTTAGCCTGCGTGTTTGCTCGGAAATCTTTGTGGAGGAGACACTGTTATAACCATCAAACACAAGGTGTGAATCTACACCAAAATGTCGATTAACATAATCAATGTATACTGCACAGACCTCGCCATAATTTGTTTGTTTGGGCCAAACTACAGCCCTCAGAAGGTATCCGCCGTCGATGACGTAAATTGGTTGTTTAGGTATCTACGTTTCATGACAAGATAATGATTTTAACACTGTTCCAAGAACACTTTTAGAGGTTTTGCGCATGCCACCTGAATCGAATAACGTGGCAGACTGTGGTGCTAGCTCGTAACTCAAATACCATTCCGTCTCAGATTGAGATTGAATCGCACAGGTTATCCTATTAAAAAGTAATGTCGGAGTCACTGCCACCTCTTCTCCGCGAACTTTGATAGTGTTTGACATGGATGCAATTGATTTCACACCATCTGCATGACGTAGCGTACCCTGGCTAAAAGACTTTCCAACAACTTTTGAAGCAGCTTGCTCACCAACAGAAACTGCGTCATCACAATTCACTGTTGCGTCTGCAATGGTTCCAAAGGACAATGAAACTAGTTTTGAAAAATTTCTATTGCGTAGCCAGTTGAGTAGTTTGTTGATGTCACCAACATCACGCTCGCACGAAGGTCCTTGTGTCGATCGCTTTGGGTTGTATGAACCTGTACATATTCTTCTAATGCACTACAAATAGGCAAACACTGGGGTAAAGCATGAACCCATTTAGCAATCGAACTTTACCACGAGTCATGCCACCCACTACCTTGAACATTCTCATTAAACATTGTTCAATTGTTTGATCAGCATAAACCCCATCCCAGAACTTATTCGATCTACGAATGGTAAAATATCCCTTTACAGTGAATGATTCAAAGTCGCATTTAGACATTTGTTAGGGAAGTTCTATCATTTGCTGTAGATAAAGTCGAGAACATTTTGCATAGGCTAGATGACCCCCTGCATGAAAGTGTGGTATCATTTTCTTAACGCAATACAAATGAAGATTCCAGCCTCCACTTCGCCCCGGTCGCAGAAACAGTTGCAATAATGCTGCTTGACTGTGGTACTGCATCCACAATTTTTCAGTACGCCCCCATGCATCGTTCTGACACAGGGTAGCTAACACATCCATTGCTTCAACAATATCGGGATTGTGGGTGGCAGACTCAGGCCCACAATCTCCACTGATTAGATGCTTACACAAATTCCTCCATATTTTCGCGATTGGAGTTTAAAAGCAGACGTAAAATGATACTTTTACAACGTAATGACTGGTCACAATTATTCATTAAATTGGATCAAGATGATACGATCGAGTACTGACCATTGATTTTTTTCTAATCTGAAAATAGCTAGGTTATATTCTAATCTGAATATAGCAGTCGAACTTTTCCTGCAGGAAAAATGCGTTCCGTCAAAACGATAGCACATGCACTTGAACTTCAAAGAGCTTTTTGAGACAAGAACATACCACATCACAGCAGTGCAAATAAAAATATTCCCAGACCGAAGGGCTGTAAAATAGACCTTTCTGGGTTATTCACAAGAAAGTACAGATTGTAAAATTGCGTTTTAAAAACTAAGCTCAGGCAAAACGAATGCAAAATCTACTCTTTAACATGACCCCAGGTTCGGTTCATAACTCCCTCAGCGTTGTTGATCTTAGGTTGTATTTTAACCAAACCGGTTTATGCGTGGCAGCAGTCTCTGCGTGAATATTGTTTACACATACTGTACGTCTGTGAACGCAGTCTGCGGTCGAAGTATCTCACCCCACCCAAGAAGGTGGGTGTGGTAAGGCGGGTAAAATGGGGTGGAGGCGTGGTTTGAATAAAAAATGTTATATACCCATATCTCTGTGTGTTTCTATTATAAAACAATTACCTTTTAACTGCTAGTGGACTAATATAATCTACTGTCGATCGATGATGCTGATTTCTTCAGTTCAGTCGAAAATTGTGGATCCTCGATTTTGGGGGTAGGGTTAGGGTTTTTAAATTTATTAAGTTACTGGTGCATCTGGCTGCACCAGATCAGTGTGTGCGTCAAGAAATATCACTCCTGCAGGCACAACCGATTCCCTGCACAGTCATATATAGACACACGGCATAGCAAAACTCATAACTTAGTTCGAAAAAATGGTGCATTTTCCCCAAAAAATTATACAAAAATATTAAAATATACAAATTTTCGCAGCGGAATGCTGTTACATTGACACTATTGTTTTGGGCACAGATATTCGCTTCATTTTACGGTACAATGCACGTGATTCGGATAAGTGTCCTGTGATATATATAACATGTTGGTAGTTTCGAATATTTTAAAATTAATTTAAAACATTTTATGGAAAAATTTAAATATCTCGAAAAGCTGAACTCGGAATCTAGGGGACTTTCACTATGATATGCGGAAGGTTTCCCCCAAACATATGACAAAAAATCAGCTTTATCATATTTATTTCCTTACTTTCCACTTTTTTGGGCCTTTTGATCCTGGACTTTAGTTTATCTGGAGTTAATGAACAGTGAGTAAATAATGGTCAAACATGAAATTATTTTGGAAACGTCAATAATAGCCTTTCACGTCTTAGTTATATGTATTTTTATAATTTGTGAGTTTTTTACAACTAAAATATTTAAACGATGTAGTTAATACTAAATTAAAATATCATACTTTGAGTGCATTTGCATTACAGATGGCGCCTTGCTGTACCCAAAGGGCTACATGTTGTTAGATTGTTCTCATTTACAATCAGATTTCCTTTGCCACTAATTTTTTTTCATTTGGTAACAAAAATATTGATTTGGTACCGAACAAAAACAGCACTTGGCACCAACACATTTTGGGTCAGCGTAAGAACTAGTGGAATAACCAGCAGATAGAGGTTTCAAATACTGTATACTCAAGAATCAGTTGGGTTGAAAATTGTCACTAAACATCTGGGTTGAATGAATATGAACCCAAGTGAATCCAAATTCACTGAACCCAGTTGATTTGTAATCCAATTGATTTTAGAGTGTATAGTGTTGTGTATTTTGCTCATCTTCAGCTCTTAACCCTTTACCTAACCTGAAAAGCAGACGACATTTGCAAAAAGAAATTCTTGAATAACAAATGTTTTTCATTTTTTGTCTCAAAAACATAGGTTATGACCCCTCGTTCCAATGAGGGGTCATAACCTATGTTTTTGAGACTAAAAATGAAAAAATAATGAAAATTAACTGGCGATTTTTGAGAATAGCGCTGGCCGGTTTTGGCCGTTACGTTAGGTAAAGGGTTAAAACATAGTAGAAAATTTCAACTTACATAAAACGAAACCTATTGCGAGGCTGCCCGAGTTAAAAATCCATTGAAGAATCTTAGAATACTGTAACTTATAAAGTCTTGTGTCCATGCGAGTGCTATTCCGGAAATCATTAAAGCCGTAACACACACACATATAATGATTTTCCTGCCATACCTGCAAATGAAACTTTACAATTAATATTCGTCCGCTGCTTCATTCACCTTACAGTGGTGTCATATATCAGATAAGGGGGCGAGGGTGGGGCGTTTTTTATCCGAAAATGTTTACTCCTTTGGCACGGTGCTAAAATATGTGGCTCCATATCGCCCCTGAAATATCGCCCGCTCGGGTCATCCATACATTTTTATCAATATGTATATAATGAACAGTGAGTAAATTTGTCACATGTGGTGTTGATCTATGAGGTGCAAGGCGTAAATGGAAATAAAGTCGTCTATATTGAGCTCGAGCACCACGGCAAAAACAATGTTGACCTATTTTTCGGTCTGTGTTATTCATAGTAATCCACATTTACATAGGATACAAAAAATCTTTGGTCATTTTTACACTATGTACAAAAACTTCGGTAAGTACTTTCGACAATTAAAGTCTCATCAGACCGATATTTTAAAATGAAATATACCAGGGGGTCAAGTTAATATATAATAGAGCTGTGATCTAGATATTTCGTTAAGAGAAATGATGCGTGCCAAATGTTTACTTAGATCGGATAACCTATTACAAGAGAAAATACTTCTTGTCTTCAATTAAAGTATGAGTAATTTCATGTTTCGAATGTTTCAGATACAGCTGAAAATAATGCTTTAACGACATCATCTTATGGAAGTCATCAACGACATCATCTTATGGAAGTCATCAACAAAAACAATGACCTAGTAAATTACAATATATACAGTGAAGTATATATAAGTATTCAAAAGACAGCAATCACAAAATGTAAATTCATAACTTCCACGCACACTATGCGTACGACGCATTAACTTTGGAGAGGATAGACACTAATTAGTCGGTGAATCAACCGTAGTCCGTTGAGGGTGAATTGCGTTATTTTCTGAAACTCTGGGAACTTCAGAGGGGGTGGCTAGTCTACCCAACAGAAAAGCGCATGATGGCTGTTCCCAAATCATACAACTGATACAGGGACAATTCGCAGAGTGATTGTTCAAAACTTAATACGCTGAAAGTTCCGGGGTGGGTGGATCCACCATCCCACTCTAAAGCGCTGCCGCTGTGGGATGTGAGAGTGGACTGATCACGTCGGAAATTGTAGATTGGTTGTTCCTCGCTCGTGTACCTGTTTGACAGAAAGTGCCCTCGTTAGTCACTATATCTTGTATATTTTTTTTTTTTTTCATTGAAATATATGTGTGGGTGTGTGGGTAGAGTGTTGGTGTATTAGGGAGGTGTGGAGGTGGGGTAGATGTATGAATGTGAACCACCCATCTGACATTAGCAGCAGAAGAAATAAAGATTAAAATCATCACAAACCTCCAATTCCTTGATTCTCGTGACTTGGCAGATACGAACAAAGGGTTCTAAATTATGATTTTAAGCGTAGGACACCCACGATTATAGCATAGAGAAACGTAACCTTTTTGTACTAACGTCATATGTTATGGCTGGATTCGGTGAACGTGTGGATAACCGCAAGTCTCGTCTTGTGGTATGGTGAAGTTCGGTCTGTGTCTTTTACTTCAACCCTCTTCAAACTGAGACGTGGCAACCGTTCCTTATTTCCAGTTCCTTATTCTAAATTGTTATCAACCGATAAAATCCGTTGATAACGAATGCCGAATAAGGAACTGAGAATACGTAATGGTTGTTACGTCCGTCTTCGAATTGAAGGTTTATGATATAATTGGAAAAAAGGAAATCAGAACAACCGAGGGCAGAACCCATTGGCGAAATGCAGTCAAATGTGTTAAAATTTGTAGATAAAATATCTTGTCCCTGTATCAGTATGCATCGCGTCTCCTGATTACTCAACGTGACCGAAACAAATAGCCATGGTATCGGCTATCTTCACACTTGCGAGTGATAAGAGCGCGCGCCGTTGTTCCCCGTTTGTCACTCGAGAAACATCCAGGTGATAAAAATAACCTTTGACCCCGACTGGGTCACATCGATTGCAGAAACTCCTATTAGAACTGTTAAGTTATATTGTCGTATTGTAGTGAATACTAATACAAATTAAAAAATCGATTGCAGAAACTCCTATTAGAACTGTTAAGTTATATCCAACTTATTGTCGAATTGTGGTGAATATTAATACAAATTAAAAAACATCGCTGCAGCCCTATGAGTAGAAGCACTTGTTAGCTGTCGTATTCGATGAGAACTAAACAGATTGAACCGGGTTCGCAAATATACTTTTGCACTTTGCGGGGTGAGAACATAAAGGGGAGCAACTCATCTCTTTATCCTCGTTATCGCTTGAGCAGAATACAAAATTTCAATCTCTCGCTTCGCTTGTCACTCCGATGGTGGAAACCGACATCCAGGTATTAAATCTCTATGTACCCTGGATGTTGCCCGAGTTAACTTATGTTATCACAGTAATAATCAACATCAATTTAATCATTACGGGAATATCCGGCGTAGCATGTCTGATAAGCACGTCATATCTGACGTCAACGTAGCGTCGCAACCCTGTGAGGGTGTTTCGCTTTGCATTCATTTTCAGTGTTTGTAAGTCACGTATTTAAATAACACGTTACCTAATACGAATTTCAGATACCATTTTCAAAACAAATTCTAAATAATCCATTTCTTTTAATTTTGTTCCTCCACAACATCGTATTTGATCCATCATCGTTTCGACGAGGGGCCATAAACTTTGTTTTAAAGGCAAAAATTAGAAAATAATAAAATTTGGTTGACGAGTTTTGTTCGTGTTGTTTCGATACGTTAAGTAAAAAAGTTCAGTTAGACACTGCATGACAAAAAGAATATCAAATTCGTCACGATTTATACCTAATTTACAAAAATCGATCTTCGCCAAGGTAAACATCGTCTCAGATCAATGTCAGTGAACTCGCACAGAAATTGCACATAAAATCGTGACTCATTGATGATCCTCTGTTTAAATCTGCAAACCTAATGTGTATTAACTTGACCCCCTGGTATATTTCATTTTAAAATATCGGTCTGATGAGACTTTAATTGTCGAAAGTACTTACCGAAGTTTTTGTACATAGTGTAAAAATGACCAAAGATTTTTTGTATCCTATGTAAATGTGGATTACTATGAATAACACAGACCGAAAAATAGGTCAACATTGTTTTTGCCGTGGTGCTCGAGCTCAATATAGACGACTTTATTTCCATTTACGCCTTGCACCTCATAGATCAACACCACATGTGACAAATTTACTCACTGTTCATTATATACATATTGATAAAAATGTATGGATGACCCGAGCGGGCGATATTTCAGGGGCGATATGGAGCCACATATTTTAGCACCGTGCCAAAGGAGTAAACATTTTCGGATAAAAAACGCCCCACCCTCGCCCCCTTATCTGATATATGACACCACTGTAAGGTGAATGAAGCAGCGGACGAATATTAATTGTAAAGTTTCATTTGCAGGTATGGCAGGAAAATCATTATATGTGTGTGTGTTACGGCTTTAATGATTTCCGGAATAGCACTCGCATGGACACAAGACTTTATAAGTTACAGTATTCTAAGATTCTTCAATGGATTTTTAACTCGGGCAGCCTCGCAATAGGTTTCGTTTTATGTAAGTTGAAATTTTCTACTATGTTTTAACCCTTTACCTAACGTAACAGCCAAAACCGGCCAGCGCTATTCTCAAAAATCGCCAGTTAATTTTCATTATTTTTTCATTTTTAGTCTCAAAAACATAGGTTATGACCCCTCATTGGAACGAGGGGTCATAACCTATGTTTTTGAGACAAAAAATGAAAAACATTTGTTATTCAAGAATTTCTTTTTGCAAATGTCGTCTGCTTTTCAGGTTAGGTAAAGGGTTAAGAGCTGAAGATGAGCAAAATACACAACACTATACACTCTAAAATCAATTGGATTACAAATCAACTGGGTTCAGTGAATTTGGATTCACTTGGGTTCATATTCATTCAACCCAGATGTTTAGTGACAATTTTCAACCCAACTGATTCTTGAGTATACAGTATTTGAAACCTCTATCTGCTGGTTATTCCACTAGTTCTTACGCTGACCCAAAATGTGTTGGTGCCAAGTGCTGTTTTTGTTCGGTACCAAATCAATATTTTTGTTACCAAATGAAAAAAAATTAGTGGCAAAGGAAATCTGATTGTAAATGAGAACAATCTAACAACATGTAGCCCTTTGGGTACAGCAAGGCGCCATCTGTAATGCAAATGCACTCAAAGTATGATATTTTAATTTAGTATTAACTACATCGTTTAAATATTTTAGTTGTAAAAAACTCACAAATTATAAAAATACATATAACTAAGACGTGAAAGGCTATTATTGACGTTTCCAAAATAATTTCAAGTTTGACCATTATTTACTCACTGTTCATTAACTCCAGATAAACTAAAGTCCAGGATCAAAAGGCCCAAAAAGTGGAAAGTACGGAAATAAATATGATAAAGCTGATTTTTTGTCATATGTTTGGGGGAAACCTTCCGCATATCATAGTGAAAGTCCCCTAGATTCCGAGTTCAGCTTTTCGAGATATTTAAATTTTTCCATAAAATGTTTTAAATTAATTTTAAAATATTCGAAACTACCAACATGTTATATATATCACAGGACACTTATCCGAATCACGTGCACTGTACCGTAAAATGAAGCGAATATCTGTGCCCAAAACAATAGTGTCAATGTAACAGCATTCCGCTGCGAAAATTTGTATATTTTAATATTTTTGTATAATTTTTTGGGGAAAATGCACCATTTTTTCGAACTAAGTTATGAGTTTTGCTATGCCGTGTGTCTATATATGATTGTGCAGGGAATAGGTTGTGCCTGCAGGAGTGATATTTCTTGACGCACACACTGATCTGGTGCAGCCAGATGCACCAGTAACTTAATAAATTTAAAAACCCTAACCCTACCCCCAAAATCGAGGATCCACAATTTTCGACTGAACTGAAGAAATCAGCATCATCGATCGACAGTAGATTATATTAGTCCACTAGCAGTTAAAAGGTAATTGTTTTATAATAGAAACACACAGAGATATGGGTATATAACATTTTTTATTCAAACCACGCCTCCACCCCATTTTACCCGCCTTACCACACCCACCTTCTTGGGTGGGGTGAGATACTTCGACCGCAGACTGCGTTCACAGACGTACAGTATGTGTAAACAATATTCACGCAGAGACTGCTGCCACGCATAAACCGGTTTGGTTAAAATACAACCTAAGATCAACAACGCTGAGGGAGTTATGAACCGAACCTGGGGTCATGTTAAAGAGTAGATTTTGCATTCGTTTTGCCTGAGCTTAGTTTTTAAAACGCAATTTTACAATCTGTACTTTCTTGTGAATAACCCAGAAAGGTCTATTTTACAGCCCTTCGGTCTGGGAATATTTTTATTTGCACTGCTGTGATGTGGTATGTTCTTGTCTCAAAAAGCTCTTTGAAGTTCAAGTGCATGTGCTATCGTTTTGACGGAACGCATTTTTCCTGCAGGAAAAGTTCGACTGCTATATTCAGATTAGAATATAACCTAGCTATTTTCAGATTAGAAAAAAATCAATGGTCAGTACTCGATCGTATCATCTTGATCCAATTTAATGAATAATTGTGACCAGTCATTACGTTGTAAAAGTATCATTTTACGTCTGCTTTTAAACTCCAATCGCGAAAATATGGAGGAATTTGTGTAAGCATCTAATCAGTGGAGATTGTGGGCCTGAGTCTGCCACCCACAATCCCGATATTGTTGAAGCAATGGATGTGTTAGCTACCCTGTGTCAGAACGATGCATGGGGGCGTACTGAAAAATTGTGGATGCAGTACCACAGTCAAGCAGCATTATTGCAACTGTTTCTGCGACCGGGGCGAAGTGGAGGCTGGAATCTTCATTTGTATTGCGTTAAGAAAATGATACCACACTTTCATGCAGGGGGTCATCTAGCCTATGCAAAATGTTCTCGACTTTATCTACAGCAAATGATAGAATTTCCCTAACAAATGTCTAAATGCGACTTTGAATCATTCACTGTAAAGGGATATTTTACCATTCGTAGATCGAATAAGTTCTGGGATGGGGTTTATGCTGATCAAACAATTGAACAATGTTTAATGAGAATGTTCAAGGTAGTGGGTGGCATGACTCGTGGTAAAGTTCGATTGCTAAATGGGTTCATGCTTTACCCCAGTGTTTGCCTATTTGTAGTGCATTAGAAGAATATGTACAGGTTCATACAACCCAAAGTGATCGACACAAGGACCTTCGTGCGAGCGTGATGTTGGTGACATCAACAAACTACTCAACTGGCTACGCAATAGAAATTTTTCAAAACTAGTTTCATTGTCCTTTGGAACCATTGCAGACGCAACAGTGAATTGTGATGACGCAGTTTCTGTTGGTGAGCAAGCTGCTTCAAAAGTTGTTGGAAAGTCTTTTAGCCAGGGTACGCTACGTCATGCAGATGGTGTGAAATCAATTGCATCCATGTCAAACACTATCAAAGTTCGCGGAGAAGAGGTGGCAGTGACTCCGACATTACTTTTTAATAGGATAACCTGTGCGATTCAATCTCAATCTGAGACGGAATGGTATTTGAGTTACGAGCTAGCACCACAGTCTGCCACGTTATTCGATTCAGGTGGCATGCGCAAAACCTCTAAAAGTGTTCTTGGAACAGTGTTAAAATCATTATCTTGTCATGAAACGTAGATACCTAAACAACCAATTTACGTCATCGACGGCGGATACCTTCTGAGGGCTGTAGTTTGGCCCAAACAAACAAATTATGGCGAGGTCTGTGCAGTATACATTGATTATGTTAATCGACATTTTGGTGTAGATTCACACCTTGTGTTTGATGGTTATAACAGTGTCTCCTCCACAAAGATTTCCGAGCAAACACGCAGGCTAACGGTCGATATTCGGCGGATATCAACGTGTCAAGAGACCTCTCCACAACCTGTTCTCAGTCTGATTTCCTTGCAAATAGACACATCAAATCTGAATTGATTCTCTTGTTGATGACAGAATTCAGTTCAGTTGATATTGGAACATCACAGTCGGACTCAGACACGGACGTTTTCATCATCGAAACAGCATTCAGTTTGGCGGAGCAAAATTCGACTAGTAATATTATAGTAGTCAAGACAGATACAGATTTGATGGTTATGTTGGTTGCACGGTCTGTGCAACAGTTGAATGTGTGTACATGATGACATCTGTTGAACCCAGTGTTGTTTATGCAATCAAGAAAAATTCATGTAGCTTAAGGTGACTGGCGGAAGCACTTGTTGTTGACACACGCAATTAGTGGATGTGACACCGCATCAGCACTTTTCCGACAAGGGAAGAAGGAAGTGTTCCATAAGATGAGATTTGAGAAATCAAGTGGTTTGGAAGGGTGTATGAAAGCATTCCTATGTTGTGATAGTACCAACAATCATATTGCTATGTCTGCAGAACGCATCATTCTGAGTATTTATGGGGCCAAGATGTTAACTTCCCTTGATAACTACCGTTATCCAACATACAAACATGCTGTTTCTAAAACCAAATTAAACAAAACAATCCAGCTGGCCTGCCTTCCACCAACAACTGATGCTGCGCGACAGCATTCTTTTCGTGTATTTTTGCAGGTACAAACGTGACTGGGACGTACAGTGTCACCACCGGAATGGGGATGGGAAATGGGAAATGGTGCTCTCAATCCTGTACCAAGTGAACAGCCAGTTGCACCAACTGGTCTTGTAAATCTAATCAGTTGTGTTTGTAAGGCAAACTGTTCTAAGAAATGTGGTTGTCGAAAAGCAAGTTTGCCATGTTCTGGACTATGTCGTTACTGCAGCGGCACGTCATGCACCAATCAAAGACCAGCGGACTCGACTGCTACCTTTCAAAACTTGGACGCGTCACATGAAAGTGGTACATAACCTGCAAGTCGCATGCTCACAACATTAGCATAATGTGTTGACCATTACAACCCGTGAATCCTACCCGCCCTGTATAAATAATATAAGGTAGGGTTCTGATATTGCTTTGTAATACCGGGCCCATCTATTATTAATCTAGGGCACGTAGGACACATAGTTTAAACTGGTTATTCTGCAATGAATTGAAAAGTCAACCTGCAACTAATTTTGCATTAAATAAATACTGTATCATGAAAGTTTGCTGATATTTGGTATTACTCCGCACCAGATTTAGTTAATTTTAAAAGGGCAATAAAATGGAATTGCCAATTCAGTTTATGAAAGATTCAGATTGGCGGATAGCTAAGTTATTTGTACTTCTGTGTTACCTGCATTACAAATTTCAACACCGGAAACCTGCGACTTTATTAAATTTATTTAGTTTACTGGATAATGCATATAGGCATTCTCCAATAATCTCAATAAATCTAGTATTCATTAGCAAAGGGTTTTCAGCATTCAATCATCTATAAAACTACTGTTAAAGGCAAACCCACATATCATGATTTCCAGAATTTAACCACTTAAATGCATGCCTACCACTCCCACCCTCACCCCCATCCCCACCCCCATCCTACAACAAAAGGAAATGGTAATTCATTCAATTATTGATTATATGTTGTTACCACGTCATCCATTTAAAATTCTAGATAACTGGATAATAAGCTCTCGCATTTAGCGTTGAGTTGAACAGACTTACGTTTTTATCACATTGTCTATTAAATTTCCGAATGCCTTCAAGTGACGATGTTTGGAGGTAGGGTTAAATTTTTGGCGCTGTTATTGTGTTTGGATGTCTAAACCTGATTTCTTTTGGGTTTTCATTTCACCACGTCCATGTAATTATGATTAGTGCTCGTTTCCAATTGATATTTAATGGTGCAATGAAATAAATCCTCAATTTGAGACACCTTTTGTTTGAATCGTTATGGATTTTAAAGGTCGTTTTGACGCTAAAACACACCCCGAGACCCGGAAATGTATTATTTGTCTTCTTAATTCTGTTCTTCGACAATATATTCATATATTTAATATTCTACGCCTATTGGGGTGGCCTATTTGGTGACAAACCTAATGGTGCTGCTATTTATAAGCATTTCCGTTTTGGGATCTTTTATTCAATTCATGTCTATTGTAAAATATGTTTTTTTTCGAAAAAGCTCATCTCGGATTCAAGGGGATTTTTACTATGTTGCTAAGTACCATAGGCCGTAACAATATACCAAAAATCAGCTTTATGATATAACTTTCCTTAGTCAACTCTAATGTTCATGGACTATACACTGCAAAAATATAGGTTCTCTTTAGAACCAAAACTGGTTCTAATCTTGTCCCTGAGATGGAACCAGTTCTGTTTAAACAGTATTTATTTCAAATCAAATAAATTTATAAAGGTTAACATTAAATATTAACAGAATTAAACATAAATTGAGGAGGTTCCAGTCGTAAGTTTAGAGCTTATACGAAGTTGTCTCAAATCATTATTAAGCAAAGGAGATATGAACAGTTGGCATATCGAACCAGTTTTGGTTCTATACAGAACCAAATCTGGTTCGATATGCCAACTGTTCATATCTCCTTTGTTTCAAAATGTTTGGCGACTGCGTTGAATAAGCTCCAAGTTTACTGCTGAATCTACTTCAGTTCATGTAATATTCTGTTAAAATTGAATACTAATCTTGGTAAATTTATTTGATTTGAAATAAATACTGTTTAAACAGAACTGGTTCCATCTCAGGGACAAGATTAGAACCAGTTTTGGTTCTAAAGAGAACCTATATTTTTTGCAGTGTAGTAACAAATAATTCATTATATCCAAGAAAGATTAAATGAGATACACAACTTTAGAAAAGGTTAAGAAGCAAAGAAATGGTTTGATTAGAACCAGATTTAATGGATAAGCTATTAAATCAGTTCACCCACAACAAAGAGTCATGGTTATTGCTGTTACTTACCGTTTACCTGACATGCGTGAATTGCGTCTCGCCTGTACGGTCGGGCACCGATTTTATCGAAAACGACGACCTTAAATAATAAACCACAAAGCCTTCGAGACCTAACAAAAGTATACTTTTGGTGCCACTTTTGGTGCCAGCAGCCGTATGTGTAGTGCCATGCCAATTCTGTTTGCGTACTGCACCATTGGCACCCGTTAGAGTGAACATGGTATTCTACCGACATGTAATGCCGCGAGAAATACTCAACACCATGCTCGTTCATCCGAGATCACGAGGGATTTATCGTTATACTAAGCCCAACACTCGTGTGACTAATTCGACTTATGAATCTCGATAGCGTCGCGAAAATATCCGATTGGGAAATGTAAGCCTGATTTGTCTCGGCAGTGCAATCAGAGATTCACCGTTTCCGGATTATTAACGAAGCATCTCGGATATTCTCCTACCCCGGTGTATAATCGCATGGGACATAAACCACGCCCTAGAGCCACCAGTTAAATCTCTAAACGATTCCGGCGTGGTTATGGACGGGAAACAGTTTAACCTTCAAACACTGCCTATTTTTAAATTCAGTCGGATAAAATATTTCAGTTAGCCTGTAAAGTGAACATGAATGGTTCACTTTTCCGATAAATCAAAATATTCCCTTTGGTTGAATTTAAAAATAACACAAGCAATTATTTTCTTCGAATTAACCATTATAAAGGTTTTTTAAGCAAAACTTGATTTGATGGAATCTTTGACGTCACTATTTTTTACATCATTATTTTTGGACAGTTCTGTTCACTTTATATTATCAACTGCAGTACATCCACCGTATACTGATCGTAATCCGCACGTGTGCAGTCCACGTAAGCCTTTACTCTGTAATAAAAATAATTATCAGCAAAATTTTAAATAATTTTACCTTGTGCTTTATTAGATAATTTGTTGATGATTATTCCTGTAATTTGTGTCTGGAATCTAATAGTATTTCGTGCGTGCAAATATTGCCTACCCCTGTAAAGTGACCAGTCCACGGTGGCCGTACTGTAGCAGTCTGACTCGTCCCAGGACGGGTGTCTGAACATTTCTAGTTACATTGCATAGCAAGGGAGATAATCAAATATTGAATTTCTAGCTGGACGTTAATACGGATAGAACGACCACAGACAGACACTCTCAATTTATATTACAGATAAAGACTTACGATACCTCTAGTTTCATGATTATGCCGCGTACTTTGAATAATTATGTAAATATCTTGATGTTTTCAATGCGAATTAAATTCTTATTGAATAGAATATCTATAACTGGAGCACCAAATAATGTGTTCGGATAAGTAAAGGGACATCATATTACATGAACAGTAGTCTACGCAAAAGGTCATCGACAAGTGTGTAAATAAACAATCCATAACGACTATAGGAATTTACTATAGAAAGGTACCATGGGGACCTTTTCAGTTAGCACTTGGGAGACGTTTTGATCATCGTTGATGGGTATAGGGAATTTACTATAGGAAAACAATTTCCTACTGTAAATTCCCATACGGTGCCAGAGCGCCACAATACGGCACTGACATGTCCAGATGTTACTTATTCTAGTGACAAAAGACTTGCAGCCCAGGACCGGAATATCCACCAGAAGCAGATAAAGCGTTAATAGAAACGAAAATGAAGCAGTCATTCTTAACACTAGAGATACATTAAAACAACTAAATGGAATCATAATTCTGTATTACCATTTTAATGGATCGACCTCATCGTTTCCAAACTCCTGTGAAATGTTGCGGCAGTTACAAAAGGTCATCCCAGAAAACGAATTTGAGGCACAGTGTATAGTACGGTTTGACCACACCTCTTGGATTGCCTCTGTGTCCAGAAAAGATGAAGATCATTGACGAATCTGAGAGAAGGTTTATTCTCGAAGTTTTACCTAACGAATCGGACTCATTTGTGTGCGTCGAGCTCGTTCCAATGATGGGGTCGCATCATATGGGTTTGCTAAATTCCGGTAACTGGTTGCTATTCTTAAGAGAAGATTCAGGCCTGGCATTCTGAAAAATGCAGGAGGGCAAAAAATCGCTCTCCTCAATCAGCTTAGGAGAGCAATTAGGTTTACACAGCATTTTAAGTATCCAGTTGAACGAACTCATTGAAACTGAAACCAACAGACTACATCAGTGATTTTATTAACTTTACTAAGTAAAGCGAAATCTCTTAGACATCTGGATGTCTCACTCAACAACCGAACACACTCGTGACAAGACCTGTGTGTGTACCCAGACCTGTTGACCAAGAAAGTCATACGCCTACCACTACCACCTTCAACCCCGCTGGGTTGAAGGTGGTAGTGGTAGGCGTATGACTTTCTTGGTCAACAGGTCTGCTTGAATCTACAGTCACATCCTGGTGCAAGTGCTTCAAGTGACAGGATAGTAGTAATGGTAGTATATTATAGTGTCAATATTCCTTGAATAATTACCCCTCAAACTGCCAGTTGTTGAACTTGAAACTGACAGAAAAAAAAAATATTGCTGTGACCCATTTTGCTTCAAATGATTGCAACTGTGTTTGGGTATGGTTGCAGCCATTACCTTTTACCACTAAACGACTTTCAAAATGAAATTACGTGATGTTATGTGACTTCGAAGTTAAATTACATTTTTGCTTTACAACAAAAATTTAATGTGAGCATAATACATGTAATCTCAATCATCCCTGACCAAAATATTTAGGAGGGCAATTTTTCGCTCTCCTTAATTCTTTCAGGAGGGCAGTAAGGAGAGCTAAAAGATCGCTCTCCTGAAATTGCCAAGCCTGAAGATTATCTTTGAAAAAGTCGTTCGGATTCCGTTTTCATAAAAAGTCAATTCTCCTTTTGGAACGTTTAATAAAGGAAAACAACAGCCATCTCTCAGTGATGTCTGTTGTTTGGTTTAATAAAACGTAACAAAGGAAACGTTCTTTATTTTCTCATGATACCATAGGTGTTTTGCTGATGTACTGGGCTATTGGTCAAAAATATCCACCTGCAGTGTCCCAAACCATATCTATGTGAGTTAGTTAATTCCATCTCGAATGTGAAAGAAATGTTCTGTTTTTGAAGTATTTACCCTTATCTTAACAAATTGGTTGCATCCGCGGCATAATATACAAATTCATGAGTAAAAAACACATATTAAAAAAAAACATCAACAAAATTTTATAATGGCTACCCCTCATCCGAACGAGGTTATCGAGCTCGTTCCCATAAGTGGTCACACGATACGATTTTGTTGATTTGTTTTTTTTAATTTAAAAAAATATATATTTAAAATCATAAATTTTGATATCGTCTTCGTTGGGTAAAGGGTTAAATATAAAAAGGTACTACCGATTATTTCAAAATTATTAAAAATGTCTTTGTTTGGTTTGTCATTTCAGCAATAGAATTAGTGGGACCACAAAAGCGTGTCCAAGGTGGTTTGCTGGGTCAATTTGTGTTTGTCGCTGGACTACTTGTTTTAAACTTCGTCGCCTATTTTGTGAGAGACTGGAGAAAACTAAGCCTATTTTGTGTATGTCCGTCTATACTACAACTCTCTTACTGGTGGTAAGTAGATTTCTGTGAATATTACGAAAGAGTTTGTCACGTGCCAGTGTCTTTGTATGCTCATTTTCCATCCAATTCTGAAACATACAACTATACAGCTTCCACGCACGGGTTATGGGAGTGGCAGGTCCCCTTGTGAATTCGTCTGTTCATTTCGTCCCTTGAGTGGAACAAGCCGCCATCTACAATGCTTCAGTATTGCAGATGCTGACTTGTTGCACTGAACATGGCGATTTTTTTCACTAAATCCTTGTTTGTTACCATTTCCATGAACCATGAACGCGGGTAACGTTCCAATGACCATTTCGAAGTTATGGATTCAAAGACTTTAAAGTGTGAATTTGACGTCGCTCTGTCGTCGTAAATGACATAAGTTCTAACCACATCTGCGTCGTCTGCGTTTTGTCCTTCTGTTGGACTTTTCATCTCGGTGTACATCAATTTTTGCGTAAAGAAAAATTGGTAGTGGACAAGCAGACGATTTAAAGAGGAAAAGCTTTGAAGCGAGGCTCGATAATAATTTAATCCAACAGCTTGATAGAGCTGTTGGATTAAATTATTGCTGAACTCCCAACATACCGGGATGGTTTCGCCCATTTCGCCATTGACAGTGTTAACTAAAATGACACCATCCAGGGCACCAGTGTTGAATAGGTTAATCTCAACTATGTGGAAGCAGCACTGTGGTCCTTTATGCTAGGGCGTACTCCACTCCGATGGTACATAATATTATTACGCCTCCAAACGATGCCAACACAGTTTGTGTATTATAGTACGTCGAATATCCCGATAATTACTAACAGCTGCTCGGAGGTTCAGGTAACCCAGCTTCCCAGCCCGTAAAACTGTCCATTCGGGCTACAGCGGTGAGGTGCCCTGCCCGAAAGCAATGCGCACATAACGAGGGTTGGGATCGAATGTACGACCTTTCGATCTGATGTCTAAAGTTCTCAACAAGGAGACAGCTGAATGTTGAAAGTAATAGAACATTACGCCACCCTCTGGTGATGAAAACCTTACTCACAACTTCGAATAGACTGACTGGTCAAGTATAACATTCCGGTACTTCTTATTCCATGTCCAACCTCTTATCGACCATTTTCAATATGATTTGCCTAAATATTCGGATAATTATTTATTGGAAAGTAAGATAAGCCCTGTTCACATGAATAGATTTGCATACGCGTGTATAAAAAATTAAAATAAATTGCGCATAGTATGTAAAAGCAACATTTTACTACACATTCTCGTGTAGTTAAGCAGAAAGAGTACGCTTTCCAGTATCTATCGGGCATTACACTAACACCTCATGGATTTGGTCCCGATTTGGCTTTCATAATGGAAATACTGGCTCATTACACTGTGGGAATAGACGCAATGGCCCTTATCATAAACAACTATTTTCACCCCTAGAAGTAATCATGCACGAAACTCAGAGTAATGCGAAGCTCAAAATTGTATTGTAAGACTCTATGGAGAAAATAATTAAGTTTACATTTTTAAAAAGTAATTATTACATTTGGAATAGCCATACATCAATTCATGAAGTCCACTACAAATGTGTATCAATGAGGTATTATTTAAATTGCTAGTATGATGTTTTTGGAACTTCAATTTTAACTTGGAGTTTAACACTCTTCATCTGGAGAACTCCCTATAAAATGATTAAAAACGGCTTACAAAGGATTCTTTGAAGTGAAATTATTATATCTGCGATCATTGTAAAAGGAAGCTGTACATCATTTCAGAACAAAGAAAGACTGAGTTGTGTAAATTGAAAGGAAAATACAAAATATGTGTTTATCTTCCTGCATTAATTTCACATTTCACAAAAAGGGTGTTTTTTTTAATCTCCGCGGAGATTTTCAGAAATATGTGTTGGGTTAGCGCCCCGACAACAAAGTAATTAACACTGCTATTCAGTATTGGCGTGATTCAGCTTAACTGGTTGTTTCACCTCTCAGCAGAGACAACTCCAAAATAAATCACCAAAAATAGTACAGAATGTCCTATCAGTATTTCCGTGGTCGTTGGATTAATAAATGGGAAGCCAAGTATATTATGATCGGCGGAGACTGTAAAGTCCCTAGAAACTATCAAATGGACACAATAAAATATAAACACAAAAGTAATACAAAATCTGATGGACGAATCTCCCACTTTATGGAAACTTTAGATTTACATGATGTTTGGAGAGTGGAAATCACAGACCAACGTCGTTACACATTAAGGGGACCTGGAAATAGACTACTTCATTGCATCTTCGGATCTCCAATTAACTGGTTGAGAGCTACATTATTTCTAGTGGTCTGAATGTGTTCATCAAAATTTGCTTTATTATTGAAGAGTGTACCTAGGCATGCTTCGCTAATTTGTAATTAAACAAATTTATATAAACAAAATATATTTGTGTTTGACTGAATATGAAACATGTGCAAGGGACGTCGGCTCTTGCTCTGGTACCCTCATTTTTCAAAGCTCCCATTTTGGCTTCTAGTGCACAACCAATTAAACGAAGAAATGGTAAATATATACCTTCGATATTGGTTCGATCACACTGCAGTGAGCATACCTTTCTCCTTCATTGACCAGAAAAGAGGGGAACGAGTCTGGAAAGAACGTCTTTTGAGTGATCCAGAATACATAGCACTTGTTAAAACAACCATAACGCTAACAGAACAACAACAACAACAGCAACAATAATAATAATAATAATAATAATAATAATAATAATAATGAGAAGATCAAATTTGATTGAAATCATACAGTCTGTTTGTGGGCTATGTTGAAAAATGGTAAAATTTTGATCGTTTTGGCAGAAAATTTTGAAAACAAGCATCTTCACAGATATCATGATACCTCATTTCACTAGATTTCATGCCATTACATATGTATGCCAAATTTGGGTGAAATCATAAGCCTGTTTTTAAGCAGTGCATCAGTCAAAATTCAGTGAGAGAAAAAAAAATCTAGAAAATCGTAATTTGTTGGACAAATTACGGGCATTACCAACTTTTTAATGTGAAAAAAGCACTCTGTATTGTACACGAAACTATAAATCTTTTTTATTATATTTTCACCTGATAACAAGAGCTTTGTAAAGAAGAAAGCTCCCTTGGTGCCTGGCAGAGAGAATCGTGACAAGTTAAAGGCTACAGGTGGACAACAGAAACAGAGATCCAGCAAATAATTAGGGAGAGCAGAGAAGCGAGGTATCCATTGGAAGCCAACTTTAAAAACAATGCGATACTGAATTTATTCTTCTTTAAATACCAATAATAATTTATTCTTTGCCATCCTGTCTGTTTGTGAATGTGTGGGACATGCCAACAGAAGAGGGTATGCTTCCCACTCTGACGATTTCACAATATTTCCAAGATATCTGATTCAGAGAAGATGAAACACATGTAATAGAAATTAAAAAGTACTCGTTCTAGTGACTGACTGGGATACTGGGATGTGTGTTTAGATTTTTAGACTTTTGAAAAATGGTGTGGCAGAAAACTTTGAAAATAAGCGTTTTCACGAATGTACACCATTTCACTAGATTTTGTGTCATTTTATGTTTGCCAAATTTGTTTGAAATCGTACAGCTTGTTTTTGAGCTATGTTGAAAGGTGGTGAAATTTTGATGGTTTTGGCAGAAAATTTTGAAAATAAGTGTTTTCACAGACATGACGATACCTCATTTCACAAGATTTTAGGACAGTACATAAGTATTCCAAATGTGGTTGAAATCGTAAGCCAGTTTTTGAGCTGCAAAAGTGAGGGAGGAAAAAAATAAATACAAATTAGAAAAAAAAGTAATGAAGAAAAATTTTGAAAAAGAAAAATATCAAGAGCGTTTCCTATACAGGGTTTTAGAAGGCCTAAAAAAAAATAATGAAGAAAAAGTTTTGAAAAAAAAATAACAAAAGTCTTTCCCAAACAGAGTTTGGGAAAGCCTAAAAAGGCAAACAGTAACTGTCTTCAGCAGTCATTGTTGCATCTATCCATACCATATCAATTATTACAACAAACTTGGAATTAGAGAAATTTGCCATTGAAGTTGGTCAAGTTTGAAGAAAAAATACTATATCATGTCCTTTTTTGGCCAAAGGGGGTTGATTTTGAAATATTTGTCTGTTGATTTTGGTGTATCATATTATGCTCTAAATTTGGGAAAATTTGTGCTAAATAACTGTAAACAATTTTGAGACTTATGAAAAATCGTAAACATTTTATGTTTTTTGCAGAATATTTTGACAATAAGCATTTTCGCAAATATCAGGATACCCCATTTCACTTTCCATAGACCTGCCATCAATCACATCTTGAGCTTCTGATAAGAGACATAGAGGAATCTTGAATCTTGGTATTCGAAGAATATGTATAATTTGAAGGTACTCCAATTCAAGGCCTGACAACTGGCTGAGGTTTAAAACTTTGAATAAAACATATAACAGCGCAATTAATCTTGGATGAATGCCCCATCTTCTCATTGGAAACGTGCTGAGAAATCGCATGTAAATGTCAGCGAAAATAACAATTATTCTGACAGCATCCTTATGGTAAGTCTCAAATTTGCCAAGGATTAAACTTTTAATATTAACATATAAAACAAAGGTGTCATACTTTGACTGCTGCATGCAGCCATTGAAAACACTCAGCGATCAATCAATTTGAAATGGAGTAATTTGCGACTTAAACTTACCAAATTTTGAAAAAAATGGGAGTTGTTTTGGATTGTATCTACTTTTATGTTACCAGAATGGGCATAGAGTTAAAGTTTACAACCAAACTTACATAGCAAGTACACTCGGTAGTCAATTGTGAATACGGGCGTTCAAAGTGTGTGAAATTAACCCTTTCGAAAATGATAGAAAAGAGCAACCAAAGTTTTCTAATTCTGACATTTTTAAAGGGTACTTTTATTCTCACCCTCATTGTCCTTGTATGTTAAATCTAGGATTAAAAAGTAAACAGTGACTTTCTTCAGCACTAATTGTTGCATCTATCCATACCAAAGAAATTGTTACAACAGCCTTACCATTAGAGAAATTTGCCTTTGAAGTTGGCCAGTTTTGAAGAAAAAATGCTGTATTTTTGGCCAATAGGGGTTTATTTTGAAATGTTTGTGTGGTGATTTTGGTATATCATATTATGCTCTAAATGTTTGGAAATCTGAGTTAAATAACTGTCAACAATATTTAGACTTTTGAGAAATGGTGAAATTTTGATAGTTTGGCAGAGGATTTTTAAAATACGCTTTTTCACGATTATGGCGATATCTCATTTCACTAGACGTTATGCCATTACATAAGTATACTGTCATTGGTTGGAATCGTAGAACTTGTTTTTGAGCTATGTTGAAAAGTGGTAAAATTTTGAAGGTTTTGGCAGAATATTTTGAAAATAAACATTTTCACAGATATGGCAGTACCTTATTTCACTAGATTGTATGACAATATATAAGTATGCCAAATGTGGTTGAAATCGTGCAGGTTGTTTTTGCACTGTGCAAATGACAACATTCAAGGAGGAAAAAAATATAAAAAAAGAAATAATGAAGAAAAATGTTTGAAAAAGTAGAATAACAAGAATCTTTTCCAAACTGGTTTGAGAAAGCCTTAAAAAAGAAAATTATGAAGAAGAATTTTTGAAAAAGAATAACAAGAGTCTTTCCCGAACTGGGTTTGGGAAAGACTAATAATAGTAATAATAATAATAATAATAATTATTATTATTTTTTTTATTATTATTATTATTATTATTATTATTATTATTATTATTATTATTATTATAGTAATTTGATAGAAGCACCAATCAACTGTTCTTGGAAACAATTTAGCTGATGGTCCGTGGTAAAACAACATCATACTGTACTCGTAAAAAACAAAAAATCGGAAATCAAGGAGAAGAAAACGGAAAATGAATTAGAAGAGCAAATTGCGAAATAAGACCACGGCGACTTTACAATATCTCAAGATGTTGAAACTCTTGACAATAAGTTAAAGAAATCAGGGAACAGAAGATAGAACGTATGATTTTGAGGGAAATATCCAAATGGAAAGTTGAGGGCAGAAACTGACAAAATATTTTTGTAATCTTGAAAAGAGACATTTTACGAAAAAGTTGATCGTGATGATAATCAAATAAATAGATCTGAAGTATTGACTTCAACAAAATCATAGCAAAACAAAGAGTTTTTCATAAAAACCTCTACTCCCTAAAATCATCCCCATCTGACGAAATTGAAGAAAATGAACAAGGCTATACTTTCTCAAGGAAGACGAGCGCAATTCGCTCGGAGGTTTTCTATCGAGTTGTGAATACTTACGCCACTAAAGTGAATGAAAAGTAACAAAAGTCCAGGTTCGTACGGTTTTACTGCTGAGTTTTGCAGTTTGTTTTTAAATATATAGGTACATTTCTTATTAAAGCCTCAAACCGTGGTTATAACATCCAAGAACTTTACATTTTCAAAGAGGGGATATCTTCACATGTATTCTAAAATCCAATAAATACAAAATATATACACAAAAGTGGATCTCAAAATCGCTGATCAATGTTGATGTAAAGATAGGATCCAGTGCTATTGCCAAAACGTATAAAAAACTATTGCCAACACGTATATCAGAGACCCAACTTGGGTTTATAAAACCAAGATACACTGGTAAATCAACCCACCTGCCATCAGCTTAATTAACGAATGTTAATGCACAATTCTCTAGGAATGCTTGTTTTATTAGAGTTCAAAAAATCTTTGACCTCTTTAGAATGGCCTTTTATCGAAAAAACGTATTATCCGTTTTAAAACCTCACCCTATAGTATAACATGGTTCGAAACCTTTTACATAAATATCCACTGCTTCTTTGTAAATAATGGTCATTATTCGGGAAATGTTGTCACAACAATGTGTTAGACAGGGCGATCCCTTGTCGTCTTACCTGTTCAATAAAAGTGCCATGATTTCTAGCGCTGCGTAACAAATTAGCCCCGATATTCGAGGAAAAAACTTTAACCAATCCGAATACCTGATCACTCAATACTATGACGACCTATCGCTTCTCCCGAATGGAGAGGGACGCTTTTCAAACACAGCTCTGAACAGCATCATCTCATACGCGAAAATTTCTGGTCTCAGAATAAACTGTGACAAAACGCAGATGATACGGAATGGGTTGAAGGGGTGTTATGGCGAAGAAATGTGCTCAAAGGTAGACTCAATTGGAACCATATAAACTCTTTCACAATGCTGGGAATTGAGTTTAATTTTCTCAATGCAAATTACGTCATAAAAAAATCCAATCATTATTTTTTGAATTTCTCTTCTCCAGTAAAAAACAGAAAAAAATAAATTGAAACGTGATAATCAACACAGTAGAAGTGGTGGCATTAATTTGCCTCACATAAATAGTTACAGCCATGCCATGCAGCCTAATCTTATACGACTTTGAAGCTTCAGGGGTGAATGCTATTGTCGTTATTAAAAGTAGCAAAATGAAACTTGTTTTTTTATGGCAAACCAATTTGATGTAATTTGTTCACAGATAATCTATCATTTAATTATTGAGAGCTAGATTATTTTTAGTGGACTGAATTTGTTTTTTAAAATTTGTTTCATTATAAATTATTGGAGATTGCCCAGAGGCCTCTCCAATAACTTGAAATAAAATAAATTTATGTAAACAAAATAGCATTTGCATTTCACGGAATGGAGAGGGAAGCTTTCCAAACACAGCCCGAACAGCATCGTCTCATATGCGTAAATTTCTGGTCCCAAAGGCACTCTCCAATAATTTGTAATAAAACAAATTTATGTAAACACAATATAATTTACATTTGACGGAATATGAAGCAAGTGCACGAGAAATGTTGGCTTTTGCTCTAGGACTCTCAGCATTTGAAAGCCCTGATTGCGGCTTCTAGCATTAAACCAGCTAATAATATATATCAGTATCGCACCTACCAACACTAAATGTCCACTTTGACTACTTGTTTTGCGAATGTGCTTTTACAATAATTTGCAAGTTTTCATTCTTCTCAGGAAAAAATTAGTAAATCGCATCTTCTAGTCTTTTATGTTAATGGAAAAGCAGTGTATGTATTGTATGCCTCAATGTGAACACTGTTGATATGATGCCCAGCAAAACGTTACAGAAAATCAAAATATGGTGAAAACAAATAGGAGACAGCCCAAGTGAGACTCCAATTTTGTTGTGAGGTGTGACAAATGAACTTTCCGGGGTACGTACAGTTAAAACTAGAAGGCCTCTCACGAACTGGGCGGTTATCTAGGCTTAACTGCGCATAGGAATTGTGCGCAATTACCATATCGAATGGCACCCAAAGCATGGCAGCTTCTCCTGGATACTCATAACAAACACAAGCAATGTTCCTGCCAATGGACCTCTGGGTTACCCGGTGGTCCATTGGCTGAAACATTGCTTGTGCACAGGCCATATGTACAGAATTTGATAGCCTTACTATGGTCATAATGCGTAGATTAATGCGCAGATCGACGTGCTATTTGTGCGCATTTTATGACAGGACTTCTAGTTTTAACTGTAGTTCACAACGCACCAAATCACCCCAATACATGTGCAGTGAAAGCGTTCGCCCGCCTCAAAATCGAAAGCTTGTTATTTGAATAAGCTAACACGTTTCTAAAAAAACTCAGTTAGGCCCAAAATGGATGGGCCGGATGTAAAGTTACATTGTGAAAAAAAACAGTGCTGGTTAGTATCAGAGCTCATAACTTTATTAGCCTTTGTCCGTGGTGAAACATAGATAACTTTACATGTTGGCTTTCGAACATACACTCAAGTATGATCAATTCATCATTGACATTTAAGGTTATGACGCTTTAACTTATTTTCAAGAGTTTCAGCATATTGAGATATTGATTCAACTTATGTTGATGCGTGTGTCTCTATGTTTCACCAATGATTAAGGCTAATAAAGCCGAAAGCTATGGTATTAACGAGTACTGTTTTTCGTAATGTAACGAGTTTCTCTTTTTGTGTTTGAAAATGTGTTACAGGATATTGCCTGAATCTCCGAGATGGGCAGCCAAAAAAGGCAGAGTGAACGAAGCTACCACAGTACTGAAAAAGATTGCAAGAGTCAATGGAAAGGCAAACATCGATCTTCCTCACATCGCTAAAGACAAGATTTTCAGTGGACGGTTGGTAGATATTTTCACATCTAGAGTGCTTCTTGTACGGATGTTACTAGTCGACTATATCTGGTAAGTTCTACAATTCCATCTCAGTGAAAAAATAATTAATATCAGAAATGTTGTTAATCCCTTGAACAAATGTGCTCGCTTTTCCGGCACACGACATGATATGTCATAATTTCAGTGGGTAGAATGGTTGCTAAGTGAGTGTGTGGGCAAGACAAATCGATATGTGCATCGAGCAGCCTCAAGGCTGCACATTTAAAATATGAATTAGTCTGCCTCCACATAATGACTGTGAACTCTTCCAATTATTGCCTTTCAACAGACATGGAAGATACCACTAACCGTCAAGGGTTAAGAAGATAAAGATATTGGGAATACAGATATGATGATTAAATTCTCAGCTGGCCTATTTTAGTAGTTATCTCCAAACCTTGTACGAGTTAAAACTTCTACTCGAAGCTAAATCAATCAATTATTGGTGAAATGGAACAGCCATAATAATTGGAATAATAAAAATAGAAACATACAATAAAAGAATTAAAAATTAAGAAACAATAAAAGAATAATAATAAAAATATAACAAAAATAAAAAATGAAAAACTATTTTAAAAAATTAAAAAGTACGAAAGGAAGCGCATGTAAAATATTCAACCCATGTGTTTTTAACCTACCACGCCCTTTTTACCATAAATAACGGACCAAAATATATCCTAACATATGAGAAACGTTTCATAACATTTATACGTTGTAATTCCATCACACGATTCATTATTGGGAAGAGACCTGGGCTCTTTCCAGCAGTTAATCAAATGGTAGAGTTAATCTCCGCACGGCGTAACTTGCATAACACATGATAAAATGCTCGATTATGAACGAGATGGACTGGATAGTAGTTTAAAAAAGAGATAATTAAATGTTGGCTATTTTCAAACATTTACATGTCCATGCGTTCACGGTAAAAAACATTCATTAATACTAGAGAACTGTAATTTACTGTACAAATTACGGGCTTTCCCAACTGTTTAACGTGAAAACGCAGACTGTATTGTACGCGATACATTCAATCATTTTGATTATCTTTACTCTTCATTTTTGAGGCACTGGCATGATAAGTCTTTTTGTTTTACGTTTGGTGGGTGAAGAAAATGCCCACATGTTTGATAACAGCGTGTCGTAACGAATCCTGGATTCTTTGTTAAATTGAAACCTCTTTATCTGACAGAAAACCATGTTAGCACTTTATGGTACAATAATTCCTAATATGAAGAACGGAAAGGACTTGGCGTATATCATTTCGTCCGTGCTCCTTCCACACGAAAATAGTTCATTCATCATTACAATCCTTCGCCGGGGGTAGAATCAGAGGAGAGCGTGTTCGGAACTTCCGATCCAACTTCTTCTTCATCGGAACAAAAGCTTTGTTAATTAGGTAGCTCCCTCAGAGTCTGACAGAGAGAATCTTGATGAGTTAAACTAAATGCGGACAATAGAAACAGCGATTCAGCAAATAATTTGAGAGGGCAGAGAAGCAAGAGATCGATCGGAAGCCAACTTAAAAACGGCGCGACGCTGGATTTTTTCTTCTTTATTATATTGTGTAAACAGAACCAAGATCTGGGGTGTAAGTCGTCTCACGAATGCACCTCAGGTGTCAACGACAAGCTAAATTTGAATAGACACCTTTATTTTCAAATGCAACAAAATACTGCATTTTGATTGGCTGAGAGGTACGTTGTAACTTGCAATCCACAGTAGCTTTTTTTACACCGTGGTTAACCATGGTGTAAAAACAAGAATACACAATAGCAGGGTATATAACTAAAACAGTACCCATTTTTGATTATTAATTCCTACCTTCTGCTCAGTTATGTTAGCACAAAAATAAAAATACAGGAAATTTAATATTTGTGTGGAATAAAATATTACAGATATGGATTTTATTGGAACTGGCTCATTGAGCCAGTTCCAATGACATCCATCTTTGTCTGGTTTTATTAAGAAACTTCCAAAGTACAAATTTTCTGCCAGTTTTTCCCACAATTTAGGTTAAAGTATCAAGTACACGAAAATTTTTGGAAATAAATCTGTTATCCTTTTGTTTTCCAGGGAGTATGGGAATTTACACCGGTCTGGGAGCTCATACACCCTTCGGCTTTACCTCAAGGTGTATGAGTTCCAAAACCGGTGTAAATTCCCATACACCCTGGAAAACACAAGGATAACTAATAATGTTATGGTCATGATATATCCCTAGATGACCAGAGTGATGTCAAATGTCTGTATTTAATTTATTCTCTAACATTTTGTCGGTTTGTGAATGTGTTGGACATGCCAAAAAACAGGTTGTGCTTCAAGTGTCAACAAATAGACAAACTTTAATAAATACATATGTTATGGTCATGATATAGCCATAGATGCTGACAGTGACCTTAAATACCAATAATTATTTTAAGCTCTACCATTCTGTCTCTTTGTGAATGTGGGGGACATGCCAAAAAAAGAGAGTGAGCTTCCCTCTCCGACGTTTTCGCAATTTTCCAACATATCTGTTTCAGATGAGACAAGAACAATTTTTGTGCAAGCACAAGCACGTGAGAAGGTGCCCATGAAACACTCTTAATTTGTGCATGCACCATGCAATCTCTTCATATTGGGACATAAACAAGAGACATTCTGTGAACAAAGTTGAATCACTCTCACTAAAAGAAGATGAATACCACACCTCTTTTGCCATAGTCGTGGATGTAAGGTGTGCTGGGTGCAGTTATTAAATATATTCTGTTTCGGGAATTTGATTAAATCTTTGGCCTTCAAAAGCAGAAAACGTGTTTATTTGAAACTATAATTGTCCAGCCAAGATCAAATTTATTTCTGTCTCATGGAGAATAAATTATAACAAGTAAAATGCAGGTTTAAAAATTCATAGCACATTTGCCATAGTGGTAGAACGTCTGGCCACTTGACCGTCTGTTTGCAATTAGGCATACAGTCATGTGAATGGTATGTGTTGTACATTATACTGTTTATTGCTTTATTTTGTGGACTCCCTTTTTCAGTACCTGAACTTTAGTACTCGTAATATTTCACACACTTTATTAAAATTTTCGCCGTCTGTCGCACTCTCCCTTCACCTGGTACATCTTTTCAAAATAAAAGATTGTGTATCCCCATTTTTGTGTTATTACTGTTTTCCTTGTGGCCATAGTTCAAAAACAATCGAACTTGGGTGGTTTAACCCACGGTGCGAGTGGCTTGAAATGGACCTTATAAGGGGATTCTAGTCAACCCCGTAGCATTCAGTTACAGTTTAGAGGGGTTTGAAGTAAACCTTTTAAGGGGATTCTAGTCAACCCAGTACCATTCAGTTACATTTTAGAGGGGCTTTAAGTGGCCCATTTGGGGGGGGGGGGGGGGGATTCTAGTTAAACATGTACTGTTCAGTTACATGTTAGAGGGGCTTGAAGTGGACCTTTTGAGGAGATTCTAGGCAACCCTGTACCGCTTGGTTACATTTTGGCGCTGTGAGCAGGATTCTTGAATAAAAACCATGGCTACAAGGGAGAAAACTCATGTTACACCTAAAGAAATTAAGTATGCAGAAAATTTATCTGTTGGTGGTGCTAGGCCAAAGGACAAGGGTGTCAGTTTTTGGTTTGATTTTGACGAGGTTTATTCTGCTGACCAGGAAGAAGTAGAGAGGCAGTTTAGGGATATTACAGCTACATATGAAAAGTGTAAGGCAGAATGTGGTAAACAAATGTCTTCTTTGAAGTCAAGAAAATCTAAATTGCCAAAACCTATTTTTATCGAACAGGCCTTACATATTGCTAGCCCGGATAGTAGGAGTATGAGATTTAGGTAGGCATCAATCAAGTCTGTCGGCTTCAGGTTTGTCTTGGAGAGATATCCCAGTTTGGAGGGAAGAGGCACCTTATAGATATGATGGAAAGACTGTTGAACTGAAAGATTTTTAGAGCATTTTGAGTAAGTTTCTGATTGGAATAAATAAAGTTATGTGGAAAAATGTCAACATTTGGTTATGTGCTTACCCCTTTACACAGAAACATAGCTTATTACCCCTCATTCGAACGAGCTCGTTCCAATGAGGGGTCATAAGCTATGTCTTTGAGACAAAACAAAATAGTTATTCAAGAATTTTGTTTGCAAGGGTCGTCTGCTTTTCGTGTTAGGTAAAGGGTTAAGGGGGCAGGCACAGAAAATACTATGATGCACCCAAGTCGATTTTGACTAAAGGGTTAAGGGGGGAGGCACAGAAAATACTATGATACACCCAAACGTTTTAATCCTCTGGAATTGGTTATAGCTCATAGGTGTACATTCCAGTCTAGGAAACAAATGAAGAATGGATCTCCTGCCGATTTTGGCTATGCATTAAGGAGATTGGGTTATTTAGCTTTCCCTGACATGACATTTGCTGATCGGGAAAATCAATTTTGTGGAATAGTTTGTTAATGGTTTTGAATCATCAGACATTCGAGAGCGTATCATATTCCATCACCCTAGGACTTTGGTGGAAGCTATGTCTTTGGCTGTTGAATTTGAAGCAATTGGGGTGAGGCTCAGTATTTTTTCACCAAAACAAAAAGAGCTGATAATTATATAAGAGCTATTAAACAAACATGTGGTGTTAAATCAGGTTCTTCCAAACATAAGACTCGAGAAGAGCAAACAAAGCTCGTCGAGATTATGAAAGAATGTATTACTAAATTAACTGATTTTAAAATAAGTAAAAGAGGAAAAAGAAATCCTAATGTTTCATCCATAGAGTATTATGTCTGTCGTAATTGGGTCATTTATCATATAACTGCCAGCTAAGAGTAATAGCCAGACGTCAAATATTATTGATATCGCTGAGGTGCAAAATGACAAGAGAAACGAAGTAGAGTTGCACCAGGGACCCAACGTGTAACCCACTCGAGCCTCCTGCCTACAACTGGATCAAGTCTTCGGCTGAATTCAGTGGCGACGTCATGCATGTTTACTCAGATGATGATAAATGGGAACAGGCATAGATTTCTGCTTGATACAGGTTCAGTTTTCAGCTTAGTGTCAGGAGAGTCATTTCAAATACTGGGAGGGGATTTGTCAATCTTAGCTGGAGTAGAAATTTCATTGCTAACGGCAGATGGTGGTCACTTGGACGTTTGGGGTGAAATTGAACTCCAATTTTTTGGATGAAATTTTGTTGAATTATGAGTTTATTGTTGCAAAATTGGTTGACCTTTCTGGTATTTTAGGTATAGACTTTTTGGAAGAAAATGAAGTGTCAATTCAGGTTTCCAAAGGCTTGTCATATATAGCCGGAAAAGTTGTTAGTTTAGAAAGAGAATCAAGTCTGGTATGTGTTAAGGTTAAGTTATCTAAGAATGTGATAATACATGCTGATTCAGAGATTGTACTTCAGGGTTATGCTGTAGGGAATAAAGATTAATTTGTTAATAATCTGTTAGAACCTTTCAAATTTCTAAATATGAAAGGTCTTGTAATTGCCAGAGTTGTGGTTGATCCTGAAAAGATTTTATTTTTTGTAATGAATTTGACTGGTAGGCCAGTTAGACTCAGTAAAGGTACAGCGGTGGCTAGTTTGCTATAGTTGATATTCTGGAGTCGAATGTATCTTCTAGTAAGAGTTCTCTTGAACTTCCAGAGTTTTTATTCCCATTGTATGAAACTTGTTCATAGGATTTGAAAGAAGAATATAAGGGAACACTTTATCAATTTTCCTTGAATATCAAGATGGGTTTAAATCGCAAGATGGAATTCTAGGGAGGACAAAACTGGTTAAACATACCATGAATTCTTGTAGCTCTACGCCCATTAAAGTACCACCTTTTGGGTTGCCTATTGCACAGCTAGAAATTGTTGAGAACGAAATTGCAAGCATGATAGATAATGACGCAATTGAACCTAGTGACAGTTCATGGTCGTCGCCTTTATTGTTGAATTCAAACAAGGATAACTCTTGGAGGTGTTGTGTGTATTATGGAAAACTTTATTCAGTTACTAAAAAAGATGCCTACTCCCTACCAAGGATAGATGCGTCATTAGATGCCCTGTCTGATGCTAAATGGTTTAGTACTCTTTATCTTGTTTCGGGATATTGGCAATGTGAAATTGAAAAGAATGATAGGCCCAGATTAGCCTTTTCTACTCACATGGGGTTATGTCAATTCAAAGTACTCCTTTTCGGCCTTTGTAATGCACCAGGCTGCTATAAAAGATTAATGGAATTAGTGTTACGATGTCTTTGTTGTGAGAAATGCTTTACCGGGATGATATTACAGTATTTGGAACAGCGTTTGAAGAAGCACTGAAGAATCTGAGATTAGTTTTCGAGCGTTTAAGATGGGCAAATTTAAAACTGAAGCCTTCAAAGTGTACACTGTTTCAGAGGCAAGTTCTTTCTTGGGACATGTAGTTTCAGATAAAGGGATTCATTGTGATCTCGAAAAAATCGAGAGTATTAAGTGTTGGTCCATCACCACCAATGTGACTGGGGTTCGTAGTTTTCTGGGTCTCGCTGGATATTATATCAAATTTATACCAGGAGTTTCTTCCATAGCTAGTCCTCTTATTCAGCTAACTAGAAAAGGAAGGAAATTTAACTGGTCTCCTGAGTGTCTGAAAGCTTTTGAAAAACTTAAAGACCTCTTGATAACTGCATCAATTCTGTCATATCCTGATAACGATTCACAGTTTATTCTAGATACAGATGCTAGTGCAACTGGTACAGGTGCTGTTTTGAGTCAAGTCCAAAATGGCGGAGGAAACATAATTACTTATGCTAGCAGAACTCTGAATAAGCGTCAGGCTAGATATTTTACTACATTCGGGGAGTAATTGGCAGTTGTTACTTTTGTTAAGCAGCTTATGCATTTCGTGTGGGGAAGATAATTTATAGTGAGAACCAATCATGCTTCATTGAAATAGCTTAATATTTTTAAAAATCCAGAGGGAATGTTGACAAGATAGTTATCTGTGTTGGAAAGGAATGATTTTTTAATAGAAAACAGAAAGGGAAATTTTCATACTAAAGCTGATAGTTTATATTGGAATCCCCCTAGATATTGTAAGCGTCTGGACTCTCCTGAATGCCACAGTCAAAAGAATTTGTTTAGATTGTCAGAGGGAAATGACCTGTAACCCTTGAATGATTTCTCTTCGAATCAGGGGCAGGGTCATTCTCTATGAGGACTATTGGAGATGAGTCCATTTCATTGGACAGTTCAGCTAATGGTTCCATAGTCGGTAATAAAGTAAATGGTGAAGATTTCCTAGAACTGCATTGATTACAAATCTTGTCATATAAAGAAATACTAGAGTGGCAGAAAGCTGCATTTCGCTGACATTTCCACCATGCAGATAATACAATCGAAAGAGCAATATGCAAGTAAATCTCTCGCCACGTAATGCTGGATTCTAATTTAGAAGTGTTAAAACTTTGTGGGACATGTGAGAATCACTAGTGGTCATTAACAGCTGTCTCTATTGACACACTATGAAATAGTTTTAGAGTACTGTTTTCCAATTCCTATAGTATTGATCCCATATTTGGTGAAATAAAGACCATGGATAACAGGATATTGTCCAGTTATAGCTCTTGTTTAGCCGGTTACGAAAATGAGCCAACCGTTTCAGCCCTATTTTAAAACTGTAATCAGTCTAGTGATTAGGAAACCGGGGGGGGGGGGGGAGGGGGTAAATCACACAGAAAAAAAGGTTAGTGGTAACGTTTGTCTATCGTCACCGCTACAGCTATTCAAACGCAAATATTAGTCAAATGATGCTCACGTTAACAGTAAATGGCATTTGGAAGGCGTTCAGTTTTACCAAAATCACTTTATTTGTGGCCGTTGAGGTGTACCTTGAAATCGTTTCTGTGGTAATTTTGGTGTATCGTATTTTGCTCTACATTTATGGAACCTTTGACTTGCTAGTTTTGGAAAAATGAGTACAGAAAACAACAAAATTCGGAGAAAATCAACGTTTTTGTGAAGCGACTAGGCTTTATGCAGCCAAAACAGATATTGGATAAAGAGGTATACCTAAACATATAACCCACAATTTGGTTAATATAATTATGGCAAGCAAAACGAGCCATGTCTTTCCGTTTTAGAAGAAATAAGTACGGGAAACTGCAAAATTCAGTGAAAATCAAAGTTTCTTTGAAATCTGTACTTTTTTATGAGAAACAGATATTAGATAATGGAAAAAGCAGGACACCAAAAAATATAAAACAAAATTTGTTCCCCAATAATTGTCCAATACAGTTATAAAAAGCACATTGAGCTTTTTATTTTTGGTTTTCGATCAAATGAGGGCAATATGTCAAACAGTACAGTACAGTCGCCGTGGGCAGTCACTTTTCCACATGTCCACAGTAGTTGTGGAAAACCGTGGGCAAATTACCTTTCAACTGCCCACAGAGATTTCTGTGGACAGAGATTTTTCTAGACCGTGGGCATGCTACCTACTTGCCCACGGAATTAATAACTAACACGGCAATTCCCGTGGAGTCCACATGATCTGACTTTTTATTACTCTACTATAATATTTATGTTACATAATTTTTCTACACGATAGCAATAAAAAAAAATCTGTTAACATCCGAACGAGGTCAAAATATCAGACTAGTTTCTGTTCTGTCCTGTCACAAATTCCTGGGGTAATCGAGCTGACGAAAATGCAGAAACTAAAAAGCTTGTGGACCATGTGATATTTATCTACTCATCTGTTTGCCATTTGTTAACCCTTTACCTAACGCTAGGAGTAGACGACACTCGTGAAAAAAATTCTTGTGTAACTAAAAAATTTGATTTTTTGCTTCCAAAACATAGGTTATGACCCCTCATCGGAACGAGCGTGACGCGCTATGTTTTGGAAGCAAAAAATTAAAATATAAAATAGATTGAATGGCGATTTTCGTGTATGGCGCTGGCCGGTTTTGGCCGTTACGTTAGGTAAAAGGTTAAATTAAAAAGGAGGGATATTTCCACCAATTATGAATTTATCGTCACCAAATAAGGCCTCTCCAGTTCCCCCTCATGGTGTCATTTTTATCTTCCACTTCCGCAAAGTTCCGGTTCGTTTTCGCGACAGCTACCGACTGTCTTCGAAATTCGAATCAAGAGTTGAGAGTATAAGTTCAGAAAAACAACTTCTACCCCAAGCATTGGTTACTGGGTCATAATCCACCAGTAAAGCAGGGCTTGTTTACCACAATGAACAAGCACTGCTTCACTTCCCGGGATCCCCACGGGGATCGGTCCATATTTATTTAGTTATTTATTGGTGTTTAAAGTCACATATTTATGCACAATGGCCGGCGTACCTGGAGAGAACCACCAAGCAACGACGAGCAACTGTCAGCTCCCCAACATACTAACTCCGCACAAGCAGGGTTAGCATTGGTTGAAGACAAGTGCACCATCGACGTGCAGTGTGCCTTAGTACACTACGCCACCGTGCCCCCACGTGGGCAATGGAGATGAAGTGTCTTGCCCAAGGACACAATGCGGTTGCCGCAGGTGGGATTCGAACCGAGGACCTCTCTGCTTGCAGCCTGCACCTCTGCCTACTGAGCCACCACGCTCCCGGTCGGTCCATTACAAGTGGGATAAGCACCTCTCGAGTATTCGCTTACCAATACCTGACGTTGGTTTTTAACCCTACCCCGTCGATATTAATAAAAGTTAGCCCCAGTGGTCTGCGTCAGACAAGATAAACTCATTAGTGTCGTGAACACAAGTCGTTTGAAGTTTTTAATCCTTTCAAACGCTGCAGTATATTGTATACACATACCACTAACTTCTGTAAAACTTCTTCAGAAGGATTATAGCAGGTCATAAATCATAAAAACAAGAGCACCATTAATTGCCGATTAACATAAGTCAATCAAGTTAATTAATTTAATCATTGATGAATAACAAACAATCTTGCAGAAATACAATAACAACCAAGAGAATAAAAATGTTTGCTTTATATTTTTTCATTCTTTCACTTTAACAATTAAAAAAATACATTGTAATTTATCGATACGGCAAGGTTAAAAAAACAAAATTAATTTGACAATGCATTTTTATTGTATGCTGAACTATCAGAATTACTCAGAAATTATCCACTAAAAAGTGCGAATTTCATATTGCACGTTTTAGTGAATAATTCCAAGGTAATTTATCGATAGGGCCAGGTTAAAAAAACCGAAATTAATTTGACGATGCATTTTTATTGTACGCTGAACAATCAGAATTACTCCGAAATTATCCACTAAAAAGGGCGACTTTCATATTGCACTTTTTAGTGAATAATTCCGAAATAATTTATCGATAGGGTCAGGTTAAAAAAAACGAAATTAATGTGATGATGCATTTTTATTGTATGCTGAGCAATCAGAATTACTCAGAAATTATCCACTAAAAAGTGCGAATTTCATATTGCACGTTATAATGAATAATTCCGAAGTAATTTATCGATAGGGTCAGGTTAAAAAAAAAAAAAAATAAATTGATGATGCATTTTTATTGTATGCTGAACAATCAGAATTACTCCGAAATTATCCTCTAAAAAGGGCGACTTTCATATTGCACTTTTTAGTGAATAAGTCCGAAGTAATTTATCGATAGGATCAGGTTAAAAAAAAACGAGATTAATTTGACGATGCATTTGAATTGTACGCTGAACAATCAGAATTAAGAAAGGTTCAAGGCCTGGGGGTGCCTGTCATGATTAGCATCTTTCTGTATAAATATATGACATTAAACACAAATAAATAAATATATAAATAAATAAATAAATAAATATATAAATAAATAAAAAAAAAATAATAAATAAATAAATAAATAAATAAATAAATAAATAAATAAATAAATGGGCCTGAGTACTGGGCGCCTATTTCACCGGGCTGATGTTCCTTTGTCAAAATATTTCCAGGCCGAAAATTCTAGAAGCCGAATGTTCCCCTTCCCTCCCGAGATTAGAGTTGTCAACGAAAGTGAATTGTTCAACACTCGATCGAAAATCAGATTCGGTTTAACAGAAAGATCATATCAATACACAATTGCATATCAGCGATAATCGCATGTGCACTTTTTTATTTTCAACTATTTTTTTCGTTTTGTACACATTTTTTTCAAAGCACTCGTTCGTAATCGACATGGGTTTGTTACTGTATGTCTTGTTTTCACAGTGTGGGTTGTGCTATTCACTTTTCAGATTGAGAAAATGTGACGTAATTTTAACAAGTTATCAATTTTTTTCCTTTTTGTAAATACAAAAATGACCATACCTGTGCTTGCAAATTGAAATGATGAAGAAATAAATATTTTTAATCTGAATCATATTCTATCAAGACGTTAAAAATTACTTCCATTTACATTTCTGTGGGCAGACGTGTTTCGGATTAATGATGTGGACACTGCCGTCCGGCATTATCATCGTTCAGTAATCTTTTCCACAGAAGTCCACAGGCTTTTGACCACAGAACTACATGCCCACAGAAGTCCACAGAAATTGGTATCAAACTAATTTCTGTGGAAAATCAGTGGGCGCCCACTGTGGACATGTGGAAAAGTGACTGCCCACGGCGACTGTACTGTAGTATTCTTTAAGTGTCCAAAGCCAAGTTATGTTACATTAAGCCATAGAGAAAAACGGACAACAAAAGATTTGTTCAGTGAGCATCTTTAATCGCAGCAAAGCACACTGTTAGAAATTAACCCTTTCCAAATTGATAAGAAAGTAGCAACCAAAGAAGACCCAGTTTTGCCATTTTCAATTGGTACCCTTGTTATAGCAATCAGTGTCCTAGAGGGTTACATGTGAGGCAGAAACGGGAACAGCAGCGTTCTTTTACATGTGCAACACATTTTCCAGCAAACAGTTAGTTACTTTAATAATAATAATAAGGACATTTTATAAAGCATAAAATCACAAAGTGCTCTAAAAGGCTGTACAATAAAAGCCCCTTCAGAGAAAATCAAGTTGTTTGGGTTGAGATTTAATGACAGGAAAAAAATGAGTATAGAATGCAGCAAAATTCACGAAAGTTAAAGTTTTTTTTCTGGATAATGCTGTCAAAACATGTGTTGGATTGTGTGTGACTCCAAAACTTTTCACCAAACGTTTGTTTCAATATAACACATAATACAGATATGCAAAGGAAAATAGACTACACCAATCCTACCCAGGGAAACTAGTACAGAAAAGTACGAGGTTAATTGGAAAATTAATTTTGTCTGGTAGTACTCCTATTTGTACGGCCAATACGGGTATTGGATAAAGCGGAACACCAAAACATATGGCACAAAATTTGTTCCCCATTGATTTTTTGAATGCAGTTATGGAAAGCACAATGAGCTCTTTCATTTCTGTTTTTGGACAAATGAATACAGAAATTGGCAAAATTAACTAAATATTAATTTATTCAGACTGTACTATTCTGTAAGTGGTCAAAGCATGCGTTGGATTAAGTCCAAGGTCATGACTTACAACAGCGGATTTGTTCATTAAGCATCTGTGCATATAGCAAAGCAGAGTTAGAAATTAACCCTTTCCAAATGATAGAAAAAGCATCCAAAGTTGTCTAATTTGGGTATTTTCAAACGGTTCTCTTATTCTCGCCTTCATTGTGCTTGAGGGTTAGAAAGTAAACAATAACTTTATCCTGCAATCCTTTTGTGCATCTATACGTACATAAATATAAATAAATAAATTGTTACAACAACCTTGCAATTGGAGAAATTTGAACTTGAAGCTGGGCGATTTGGAAGAACAATGCTATTTTCATGTCGTTTTTGGACAATAGGGGATAATTTTGAAATATGTGTGCGGTGATTATGGTGTATCATATTATGCTCTATACGTTTTGAACATTTGAGCTAAATAACTGTACCCATTTTTAGACTTTAGAAAAATGGGGAAATGTTAATGGTTTGGGCAGGATATTTTGAAAATAAGTGTTTTCATGAATATAGTGGTACTTCATTTCACTAGATTTTGTGACAAAACATAAGTATGCCAAATTTGGTTGAAATCGTACACCCTGTTTTTCAGGTATGTTGACATATGGTGAAATTATGACGGTCTTGGCAAAAAAATGGAAAATAAGCGTTTTCACAGATATGGCGATACTTCATTTCACTAGATTTTACGGCATTACAAAAGTATGCCATATTTGGTTGAAATCGTACAGCTTGTTTTTTGAGCTGTGGAACAGAAAAAATTGACGGCAGAAAAGAAAATTAAAACAATAAATAAAAATATCAACAAAAACAAAAAAATAAGGACATTATTTTTAAGAAAGAATCACAAGAGTCTTTCGAAAACTAGGCTTGGGAAAGCCAAATGAAACAAGTATAAATGTTTTCACAACAACATCACACAACAAGTTCAAACGAATTTATTTTATCATTAAAAACAGTTGTGACATTTGGGCCACAGACTCTAACGACTCCCCATATTGCATATATTGTACCCCCTTGCCACGGTAACTAAAATTACTCTCTGATAGCGTTGTGTATGCAGCAATGAATTCTCTATTTGTGAAACTCAATAAAAAATGTTAAATATTCCATAATGTAATCCACGGAGTTTCTGATGCGAAACCTCCTTGAACTCTTCGTGTATCACCAGGTCTTCCATACAAGAGACCTGATAGATCATCTTATGGCCTCGAAAGGGAACTTTAAATAATGTTCCAATGAGACTAAAATCATCCTCCTCTGATTGGACGAGAGCTCGATCAGTATATTCTATGTTTACAGCTCAAGTGGCAAATGTTACCGTCTAACGTCACAACGCGAAATATTTGCAATGACGTTGTCTGTTTCGTAACTGATTCATCAACGAAGTGACTAGCAAGCCGCTTCATCTTTCTGGATGTTTCACATGTGCAGCAGACGGTGTTCCGGGTGAAGTGTTGTTTAAATTACAAATCGATTTACGATTTAAACTAAGATGGAATGAGTTTATCTGGTTTATTGATTATTTATCCAGTGCCGTCGTGGATACACGAGAGGTTTGTTTACTAAACCTGTGATCGTTAAAAGTTGCCTTGATAAAAGCAACTTTTAACGATCACAAGTTTTGTAAATAAGACTCTCGTGTTTCAAGATGTAGGTTTTGGGCTATGGGTAGTAGCTATTGGAACATATACGTTATTGTGATGAATTGACGGTAACATGGTCTGAGGTTTGCGGCTCGGAGCGTATGTTCAACCTCGACGCTTCGCGTCTGGGTTGAACATAAGCTCCGAGCCGCAAATCTCAGACTATGTTACAGTCAGTTCATCACAATAACTTATATTCCAGTAATGAGTATTATCCTCAAAGGGGTGGCATGTAGACAGACAAACAACCTGGCTATGACATTCCCAAGGGTAAACATTTTCTTATTATTTCTCATCATTTAAAAAAATAGTCGAGCTACACCATAATGTAATTATGTAATATAGATGTTTGAATGACTTATTTTGTATGTTTTGTATTGAATGTTTACTGTTGAATAGACATCCTTCTATCTAGAAGAATTAAAGAGACACTTAATCGAATTTTGATAACAACTCGGGGGGGGGGGGGTCGGTCGAAAATATCCGAATCGATGAGAACAGAGGCGATTCATCGAAACGATTTCGAATCGAATCGCATTTAGAAGTTTCGCAAGGCTCTGTAGTGAACACTTTTCACGGGTGGTCAATATGTCCACGGACACAATAATAACACATTTTATTGCCATCCAAATTTGCGAGGGTAACCCGTGATACTAATTTTAGTTCAGAGTTACTCCTCGTCCGTCTGCGTACGTCCGTATGACGGTACGTACGTACGTCCACAATTTCCTTCGGCACACCGCACAGGTCGCATTTATGATCGGATCGGATCGATTTGAAACCTGGTGTGCTACATTGGTGTGTCATCTAGATGGGAGCTATCGATTTTCTCCCATTTTCGTCAAAAATAGTTGGTTTGGCAACGACCATTGACGAACTTAGTGTAGTCATGCATCAGTATATTCCTTTGACACACCCTAGAGGGCACATTTCTGATCGGATCGCATTGAAACTTGATTCACTTATTTGGGGTGATCTATTGATGAGAGGTTTCGATTTTTTTCCATTTCTGTCTAACAATGTTGCCGTGGACAACGACATTTTAACTTAGTTTAGTTAGGCATCAGTATTTTATTTTGGCACACCCTGCAGGGCACATTTATGATCAGATCGCTTTGAAGCCTGGTATTCGTTTGTGGGGTGATCTCCGGATGGGAGCTATCGATTGTCTTCCTTTTCCATCAACGATTGTTATCCTGGGCAACGACCTTTGAACTTAGTTTAGCCAAGCATAAATACATTGCGTTGGCACACACTACAAGGCATATTTATGATCAGATAATTTTGAGACATGGTGTGCTGTTTGGAGTGACCACTAGATGGGAGCTATCGACTTTCTTCCATTTTCGTCAAAATCGCTGCAGTTGGCATTGTCCTTTAATGAGCTTATAGTATAGTTATGCATTAATATTGTCCTTTGGCACACGTTGCAAGGCACATTTATGACCGGATTGCTTTGAATCCCGGTATGCTTGTTTTGTGGGACATCTAGAGGGGTGTTATCGATTTTGTTCCATTTTTGTTAAATATGTTGACGTTGGCAACACTATTGATGGACATAATTCAGTTAAGCATCAATATTTCCTTTTGGTATACCATGCAGTGAACATTTATGATCGGATCGCTTTGAAACTTGGTATGCAGCTTTGAGGTAAGCTCTAGATGATAGCTATCGATTTTCTTCCATTTTTGTCGAAACACTTTCCGTCACCAACGACCGTTAAAATCAGTGCATCTTTGCATAACCATATTTCTTCGGCATGGCTTACAGGGCAAACTTATGAATGGATTGCTTTGATTCAAGTTCATAAAAAAACGTTGTCGTAGCAACGGCCTATTTATTTGGCACGCTCTGTATGCACATTTATAAATAGATAGCTTTGAAACTTGGTGGTGTGCGTGTTCGGGGTAACCTCTAATTGGGAGCTATTGATTTTTTTCATTTCCATCAAAACAGGTTGTCGTTAGTGACAACCTTTGAGCTTAGGGCATTTGTGCAACAATGTATCCATTTGCACTTCCTACAGGTCATATTTATGAATTTCAATCAGAAAAGTAACAAAAACAAATTGCTACCAGCAATAACCTTCACACTTAGTAGATTTGGGCATTAACATCTTCCTTTGGCACGCCTCAGAGAGCGCTTTCATTATCGGGTTGTTTTGAACCTTGGTATGCTTGTTCAGGGAGACCAAGATACGAGCTATCGATTTACTTTTCATTTCCATCAAAAACTGTTGCTGTTAGCAATAACCTTTGAATTTAGTGCATTTGTGCATCAACATTATTCTCTGCCATCGCCTACAGCGAGCATTCATTATCGGATTGTTTGTTAACTTGCTCATTAGGTGAGACCTGGGGATAAGAGATATCGACTAGCATTCATTCATTCATTTCTGTGAAACAATGTCATTTACACTGACCTTTTCACTTACTGCATTTGTGTATTCACATTCTTCCTTTTGTCAGCCCTGCAGTTTACAATTAAAAATGCATGGATTGCTCGAACGATGTGCGCACACAATTCTGTTCTACTGATGTTTCACAAAATAGCATTGGAAGCAATGATCTTCAATTTTGCTTGCCATTTCACTTATAACTCATCAAGTTCAAGATTGTTAAGTTGAGCTACAGTGTCATTTACACTTTCATCAGTTATCGCTAACGAATTAACTGCAATTGCGATGCACGATTTGCTAAAACTTCCAGTGAAATTTCACTTCTATTTAAAAATAGTTGTCAACGATTTCCATTCGGCACACGTGTGCGGAACGCAGTTCTCTTTTCCGCATGGTTTAATGTTGCTGTAGATGGGGATTTTATCGAACAGACGTGTAATAAAGTTGTAGAGAGATCATCGAATGGCATGTCGTAAAATAGAATGCAATCGAAATTATGGTTCTCGTGCGATGAGCGCTCACAAGATACACCCATTATAGTAGGTGGTATTGTTGTGTTCAATATATTTTTTGTAAAATAAAACAATTTACGAGGTTTGTAATTTTGACTCTTGATATGTTTTATAACGCAATGAAACTACTCACGCTCAACTATTTCAATTCATTTGTTTTTGACAGGTGTACAGTTACAATGGCTTACTATGGATTCGCTCTTAATTCCGGAAATCTCTCTGGAGACGTTTACGTTGACTTTGCTCTTGTATCACTGATCGAGATACCGGCACTCACACTTTTACTGGTACTCATGAATCGCACAGGCAGAAAACTGTTCCTTGTATCTGGCATGCTGGTTGGTGGCATAGCATGCTTCTCTAATGTATTTGTAATTGTGTATACACGAAACAGTAAGTTTTCGCATGAAATACAGCACCTAACACTAAACCAAACGTTTACAAAGCCCTGCAGTGCAATGCATATGGCGTCCCGTTGCATTCAATAAAAGTTTTGTTTTCAACTTTAGTACTCAAAGAGACGATTTCCAACTCCAGTGCCTAAAAGTTATATATTTCGAAAACAATGGGAGAGGGTGCATTCGGATCTCCTCCGCAGTTGGAAATTCACAGTAAGCAGTTGCAAACATTTCTCATTCTCTTTCATGGGTGTGGATACAATATCCTTCACAAATATTGGGTGTTCGACAGTCGGAGGGAGGGGAGGTGGGTCAAACTGTAATTCCGAGGGACCACAATCCTCTGACTATACAAATATATAGTTAAAAAGTATCACCTGTAACGACCTTCCCCAGGGTCCATCGAGTTAGATAGGCTTTGGTATCTTTTCTACTATATTACATAAATATATAAAAGGATCACTCCTCCCTATCTTCAAGTTTGTAAATGTGCACACGAGGGGGGGGGGGGGGGGGGGGGGCTTATTCTGTATTGAATGCGTCCGCCCGTCCAACCGTCTGTCGTATCTTCCCGATCCTCAGCTCTGCAATTATTGGATGGATTTCAATGAAATTCGTTATACAATATCCTTGGGATGACGCGTTTCCGCCACACTTTTTTACGGAGTTCTCACTCTAATTTCGATGGAGTTACTTTCCTTATTTGTCAGCTTTCCAGCGATATATTTTTTGTCCATCTAGACTCAGACCCATCCCTCAACTTGACACATGTGGCGTTATGCCTTCGCATCTGGTGCAATCTCTTGTTTTATTTCTTCACTTGGGTTTAAAAACAACCTGGGTCCTATCATGATGAACCATTTACGGATTGTGGAAGCCAGAGTACCCGGAAACAAGTTACTGAGAGACCCCGAGTAACTATGGTACTCTCTAATTTACAACTATAACGATAAACCGATACATATCAGTATTCAAACCAGTGTAGTTTGAATACCGATGTAATTATCCTTTCACCCAATGAAGTGGCTGCATCAGGCTATCAGTCCACGTGATATACAAATTCAGCAGTTGAATTTTTTTTTCCAATTCAAAATTCAAAATATACAACACAACCATATCATGTGACCACGCGTTGGAACGAGCTCGTTCCAATGAGGGTTCACATGATATAGTTTTGTCGAAATGTTTCGAAAGATTCGATAAAATAATATCAAAAATAATAAATATTTATATCGCCTGCATTGGGTAAAGGGTTAATCGAACTGTATTATCAATGTGTGCAAATAATTTGTTCACTATGATAGTTTATGTCCCGATTGTGGTACGTATGTTCAGATATCTGAACAGTTTTTCGACATACCGGTATACCGAGGTATTTTTAATATACCGATACCGGTATTCAGTTTAGAATATCGTGCCGCCCTATTTGCAAACCCGGCATAAGAAGAGTTAGCATTAGTTAAAAACAAGTATATCGTCGGAATTCTGTTGTCAACATGTTGTACGCCCACGGAACACGTTCCTTCAACAAATGCTATTTATTTATTTTATTTATTGGGGTTTAATAACACATTCGACAGTCACCTCATGTCGAACAGTTTCACGGTAGGAAGCCGAAGTACACGGAGAGAACCACCGAGCAACGGTGGGCAACTCTCAGGCTCCTCAACGTACTAACTCCACACAGGCAGGGTAAGAATTGGTTGAAGGCAAGTGCACCATGGACGTGCAGTTCGCCTTAGCGCACAACGCCATCGTGCACCCCAGGGTCGCAATCTGGATTAAGTGGCTTGCCCAAGGAAACCACGCAGTTGCCACAGGTGGGATTCAAAACGAGGACCTATCGGCTTGCAGTCTGCATCTCTACCTACTCAGCCACCGCGCTCCCTCAAACAATGCTAACTCTGCCTGTGCCGGGATAGTAATTCGGAGAGTCTGTCAGTTACCCGTAGATGGGGTTATCTTGTGTAGGGGTAATTCTCAGTAAGTTTTCAGCAGTAGGCCATGCTTACGACGTGTCGTTTACTTCTGTATTTCTGATTCTCCCTAGTTAGAATGGGAAAGTATGAATAGTTGTCGCTCTCATTTCAAAAGTATTACCAAATGGCTCGTTGCCAAATGGAGAGCTTGCTGGTGGTTTTGAAGTAGTGTTGGGGTTATCTTAATATTTTAAACTATTCGGTCATTAAAATAATCTTTGCTTTATAGCCTTTTTAATTTTATATTATTGTATGGCGTTTCTGCCTGTGGTTCAGCAAAAGAATATGGTCAGGCCTCGAGAAAACCACTCTTCGGTTGTCCTCAAAGAGTAAAAATCGGATTAAATGACTCGTTTTAAACTCCCACTGCCGATCGTGACTTGTGGCCTGTTTTAACGATCAGCGCCATGGAAGGTGTAGACTAACAATATGACCTGTTGAATTCGCTAGAAGGTGTGTGGTTGCTCAGTGGTTACAGAATAGGACTTCAAACCGAAAGGCTCACGGTTCGATCCCAGCCCAGTGGTAACCGAAGTGTGTCCTTGGGCAAGGCACTTCATTTCGATTGCCCACATGGGGGTACGGTGACACTCTGTACTATGGCACACTACATGTCAATTGTCTTCAATCAGTACTAACCCTGCGCGTGTGGAGTTAGTACATTGAGGAGTCTGACAGTTGCTCTTCGTTGAGCAGACGTTCTCGCCTAGTACTCCAGCTTCCTTCACCAGTGAAGCTGTCCGTCACGAGGTAACCCTGGCTTTGTAAATTAACGTTAAATCCAAATAAATAAATAAATAATTTGCTTGCAGAGCTTAAATTTCTTCTTCAACAATTAATATGGGCATCAAAAAATAATGTGTCGATGTCAATTTTATTAAAATTACTCGCATGCAGACATTATTAGCTATACAGATCTTGGCAGTGTACTACTCGGCGGCTCAGGATACATAAAAATCTGACGGAATACATGAGGCGGTGTACCCTTCCAGAAACATAGAACAGGCGTGTAATAAATATAATTTTGACAGGGTACATGAGGCCCCTCACTCTACACAGGATCAGTATAACGAATTTGTCATACATAAAAGCTATCATTATAAATAATATGTTCCGAATGCACTGACTTTCAAATCGTCTTCCTTGCATCCAAGTGTAAAGTATGATGTGGGCATCATTATCACCTCGCTTTGCTGAATGACGTTTAAAAATGGTGTCTGGCCTTCTGTCACTCGAAGATATTCACGGGACTTTTCAGCTGCTGAGTTATAATTATTCTCTATGACAGCTATCACTCATGTCAGGTCGTATGTTTCGAAAATCTGTTCACGTTTACTTCATTCAAATCACACGGAACTTTATTTCTGGACATCATCACGCAATCTGTTCAATTAATTTCCAGCGGGATTTATCTCCCTTGACTACGTAGAACGTCTAGTGATTTTATGTTTCCCTTCGAAAAACCCGGACATAGCTGTATGTACCCTTCAAGATAACCAATCACAATATGATACATGTCTTAGCTGTCTGACATACAAGCATATACAGGTCCTCCATATATGGACAACTTTGGCATGGTGATGTAATGGTTACCTGGCCCTAACCTGGTAGCGTACAGGCCTGTTTATACCATGATTACCTGTTCTACTGTATATGGAACTCCTATGACATAAATTTTAGCTTTACGCACCAATCGTGGTGAACATGCCAGCAATGGGATTTCAAAAGTAAACATTTACACCTACAGTAGAATTACGTCCCCGTTAACCTTGTGCTCGCCTTCCATCTCGCCGCTACGTGCCTCGGATGATGCTGCGCATCCTATTCTGTATATCAACTAGTACTTCAGTGATCTGAACGTAGCGGTTACCCCCTTCGTAGGGGGAAGGGGTAGCCGTTGCGTTCAGATTGCTGAATTAATCCCGCTAGATATTACTCCCCCCCCCCCCCCCCCTCCCCTAACTATATCCTGGCTACGCGTCTGCTTATTTCGCGCCATCGCAAGGCCGAACCCTTATTTCTTTATTCTGATATATTTCTTCGTTTGGCCTATTCGTCTTTTGGGAGGGGGCAGTGGTGTGGTTACCTCTCAGTCCATTTGGTGAACTTTTTTCTTGGTTGAAGGTGGGATCGTGGGAAGGATATCAATTTCTACATCAATTTTACATCAACGTTCCCTGTATTTAGGCCCAATGTCTAAAAACCCGAAACAATTCCATGATGGCCAACAACCATAAGGACAAGTCCATGGGAGGTTTGTGTTCGGAATTCAAAACACCATCACTGGATCAAAAGGCACTTTCTGACCTTGTATTTTAAAGAGTAATTAGGCCTAAACGACTTCAAAATTTAACCTAGAGAGTAAGTGTAGGCCTATTTTATCCCTCTTGCACAATCGCATAAAGATAAAGGAAAGACCCGAGGAAGGTTGCCAACATAGGCCAAATGGTAATAGATATGAAAAAGCGGTGTGGCTGTCTTATAAACTGCATAAGTGGTGATTAAGTAAATAGCCCATCCAAAAGAACGCAAGTCACAAGGGGAATCGGCTATCTCCAATGAGCCCCATTAAGTAGTTGTTAAAATTGGAATTGTTGGCCTCTCTTCATAAATTATGAAATCCGTCTCCCCCCCCCCCCTCCCCTCCCAAAAAACAAAAAAAAAAAACAAAACAAAACAAACCCAATCATGTACTTGTCCTTATGGTTCTTGGCCATCACGGCATTGTTTCGGGTGTTAAGAGAAGAGGCCTCAGAGGTGCCGCCGGGTGGGATAGGAGACTGTGGGGGAGTCAGGCTGAGAACGAACCCCAATTTACGGTTTTTTTTTTCTAAAACGAAGATTGCTAATAAATCACCAAAAGTCCACCAGAGAGCTCCTTTTAATACTAAATTTAAAAATTTTCCCGGGGAACATGTCTCGCCCCCTCCAGTATGATCGTGCCATCGGCAATCATGACAAATTCCTTCGCCGAGGGGCGAAAAAGCTAAGCCCCAATGAGCCGGAGGACCGAAAAAGCCAGGGTACGAACAAACCAAGGCCCGAAAGAACCAAGCTTCAAATAAGCCGGATACCCTTGGGCACCTGCCACACCCTCGGGGTACCTGTTTCATTAAAGTCGAACCGCTTTTGAAATATCAATTATCATGGCGACTCCCATGGGCCCAGATACAACGAACGTTGGTGAAAAAATTGAGTCTACTCCAACGCCACGTGTGCCCTTCCCATTACGACACAGGGGCCGTTTCAAACAATGATTCAGGAATAAAATAGTATTATAAAATCCAGTTATATTTATTTTACAAAATTATTTTATTCCTGGATCATTGTTTGAAACGAACCTCTGTGTTCCCACGGTCCCGATCATGAACAAGTCAGAATAAAAGCATCAGTGGGATTGGCCAAACAAAACACGAATTACTTGATTGGTCTCAATGATCACGGATATTTTATGGCATTTGTTGTATGTCGTATATCATATCTCGCATGTCGAATGTTGGTCTAGGATTTACAAGTTTCAAAGGTATTTTCTGATTAGCTGCTATTTTTTTTTATAGTAACTAGGTGCAACGGTAATTTTCTGATTGGCTAGAAACAAAACGCACGTTGAACTTATATCTCCATTTTAGGCAATCAGGTGCACCTTGTTTCCTTTTATAGAATTATACGTTGGACGTGTAATTTTTATCGATGCACCTGTATTTTATAGTTGCAACGGTATTTTGAAATGTAGGTGCACCTGTAAAAAAATGTAGGTGCATCGCTATTTTTCGATCAAAATACACGTCCAACGTGTATCTATACGTCGGACGTATAAATTATACGATGGACGTGTAATTTAACACACGATGGACGTATAATTTGTAAGTGCACCGCTAAATTTTATAGGTGCACCAGTATTCCGAAAATAGCGTTGTAACTGTAATATCCAGGTGCAACGATAAAAAATATACGTCGGACGTGTATTTTCAGAAAATTATACTTTGAACTTATATTTTGACGAGGAAAATATATGATGGACGTACATTTTATTCTAAAATATACGTTGGACGTGTAATTTTTATCGATGCACCCGGATTTTATAGCTGGAGCGGTATTTTGAAATGGAGGTGCAACTAGAAAAAATTACAGGTGCACGTCTAATTTCTACGACAAATACACGTCCAACGTATACTTATACGTCGGACGTATAAATATACGTTGGACGTGGATTTTAATATACGATGGACGTATATTTTATAGGTGCACCGCTAAATTTTAAAGGTGCACCTGTATACAGAAAGAGCGTTGCAGTTGTAAAATCCAGTTCCAACGATAAATAATTATACGTCGGACGTGTTTTTCTGAGGAAATATACGTTGGAAAAAAAAATATACGATGGACGTGTATTTTGTCATAAATATACATTGGACGTGTAAATGTTATCGATGCACCCGGAATTTACAGTTGCAACGGTATTTTAAAAAATGTAGGTGCAACGGGAAAAAATGTAGGTGCATCAGGGTGCATCGATATTTTTCTCTAAAAATACACGTCCAACGTGTATTTATACGTCGGAAGTAAAAAATATACGATGGATGTGTAATTCAATATACGTTGGACGTATAAATAATAGGTGCACCGCTAAATTTTATAGGTGCAACTGTATTGAGAAATAGCGTTGCAACTGAAAAATCCCGGTGCAACGATACAAAATATACGTCGGACGTGTATTTTAATCTCATCGCGATGAAAATAAACTTTTGACCCAAATGGTACACCATACATATTAACTCAAGTAGGAACCAAACCGCGGTGGTAAAGATCAGGAAACACCCTCGGGTGTGCCATATAATCGTCACAGCCTGCTCTCCTCCCACAATCCAAAACGCAGCTCACTCTGTCAAAGTAACGCAACATGTTAGAATATTTTCTCTACTATTTACAACCTACTAATTCTGTTTTTTCTCTATTTTAAGCAAGTACCGACAAATGTTTTGTTTTTTGATCGTCCACTTCCCAATAACCGCTATGGATTTACTCTAACCGCTATGGATCATAGTAACCGCTATAGATTGTGAACATCTTCACGCCATCCCTAGAAGTGGTCATCCACCTCCTGGGGGTGAACGTTGGTTCGGCGCCCCACCTGTAGTCCCTTTTTGTAAACGCCAGTAGTGCGTATACAGTCCCGGTCAAATAGGTTGCGATGCAGGCCTGCCCCCGAACCAGGGGAGTTCGGGTTTTTCTCTGGTTGGTCCCCGAAAGGGGCCGTTGTTGCTATCTCTTCCCGACCAGATCCAGTCCTGTAAACAGGATTCTACAGAGAAGCCAACTCAACCACCATCGATTGCCTGAGGCAGATCATACTTGCCAATGATGGCCACCCACAACAAGATTATCTCATAACTGGCAGACTATACTTGCCTGAAAACACCAACACTGCACCCGCGGGGAGAGGTAGCACCTTTGTAGAGAGGACCCCCCCTCACGCTGTTCCTAAATCGATGGCAATCATCAAACATCAATAAGAACATCTGAAGATCGCCACGACAAACTGAACCTTCACAACTCACAAGAACACCTTGATCCCGGAACCTGCTGAGTACCCTACCTTTTCCCCCTTTGACACACCTAGGCATGTTGCGAAAAACTATATTCTACTGCCTACGAGGGTCGAAAGAGGCTTGCCCCACGACGTCCCTGCGCGTTTTCGGCGGGCGAGACCATTTTATTATATTATAGCACAGCTTCATTCTTCGGAATTTTCCTGTTGGTTATCTGGTTTATTATTTGTCAACATAGCTTCTATAATCAAACAAGCATCCCTACAGATATCTGTCAGGATAGGAAACGATGATAAAGGAGAAAAGAAGGATAAAATAAGAAGCAAAATCCAGAGAAGGCAAACAGAAAATCCACGACAAGGTCAGTCAAATTTAAATTCATAATAGGCATATTTCAACTCTACTAGGGCCCCGGTGGAGGGGGTTCAAAATCCAAAAGTAACCCTGATGATAAAATATCTAAGGCATTAAAGGACTCCACTGAGACCGTGGAACCAGGTGAACTCGGTGACTTCTCTTCCTCTGCAGATAAGGTATTTTATTTGTCTATGATCATAAGCCTAGAGCAAGAGAAAGAGGATGCTAAAGCCAGGCATAAAGAGCTCCAAGAGAGGTTTGATAAGCTCTGCGAGGATAGCAGGAGGAAGGAGGCTCTCCTCGCCAAGTTAATAGGTGAGAGAAACTTATCTCCTCCCACAACAGGTCTCCCTTCTGAGGAAATTCTAGTGGGGGCGGAGGTACATGCAGCTCCCAGCGACACATCAAATAAATCTATTGAGTCTGATGACGGCCAGGATTGTAAGAACAAGAATACGGATGCCATCAAGCCCAGCAAGGACGCCAGAATCCTTGCAGAGCTTGATGACATCTGTCCTGACAAACCATTGGGCGATATGTTGACCACACCGGGCCTTACAAACTCCAACCAAATCACTAGCACTAAGAACCAAATGAAAAGGAAAAGGACAAATGATGGGTACGACCTTGAGCTGGACGTAGAGGAGACGGGGGACGGAGAGGGCCTTTCTATCTCTGAGAGAAGAAAGGTCAAGAAGGCTAGGAATCTCCTTCCTCTGACCACCACTGCCTCTGGACTTGCCTCCTATCTCTCGGGAAAAAACATTTTTTTCTGTGCAGTCAATAGGTTCCACAAAAACCTCCCTCTACTCTGAGGTTGTCAACACGGCACCCAGTAATCAGGCAAAACCGCCTAGTTATAACAAAAAAGAACTTAAACCAAAAACTCAACTGCCCCTTCCAACCACGATCCTGGTATTCACCAGGGTCCACCCACAGATCAGAGACTCAGACATCGATAAGGCCCTGGTGTAAATGGTCCAGGTTTACCTAAAAATAACAGATAAACAAACCTGGAAAGTCAAAGTCACAGCCCCGAACGGAGACACCAAACTACACTTTCTCAAACATGGGGTTAAAACTGCAGGACGCGTTCATGTAACTGACGAATATAGCTCCACTTCCTCCCCATACAGTGCCACAAATGCCCAACATTTGGGCACACCTCGATCAAATGCAGGGGTTCACTGACCTGTATGAGGTGTGGAGGAAACCACCTGCCCCGCGCATGCAACGAACAATCTCTGATCTGCGTGAACTGCAAAGGGGACCATTCTAGCGATTACCGCGGGTACCCCATTTCAAAAAAAGTAAAGGAGACCATCCAGATTAAATTTTGAAACCTCGCCAAACTTGAAAACGCCTCCTTCCCCCATACCATATGCTCCCTCATCGCGGGTTCATTACAAAAGTCCTAACAAAAATGTCAATATTGATCTCACAGACGTCTGCAAGTAGTACGGTCTTTTCAAATCCCAAATCTCCCACACCTTACTGAAAGCCGCGATCAGTTAAGTAACTGTTAACTTTAACAAAACTAAACAATCGATACCACTACTATTAACTGGCACACATCATTGATTAAGCTCCAGTTAGCAGTGTAGAACGCCAGGTGCGTCCAGAACAAAAGATTTCAAATGAACCAATACTATTATATTTATTTATTTATTGGTTTTATAACCCTTTATCTAACCTGAAAAGCAGACGACACTTGCAAAAATAATTCTTGAATAACTAAAGTTTTTCATTTTTTGTCTCGAAAACATAGGTTATGACCCCTCGTTGGAACGATGTCGACAAGCTCGTTCCAACGAGAGGTCATAACCTATGTTTTTGAGACAAAAAATGAAAAAAATAATGAAAATTAATTGGCGATTTTTGAGAATAGCGCTGGGCGGTTTTGATCGTTACGTTTGGTAAAGGGTTAAGGTCACATACTTTAGCACACTGGATAATCGTGACCGTGGCAGTTTTTTTTTTTTGGCGGAGAAAGCCGGAGTACCCGGACAGAACCACCGAGCATCGTCGAACAACTGCCAGCCCTTCAACATTCTAACTCTGTTCAAGATCCGCTCAAGCAGGGTTACAGCGGTTGAAGACATGTGCACCATCGACGTGCAGTATGCCTTAGTATACGGCGTCATCGTGCCCCCATGTAGGGAACAGGGATAAAGTGCGTTGCTCAACGACACAACGCGGGTCGTCCCGGACTGGAATCGAACTCGGGACCTCTAGCATAGAAGTCCAACAGTCTACCACTGGGCCACCGTGCTCCCATGGACCAATACTTCAAAGATACCGACATAGTTTCGGTCTGGGAGTCGTGGCTCTCAATGATAAAAACTCAGTAAGCAGGTTCAGCGTTGTTAGAAGAGGCGGTCTCCTCAGAAGAGGAAGCGGTGTAGCTATCCTAATAAAGCAGAACATTAAATACAAAACTAACAAAAACAGATCACCGTAATATAAACAGCTTGTCAAGAAAATCAAAGAGGCAATTAAACTGTCGGAGGCACAATCACAACCTAAGCCCCAGACACCTTTCACAAGGAGACCATACTCGGCCAGGACTAGACCATACGATCCAACTCAGTCACTATCAGGCAGTCCACCAACAACGCCGACTGCAACGGTCTCTCCATCGAGACCACCTCCTCTCATAAAGAAGCTCAAGAGACAAAAGCGCTGCTGAGTACTTATACCTTCCCCTCCTTTACCACTACCAGACAAGACACAGTTAGAGAGGGTCGAAAGGGGCTTGCCACTCACCGTCCTTGTGCCTCTTCGGCGTGCGAAACCATTTGCTCAGCGAGATCAAATCGACAATCACTGCCGACAGCAAGAAATCTGTTATTGCAACGATGAAAGTAAGATATTTAATGAGACAGTATTTGTATTATGCACAGGAAACTACAACCACTCTGTCTTCCTAGGGGACTGCAATGCTAAACGTCAATACTTCGGCTGCCAGTACACTAGATCCAACGGTGACGCCCCTTTCAATATCACTGAGAAATTTAATCTGCATGCAGTCATTAATGATAACTCCGCGACGTATATCAATAGTAACCCGCAATGTATCATCATCTTACTCCCCAATATTTATACTGTATGACTCCACCGCCATCCTCTGCATCACACGGGTACAACCTACGCCGCAACACCGACTTAACAATTCCCTTCGATCGTACTAAAACACACCAGCTGGCTGGGTCGTACTCTAAATAAGCCGCCGCATTTGTCTTTAACAATACCCAGTCGCTGTTGGCACAGTGCACACCCTCAAAGTGGACACATTACTAAAGTTGACTGAGTTGTCATATTAACCCAGTTGCATTCGCGGGAGCTCGGCGCGGCCTGTGAGGCCGGGGGGGGGGGAGGGGGGTATTTGGTGGCACTTTTGGGTTGATGCTGTCATGCCCCCGTAGTGGTATATGGATATTAACGTTAATGTTTGGATGACGCTTTAGGGCGCGTCGGCGTCGATTTTGGGGTGTTATCGGATGTCGTTTTTCTTTGGATTTCTGGGTTTATGCCGAGTGTCTGTGAGTGCATTGGGAGGGGGGGGGGGGAATAAAACCCAGTACGCACTTCTTAGACCTGTTCTTAACATCTACCGATCCCAAAGGTACAACTAAATAGTGGGATACCCAAAGTTATATTAAGATTTCCCATAATCAGTGATGCTCTTGACTGTATGCACTAATGTTAGTGTACCTTAGCGCTGCATGCAAATTGTAGACGCTGGGCGGCAGGCTTAACTGGAAAGTGTTCCCTTGAAAGTTAGTAGGTTTACATGTAGGTGTTCATTGCTTTTATCAGCTGACACGTTATACAAAGTATCATACTGACTCGAGCTGTCATCCTATCTGTGTGTTTCTGTGTGTTTCTTTTTTTTTACATATTTTATTTTATGTTTTTCTTCACTCAGGTATCCAAAGTATGGCACGACTTAGTGGTGGGCTCTGATCTGGCGGCGTGTGGACGTCTAACAACCACCAACTCCAACATAATTTTCGCAGAAAACAGCCGCACTCATTCCTCAGTAGATATGAGACGATAGAACGATCAAAGGCAAAATATGAAGAGGTCTAGGTGTCACTCGCAACCAGCGGCGTACCGCTGCAGATTGCGGGTAATACTTGGTCCTGACCACGTTCTGTAAAAACTCTCTCTTCGTAATTTGGAGCAGTATCGAAGTGTGTTCTGTGCCGGAAATAGTGCCTAACGGGCACGAATGAATCAAATCAATATCCCAACCGCCAGCACAGAGCCCACCACCGCCTCAACAATCTCAAACTGGTAATTGCCGCATAAACCTTTTCCTTGGTGATATTTTGTTCCATCTGGAGACAGCCCAGTATAAGCCTTTGGCTTGTTGCTGAATCCATTTCCATGTTTGTTGCTTTTCTGTCAATTTATGCTTGTTTCTGTATAATGTAAACATACTTTGGAAATAAATATTGTTTAAACGAAAACACACCAACGGTCATTTTTACCCAGTACTACACAGTTATGGAATTCACTGCCAACAGAAATTCGAGAAAGCAACTCACTCATACAGTTTACTAACTTTCTGAACCGCAATAAGTTCCTCGTACCAAGTTTTTTCATCAATGACAAATCACGTAAAACCCGAATATACCACTGCAGACTGCGTCTATCCTGTAGCAACCTCAACAACCACCTCTACAAAAATCACCTCTCACCTACAGCAGCTTGCAGGTGAGGTGCGATCGAAACTACTGACCATTACCTACTCCAGTGTCCGAACTATTTAGCAGAAAAGAATGCCACCATCAGACAGTTACCCTACCTCGTTAATGCTGATATTTTACTGCACGGAAGTGTTAACTATAGCAACAAAATTAATCGTCATATCTTCAAAAGTCTCCATGAATACATCTTAACTAGTAAAGGGCCAATAGGTTACCGTGCAGGCCTGCCGCCGAATCAGTGAAGATGGGAGCTTTCTCTGGGTGGTCCCGAAAATGGCCGTTGTTTGTTTTATTTGTTTTTTTTTGTCGATATTACCAACTCCTATTAATATAAGTCCATACAGAAGCTAGCTCAACTTCCATCAGTTGCTTGAGGTAGACTATACTTGCCTGAAAACACCGTCACATCACTCTCGGTGAGAGGTTGCCCTTTGTCGAGAGGTCCCCTTCTCACACCACCCCTCACCCGGGGGAAACACGAAAACAATTCAAGAACGACACAATACATCCAATCAGGAACACCAAGATCCGAGACATCTGCTGAGTACCCTCCCTTCGCCTCCTTTGACGCGCCCGGACATGTTGCACAAAACTTCATTCACCAATGCTGGTCGAAAGGGACTTGCCCCACACCATCCCTGCTCGCCTTCGTCGCGCCAACCAATTAGATCTCCCTCTCTATCTCCTCCCCGTCACATTTTCCGCCCGTTTGTTTATCCGCTCTTAGTTATCACGTGGAGGTGTCTGCCTGTGAGCTGGCTCCTGTTGTTGAAATTTTGTTATGGGTATAGGAGATTGCTTTCTAGCTTATTGTTATCGTTGTTAGAACGTTTTATTAATGGCGTTTTTTATCCGAACCTGGATATGAAGTTGAAGGAGACTGCTTTGCAGCTTTTATTGATATTGTTGTTAGAACGTTTTATTAATGTAAAAGGGTTTAATAATTTTGTTCATATTATTGGCTACTCCGCATTATTTATTTGTTATCAATAAAATGAGCGGGTATCTCCACTTAAACAAATATATTTGTTAATTGCATGAGTATCCCCTTACCTTGTTTGTAAGGGGGCGCGGTGGCTCAGTAGGTAGAGGTGCAGGTTGCAAGCCGAGAGGTCCTCGGTTCAAATCCCACATGCGGCAACCGCGTTGTGTCCTTGGGTAAGACACTTCACCCCCATTGCCCACGTTGGGGCACGGTGCCGTTGTGTACTAAGGCGTACTGCACGTCGATGGTGCACCTGTCTTCAATCAATGCGAACCCTGCTTGTGTGGAGTTGGTATGTTGGGAGCTGACAGTTGCTCGCCGTTGCTCGGTGGTTCTCTCCGGGTACTCCGGCTTCCTCCACTCGTAAAACTGTCATGGTCATGATTAGCCGTTGTGCAGAAATATGTGACCTTAAGCATCAATAAATAAATAAATAAATAAATAAATAAATTACCCTGTTTGTACAACTAAAGATCACAAACTGAATACTTCACTTGATACGTTTCGTCGGAAGCGACTGTGCCACTTTAGAGATGGTATTGACGATGCTTCAAAGTTGGCACTAGGATTGACGTGCGCCCATTTCCAGCTCATTCTATGATATTACATTTAATGATATCATTAAGGGACTCCAATAAAAATCAGATTAACTTTTTGAACGGATTGTGTGTTGCGGAAAGTTGTCAGTCGACAGGAAGGTGACGCAGTGGACTGACAATCTGTACAGAAATTGGTAATAGTTAAATCCCAAAACCCTTTGATGAAGTGGAATTAAATTGTTATTGATATTCCCGATAGAAGCGAAATGAACTGGTCCAACTGTGGAACACAATATTTATACGATTTTTCCATTCATAAAAATAAGGTTACGGTTGGGGAATATTTTGACGCATGCACTCAAAGAAGCGTCTTCTGTCATAAAATCCTCGAAGCAGCAGGTTTTAACGAGGATCCGGGGACGAGACAATCGTCACTTATTACCAGTCTTTATTCCACATTCGTTGTCAACCAATAAAATCAGTTGAAAGCGAATGCCAAATAAGGAACTGGGAATTAGTAACGGTTGTCACGTCCGTTGAGGATCAAATGCAGTTTGTTTTCCAATTAGTGTAAGTTATCGTAAAATATATTAATCTTACTTTCGTTGATATATTCAAAGTTTGGGAAGGAAAAAATGGAAATATGTCGTTTAATTCGTTTGTTTGAAGACACTTTTATTGGCAGACAAATGTTTCAATATAATTCTTGTAAACACGTTCAACCTTGTGACACTTCATAAAACGTCATGCTTGTTAATGCTTTCACAAGTTAACTATACAAACAGAACAGCTGTCGCGCGACGTGAGAATATATACCACAATTTACCAACCACACATGTGAAACACTGGATTCCATTCGATTATGACATGAAAGATTGAATTTTGGACTCACTCTGTTTGGGGGGTAAGTATCAAATGCTAGCGGGTCACACACGCATTAATATGCGAGTTACAGCATTTTTTTATGTGTGATTTTTTCATCCAAATATCTTCAATATATGTTGATATCCACAAATGTCTATAACGAGAATTCATAAGAATGACAACAAGAATCGACTGTAAACGGAAAAAAGATAAATCTAGCCAATGTTTGATCTAAAAATTGCCCAACGTTCAAGCTGTTGGGTGTCAACTTAGCCAATTAAACGGTTTAATTTGGCACTAAAAACCTCCTGTTGGTTAAACTGTTGGCATCCAAAATATTCTTACATGTACAAGTCAACGCCTCGACCTCAATGAATAGCACGGTCGAAAGAAACAAACCAATTATTCCATAATTAATCGTCATTCAATTTTAGTTATTATTTTTTTTTAAATTTTGACTGAAAAAATATGGAATGTGTCATCTCATTTGAACGAGCTCGTTGAGATCGTTCCGATGAGGTGTCGTACGGTATGTTTGTTTGGTAAAAGTTAAAAATGATCCCTTATCTAAGAAATATTTTTGAGGTGTGGTCGGACAATGTGTGTTAGATAAACAGTTGAACGTTTCAGTTCTCATTGTTTTAGCACAAAAATATCTAGGTAAGTTAACGATTTGATTTTGGCACCAACAGTTTGTGGCCAGATTGCTACAATCAGTGCTGATTTCTTCGAGCACGAGTATTTCTTCAAAATGGTTTAGAAGTTACGTAACATGGACTTTTGTGGAGACAGTTTCAAATCAGATGGCGGCATTGCTATTTGTGGAGAAATGTCTGGTCAAAATGAAATGTGGGGAAATATTACCAAACAGTGTACCAACAACCTATTTGATCAAACGAAATCATCAAATTTCTAAATCTACCTATTGACATGGATGGGAATCCAACTTGATTCTCGTGGTCGTGTTTTACCAAAATATAGAATGTTCGTCGAAACGTAAGTGTCTTATGCCATCCATCTTGAATGTTTACCAGTATACTTGGCACACTTTGAAGATGATGGCAGTGAAATAAGTATTCGCAAGCATTACCAAAAAACAATTAAGTTGTTTTTCACATTGAAAGCTCATACACGCCAAATATGTCGACCTGAAAAATAAAATTCCAGTAGGTCTAATCGGATGTGATTTTAAAGGGACGGTGGAACAAATAATAAAATGAGATTATTCTGCTGAGCTGGATAGGTCTTCGTTCAAGCTATGGTTGACACCAGATGAATTAGTCAAAACTATTCATGTCGAGGCAAAAGACTGATTATACACATCATTTTATTTATTTTACAGATTTTGCCTCCAAACATAGCTGATGACACCTCCATAAAAAATTATAGTCATCCTTTACCTAACACGAAAGTCAAATGACACTTGAAAACAAACATCCTGAATAATTAATTTTGTTTTTTGCGTCGAAAACATACCTTGTGACTCCTCATTGGAACGAGCTGAACCAGCTCGTTCCACTGAGGAGTCATAAGCTATGTTTTTTTTGAGACAAAGACAAAAAATAAAAAAAAATAATAAAAATTGAAGGGTGATTTTTGAGAATAGCGCTGGCCGGTTTTGGTCGTAACGTTACGGGGTTAAGGCAATCATAACAATCGACAGTGTACCAGTTAACAACATCAAACCTTTGGCAAATAACATTACAGAGGGGACGGAAGCGAAGCAATGGCTTGATACCCACATTGGGCGCAAACGAGAGTGACAATTTTACGTATGTTTCTCAAACTGACTGTATTTGACCGCAGTCGACAAATTACAGCCTGGGGTAAAGATAAAAACTAAAACTAACATGGAGTAAGTGACAACTTGTTGCATCTGAAATGCACACCATCCAGTTATAACGCTAAACATAACTCTGTGCCTTCACAACCTGGTTATTAGGGCCCGGCGTAACGGTTCGATCCCCGCCACGGGTAACTGCGTTGCGTTCTTGGGAAGGGCACTTAATCCCGATTGCCCAGGTGGGGACAAGGTGACAATGTGTACTGCATGTCGATGGTGCACCTGTCTCCAACCAATGCTAATCCTGCTTGTGTGGAGGTACTGCTTGTGTGGAGTTAGTTGGTGAGTATGACAGTGTTAGCTCTTGCTCGGTGGTTCTCCGTGGGTTCCCCGGCTTCCTCTGCCGGGTATAATATAATATAATATAATATAATATAATATAATATAATATAATATAATATAAAAGGGACCAGTGAAGCTTCGAAACGTGATTCGATTCGAAATCGTTCCGACGTTTTAATTCAAGTCGTACCGCATCAAATTCCAACTATGTTTCACCTCTTAAACTCTTCTTCTATAGTCAAGGCTCCTGGAGATTCCGTTCTGGGATATTCCGCCATTTTAGCTCTCCTGACTTCAAGTGAGCTTTTGTTATCACTCCCCGCTCCTGGAGATTCCGTTCTGGGATATTCCGCCCTTTTAGCTCTCCTGACTTCAAGTGAGCTATAGTTATCACTCCCCGTCCGTCCGTCGTCTGTTGTCCGTTGTCTGTCGTCCGTGCATAATGGTCTTCCCGACTTCTCCAAAAGCACTGAACCGATTCCAATGTAATTTGAGGCGAATGGTTGTTGTGACATCGCATTTTCGTCAAATCAGTTTCCCTCACCCAAAAGGGAGGAGGTGTGGGAAATGGCGTCTTCTTGCACTTATGATGCGGTGTATTCTATTATATTTATACGTATTGGTGTTTACGGTCACATACTTATGCACAATGGCTAACCATGACCGTGACAGTTTTACGGGTGGAGGAAGCCGGAGTACCCGGAGAAAACCACCAAGCAACGACGAGCAGCTGCTAGCTCCACAACATCGTAACTCAGCACTGCAGCACAGGCAGGGCTAGATTGGTTGAAGACATGCGCACCATCGACGTGCAGTACGCATTAGTACACGGCGCCATCGTGCCCCCATGTGGACAATCGGGGTGGTGTTTTTTTTTTATTAAAAGACGTCGTGTGGTGCCGCCCCCCCCCCCCCCCCACACACACACCCATCTCTCTCTCTCTCTCTCTCTCTCTCTCTCTCTCTCTCTCTCTCTCTCTCTCCCTCTCTCTCCACCACAATCAACCCATTTTAGTCCGCCACTGATAATTTCAACACAGATCACTCTATTTCAGAAACATCACATTCCGCTGAAATGGTGAAAACTGACTACTCAACTATTCCATCAAACACAATTGATTACGACGAACTTTTTGATCATATCGGCAGCTTCGGTAAATATCAGCGACTTATCCTGATTCCACTGACTTTAACATGGTTCATGTCAGCATTCTATGAAGAGAGTGCCGTTTTCATACAGGGTGTTCCGAAGCACAGGTAAGAATCATATAACAAATGATATATGACATGGTGAACGTGCGTTCACAAATCACATTTTCAGACAATGTCATAGTTTTTATCGTACAGTTGGTATATGTGCTGAAACTGCAGATTTTTATTCCCCTCTGGCACTCTTTTGGTTGCGGCGAACCCGTCCCGAAATCGGAAATTCTTTGAAATTATCAGTCAAAACAATATATTAATTTTCTCTTTGGAATCGTAAAATGTAAATTCCCCCTCCACAACACGATATTCTTTCTAACAATACACACGTTAAATGGCAGGATTTGGCAGCAAGCCAAAGGGGGAGGGTGGGGGGCTCGATATGCCGGCTTCTTTTCTATTGTTTTGAAGAAGGAGTCAGTGATGCCTGTTGATTGTTAAACAAACCAATTGTGGAAGTTTAACCATGCCAGTTCAATGGCAGCAATCAGAAGAGTCCATATTCATTATTGGGGATGACCAATCAATATTTTCAACGTGCAGCCTTGATTGGTCTACCCCACATATTTACTTAACATCCATCCTATTTAATGACGTTATGACGTATCATGTTCCTGGCCGGAAAAGGGGTCGTTGGGGTTCAAAGTGTTAAGACGGATTACTGTTATAGTCTTGTTCTAATATGTACAAGGAATTATGCGAAGAAACTTCATTGATAGGGGTTTATTGTGGAACTTCTACGGGTGTCATCCCGATTGTCCCACTTTCTAATTTTAGAAGGTAAAGACAGCGGAGAGTCGGGATTTTGTTATTTAGTTTTCTAACGGCTTGATCAAACATTTTCTCTCACAGTTTGTTTCACGTATTTTGCTGTTTCGTTGTTGAACAGAACAAGAAGGTGGTATTTGTTATACAGCATCGATGAACTATGCTAGATATTTGTGTTCATCAAAACACTGATCAATTTACAAGATATTTTTGTACATCAAAAACAGTGACTTATTATGGAATTTAAATACATGTTGAAAGAAGACGCATATTCTGTAATGTTATTTCGCCATCCAACAACCTCTCGTTCCCTGAGTTTCAATGTGTTCTATGTGCTAATACGCACATAGAACATTTTGGAATTCAGAGGAAGCTCTGTTTCAGGGCCTGTAGTATACCATGAATGTTTTTTTATCTCCTCCTTGTTGCTGGGGAGGGGGGGGGGGGGGGGGGTCCACCTAAACTAAGAAGCATTTGCGTGACTTCATTATAGGCCTGGATTTCTTTGAGGTGGTCAATTAAATGGAAAATGTTTGGATGTGCGGTTCGTATTTTTTTTTTATTTTGTTGTGCCAGCCTTCCAGATACACTATCACAATTGCTAATCACGAAACGTAAACACTCATAAAAATGCTGATAGTTATTTTAATCATGGTCGATAAGCCGCGGTTGTTGTGTTCAAATTATGATAACGACGATAACTATTTTCAAACCCAAGAGCGGGAGAGTTGGGACATCAACTGTTATAAGTTATGGCGCTTTCAGGGGGCGGATATGGTGTGATATAAGGCGAAGTGAGATCAATATTAGGAAGGCCTCGCCAGTTCTTTGGAAGAGACACAACCAAAAGGGTAATTTATGTTCGATATCGATCAACCTTCAAGTTCAATCATTCAAATCAAATCAAAACAGACGATAAAATTTACCGCCCAGGGGGAGTAACTCGAAAATATTTGGATGAACTGAGAAGGGCAGATTATTCGGGTAAGGATTCTCGCTTGAGTTCGTCTCAGACAGTGCCAGTTGGCTTCAAAACATGTTGTTGTAGTGGTTTATTTATTGTATTTATTTACATTTGTTTATTAAAATTTCTCAAAGACTGGAAGAAACATATTATAGTTGTACGTTGCTCAACAGACACACGCGCGAAATTATTTGTTGTTCGTTGAACACTCGAAATTAGGAAAAACATCGAAGCGAGCGGATGATGTCAAAAGCAAAAAGTGGGAACTGACCGTAAGTTCTATATACGGTCAGCTAGATGATACACAGTCTCATGTAAGGTCACTAGATATTGAAGATGATTGGTCAATAACAATTACTGGCATAATAAAATCCAAAAGTAGGACAATCGGGATTAAACTGTTTTAAGACGGATTACTGTTATATCCTAGTTCTAATAAGTACAATAATTTATACGAAGAAACTTCATTGATAAAGGTTTCATTAAAATATGCAGACACGTGGCCATAAAAAATCATTACCTATATTATCACTGAAATTTATTGTAAATTGGCGTGGAGGGGAGGATTTTATTTTTTATTATTTATTTTCTGTGAAAGACACGGCGAGCAAATCGGGGCCCTCTGTGTGAAAATATGCATGCATTAACTGACAGGGTGCAAACTTATTCTCGGTCGTCAAAATATTCTCGTTTGTTTTTGCCTTGGTTCAATATATGGGAGAGTGTCTGTGGGCATATAAATTGTAACATGACAAATCCATACATAAGAAATACATAGATAATACGAAGCACATGGATAGAATTTGAAGCCTAATATTTAATTACCTTGCTGGCAGATTGAGAATTTTTAAAAGCCGGACAGCCGGCAAATCGAGATATAACCAAGCGTGAAACCATCTCGTTCTAGAGGTGATATACACACAATGGGATTGCAGGAGTCTACTTGGGAACATGTGGATAAAAATGTCACTTAATCTCAACTTCATGCGATGAAATTCAATTTTAAATTTTTCTGACACTCGGTCAAGTTTCAATTAATAGCACTGGATATATTATCTTAATGTGAATACAGGGAGCACGGAGGCTCATTGGTGAAAATCGTTCGTTATAAAAAAAACATACCGCAAAAATACACATTACATGTTTACCCAGTTTGTGGACGAACCCCTAATCCACTTAAGTATAACCAGAACTGGTTGAGAGATAGACGCAGAGAGAGAGAGAGAGAGAGAGAAAGAGAGAGAGAGAGAGAGAGAGAGAGAATGGGAGATTAGGCCAACATTTTATTTACCATGTACATTCCAATAAGACTAAAATCTTCGCCCTCTGATTGGACAAAGAGCTCTTGTAGATTTTTTTTCTAAGGTTTACCGCTATAGTGGCATGTGTTTGACGTCACCGCTTTATCAGTCAGCGACTTTTTCTCGGACTTACTGAATTATTGTTCATTCGTCGGGTGCGCGAGAAGTTTATTTACTACTTGTTATCGTTAAAGTTGCCTTGTTCATTTCAGCATTTGAGCTTTGGGCTGCGAGTATGGTATTATTGGAACATGTACGTTATTGTGGTGAAGTGACGGTAACGTGGTTTGAGTGAGATGTGTGGTTCGAAGCGCCTGGTCAGTCACGATGCGCCGCACCTCGGTTGAACATGAACTCCAATCTAGAAATCTAAGACAATTTACCGCCAATCCACCACAATTACTTACAACGTTTACACTAGGGCTGCACGGTATATCGATAAACCGATATATACCGGTATTCAAACCAATACCGATTGAATACCGGTGTAATTACAAACTATCGGTTTATCGTCATTATTTATTTACCCACAATTTCATTTTCAAGATGACTTGAGTTTTTTAACTGTAGCCCCGAATGAATAATATTATCCCTTTACCCAAGGAATCGTCTGCATGTTCTCACGTAATATACAATTTCAGCAGTTGAAAAAATAATTTTCAAAAATTTCGACAAATCTATATCATGCGACCCCTCATTGGAACGAACTCGTTGAGCTCGTTCCAATGAGGGGTCACACGATATTGTTTCGTAGAAATTTTTGGGAAAAATCTTATAAACTAATTTTTAAAATAATAAATTTTGATATCGTCTCCATTGGGTAAAGGTTTTTCGAACCGCATCAGCAAGGCATGCTAATTCGTTCCGTCTGTGATGCCTCAGGTCTCGATTGCGGTACTTATGTTCATATATCTGAACAGTTTTCGATATACCGGTATACCGCGGTATTTTTTTTTTTTTTGAATACCGATACCGGTATTCAGTTTTGAATATCGTGCAGCCCTACTTTACACTATGGTATCATCATCGTAGACTCAGTGTGGTGGTTTCTTTCGAACAACTGAAATGCAGATCTCTTAAACTTGTATTTTTCTTTCGCATCATTGCGATCTAATTGTAAATAGCAGAAGGTGGGCGGGGTAGGGGGAAGGCACACTCACTACTCCTGGTATGTGACCGAAAAATCTATCGTATGATTTCTCTCTTCTATGAGCTTCAAATACAAAGAAAATAAACATCTGAGACTCCATATTTAACTTCCCGACGAGCTTCTCCTTTGACCCTGATGGTACATCATTTGCCTGTCCAGATTCATCAATTTGTAGAGAAAAAGGTGTATGCGTTACGTGAGAGAAGATCAATCAATATTTTCAACGAGCAGCCTTTGGGGTGCACGTTGAAAATATTGATTGGTCCACCACACAAATTCACGAGTAGCTATCTACTTTATGATCCAAGCTCGCGATCCTGGTGACGGTAAAGCGTTATTTATGATTCAAAGGGTTAAACCCAATGTTTCAACTGGTAGAACATTCGTTCCTACGGAGCCAAAGAGCATTTTTCGCAGTGGAGCGTTAGTCCCAAACATAGTTTTGTGTCCTACCAAGCTACTAAGGCACACCTACCAGCACAAGTATATAACAGTGTGTGGGTGTTCTTCTACGCCCGTGCCACCTTCCACCCAGTTCGAAAAGATTCCCATGCCCATGTTCCACAGTCAACAGACAGTTCAGTAGCCTTTAGTCGCCTAACATATCACGGGATGCAGATTATGTTCATGCTTAAATAAAAGGTTTATTCCCTTAGGTATGGGAACCTACGAAGGCCCTACACCTCGTACACATTAGCACATACTCGGATGGCCTCTGAATTGGTGAGTGCAACTCTATACAATGTAGGAGGAGACTCAGATTTGCGATATACCTACGCTCCGAAAAGGGACACTTCCTTCGTCCTCTTCTCGTATGGTAGCTATACCACTCGATACCCTACTTCTAGACTCAATGAGACGAGATGGCAGCTTTAAGCCTTTGAACACTGGTGATATCTTCTATTTCAGTTCAATAGCAGCAATTGAAAGAGTCCATATTTATTATTTGGGTGCAGCCCCATTAATATTTTCAACGTGCAGCCTTAGGGCTGCACGTTGAAAATATTTATTGGTCTACCTCATACATTCACTTTGCAGCCGCCCTACTTAATGAAATTATGACGTATCACGCTCCTGGGTTGGGAAAGCGACATCTCGGGTTCGAAGGTTTACAGTTCTGTTGCAATCGAATTAATTTTTATGAACACATTATTGTCTCTTCTCAGTACAACGAAGCATTAGGACAGAGCTGTACTGTTCTGGAAAAAATGTCCATGTATTTATATTCGGCAGTTGTCATATTGATTGCAATTTATGGCCTCTGAGTCTCTACAATTGTCTCGGATGAGTGACAGAAGCTTCATCCTCTCTATAAATATTTGGAAATCCCCTCGAGACCTCTCCTGGTCCACTCAAATTCAAGCAGAGGCGTTGCTATACTTTTCAACAACACTTTCGGTTTCACCATACACAAAAGTATTTTAGATGAGAATGGAAATTTTATAATTCTGGACTCTACCATCAAGAAAAAGATTAACCCTATCAGTTGTCTGTGGTCCTAATGATTATAAGCTACAATTTTACGACGAGTTATTCTGTAAAATCGAAAGCATGGGCAATGATTCAATAATAACAGCAGGGGATTGGATCGTTCCACAACATTACGAAAAAGATACAATTAAATATAAGCAAAAAAAAAAAAAAATCAAAAAGGCAAATAAAAAATGATTTAACTCAATAGAAAAACTTGATTTATTTGATGTTTGGCGTTTAGCAAATACAGAGGAAAGGCTTTATACCTGCTGGGAGCCTGAAAATAAAATGGCAAGGTTAGACTACTTTTTATTATCATCAGACTAACAAATTTTTCATGTAGCGTGGCCTAGCTTTTCCCTGTATAAATTAAATATTTTTTGGGTGAAATAAAAGAATATCTGGGAGTGGTAGACTGGACTTGTGTCACCACAGGGATGAAATATGGTCTATTGGTTTTCTCTTCCCTGTTCTGTGATGTTATATCTGCTCTCCAGTTTGGTCACAACCGTATTTTGCACAGGATGGTTAATTCCAAGGTCTCGGGTTCTCTTAGTTTGTTCCGATCAATCTGTATTTGATTGTTGACCTCGTGGAGGGCTGGGGGTAAGAACAGATTGAGGCAGAGGGTAAAAGATGGCAATTTGTGAAGGATGAAAATTCATCATGAAATAATGAATGTACGAGAAGTGCAACGCAGCAAATTAAAATATTTCTATTTTATTCATGTTCAGATTTGCATCAACACAGCTTAAATACATTTCTGTGGTTTTCAATACTAAGTCATTTTAACATTTAATACACATGTTTTGGGGAAAACATTTTATGGAAATTGGAGAATAATACTTCCCAGGTGAAATATTTGGTCGACTGACTAAGAGGTGCAGTGACCTCATATATTAATAGTATTCACAGGTAAATATACTATATCCATTATTATAACAACATGTTATTTGCGCTTGACTGAATGTGAAACAGGAGCAGGAAAAATTATGCCTTTTCCTCTGGTGCCGTCATATTCGAAGGCCCTGATAGTGGATTCTGGCACACTGTGACCAGAATTCCCGAGATCCGGTTCTTATTTAGTTCACAATAATGTTCACTGAAATCTTGCGCTTAGTATTGGGACAGTTTTTCTTGTAAAGATTCTGCAGTATTTTTTGACTGGCTTTTGTTCTGGTACCTGGCGGGTGATCATGCTCACTGTGATAATAAACTGGTTGAGGGCAGGATGATTTTTGGGTGTCTGAATTTGATGTTCAAGATTGGTTTTGTTGCAAATTATTGGAGAGTGCCAACAGCCGCTCTCTGATAATTATTAATAAGACAGATTCATATAAAGAAAATTTTATTTGCGTTTGAATGAATTAGATAGTTGAGCCAAAAAAATGTTGGTTTTTCCTCTGAATTCGTTATTCAAAAATTGTTTAAATAAAATTTTATTTGCTTTTGACTGAATATGAAACATGAGCCAGAAAAAAAACGTTGGCTTTTGTTCTGGTACCTGGTGGGTGTGATCATGCTTACTGTGATAGTTAACTGGTTGAGGGCTAGATGATTTTTAGTTGTCTAAATATGTTGTTCAAGATCTGTTTTGTTACAAATTATTGGAGGGTGCTCTCCGGTAATTTTTAATAAAGCGGATTTATATAAACAAAATGTTATTTGCGCTTGACTGAAAGTGAACCATGAGCCGGGAAAATGATATATTTTGCTCTGGTGCCCTCATATTTGAAGGCCCTGCTAGTGGCTTCTGACACACTGTGTCCAGTACTCCTGAGATTGGATTCTTATTTAGTTTACTATAATATTCATAGAGATCTTGTGCCGTAAGTTTAGTATTGGGACAGTTTTTCTTGTAAAGATTCTGTATTATTCTGTTGTATTTTTGGACTGGAGTTTCCTAATTTTATGTCAGAAGGCGGCATTCTTTTTTAAGATGTGCTTTTACTTTAAAATGTGCCAGACAGATCAAGGTCGTTTGTTGTGTATCTTATTGATGCGTGAGCTTTTCCTCCAAAATAATTATTTCCAAAACAATTATTTTGTTCTTCCTAAAGACTGAACAAAGTCGAAACAAAGATAAGTGAGCCGCCGTAACCTGGCGAGTGAACATGCTTTCTATGATAATTAACTGGTTGAGGGCTAGATTATTTTTGGTTGTCTGAACTTATTATTCAAAATTTGTTAGTTGCAAATAATGATTATTAATAACACAAATTTATATAAAAAACAATATTGTTTGCGTTTGAATGAATATAAAACATGAGTCAGAACAATGATAGCGTTTGCTCTGTATTTATTATTCCAAATTTCTTTCGTTACAAATGTTTTTTTAATAAAAGAAATTTATAAAAATAAAATATTATTTGCGTTTGACTGAATATGAAACATGAGCCAGAAAAATGTAGGCTTTTGTTCTGGTACCTGGCGGGAGATCGTGCTTACTGCGATAATTAACTGGTTGAGAGTTTGATGAATTTTGGTAGTCTGATTTTGTTGTTCAAAATTTGTGTTGTTACAGATTATTGGAGAGTGGCAACGGGCACTCTCCAATGGTCTTTAATAGGGCGGATTTATATAAACACAATATTATTTACGCTTGACTGAATATAAAGCTTGAGCATGGAAAATGTTGGCTTTTGCTCTGGTACCCTCATTTTTGAAGACCCTGACGGCGGATTCTGACACTCAGCTAATTACATACTGGAAGGCTCACTCCAACTAAATGAATTAAAAGAAATTAGGGAAGAATGCCTTAGGGCTACGCGTTGAAAATATTGTTTGGGCTACCAGACACATGAACTCAGCGACCATCCTACTTAATGAAATTATGGCCTACCATGCCCCTGGCCGGAAAAGCGGTCGCTCGTGTTCAAAGGGTTAATAAGTTGAAATAGAACTGATTTCATCATGCTGCTTTGCATTGTGTGAGGGCACAATGTTTCTTAGTCCCATATTATTAAGCTAATCTATTCAAAGTGGTGAGTATGCATTACTTTGTCAGTTCAAATATAAATGCATGTATATGTGATTAAAGATGCAAGGGCAGTGTTTCATCCAATGAACCACGATGTTGAACCTTGCGTGATTTAACACCGACGCTCCCCGTGAGGGCATACTACTGCCAAGATGACAGTCACGTCCGATTACCATAATCACAACCACATGAAAGATGATAAAAGAATTTTTGTTTTTGTTTGTTCTTTGTCTTTTTTATTTTTTTTTTTATCAAACACCCCTAATCTAAACACCATATCGCAGAATCCTCTGCACCTAACAAGGTGGCACATCAGGCTGCCACCGGGTACTTCCTGTCGTTGAGCATAGACATGTATATAATTTGTACACTTAGTTTTTCATGCAATTTGGTCAAATGCATGGCTGAGACAACTTACGTCTCTACAGAAACACGTTTGTGAGATGTTCATTGTACATTGGTGTAAACTGTCATATTGGCAATATCATGCTATTATTCACAGTCAGCTCATGGGGATTAATTGAAAACAATTCAAATCAACAGTTGACCCATTTTACAACATCACATCAACACGTATCAATTAGAATTAGAGTCGAGTTCACCCCAAAATCTGCAAATAACCCAATAAGAAATTGTTTTTTCACTGATTCTAGTCTTTGTCTTGGTCGGAGATTACTTTTCCTTGTAATTATCCACTTGTCCCGTAGAGGAGATATTGAACCAAAATCAGGCCCCGATAACACCACCTCCCAGGACACCATTTGCGTATTGCATTATAACATTCGAAGTATTCGGAATAAACGTGAAGACCTCACCGATCAACTCGATGAATACGATATTGTTTGTTTTCTGAGACATTCGACGCTGGGAATATCACACTTCTCAACTTCCAGTACCCAGATAGAACAAACAGAAACCAAACAGGTGGTGGCATAGCAGTTTGTTTCTCAAACGTTCTTTATTTTAGATCAAAAGAAGACCTGAAGTTTGACAATGGTAACTTGTGGTGCGAGGTTGGTGGAAGATATAAATTTATTCTTTGTGTAGCTTGCTGTCCTGAAAACTTTTGTACTGTAGAATGTTGAAATTTCAAGAAAAACTTAACATAGCATTAACTCTCTACCCATATGTAGTTATAGTCGGAGACTTAAACTGCGATCTTATGAAAAATCGCACTCCACTGAATGACATAATAACTAACCTCGGCATTGCAAACGTCATGTCCGAACTAACGCGGATTACGGCTTCAAGCCAGACCTTGCTTAACCCAATAATCATAAGCGACACTATGAATCCCAGGCAGGTCGGAACAATGGACGTTGGATATTCCGACCATAAAACAGTTTTTTGTCATGCTTGAATTTCCCCGCCCTGACCAAATTGTTAAAAACCGAACTGTGTGGAATCACACAACGGGCAACTACATGTATCATAAAATCAACACTTTAGTCAGTGAAACTGATTGGGAAACATTCATCAACATCCACCAGGGACATTAATGAACCCGTAACAAGAATTACCAAAACTTATTTACAAATCGCCGAACAATGCATACTACAACATAGAATATCAATACATCACAAAGACAAGCCATGGTTTGACAATAATCTAAGAAGAGACATACGCCATCGAGACCACGCAAGACGCGACGCTTTAAAATTTCAAACAATGAGATATTGGAACAAATACAAAGAGCATAGAAACAAAGTAAACAATATGAAACAATTCGCAAAACATAACTTTTACAATAAAATTGGACGAATCGCTGTCTTATGACAGAGACCCCAAACATTTTTTGGCACACTGCTAACATGTTCTTATGTAGTGTCAGTGGAACGGGCATTCCCCCACTCTGTCAAGTGACTTACACCGGGTCAAAAATAATTAAAACTGACAAAGAAAAGACTGAATTACTAAATGAAGCATTTAAAAAAAACAAACAGTAGACTAGATGCCCGAAATCATAACCTTCCAGGTATCACAGAACTAAATATTTTCCCATAGGCCTCCATTATAACGTTCAGGCGAAACAAACATATGATCGCATCACTTTAATTTTGGCTTTCAAATATCTTTGTCAAGTATATCACTTCAGACAAGTTTTTCTGACCCGAAAACAGGGGGCCATGCAGCAAATAAGAGGGAAAAATGCCACGAAGGGAAGCACAGCTCATGTACACATATTTTTTCAGGGAATTCCCTACAAAACACACAAACAGTAAATTGTATCCTTTAAGTTCAAAAGTCATTAAATCGCCCCCCCCCCCCCTTTCATCAGGAATATTCAATAATGATGCAAGGTCTCAAAAGAATGTTTCAAAATTGTATTGAAGCAATATATTTCCCCAAGGATGGTTATGTTTAGAGATTGAACTATTTCAAGGTGGGTAACTCTAATTCAAATATTTAGTTCAGCGATACCTATAATTATCCCCAACCCAATCAAAAAGACATTTTACCAGTTCCATGAGATAAAAGAGTCATTTCTGCATTAGAATCCAACTTTTGGTTTCTGCTTCATGGGAAATTTGCTCTTTTAAGGAAAAGTGTCCAAACTTTTTCAAATGGGCTAAAAAAACTGGTATTGCCTCCAAAAGATTTTTCTAGCCTGTTACCTAATAAATTAGCTGAGAGGGATGAGAATTTACAGCTTTCTTTAAAAACTACCCTGATCCCAAAATAAACCTGAAATTTGCATCAGCACACTATTTGGGGAAAAAATCTGTCCCATTTAACCACACTGCAAGCAAAGCAACGTCCCAACCCTCTCAAAACAATATAAATGTCAGTTGTATTTCACAAAACTGGGGAAACAGCTATATACTTCACCAATATAAAAGGCCTCTGTCATTTTATCCCAACAACTGATGTAAAATTTTCTTCTACCTGCTGATGTGGTAAAATATAGCCCTGAATAAGACCCCCGGTATGCCTCTTTTCATCAAAGTCTATGATATAATTAATAAATTAATTGATATTGACCCAAAACAAACCTACTGTGATACTAAAGTTCCCATTTGTGATATTTTTTAAAACACATTTTAAAACACATTCTGGTTTCGGAAGGCATTTTACATTGTGTTTGATGATTTTTTTGCAACTTCTGTAAAGAAAAATCCTCAGTTTCTCAATTAAGGTACCTAGTATCATTGGTATGCCTATGTCTAAACATAAAGCAGTGTTTTTTTCCTAAAGAATGACCATTACCTGCTACTGCGGTATCTCAAAACACAGTTAAAATGCCTAAAACCATCAAATATTGATTCTATAGTGCTATGCTTGTGCTGCAAGTCCTCATCAGTCCACTTTCACAACTTTTGTTTTAATCCCCACAGACACATATTCTGACAAAAAGGTGAAATTGTAGACAATATGTTTCTAAAGTGGATGAATTAGAAATTTGCTTCTAGAATATATCTAGATGTTTAATATATTTGTTGTGTGTGGAGAGGGGTGGGGTACCGATGAAAGATAGTCAGCTGCCAATTATTAAACATAAAATAAAAACCACAGTGGAAGAGCCATGACAAGGTTGTCATATAGATAAATAACTCAGGGGACCATGAGTGCTACAGTCTCAAAGTAAATCATAAAAAACTGAAAGTGTATGATATTAACATTAGCCTCCAAAAACATACTGTACAGTCTTTCCAAATGTTTATAATCAGCAGAAGGGTTAAGTATGTGTGGGAGGCGGACATGGTTCAAGGAGAGAGCAATTTTTCACAACTGTCACACATTTGTGCTTATCATGGGACCCATGACAGCACTAGTACTAGATTGCTATATTGTTAGCTATGCACAAATACCATTCGTTCACATTTGTTACTTTATTATGTTATTTTTTCCACTGTAGCCCCCCCTCCCCCCTAATTTGTGTTCCAAAGGGGGAACCACGGTTTAAGTAAATGTGTTAATAGGATAAGGTGGGCTGTTAGTTAGCAGCTGCCAGATGTTATTGTGTGCTCCTGTGGAATACACTTGCTCAAAATGTGAATTTTCTTGTCTTGACAGCTTCAGTTTTATTTTATATTGCTGACTGTGACAAAAATGAAACTTTTCAAAACAATAAAAGAGTTTTGCAAGGTATGTGCCCCCCCCCCACCCCCACCACCCAGTATACATTTAAATGTGAAGTAATCCCCCAAAATAATAACTGAATCTGGTTTGGAAGCAATAAAACATATTTCCTATAGGTCTCACAGAACTAAATTTATCCTATAAGCCACCATTATAACGTTCAGGCGAAAAAAAAATCTTTAATTTTAGCATTCAAATATCTTTGTCCCTTCAGACAACCTTTTCTGACCCGAAAACAAGGGGTCATGCAACAAATAAGAGAGAACAAGTGACACGAAAGGAAATACCGGTCACCTGCACATATTTTTCAGAGAATTTCCTACAGAAACACACAAAAAGTAAATTGTATATTTTAAGTCCAAAAGTCATCAAATCACCCTCTTTTTTATAAGGAATATTCAGCAATGCAAGATGTCAATAGAATGGTTCAAACGTTTATTGAAACAATATATTTTCCCAAGGCTGTTTATTTTTAGATATTGTATCATTTCCGTGTGCAACATGTCAAGGCGGATATCTGTAATTCAAAATTTAGTTCAGCGATACCTCCAGCATCAACAAGTCGTTGCAATGAGTCAATCACTGAGGTGATAATCACTGAAGAAGATGTTATTAAAATACTCAAAACTCAATACTACAAAGAAGGCAACTGGTGACGACGGAATAAGTCAGAGAATGTTTTACGGTAAGTCCCCATTGTGCGGCATCTATCCACAAGAATGGAAGCGCGCGGACTTAATCCCTCTATTTGAAAACGGAGACTGCAGCGACTGTAACGATTATAGGCCAATTTCGTTGCTCCGCAGTGTGGGGAAAATAATGGAAAGAAGAATAATTTTTAACAGCTTATTCTCGCACTTCGATGAACACCAACTATTATACAAACTACAGTCGGACATCTTACCCCCAAACAGCACCGTCTTCCAATTATTGGAGACATACAACTTTTGTTCCAAATTTTTGATAGAAAGCTAATAACATGTTTTTTTTGTGACATTTCAAAGGCCTTTGATAGGTGTGCGCACATGCTTGATCTTTAAACTGCTGGAAGATGGAAATACCGGTACCCCTCTTAGATGGCTGAACAGACAGTTATCTATCAAATAGGGAACAACGTGTCCTACTCATCGGATGTCAGTCTAACTGTATTGCTGTTAAAGCAGGAGTCCCCCGAGGATCGGCCCATGGTCCAATTCTGTTTCTAGTGTACATTAATGATAATGAAGAATTACAAGACTTTTTGCAGATGATACATGTCTTACCAGCTGTGGGAAGTCTGTCTCAGACCTCACAGCTGTACTAAACAGCGACATTGAAAATATAACCGTGTAGGCTCAATAGTGGTTAGGAACTTGTAATGCGCAAAAAAACACAAGTAATGTTATTTTCACTAAGTGGGTGCTCAGCACTTCCATCAATAAAATTCGGCGACTCAATTCTTCCTACAAAAAGTGAACACAAGCATGGCTTAACTCTCCAATCTGACCTGTCTTGGGATCGCGATGTCAATTTAATATGTTCTCGTGTTGGTTCTAAATTATCACCACAACTAGGGAAATTAAAATCTATCCTCATCAGGATTATGCTAGCCCCGTTTGCGGTGGAGCACCCAGTACCGGTGTAAAAGGAATGGAAGTCTGTAGGAATTTTCCTACGGACTTCCATTCCTGTCACACCGGCTTAAAAGTCTCGATGTGTTTCACTGCGAGGCAGTGTGCATAATATCGGGACTAACAATATTAGAAGTAGGGTGGAATCCACTTGGTAAGAGACGTTACACCCAAAGAATGGTACTGTTCTACAAAATTGTAAACGGCCAGTCCCCTGGATATCTCTTAAGCAATGCCTCGAACTTTATTCCCATAGCCCTACGAACTGAACTGTTCAAAAAATCTTATTTTCAAGAAGCATAGCTAACTGGAACAACCGGGTCGAAACAAACATTACCCATCACTTGGAATTTTTTAAAACAAACGTATAACACCCTCTAATATACGGTTCCCGAAGTACTTTAATGTACGTAAATGAAAATACAGTATAATGCCCGCCAGAATACGAAGCGAATGCAGCGAACGAAAATCAGATACGTTCACCAATTATATTTCCAGTTCTCCTGAATGTACATGTGGTAACGCTAGAGAAGGTGCACATTATTTCTTCTTTGATTGCGATTTATATTCTCAAGACAGGGCCGAACTTCAAAACAAATTGTCAAAACTTATAACCAACGTGGGTCAACTGTGTTACGGAGACTTCCCCTGTCAATAAAGACAATACGGACATATTTCTGGCTGTCCAGCGATTTATTAAAAATTCCAAAAGATTCGTTGGCGGTTTGTAACTGGTGTGAATATTTATATACATACACATAGGTATCTTAACGGTATCTGTATACATATACACAGCTATTTTAACTGCATTCAAACGAGCGCGTAACAGTGGTACCAGGGTACCAGTGACTTATGCTGAACGAATACATGGTATATTCGTATTGAGACTGCTTTGCAAGTATATTTTTCGGGTTACAAACAGGTTTGTATCATAATCGCTTTACTGTCAATTCTCTCTCTCTCTCTCTCTCTCTCTCTCTCTCTTCTACCTTCGTATTCGGTATGTTTTTCATGTTATTATTTTTGAAGTTTTTGTTCTTTTCTTCTCTTGTGCACTTACATTTTTGTTTACAAATGTATATCGCCAGAAGTTAATTGAAATGGTATTACCTACGGATAGGAGGGATGCTAAAGTGGTACGCACTTGTCCTACAATCCATATTGTACTTATGGTGCAATAAAATGTTTAAACTGAACTGAATATGGATAAACAATTCTCACTAATCTCAGGCTTAGGGATTAACTTTGATAAAACTGAATTACATGGACAGGTTCAAAGCGTAGTTGTGATGAAACAAGTATTGTAGAATCATTCCAGATCTTTTAAAATTCAGGGGATTGAATTCAATCTATATAGTGTATATACTAAATAATTATGCTAATAAAATGCACAAAATTGAAAACTTATTAAGCGACTTGTAGTTTTGTAACTTAACATTTATTGGAAAAAATAACCTTATATAAACATTGGCTTTACCAATTCTTTTTAAAAACGGCGGAATCAAATTTTCCCATGTTGAAACATATAATCGTGCTCTCAAAATGATTTGGATTAAGAAACTACTGGACTCATCCTCGTTGGTTGCGTGGAAAACCCCCGTAATTGACGAATTAGAAATGTTTGGAACTTACAAGCTTTGACACTTACATGAAGAAGGTTTACAAGTGATTGGGAAACATGTAAACACATTCTGGGGGGATATTCTTCTGGCCTGTGCTCTTCTGGACAATAAAAACCCTACAACCCCTTCCGAAAATACTCGGTGAAACTATTTTAAAAAAAGGTGTAATAAAGGCATTTACTTCGTGAATGACCTAATATCTAAAAACAACGACATCCTAACCTTCTCAGCCTCTACCAACAATTAAAACATCTACACCCCATTTACAGTTTTTCAGGGTATTATAAATGCATTACCCACAGCTTAGAAAACTGCGATAAGATCCAATAAAAATTGTCCATCATTCAGGATACAAACGTTGGCACGTTAAAATCTACCAATAAAGTCTCTCGAGCCTTTTATTTTAATTGTTAGGAACTGCACACAACACCTCCTATTCAGACGCAGAATAAATGAAATGGGGTTTTAGATATAAATCTGCACTCGAATGATTGGAACTTTACATATATAATCCCATTTACAATCACGGACGATACATATTTACAAACATCGCATTTCAAAATAGTACATAAACTTTCTATATAGGAATTCAAAACTTTATAAATGCAAACTCTCTGAAACGGAACTGTGTACTTTTTGTTGCAATACAACGGAAACAATATTTTACTTGTTTTGTGAATGTTCTGTTGTCAAAACAGTTCTTCCGAATTGTTCTGAACATTTGAGGGACAAATGTGATGTTGAGTTTTCGTTAACCCCAGAATATGCTACCTTAGGCTACAGATACCCATGTCCCTTCTAAGAACGTAACAAACTTCTATAAATTATGTTTATCTGCAGAAAGATTATTAATTTCTGCAAAGTGAAAAAGAATCTACCAACCTTTTCAGGATTCATTGAACAATTAAGAAATTACAGAAATCTAGAACTCATATCTAAATATTCAAACTCAAAATAACGTACAAAGGAAATAAATTTAAGATTGGATACAATCAGTTCTCTGCTAACTGGTTAACCCCTTTTACAGTTTGGTGGACTGAGTCGCCTTGGCCCTTTACCAAACATAACGTTTCTGAATATAATGTACCCTGCTCAAAATGTCATATTAATTTTTGTTGATTCTTCCTTCTGGCCCGCACTTCTGCCCCTTGGTGGCGCGAACACGACGCGCTTGTTCCAGTGGGGCTGGGAGAGGACTATAGAAAGGAATGCTGAAACTGTAGAGTGGTTGCTATATAGCCTTTACATTGGGTAAAGGGTTAAGCCATCTCCCATAATTTTAGGTTAATTCTTTTCGATTAGACACTGATTGAAAGGTAAATCCGTGTAATTCACTAGTTGATACACAGAATGGTTTGGTCGGTGCATTTTTGGACGTGTTGAAAGACGTTTCCCTCCACATCAAATCAGATAACCAATTTACAGCAGTCATTACAGACATCCTTACACGGTCGCCACTCAACCATCCCTACAATTTTGGCGAAGTGGAGAGGTTACGACAACGGTGTTGATACACAACGACAGTCATACACTGATGTAATCATATATTTGTACATGTATGTTCACATGATATGCATGAAGGACACCGAATCGCTGGCGAAACACACACGGCACCATCTTGCAACATCATACTTTAGACACCAACCTTCTCTATAGCGCAGCTACAAAGAAAACCCCATATCACTACAAAGTAATAACGAAATTTGCCATCTTTGTGTTATGAAAAACAATTTTCTCTAAATTTTATCCACAGAAGAATAAATTCTTGTTGCTTGTAAGTAAGAACCCAAGATCTGCATAAAAATATGAAGAAACTCTCCTAGTCTTGCTTTATTGCACTCGGCAGCTGTCTTCGATTGCTGTTTCACTCAAGAGCCTCCTATGAAGTATATCTGGAGGCCACGAGATTTTTTGTACCGCCCCTGCAAAGTTTCAAAAGCCAATTGACTTACAAAACCAGATTCACATCTATCAATGTTCGGGAGCCACCACCACATAAACTGGAATGAATGTTTATTCCAATTTTTTTTTATCTTTTTTTTGACAAACATGAAGTTATCACCCGCACACAAACCCGTAAACATTTTATGCGAAAAAAGGTTTTGGTTCAGGTTACATGAAATACCAAAAATAGGGTCGATCATCCAGGACTTTTTTTATTTTAATATTTAAATTCCGCATGTGCATAATTGCGTTGGATTTCTTTCAGAATTGATTGATTGCTTGCCAGCTTGACACATCCGCTGTCCGCTTTTGTGATGCAGTACTGTATGTATCAAACTAAATTCAATAAATGAATCACGAAAGAATATCTGTATCTGTTTGTAAGCAAATAGGATTTAGAATTAAATCCACGGCATTCTGTGCGCAAACTCCACGAAAAGTGGGTAAACGGGAATTTTATGTCGATAAGTACTACATTATTCTGTTCAAAGTAGATTTATACTACGTTATTCTGACCCTATCTGTTCCGCACGGGACATTTATATATTCAATAGCTTCTGTTAAATTATCGATTTCTGAGCTGGATTGTAACAGCACTGCGACATTTTAGCCTTTACATTTCAGATGTTGGTGACAGATTCGGATATTTCTTTCAAAAATGGGGAGAGGGTGCGGTAGATGATCGGGGATAAGGGAGGTGTTGCCAACATTTTTCTCATTTATTCTTAATTAACGATAGATTGTGTAAATAACCATGACGTTGAATTATTCTTGGCGGGACTATTTGTGAATTTGAATAATTTGGTGGCAGTGTCTTAAAGATTGTGGGGCAAAATGTCCAAACTGTTCAATTTATTTAAATCGTCCTTGCCGATGTTATCACTTCTTTCGCATTTTCATGTTCTGAAGCATATGCAACGTGCCAACATGGAAATGTACAAGTTCCATGCTTCAAATGGAAGGACAGAGCGTCAAATTTAGAATTTGTATATTTTCAGAATTCTTCTCTAGATTGTCTAAACAGTTATAGTCACAATGTTCAAAGCCCTCGTCGTTGCATTCGTATTTTACCATTTAACGAATTCCGGGACGAAATAGTTATATTTGTGACAATACAGTTTGTTGTTCTAAAATTCCAAACTCGTTGACATTAGTTTTTTTACAAACTGCTGTTTATACAGTTTCAGTGATACACGGTATTTGGTCATGTTAATGGATCCGCTTCAGAAATAATAATAAGTCTATGCGTAACAATATATAGAGAGATGTGACCGAAGCGGCGTAAGGTCACACGAGTCGATATTCTGGCATTCCGATCTTATTATTATAAACCAGCTCTTGCTGTATTGCTCATCTGATTACGTCTTCATCCGATTCGTCGTATTGCTTCTAGTTCAACAAGCTTCTAAACCTAGGAATTATCTTCGGGCTAGAAGAAAATTGAAGAACGAGAACCATGGCCAAACGGTGGCATTCGCACCAAACAAAGGAGACTAATGATTACTTAAGTATTGGCTGACGGAAGACCATAATACATTACACAACACAGAACGATTATAGCTGTTGTGAAGGTAGAGAATATCATTATGTGCAGCCTCTACCCCTCACCTTCTGGAACACGTCGTCACACATTGCGTTAAACTCCACAAAAAAACAAACAAAGAATCATGGAAAAGTCATTTCTATGAATTCATTTCTTATTTTTTTCCAACCAGGCCGAACCATGGTTGGTCCAGAGTTCTCAGGCCACTAGTCTCATTATGTAAGTAATATTCGATGCTGCTATGGCCTGGAACTAGTCTATTCATTGAATAGTCCATCGCCTGTGTTTAGATTCACTCGTCTGGAATATATCAGTAGCTCGGAAAAGCGAATCTATCTTCGATTTTCGGACGAGCTGATATATTCCAGACAAATGAATCTATAAAATACAATAAAAATTAATTTTCAATTAATCAGCGCAAGAAATGATGCTCAATCGAGACTTGATTTCATTGAATATTTTAACCCTTTGAACCCCAGGTGCCTCGTTTCCGGGCCAGGAACGTGATTCTTCATGATTTAATTAAGTAGGATGCCTGGTAAATTAATATGTTGGGTAGACCAATCAATATTTTCAACGTGCAGCCCCAAAGGCTGCATATTGAAAATATCAGTTGGTCTACCCCCCCCAATAATGAATATGGATTCTTCTAATTGCTGTTATTGAACTGACATGGAAGATACCACAATGGTTTAGAGGGTTAATGGTATATATTACCATTATGAATACTCACCACAGTCGCAGTTTCTGCACATTGAAAATATTAGTTGGTCTACCCCCAATAATGAATATGCATTCTTCTAATTGCTGTCATTGAACTGACATGGAAGATACCACAATGGTTCAGAGGGTTAATGGTATTACCATTATGAATACTCACCGCAGTCGCAGTTTTTATTACGCCGCGTAGTTTCACTAATTGTGTTAATATCTGGACCGTTTAAAGGCGAATTAAATATTTATTTATGGAATATTATAATGAAGCACGAAATGATATCTGTATATCCCCGTTAGTGAAGAAGCATCACATTACATCAAAGGTAGTCTGTGAACAAACTCTAGGAAAAGTGGGAAATAAACAATCCATAACAGCTTCGAATTCCTTACAGAATTAGTGTGGTGACCTGAGAGCGTGAACCAGAGCGTCTCAAACCTTACTTCGATTAAGTGGGAATGGAGGATAATATACGGTTGAAACACCGCTGGGAGATATTTTCATCTTATCCATAGATGACACACATATACATCAGCCGTGTATTTCTTGGAATCGCTGACGCTTGTTACTATCTATTTATTTTTTATTTAAAATAAGTTATCTGGTATACCTTCACTCCGATTGCCCTTGCAAATTAAATTACCACCCCACCCTCTATCCCACCCTGAAAAAATCGAGTCTGTATTTTATTTTTAGCAGTTTTAAAAGTGTTTATTCCTAAAGGCATTTTCATGCGATGTTCTACTCCCCCCCCCCCAAAAAAAAAAAAAAAAAACCCTTACAAAATAGAATTTGCTTACCTCTCAAATGCAGCCATTATTCGAGCAATCGGTGCAATGGGTAGTTGTTTTTAGCATAGCAACCTTTAACAATAACTTTATTTTGTGATTATAGCTGCATTTGTACCGAAATATTTGTCGCAAAATGCTAGCAGAAAGGTGAAATTATCGTTGTGTGTTACATAATTTTGCAGAAAATCACTACATTTGGGCCGTTCGTAGCCGATGGAGAAGTGGGTTAATGTTGCAAAAATTATGTGGTGATTTTGTCGTATCATATTAAACCCGAATAATAAAAACGAAAAAAAAAAAAAACAGAAAAGCGCTATAACAAATAACTTACCCCCTGAAAAAGGTAACCCACTAGATTCACTAAAACCTTTCAGATAAGGTCATAGGTCACAATTTTAACGGGATTTTCTAGGAGAAGGTTCCGCACCTCCCAGCGCACATTTCAGCGTCCACACTTCCAAAGCCCCCTCCCCCGCCCTCCTGGTTTCTATTCGGGAGATTTGAAAACGGTAGTTCTTTCTGATTTTTGATGTGATTACAGAAACGACCTCTGTTTACTAATGTAACTAAAAACATGTGTACACTGGAAAGCAAGAGTGTACGATCGGGTTGGGGGTACAGGGGACTCGTGTCCCCAACAAATCTTCCAGAAATAACCGCGAGAGAGAGAGAGGGGGGGAGAGAGAGGGGAGGGGGAGAAAGAGAGAGATACAGAATTAAGATCAATAATATCTTTTCCAACTCGTCCTTGAGTTTTGGGGGATAATAACAGAAAGGGGTGCACAAACTAGAGAAACAAGATTTACTGAGACCAGTAAATTTCAGTCTGTGTGAAAATGGTGAAAGAATCAATTATTTTGAATAAAAATTTATGGAGACTTATTCTGGGGAGTAAAATGTCTTTAACTGGTTTAGGGCTAGACTATTTTTGTGGTCTAAATTAGTAATTTAGAATTTGTTCTATTACAAATTATTGGAGAGTGTCCACGAGCAATCTGTCATAATTTGCAATAGAACAAATGTATATAAATAAAATGTTATTTGCACATGACTGAATATAAAACATGAACAAGGAAAATGTTGGCTTTTGCTCTGTTACCCTCATTTTTTTTAAAGGCCCGATAGTGGCTTCTAACACTTAGGTAGTTAAAACAGCGCCTGCAGATTTTCATAAAGGATTCATATAAAAGTTTTCAAGAATCTGGAAAATTAATAACTTCTGTGCACAGCATTCAACTTGTTCGATAAAGGAAGCAGAAATGGATATTTCTGATTCTGCCATTTTTTTAGTAAAGTAATCTATGAATGAACTTCGGAAATGAATTGGGGTTAAAACATGCAAATATTCTAGCAAGTTTGAAAGCACACTTAATGAAACCTGGATGGACCTAGTGACCTGGACGCAACTTAATAACTTCCATGGTATTTCGACTCATTTGCTGTTGATCCTGAGTCCTTGGGACATACCAAGCCCGAGATATGAGTGTGACCCACATTCAAAATTTGTCCCCCAAGCCATTGTTTTAGAATAAAAATACATAAAACCGCGACAAAGCATTGGGGGAATGGGGGGAGGGGTAGGGGGGGGGGGGGGTCAGGAATCATAAAATATGATTTCTAGCAAATCCGAAAAATGCAATCAATGACCCCTGGGTGAGCATAGTGACAATGACTCAAATTGTGAACCTCCATTGAATACCCCGGCCAATATTTGAGTATAAAATACATGTACGAACTTTGGGGTGGGGACACAAAATGTGAATTCTGCCAATACTGAAAAATGCACCCAATGATTCTTGGGTGAGCTTCACTCCAATTTTGAACCTCCATTGAGTTTCGACTCATTTGTTGTTGGTCTCGGGTCTATAGGACATACCGTGCTTGAGATATGAACGTGTCCCACTTTCAATAGGTTTGCTCTTGCCCACTCTTTTAGTATAAAAAAACATGCATTGACCTGGTGAATGTATTAGGGGGTCGTAGAAAGCGATTTCCGGCAATTCTAAAGAAAATGCACTTAATGACCCCGTGGTGACCTAAGTGACCTTAACCGATATTTTTAACCTCATTGAGTTTTGTCTCAGTTGATGCTGGTCCGGCCTCTGGGTCCATACGTCATACCATGTCTGGGATTAGATCGCGACCCACTTTCAAAACTTTTGGGCCCCACCTTGTTTTCTAAGTATAAAAATACGTGTTTGAACTTCAGCAATGCATTGGGGGTGCTCATAAACTGCGATTTTCAGCAATTCTGCAAAATGCACTCATTGACCCCTGGCTGACCTCAGTGACCGTGACCATATTTTGAATCCTCCATTGAGTTTTGACTCATTTGGTGTTGGCCCCAGGTCCATAGGTCATACCATGCTTGAGATATGAGTGTAACCTAGTTTCAGAATGTATTTAGTGTCATAAAATGCTATTTCCAGCAATTCTAAAAAAATGCCTTCGATGACACCTGGTTGGCCTCAGTGGCCTTGGTCACATTTTTAACCTCCATTGCGTTTCAACTCATTTGGTGTTGGTCCCAGGTCCTTACGTCCTTCAGGGAATGCATTAGTGGGGTAACAAAATGCAATTTTAAACAATTCTGAAAATGAAATCAATTGCCCTTGGGAGACCTTAGTAACATGACCCATATTTGGGACCTAAGTGCTAACTCATTTGTTGTTGGTCCCGGGTCCACAGGTTATATCAAACCTGATATATGAGTGTCTCCCGCTTACAAAACACCCCTAGGCCACTCCCAATGCCCCATGGTGCTGAAAAACACAGATGGCCGAGAACTAATGACTGACTATCGTTATGCCCAAAGGCAGCGAGATAGGAGGATTCATACAGACTAATAACACCCCTTAATCCTTTACCTAACACGAAAGACAGACGACACTTGAAAACAAAATTATTGAATAAGTATTTTCTTTTTACATTTTTGCGTCAAAAACATAGTTTATGACTTCTCGCCGGAACGAGCTCAGCGTGTTCATTCCAATGTTTTTGAGACAAAAATGAAACAAGACGCCCCATGGGGCATGTGGTTCTCATCTGACCATAGGCTTTTATTAGCATATACGACTAGTTAACACTACAGAGGAATGAAGTTGTTTATTTTATTTATAACCCTATTGTCAATAGACAGATGGGTTTTTTTTTCTGATATTGGAATGCTACCACAGAACTAATGCCAAGATTTTCAGTAAAGCAAAGGTAGGGAGTCCAAATATCAACCTGGGGACTTAACTTGAACAAACTTGAGGGATTCTGTATACCAAATATCAAAAGATACTAACCGGTGGCATGGAGAAGAAGAGTTTGAAAATATTATCAATTGTACACTATTTACCCCCCCCCCCCCCCCCCCCCACCCACACACACACCCACCATGGGACACACAAATATCAAACCAGGAATTTTAGTCGAATAAATTGAATCTGAACCCTCTAAGGGTGCTGTATACCAAATATGAAAAGATGTAGATTGTATCTCAAGAAGAAGATTTTTAAAGATTATTCCTCATATTGCATTAATTTTAAATTTGGGCTCCCTTAGAGAACTCAAATATTAACTGATGGACTTGAGTTGAACAAACTGAATCCATTCACTGTAAGGTTTATGGATGCCATATATTAAATGATTCTGAGAGGTGTTTCCTGAGAAGAAGGGTTTTAAAGATGATTCCTCATATTGGACTAAGTAAATTGCGGGCTATAATAGGGAGACCATATATCTACCCAGGGACTTGGTTTGAACAAAATGAGATCTAACCTCCAAATAATGCTGTATACCAAATATCAACAGATTCTGATTGGTGGATCTGAAAAGAAGATTTTTGGAGATTATCCCCCATATTGCACTAAGTTGCAATTTGGGCCGCCACAGGAGGCCCAAATATTAACCGATTGACTTGATTTGAACAATCAAGAAACGGACCCTGATAATAATGATGCATACCAAACATTTAAAGGTTTTAACTGGTGGCTCTGAAGAAGAAGATTTATTTTTTAAGATTACTCTCCATATTGCCCTCAGTTAAAATTCGGGCACCTGTATGGAGCCCAAATATAAACTAAGAGGCTAAATTTTAACAAACTTGTATCTGCCCCTCCCCCCCTCCCTCTATCCCCCCCCCCCCCCCCATGGATGATGTATACCAAATATCAACAGATTCTGGTTAGTGGTTTTGGAGAAGAATTTTTTTTTATTTTTGCACATATGCTGACTCCGCACGTTTTCAAAGCCCTCCTGCAGAACACCCTGACAGACCGATGGAATGTTTTTTACCATTCCATTCTACTGTTGTTAATGGTGCTTCATACCAAATAACAGTAACTGCTCTCTGCCCCGTGTTGTTGTGTTTGAGACTTCCCCTCCATTTCAGCAATTGGAATTATTTCTATTTTTAGCTCCACTGGTTCCCACGGCGGCACGGGAAATTGTTTTGGCATAAATCAAGTACTTATGAACCAGTAATACCACATATCAAATTTGGTTCAAATCGTACCATCGGTTCAGAAATGTCGGGCGGCGCAAAAATCTTGCCCCTACCAGCAAGACTAAAATATTATCCTACACAATTCGTTTGAACAAGTCTAGATTTGGACCTTAAAAGGAAACTGTATAACAAAAATGGAATCACTACACATATTGGTTCATGAGAAGAAGAACTTTTTTTTTTAAATTTGGGTTATTTTTCCACCACCCCCTTTCCATTGGGGGCAGCACATTTGTTTAAACCAAAACGCAGTGGCCCTTCGGGATCATCACTCACGCAAACTTTCACTTGAATTGACACAGCGGTTTTGGAGGGGAAGTCACAAATACGACTGTGACGATTGACGCAGGACGACGGACGATGGACGAAGAACGCTGGTCAAAAAGTTATGACAATACCTCACCCTGACTTTCAGTAAGGTGGCTAGCAAATAATAGAAACTGAATGATGATTTTAATGAATAACTCTGGCCCTTTTTTGGCCGTTACGTCATGTAAAGAGTTAAACAATACTTTTAAGGTTTAGAGATGGTCATTACCAACTTACTACATGTACCAACACTTTGCGCTCCGCGTGATTAAGACCATTTTTTTTTACTGGAGGCGAACGCGAACGCGACCACTGCGAATTTCCACGCGACTTTCCACGCGAATTATCATTCATACTGAAGGCGGTGATTCGCGCGGAAATTCGCAGTGTTAACCCTTTACCTAACTCGAAAAGCAGACGACACTTGCAAATAAAGTTCTTGAAGCACTAATGTTTTTGATTTTTTGCGTCAAAAACGTAGCTTATGACCCCTCAATCGAACGAGCTCGTTGAGCTCGTTCCAATGAGGGGTCATAAGCTATGTTTTTGTGACAAAAAATAAAAAAGTATTAAAAATTGAATGGAGAATTTGTGAATAGCGCTGGCTGGTGTTTGGCCGTTACGTTGTGTAAATAGATATTACCATAACAGTGTGTTGATCCGTGTCGCAGTATCACGTCGAGTTGAGGTGGCCAGATTTTCGGATCACACGAGCTGCCGCAGGCAGCGAGTGTGATCCAAAAATCTGGCCACCTCAACGAGACGTGATGCGACGACACGGATCAACACACTGTTATGATGATATGTTTATCATATGACATTGTTTCGATGTCAAATTCACCCAAATTTGCCATTTTAATTAATATGCGGTGAAAAGCCGGTTACAAAATAGCAGACGAAACAACAACGACTTCCCTAGTTACGGAAACTATTCACGGAAACTCTCGGATATTTCCGTGGGAGTGTGATATGGATTTTTGATTTCCGTAAGAGTGTGATATGAACTATTGATCCGGAAAAATCTCACCCGGTGTGATACAACAGTTTGGAAAACATCGCCAAACAGTAGTGATATTTAGGGTAAAAATGTCAGTCATATGATAAAGAGTTAAACAATAATTTTAAGGTTACGAGATGGTTACCAACTTATTAACACTGTGCTCATATTTTGTCCATTTGTGGCCTATATATCCCTTTACCCAACGTAACGGCCAAAACCGGCCGGCGCTATTCTCAAAAATCGCCAATTAATTTTCAAAATATTTTCATTTTTTGTCTCAAAAACATAGGTTATGACCCCTCGTTGGAACGAGCTCGTCGAGCTCGTTCCAACGAGGGGTCATAACCTATGTTTTTGAGACAAAAAATGAAAAAAAATTAGTTATTCAAGATTTTTTTTTGCAAGTGTCGTCTGCTTTTCATGTTAGGTAAAGGGATATTAGAAAGCGTTGTCATTCCATTTTGAAACAGTGCCACATGAAATGATGAAATCTGAATGTCAGCGTGTGCTTCAGGTTTCTTGCCAAGGAAACTATTATTCTTATTATCACAAAATGTGATACATAAATCTCTGATGCAATGAAAATGACTACACAAACTGTGTGGAAATATCGATCATTTTACTCCACATGTAATTGTCATTTTGAACGGCACTTTTATCGGTAGCGACAGAAGGTTTGAATATATAACTGTTCATGCATGGTCTTGGTGTACTGGATGATTCGTGGCATTACAAGCTATATCATGATCAAAGGAGTCTGGGGACTTTTTGATAAACGAACGTTTATGTATAAATAGTACCAGTTGAAATAAGTTATTGATATCCAAAACAAAAGGTTTGTCAATTTGTTTTCTTTGTTGATAATCTAAAAATTTGCATCATTTCCTGAGAAGCTCTCAAATGATTCCAAATATTAAAATTATCAACAGAGGGAAATTGGAAATACAATTGTTTGGGTTTTTCCTTCAACCTATTTCGGTCGGTACTGTAATAAAATGACACAAACATCTCCCTCCTTATATACCTCTATGATACACGCAGTTAGAAAAAGAAAAAAAAAAAGAGGGAGGAGGAATTTATTAAATACTTTCATTTCACCAGTGTACACCATCCTCACCAAAAACAAGACGGGGACGTTGGATAAGTATTCAATTATGATGAAGTACATTTTATACCCTTTAAGTATTTCTATTTTTGTATTTATTTATTTTTGTTAATAGTTTTTTTTTTTATTTCTCGAAAAGGCACAGGAGAGGTTACTATGATATAAATCAGAAACAGCGGTGGTAGAACTCAATAGTAGTGATCAGGACGTAGCTAGCGGGTCTCTTCAGTGAGGGCGGTGTGATCAGTTAGATGTCTACCTGGGGGTTGGGGTCCTAGCACGTCCTGCCTACGGCATGTCGTGCTGGGCCCCCAACCAATTTGGGGAGGGGATATCCCCTCTCGATGGTATAGATCGGGGGGGGGGGGGTCCTCCACGGAATTTTTTTAAACGTTGAACCACTGAGAGTGATCCTGAAGTCTCCCTCTGATCTAAATCTAGTCATTTTTAGTCATTTTATCCGCAAGAAAAATGCATTTCCCCAGGAAGGTGCATGAGTTTTCACTCACACTGACCAGGCTACACAATGATTTTTGACTGAGAGCTTTTCCGCCAGAACTTGCTTCTTTCAACTGACTTCTTCGTGTCGGGAAAATGAATCATGAATTTGAAAAACCGGACCTGTTACAGATTCGACTCGGAATTTCGGAAACTTTCGCCAGCTGATTGGAAAAGTCGGCGATTTTGAGCGCAAATTGAAAACAAATCACTTGGGATTTAACCGTAATAACAAGACAAGGGCAATTTAAATTGATATTACTGAATTTCCAACTTTTGGAATTTACATCATCCAATTTCCAACTTTTGAAAGGCCCTTCCACGCCCCTTGCTGCGTCCCTGCTGTAATTACGGGTTCAAAATTCAAATCGACTGGTCGGGAAAAGTATAAAAACTTGAAAGAAAATTATTTCTTTGAATTTCCAACTATTGGCATTTATATCTTGCAATTTCCAACTATTGAAAATTATGATGGTTATTGGGGGTGGGGATTAGACATTTCCCACTGTAGCTACGTGCCTGGGTAATTATAGTCGACAGTAGTGGTCTTTGAAAATACTGATACTAGTGGAAGTACTGCTACAGTAGTGGTGGGGGGGGGGGGGTGGCTGCCCATCACACTCACCGATCCCCTCAGCACCAGGTGGTGAGAGGCAGAGGGGGCGAATGCACCACTTTTGGAACCCCGGGCCGGCCCCCTCACCACCGGGTACATGCACCGAGACCAGAGGGCAACGGGAAAGGAATTTACCCGGATGGCGGCTATCGAAGATGTGGTGGCAATAGATAGTGATTCAACACGGCAAGTATGGACGAATACATCAATCAGCTGTTGGCCGAAATGCAAACACCGGAATCTCTTCAAGATGCTGTTCAGAACATCCTGGATGAAGCAATAAAGAAGCGATTGCTGAAGCCTCTGCTTCCAGATGCTGCACGACCCCCCCCCCCCCCCCCCACCTCGAAAGGCGCGTGAGAAAAAAAGGAAGTCAATTGTTAAGAAGTTTGACCCAGCCAAACAACGGCGGCAATTCGACTTGGATATCGAAGTCCCTCACCCGGTGAGGCTGCCAGATGATGAACCATGGGTCGATCTTATGAACGAAGCCAAAGACGAGTTTGAAGTTGATGGCGCTGCCGCGGTCTTCTCTACATAGGGGTAGAGGCGGAGAACCCCCTTGACATCGGCGACGTTGAGACCGCTGATGGTATGCATGCAAGGGCCGGCCGATTGGCCCTGGATGCTCGCACGACGGACGAGATGGCAATGGGACTGCAAGCAACCCTTCCAGAGGGCGCGTTTACCCTGAAAATCAAGTTCCTGCGCGAGCACGACGAAGGAGACTGGGGCGCCGAAGATAAGTTCGACCCTGTCCGCGCGGAGAGGAAGAAGGGGCGGGGCATCTTTGAGCGCGCTGACCGGGATCGACCAGGTGTTCTACCAGAATGCTTACCCTGTCACCGCGGTCGTGTACGGGCTCTACCCTCTCAGAGACCCAGATCCAGCAAACTTAGCACCATTGAAAGAAAGTGATCTCAACTGTGTCGCGCAGAGAGTGGGGAGCACTTCGAGGGCGATCTCAGAGGATAGGACCTAACCCCCACCAAGTGACAGAAATTCGAGGAATGGGAGAAGAGAGTCCATGGCGCTGGTATACCGGTCGGTGATGTAGCCGAGCTCGAGAATATCCTCAAGCGGGCCATCATCATGAAAGATATAGCTGTTGATGATATCTACAACAGCGGCAAATATCAGTTTGGAGGAAATGGTGTGAGAGGGAAGGTAGAGCTCATCTGCTATAATGGCCACGCCTGGTCCAAAGACCTGAAACTTCCCCCAGTCTAGACAGGTCCAGATATACGAGGACGATGTCTGGGAAGCCATCAGACAGGCCACCGAAAATGAGCCAATCGCTGTCTGACTACTCGGAGGTGTCCAGGATAGACAGCTCAGCGTCGACCAGTTCGTCATACAAGACGGGCGTGCCTTTAGGACTCAGGATGACCACCAAAACCACCCAGAAGGCCTGCGCCAGGACGGACGCACCTACAAGACACAGGAGACCCATCAAACCCTCCATGAAACCTGCACCCATCTAGGCGATGAGTCCCGCGTTGATAGGATTTTCGGGGTGAGCCACGCCTCCTCGACGACATCCAAAAGGCCTGCGTGGAGCACGGCCACGGCGGTCTCTTGAACTCCATGACCTTCGCCACGAGAGAGGTCGTCTCCATCGACATGAAGTGCAACCCTGCCAGATTCCGCGGAGAGGCGAGGCCAAACCCTATTTCGAGAGATTCGGACACCCCACCCACCGGATGACCAGAGTGGCCATCAACGGGGGCCTCCCTAAAGACATCGGCACAGGATTCAACCAAGGGGTTCACCCCATCACCCTGGCCTGTTTTGGGAAGCTTTTCGCCGAGCAGGGCTGGGCCCGCACACCTCTGCTCACCTTCTTCGTCGAGTGGGGTCTCCTCGCCCGTCTAATGGTCCGCAAAGCCATCATTGCGTTCGCGAAGCAAGCCGAGGTCTGGCTTCCAGAGGACGAACCCCGGTCTGCAGCATCATCGGGAAGTTCACTCAGGGCGCAAAAGCCGAATGTAAACGATTGACTCGCCGTCTTGTCACGGATCAGGGTGAACTAGATTATCTCGTGAGAGACACTCGCCAAAGAGGCACCTTGGTTGGCGCACCCCAACGGTGCCCTCTGGGCCACATCTTCACGCATTAAGATGGTCCACAGCCTCAGTGCGCCCACTTATGTGCCTCTATGCTAGCCTATGCCCATATTAACCTCCCAGAATCTTGCAGCGTACGGGGCAGCAGCATATACGTGAAAAAGACCGCGCTGCACAAGCTCGATGGTCTCGAGGCAAATATAATATGACTCCCAGATTGTGCGACTGCGGAGGGGTGGGGGGGGGGGGGAGGTTGTGTGCAAGCTGCCTCACTGAACAGCCTCATCTCCCACCAGTAGCCCCAGCTTAGTGGCGTAACAAGGGCGAATAGGACTACCTCCCAAAGCCTGAGTATGTCAGCCAGGCCAAACAGCTGGCCAACTCAACTGCTCCGAGGTACAATGACCCGACTGAGTTACCTCAACGGTGGAGGTTGTAGCGGCAAGACACCGAGAGCGATCGAGCTCTTCAGGGTGCGAGACGCACTTGTCTTTACCCCAACTCACCGCCTTGCCAAAGAGATGCGAGGTAGGGAGTCAAGGCACTGACCTACTATAACTTCTTCCTGTGGAGTGGACAAAAAGAGTGGACGCAAGATCGCATGGGCCAAACGTTCATCCCTCGCGTTATTATCTGTGATGAGGTTTGCACTGTGTCCCTGCCTATCCTAGAAATGTTCTTGGCCTGGCTGGGCCAGCATGAGGTCCAGGTTATCAGGTCCAGTGATCAAGGCCAGCCACCACCAATCGCTGGTGAGATGCCCCATGACTGGTTACACCAAGCAGTGGGTTATTACGAAGAGGTCAAGGCTGACCACCGGGCAAACGATGATGCGCTCAAAGCCCTGAAAAGGCACATACGCCTCAAGGCTGACAAGGTTCAGTGTCAGGAGATGTGGAAGACTCTCCTAGCTGTCTCGGATGGGAGCGCATGGACAATGGAGGCCAGGTGACCTGATCCTCACTAGACGGCAGAAGGTTCGCGACCGGGCACAAGTGCTGTTGGTCCAAAGACACAAGGAGTTCTATCCAGACACCCTGGTTCCGCTGCTATACCACCCCAAGGACAGCCGAAAACAGGATATTATGGTTCCTATCCTGGACACAGACCGCGAAGAAAAGCTCGTCCTCAATGACATCGTTGAAGTCACCAATGAGGCCGCTGAACAGGCTTTCAAGATCGATGATTGGTGCCTCGGATATACCCTCACAGTCCATTCAAGCCAGGGTCTCATTATCCACGATCCACAGAAGGTTTGGATCATAGACGACTTCCGACAATGGACCAACCTCGCCTACCTCGCTGTTTCCCGTGGAGTATAAACAACAGCTCGAACGGGTGACTTGTCCACCAGATGAAGGTGCTGATGTCAGGCAGCCCACATAGCAGCAGCTCTGCAAAAACATCGCAAGAAAGCTTGTCATCCACAAGCGACCGGACCAGGTCATCAAAGGACTCCCGTGGTCCAATCTCAAAGTAGACTACATCCTGTGGATCATGGAGGACCAACAGAACAACTGTGCGACATGCAACATCGAAATGCTGTGGACTTACCTGCCCAAAGATAACAGCAGTTCAGTGTTGACCGGCTGGACAACAGCAGGGGGGTCTTCCGGGGGAACGTGCGATTGACCTGATTAGAGTGTCGCCGAAAAATATGGTTTGCAGTAGTGCCAGAGGCACATTAAACCTAGTGCTTAGTCCGAAGGACTACTCCATCGGGAGGCAGCTGGGTGTCGGGAGGCACCACAAGCAGCTCTTCTCGGACGAAGCCACGGGCTGGTCCATCCACCAAAGAGTAGAGGACAGGTTAGACGGGCTTGGTGACCGAGCGTCCAAGCTGGTACAGTAGGAGGGACCACACAGGGTCACTTGCGCGTCGGTGACCCCCTCCAGCTCTATCTGTTTGGTAGAGATAGCGAACACCCACATTGGAGGGGAGCTTCTGCTCCTTGAGGCCAACAAGGCGGCCAGAAATCACAGAGGAGGGCTTTTGTGTCACAACCTTGGCCTTGACGGCGTCAGATGGCTTCTTTTTAGTTAAGCGAGTCATCTCACCATTCAATGCCGCAACAACAGCGGGCAGCCGAGCGACCCATTCACTTAATCTCTCACCTGACAGTAACCTCATCTCTTGGGCGTGTTCGTGCCCGAACAATCGCTCTGCCAGGGTACGGTCGAACCGCTCCACAATTCCCTGGTCCCAGTGGACGCCCACTCGGCCACGCGGGCTTCCGTCCCGTGTTTCGCCAGCATGCTGATTCACCGCACCCATGAACTCGCGCCCGAGATCGACCCGAAGGAGCTTGGCCACAGCAGTGGTCCACGCTTGTGTATCTTTTCTAGGGCGGCCGCGACCCCTTTGCCCTCGTTTATGCCTCTTTATAGCGGGCGCCTACATCAACGATTTGGAGCGCATACTTGTAGGTTTTGTGGGCGACTCGGTGTAACGAAATGCCCTCCACGGAGCGCGTCGGGTTAACCTCCGTGGGGCACGTCGGAGTCATATGATTGCACTTGGGAGTCTTGGTTCCCGAAGTGTTAATGTGTTAATCAGAGTGGCCAAGTCCTACTTGGTAATAATTCTCTGTTGTATAAACTTTAATAAGTAAACGCTGTTTTCAAGCACAAGTTATGTAATTTTATTCATATTCCTAGTATATTTGCATTGCATAACATCAGTGCAACTGACCTAAAAAAGTACTCTGCACACTTACTATAGAAGTGGAGCACGAGACACGAAATTAGACAATAGTCTGACCTAAAGTAACCTTACTAAGGTGTTTTCGACAGAATTTGCAATTATGACTGGCATGTTAGCTAGTAAAAACCTAACCTATAATAACCTCATCACAATGCTTTTGACAGATTTTAGCATTGTATACTGACCCGACCTAACCTCAACACACCCAGTATCACTTTCAGCTCTGAGAATTGTGCAATCTAGCACGTTCGCTAGGTGGCACTGTCGGTTTTGAAATTGTACACCTACCAAATGCCAATGTCCTTTTAAATGTGAGAACGCATACTCTTAGCATAGGATACCCGCAGGATGCCCTACTATCCCGGAATGGAAGTAAGGGGTTAAGAAATACCTCTCCACCATCTTGGGGTATAAGTGGTGTTCTGTGGTGTTTTATGATGTCAATTGAAACAAGATCTGCCCGAGTAAGCACGAATCAAACCGTATTTAAACCAACGGAATCACCCGAGACTTCACTTCTCTCTTTGGTCTTCCGTCATGTAAGAAGTCACTCTCCTATTCTCGTGGAAGAACGCCGCCGAACGCTGCCAGGCCAGACAACAGTTCCAGACACAGGACGCGATGGGAGCGATGCGATAATTTCGACTTAGTCTCATTTCGTATTTGATATAGTTTATAAATTTACCAGAGAGAGAGCATATTTCAGTTTAAATTGTAGGAACTTTATTTAGGGTTTATGAATAAACATAGAAAACTGTAAGTAACTTTTATGTGTTTTGAATTCACCCTTTCGCTGCGGCTGCAGTATCAAGAATTGTTGCAGACTCCACAGAACTGGTTGCCTCCTAGACTGAACAGTTAAGTTGTCCTGTGGCCAATTGCCACGATTGTAGTCCTAACCCAAATCCACTAGACGATCATTTTTCCGGGGTACTTAGCCCTGCTATGCCACAGGCCAGTTTATATGGTGCCTTGACCAGGATGTAGACTCTGACTTCTAACTCTCTTGAAACGATCGGGTGAACATTCTAGAAACATCTATTAACCCTAACGGACCCAGTGAAGCCGAAACGGACCCAAAATGTTGCCGCTGGGGAGCTCAGTGAACTTGTGAGAACTTTTTTGCTAAATATTTATGAGGGACAGACATCCCTTAATTTTACTGGTAAATTGAACGCCTGGCAGCTGAAATTTCTAAGGCAGCAGACGCAGACAGCACCCTCTGAATCTAAAACTGGTACAACTCCATGGTAGAACTGGTTGCATGTCCAACGTGCCATTATTTACACTAACGCCGACCGCCAATTGCTATCACATCCAAACCACGCTCGACTGGTCGCACCGAGCGTTGCTCATCAGATATATCGAACTTTTGACTGAACATCAGAAAAACGGAAACTCAGGCAACTGTGAAAAATCTCTAGGAATTCCAGGAAATTCTGAAAAGACAGCCGCGGGTGTTTCAACAGTTATAGTGCTAGCAAGGTAGGTGCAATTTTCTTCATTTTACGTTCATTAACAGCAGAAAAATTAAATTGTAAATTATTTCATAGTAATAAAATTCATTAAAAATGACTACGCCGTTGACAGACAGAGAGCAACGGTTAATCGATGAAGTTTCTCAAGTGAAACAGGAAAGGGAAGGTCTTGTGGGTCAGTATGAGCTGCAACTCGCTGAACTGGGCTCTCAAGCTCAGAGCTTGTCACAGCAGCATGCTGCCTCCAACAAACCCTTCAACAAACGCAGACAGCCCTCGCCCAAGTTAAAGCAGAACTGGTACAGCAGAAAGCTGATTTCGAATTACAGTTAGCTACTGACAAAGCCGGTGCCCAAGCAAAACTGCGGAGAGTCAAAAATCAATTGGCAGACGCTGAAAAACGAGCCAATGACCCCACGTCTTCTGCCATAATCGACCTGCATGAAACCGTGCGCCAAAGTGAAAAAAGTAAATCAAAGACTGCTAACGCCACTCAGGCTCAGTCCATTCATTCCCATATTAAAAAATTTGACGGGAACCCCCTGAATTTTCGGGGTTGGATAAAATCTCTTGACCTTTTCTGTGAGACAAATGATGTAGAAGAGAAGCGACGACCTAAAATCGCCGCTCAAACCAGTGACTTCGTAGTTGCTGATTTTATTTTAAGAACAATGAAGAAAAATCCTGAAATGCCCTGGTCCGAACTGTATGGCGAACTAAAAAGTCGCTATAGCGCCACAATGGATAACACCATGGCCACCAATCAGTTGCGCCATATGCGGCAAGGGAAAAATCAAACTCTTGTCTCATATGCTGAGCAACTGCTTGATCTGGTGAAAGACGCCTTTGATCAGGAAATTGATAACCCCACCATTCAGAAAAACCTCTCAGATTACTTTTGTGACGGGTTGTATGACAATGACGTTCGGATGAAACTAATCCGTCGCATGCCCAAGACGCTAGAAAACGCTGTTAGTCAAGCATTATTTGAAAACGCCGCGAAAATCAAATTTTGCGCCCGCTCTGAAGCCGCCAAAGGAAAAGCGCCCTTTGGGAAGGCATTTGACCGACAATATGAAGAATATGAGTGCTATCGGGACCCTGTATTTCGTGATTCCATCGACGAACAGGAAGAACCTGTAGATCTCCCTCTGGAGACAAGGGACGAGACTCCCATGGACATAGGTGTGGCGCGCCAACGCCATAAGGTGAATATCTTAACGAAAAACTATAGTGGAGGTTATGCGCGACCTCCATATCAGAATCAGAACAAAAATCCATACAATAGTCAATACCGAAATAGGGGAGGACAAAATTACAACAGATATCAGAAACCGACACGATTTTCACGACTGGTTTGCAATCGTTGTAACCGCGTTGGCCACATGAAACGCGATTGCCGTGTTAATTTGACCAAGCAGGTGAGAACACTAGATATTCAGCCAGCAGGTGAAAGGTCACCAGGGGCGAGCTTTTGCTGCTTTCGCTGTGGGAAGCCAAACCACTTCGCTCGCGATTGCCGAGTCAATTTAAACGAAGGGAACTCTGCCCATATGGGGCAATGAGCAGAGTTAATGAGAAGTCACATGCTCCCAACAGAAGTGCAACTGGAAATCACCAGGGAGACATGAAAATTAATGTACAAAATGAATGTATGAATAATTGTAAAAATAAAAATGTAAGTAATAAGACAGGTGGAAATACGGGTAATAAAACATGTAATATAAAGCCAAGTACTCAGTCTCAAACAAGGAGAACCAAAAATGATTCTCCTACAGTGAAAAGTAAATTCATTCAATGCACAAGGTGTGGTCAGACCACACATCACAGGAAAAATTGTACAGTAAAATTCACAACCATTCCTCTGACTGGTAGGCCTAGGAAACTCAAGGCCAACTCACAAAATGGCTGCCCTGCAAGGGACAGTCAGCAAGAAAAATTTACTTCACAAAATTGTTTCAGCTATCGGACCACCAGTGGTCTGGAAATAAAAGTATACAGGACTGGAATAACCCAGGTAGCTACTGACGCTATGGTGAATGCGGCTAATAGCCAATTAACCCATGGCGGAGGTGTTGCTAGAGCTATAGCTCTTGGAGCTGGTCCAGCCCTTGAACAAGAATGTCAACAATATATTCAACAGCATGGAAATCTTCCAGTAGGTGAGAATATGACTACCACTTGTGGAATGTTGCCATATTTAAAAGTGATGCATGCTGTGGGACCACGCTGGAATGATTACAGTGATAAAAATAAATGTCTCAATGTCTTATACAGTACTGTACAAAAAGTATTACAGGTATGTGACAAAGAAATTTTTGTAAACATAGCTATCCCACTCATCAGTAGCGGGATATATGGTGTACCTAAACAGAAGTGTGCAGATGTTTATGTGAGAGTTCTACAAAACTTTACTCCTAAACAATTAAAAGAGATACACATTGTAGATGTAGACCCTGATATTATGATTTATATGAAAAATGCTTATGAAAATCAAACTATGAAAAAGTCTTGTGATTATAATCAACCAGGTAAGCAGGGTTGTATTGAAATAAATCAACAGAAACAGGAAGTATGTGAATCAGGAAATAGGAATCCAAGAATAAGGAGCCAAGAGAAATCACTTGGGAAAAACCCAAAACTACAAAACAGGAAAAACCCAAGGGGAAGTAATTGGAAAAACCCATGTCAACAGGAAGTGAAACACTCTATGGATACCAAGGGAAATAACTTAGTAAACAATGATGATTACCCAAATGGGGAACAACGGCAACAAAAACTTAGAAATTCTCAACCGGAAACAGTAACCATAAATTATGGGGCTGCTTCTTTGAATAGTGTCTTAGTGAACATCAAAGGACAACGAGTACGTGCCTTATTAGATACAGGGGCACAGACAAGTTGTATTAGTACAAAATTTTGGAAAAATCTTAAACACCGACTGAAATTAGTTGGTGATAAAAATTCTTTGCCTCGCATTGCGGGTATTACTGGGAATGACACTCTCCCTTGAGGAAAAGTTAGACTTGAATTTTATATTCAAGGAATTTATCAGGTGCATGAGTTCTTAGTAATAAATGAATTGAATCGAAGTATGTTATTAGGAATGGATTGGATTAGGGGCAATCGAGTTAATTTATATTGGGAATTTCATAAATTGAGATTAGATGGTCACTATGTACCCATTGTTCAAGATATACTGGTGAGTTGTCTTACTCGACTGATTAATCAGGTGGAACTTAAACCACAGTCCACTTGTTTGTGTACAGCAAAAGCTTCCGGTGCAAAATCTGTCTTTGACACAAAATACTTAGAACATCATGGACTGACTAAAGGTCACGTGGCTGAACAGCCTGGCCTCTTAGTTAGTAACAGTATAGTCACTAATGGAAATGAAACCATACCTGTACTGTTGGTGAACAGTACCAACAAACATTACACCTTGAAAAGGTCATGTTCGATTGGAAAACTGGAGCCAATAGAACAGGAAGAAAAAGTCTTAGAAATTAATCAGATCTTAACTCAAACTACACCTGAAGACCAGATCACAGATGCTGACATACAGGTGCCTGAAGACAAACGGCACCTGTTGATGCCAGTCATCAATAATAATAAAGACTTGTTTGCAAAAACTGATAAAGAATTAACTCAGACAGATACAGTTAAGATGCGTATCGACACAGGTGATGCGCCACCAATAAAAAGTAGAGCATATAGAGTTCCATTACTTAAGAGAAAAATTATGGACGAAGCACTTGAAGAAATGCTTCAATCCAGAATTATCCGAAGGTCAAATAGTGCATGGAGTTTTCCGTGCCTGATTATGGACAAGAAAGACGGCTCAAAATGCTTCTGCGTTGATTTCCGCAAGCTCAATGAAGTCACGAAAGTTACGAACTGGCTGCTTCCATTGATTGACAACATCTTTACTTTATTGAATGGATGTCAATACTTCACCACCCTTGACATGAAGTCGGGTTACTGGCAAGTAAAGATGGATGAAGAAGATAGACCTAAAACGGCCTTTGTTTGTCATAAGGGCCTTTATGAGTTCAATGTGATGGCGTTTGGACTCGTGAACGCACCCTCGGTGTATCAATCCCTCATGACAAGCATCTTGGAGGGCCTAGAGGATTTTTCTCTGGCCTACCTTGACGATATTTTGATTTTTAGTCGTGACATGAAATCTCATATTGACCACATTAAACAAGTGTTTGGTCGACTAAGAAAACATAAGCTGAAGCTAAAAGCTAAGAAGTGTTCCTTCTTTCAATCTGAAACATCTTATCTTGGTTTTGTAATTAGTAAAGATGGAATTAAACCTGAGACTTCGAAGGTCGAGGTCATTCGAAAATTAAATCCACCAAAAACGGTAACGGAAGTGAGATCTTTTATGGGCATGACGTCATACTACCATAGATTTATTCCTCGGTTCAGCAAAATTGCTCAACCACTCTTAGAACTGACAAAGAAATATGCAAGATTTCATTGGCGTGATACACATCAAAAAGTCTTTCAAGAGTTGAAAGATCGTTTAACTCAAGTTGCTCATTTGTCGTATCCAAATCCCAGAAAGCCTTACGTGCTTTCCACAGATGCCAGTGGCTGCTGTGTCGGAGTGGTTTTGGCACAACCATGTGATGACGAAACAGGTCAACTACCTGGAGTACTGGATGAAAAACCCATTGTCTTCCTATCTCATAAGTTGGGAGAAACCCAACAGAAATGGTCGACATTTGAGAAAGAAGCTTTCGCTATCTCATATGCATTGGATAAATTCAATAATTACCTGCAGGGAGCAGAGTTTGTTATTAAGACAGAACACGCCCCCTTGCAGTATTTGTTGGAAAGTCTGCAAAACAATGCCAAAGTACAACGCTGGGCATTGAAGATAGCGAGCTACAATTGTAAGATTGAATATTTACCAGGTAGAAAGAATACATGTGCTGACCAACTTTCTCATTTACCTGAGGGAATCGCAAATGCTGACCCCGGGTACGAGATGGATAATGTGGAAAATCAGAAAGCATTACAAATTGGTATTATCAATAGTAACAAATTTGATCCTCAAAGATATGTACATGTCATCACAGATGAACCTCAGGTTCCGCCCGAACCACAAGCAATTAATTACAATGATTTGGATATGAAGGTAGAGCAACATAATGATGAAAAGATTGTAGAAATCATTAAGAAGTATCAAGGTAACAATACCCCTGCACACATTAGCAGTAGATACCTCACGATTGAGGGAGTATTATATTACATCAGTACAGTTGACGATAACCCACGGGTATGTTTGTGCATACCTGAACAATTACATGCAGATGTGTTGAAACAATACCATGATGAATTAGGTCACCTTGGCATAGACAAAGTATACAATAATATCAGTAGAAAATATTATTGGAAAGATTTATATAAACATATTTATAAACATGTAGAAAATTGTCTTGTGTGTCGAGCTCGTAACACCAGAGCTCACACTTTGCCATTGCAAGAGACTGATAGACCTCCATACCCCTTTGCTAAAATAGCATTGGATATGAGTGGTCCACACCCTGAGACTTTATCAGGAAACAAATATATTGTGACCTTCATAGATATTTATTCTGGCTGGCCTGAAGCATTTCCAGTGCCTGATAAAAAGGCGGAAACAATTGCTAACTTGATAATAGATCAAATTTTTCCAAGATTTGGATGTCCTTTAGAAATATTAACAGACAATGGATCTGAAAATGTAAATGCAGTGATGAAATACTTAACTGACTATTTCAAGATACATCATGTCACCACTTCCTACTTCCATCCACAATCTAATGGGAAGGTGGAGAGGCTACATAGAATGCTGAATGACATCTTAGCAAAACTAGCTCGAGAAGAATTAGAAACTTGGGATTTATTCCTAAACCAAGCTATGGCAGCGATCAGGTTTAATGGCAGCGAATCTTCTGGATTCTCTCCATTTTATCTGGTGTATGGTAGAGATGTGGTTTTACCACTCGACAACATACTTAAATCTCGAGAAAAATATGTAGGCAAAGAACCTCATAAGATAGCCATTCAGGAACAACATAAAGCATTTAGAAAACAACAAGCTGCACAAAAGAAACAAGTATTAAAACAACAAAGATTACATGATATTACAGCAAAGGATATCACCTTTGAAGTAGGTGATCCTGTTTTATACTCCTCAGGTAAATCTAAAGGAAAATTAGAATCGAAGTGGGACTACCCATTTCGAGTCATTGAGAGAACAGGTCCAGTGAGTTACAAGATACAAGATCAATTAACTCGCAGAATAATTAAATGTCATGGAGAAAGACTTAGTAAAGCGCCTCAAGAATGGGAGGTGCCTCAACCTGTCCAACCTGTTAGAGCGCGACGAATACAACGTTATGCTGCCCCGTCAGAACAGTCGACTACTGAAGACAGTAACAGTAGTGACGGTAATGACAGTGATGAAGATGACGATATGCAAGGGATTCAAGAAAAACACCCCTTAACGTCATTCATTAAGAATAAAAGACAAAGACGAAAACATTCTTCTTCAGAAGAACATGGTGTTCCTTTAGCAGAATTAAGACAACAAGTACAACAGGTACGAGATTACAAGAGATGAATGAAGGAGCTATGAGCTCCTTCAGCTGATCGGCTGCCATCACGATTCATTGCTGACGATCGAAATGATCGAGTAAATGATTCAACGATGGAAGTTGACCAATTGCAAATAACTGAAGAAAAAGGCCACAGTAGTGGGCCTCAACCAAAACAATCAAGTAAAGATATAACTGAGATGATCTCTTGCATCCAAGCTGTGTTAAGAGATCATAATACGATTAAAGAACCAGGTGAGAAATTAGAATTAGGAGCAATTATGATACCCTCTACCTGGAGTACTAGTGATTAAATGTTACCACAAGACTCATGATAACTACACGTCACACATATGGCATGCCTCTCCTTAAGTTTGAGAGAGACGATAGAAAGTGTAAAATGAGTAACAAAATTGTATTGACTTATGATTTGTTTGGAACGAAACTATGAGTGAGCTCTTGTCAGCCTCACGAACTGACTAAGACTCTCTTGTAGTTAGAATAACTTTCTGACCTTTTACACCCGGGAAGTAAATCGTCAGAGTGAAAGTAATTGAATCGCGTATTCCTCATTGCGCTAACTCTTGCTTCCTTTCTCATTGTAGGAGCAAGATGTTGCGTTGGATGTTATTAGTTGGTCTTTTGACTACAATAATAGATGGACATACTATTATTAGAAACAATGTGATTTTTAAGAAAGTGAAAGAAGTAAATATGGTAACTAGTGATTGGAGTACAATGTTTGTTTATGAGCTCCAACCTTTTATACAATATGTGCGTAGACTTGATCAAAGTATGAAATATACCGATGGTTTGTATAATGCCACAACCATAGCTTTTCGACAAACTTTTGTCGAAGTAAATGGTGAAAACTCTACTCTTGCCGTTGCGTTACAATCGATCATAACGGATATACACCAGGAGATCAGATACCTAAATAATCGTGTTAAACGAGTCAAAGAGGATCTGAACAATTACCACAGATTACATGGCCATACAATAATCTCGTCTCGGAAGAAACGAGGTTTGTTCGACTTTGTAGGTGAAGGATTGAGTTTTCTCTTCGGAACTGTATCCCAGTCAGATTTAGATGGGATAGCAGATAATTTAAGACGTGTTAGTACTAATCAAGCAATGATTCAACATATTCAAAAACAAAGTTTAACCTTCATTAAGATGAATCATGAAGCGATTCTGAAAAATAGAGAATTTATGTTAAGTATGTCGCGCGAATTGATGTTATTTCAAGGTCGAGTAAATCAAGTAGTTCAGAATCATGAAGATCGAATATTATATCTTGAACATTTCACTCATGCTTATCATCAGCTTGAGTTTGTAATGAGTCAATTGGAATCAATGATAATCGCCGCAGAAACCACTCTACGGGATTACATGATCAAATGGATATTCTAGCCGATAGGAAGTTATCACCGAAAATAGTGGATCCTTCACTATTGACCTCAGTATTAATGAGTATTCAAGTTCAATTAGATGATAAGTCCATGTTGCCGCTAGATCTGATGACAGAATTATGGCAATATTATCATTTGCTTACGACGGCTGCCATTTATGACGATGATAAACTGGTGATCTTTATGAAGATCCCCTTACGTAATTCAAACTTACAATTCAAAGTGTTCAAGGTGCAGGCTTTGCCTGTACCCTTTGTCAATGTAACCAAGAACGCGTCGCGAGTCGCAAATAAATTAGTAGCAATATATACTCTTGAATCTGACATATTAATTATTAATAAAGAAAGGACGAAGTATGTCCCAGAAATAGGACATGACCAATGTGTAGATAATAATAAGTTGTTTTGTCCTTTAGTAGGTGCCGTACGAACGATACATACGACAACAAGTTGTATGTTAGCCTTGTTTTTAAACATGAAATCAGAGATTCCGAACTTATGTCAAACGGAAGTTCGATTGAATATCGACCTCCCGTTCAGTACTAGAATCGATGAGGGAATGTGGTACATCACGACAGATGTCCCACTACGATTCTCAATTACGTGTCCAAAATGAAGGAGTCCGAAACCGAAACGGATTCTTCTGCCAATTGGAATTTTGGAATTAAAACCGTTATGTATGGCATTGAGCAGTCAATTAATGTTGCCGAGTTATTTCCATAAAAGGGATAATTCTACTTTTCGGATTGTTACAAAGACGGTGTTACCAAATTTCTCGTTGTTACAATGACAGATGTGGAAACCTGTCATAGAGAGAGTGAACATATCGATGTTTATGATACCGAAAGGAATAGAACACTTAGATGACTTACCCATGGATGACTTAATTCATGAACTTGACTCGCTAAATTTACAAATGACGGAATCATTTGAAGTCCCTAAGTGGGCTTATGCTCTCGCGACTGTTGCATTAATAATAGGATTATATCTGCTTTGGAAGTGCTATCGAACCGATAGACACAAACAGATATACAAATGGTTAAGAAACCGTAAAAGTAAACCGACTTTTTCTGCTGTTGATGATAGTGAAATGTCTAATTTTGCATTTGCCGATGATGAAATCTATACTAGTATGGGACCTAGACCACAGCCTTCAGCTCCTGCTAATCCAACTGGAGCACAACAACAACAACCTCCTAAGAGTATTAGAGACATGATGAGAAAAGCTGTTCAAAACTTTAGACCTTCTCCTCAACCAAATAGGAAATCAATATATCCCCGTGTACAACATGATGTGGATTCTGCCAATGTCCACATAACTATGTTTGATACAGACAAAGAAACTGAAAAACAGTAGTTCACACACTGTGTGTTTCTGTTTCAGTGATCAGTGTACAAATGGCAGAATCTGATTCTAGTGTTGACAGTGGGATCGATGATTTCCCTGATTACCAGGGTTATTATAATGATCGTGACAATTTATATGATGATGAAACTTCAAGTACAGTTAGTACTGGAACTGACAGTAATAGTACTGTTTCACGAGAACTTTTTCAAGACACTAATTCATCTAGTATGAACGTAAATATAAATAGCAATTCATCTGATAATTATGTATCTGTATTGACATCAATAGAAGCATCACCATCACCTTCTATCGCATCTTCCGACCTTTTGTCAACCCCTCCAAGTAGTGTTCAAACTCCTACTGACTCTATTTTACTATCTACACCTGAACGACTTCAACGACTTCCACCTTATTCGCCTACGGATACCGTGGAAACGTTAGTTCTTCCTCCAAGATTACCTGTTAGAACCCATGATGCAATTATTCATCGAGACCCCGAGAACCAAGATGGACTCGGTGGGTTTGTTTATGATATAACAATGAGATCACATACTTCTTCCAGTATGACCACACCTACAAGTGATTCTTTGCCTAGTGATTCTACCACTGTTCTGGACTCTGATGCAGCAGAGTCCGGTATCAGTGTGATACAGAACGAACTTGCCTATCGTTTTTATCTCTCTGAGGAAAGAAAAGTAATATTTCCCCATCTTTTGTACTTTCCGGAGTTCCCAGTCGAAGTTCAACCCCATGAGGTCACTGGTCCCGGTCTTGATGAGGTCATTCATTATCTCAATGACCCCTGTTGGAATGGCCGTTATTATGACCATCGCCAAAATAAATTGGATGCTGAACTGGACCTAATAGCCGATCCTGGCTTGGTCCGACCATTCAGGAGTCATGAGATCTTCCCTGGTAGTACGTATTGCGCTAGTGAAGATGCTGATGATTCATTTGGATTTTATCAGCAGCAAATGCATCCTGCACGATTCTTTCCTCCCGGTAATGTACAGAAAACTTATGAATTGGAGAAACAACAAAAACAGTATCGGCTCCTTCGTGAAGCTTTAATCCGACACGAGGGAAGACGATTACAACGCTTTAGTTTACGCAACCAAATTATCAAATATAATGAGATGCTGGAGGTACAGACTCATTATAAGGGTCTTGGAGACCCTTGCTGTATTTGCTTAACAAAAATTTCGAAAACTTGGCAGGATTTATTTGAATGTGGCCAATGTAAACAGCAAATCCACTTTTCCTGTGGTATTGCATGGGCCAGATCAAAAGCAGGTGCTCCTGAGTAAGCTTCTTGCCCGCACTGCCGTGCACCCATGAGGTGGGGTATCGGTAACGAGCCGAAGCTTCCAGTACCAGCTGAAATGAACCCACATGAGTTTTGAGTTTTAATGACAGAAGTTGAGAAGGCGACCTCTACAGCTGCGCGCCATCGGGCACTGTTGTCATCTTTGGACATCCTTGTATAATTTTCTTATTTCACAAACAACAAAAGTATTCCAGGTAAAGTAAACGAAAAAGTTATTTTCAATCAAAATTACATAGTGACATTCTAGACGTGACTCCTAGTTTCGTCACTATCGACAACAGACTAAAAACTAACGAAGAACCGTTAACGGGGAAAGTAGAATTGTTCATACGGCACAGCTGTAGCATAGTGTAAAATAGTGTTTGTTATTTTCCTGAGTAATAGTCAGTCACATTTATTTTGTTTATTGCACTTGATATCTAATTGTTTTGCAGTCAGTTTTCTTTTATCTTTTATAGTTGAAACAGTTTTTCGTTAGTCATACAAGTAATATTCAATCCCTGAAAAATGGCCACTGCATTTGCATACCGTATAGTTAACCCAACTTCAGAAGATTTTCTTCCGGAGCAATTAGAGTACTGGACACAGAGATTTTGTATTCCTGTACCTATGATCTTTCACAACGGAGCTTCCGCTTTTCAGCATAAAATCCGTGTGTGGGATGTGGTCCAGTTAAACGAAGTCACCGGTCACTTAGAATTGATTCGAACTCAAGTCTTGTACCGGTATTGTCTCCATACAACGGAAGTAGGACGCGAACTGGTGATGCCTCACATAGTGGTAATCGAACATGAGGCTCGATTAGCAACCCCTCGGGAGGCAGCACGATCAAGCCGTACAAGTGTCATTCATTATTGGAATGACCAACGGTGGGACGGAACATATTATGATCAACAAATTCCTTATGAATCGGAGAATGGGATCGATACATTCATCACATCTACTCCGGTCCTTCCATTTCGCCCTAGTGAATATAGTCAAATCTCTGTACCTGATGTACCCCGCGAATATCGAATGATTATTGGTGAAACATTCCATCATGTGCAGGTGGAACATACCTATGAATGGGAAAATGCACAATACAATCATCAAGTCTTGCAATCCTCGCTTGAATTGTATGCAAGCCTTCGAATCTTTCAAGCCAGACAAAATTTAGTTGATGGAGATGGAACACAATGTGCGATATGCTTGGTGGACATTGTTGGGCCCCGTGAAGCATATCGTTGTCCTCAATGTACTCAGTTAGTACATCTCTACTGCAGGTTAACTTGGATGCAACAAACTTGGGAGCGATGCGATAATTTCGACTTAGTCTCATTTCGTATTTGATATAGTTTATAAATTTACCAGAGAGAGAGCATATTTCAGTTTAAATTGTAGGAACTTTATTTAGGGTTTGTGAATAAACATAGAAAACTGTAAGTAACTTTTATGTGTTTTGAATTCACCCTTTCGCTGCGGCTGCAGTATCAAGAATTGTTGCAGACTCCACAGAACTGGTTGCCTCCTAGACTGAACAGTTAAATTGTCCTGTGGCCAATTGCCACGATTGTAGTCCTACCCAAATCCACTAGACAATCATTTTTCCGGGGTACTTAACCCTGCTATGCCACACTCGGTCATGTGGCTGAAAGAGCAGGTCGGCCCGGTGGACCTCATTCGGCGTCCGCACGTCGAACTTGGGTCGTGGTATGTGTGTGCTTCGCACCACTGGAAGTTATATCTGCCAGATGACCTGCTTCTTTAGCCATGCCCGAGCCAAATCTTCAGAGACCTGGGCCGTGGAAGCAATGTTGTTGATGGCCGTGAGTCCCTTCCAGTACCCTTTGGGGCTTTGTTGCAAGCTTGCTGTCAACTTTTGGGTATTCCGGCATCCTTTGGACCTCTAAAAGCCATATTAGAGGAGTCTTATAATGATAATATGATTATAATGATAATATACAATTGTGTACGTGACATTATCCGACGTTCAAACCGTGGACCTACCAAGGCGCTCCCTACCGGAGAGCAATTTGAGTTTGTCCTTGCTGATGTAACCTACTACCCTCTTTGGAACTACATTAGCTCGAGGCCAGGCAACAATTATATTCGCGTCGTGTATGAGAAAAATGACTTAGTTGAGATACTACAATGTATACGAGCTAAATGATGAGGCGTTTAGTCAGGCTGTGGTTATACTGAACCTTCACAAACCTTCGGGTCGTCTGCTACTCAAGACAGGTAAGTCTCTGAAACTGGGAAAGCTGGCACGCACCTTGGGATTTGCAACAAACAAAATCACTCGTGGAGGGAAGCAGCTGATGCGGGGTGAGTTACCTGAACGTCCGACCCACCGTGAGCTCTACGTTCATCTGTCAGACGTCAGCACCACGGACAATGTTTACAATGGGCTACCCAGCACACTTCTCAGAACAGTACCCGTAGCAAATGAAAAATGTGCCAGTGGCAGAACAGTAGCTTTCTCTAGCTTTGCAATAGAAAAGGCTTGTCCCAGGCCCTATAGGCAATGTTACAGTCCACGTTTTAGATAGCAGGGGTGGCCCTATTGTATTGCAGCAACTATCCGTAAAATTACATATTCGAAAAATACCTTCGAAACTGCAACAAGTGTAAAGACATGGTGAATAGTGGGCGACCAGGAGCACATGATGCATTGCCTTGCACTATCCTTAAGCTGGCTGATCTCGGGGACACGCAGGGCTCTGGAGAACCAGGGATGATGAACAAATTGTATGTATTTTAGCTCTCCGGGCGCCTATACAAGAGAAAAGAGCTGCCCCTGTTGTTCCTTGAGAACGGGACCAACCATAACAAGCTACATTTACCGAGCTGCGTGGTTTGAACTCAAGAGGCTCAGCCCCGTGGAGGAGCTACGAACTTATCCTGAATGACTACAGTCAGTGGTCTCTGTATAGGCACCCTGTTCACGGTGGATGGGAACTTGACTTCAGGGTCATCCAACCTCACATCCAACTAGGCCGCGGCCATAGGCTCCGTAGACTCCAGAACAGTGGTCGTGTGTTGGCTTCTTATATCCCGAAAGGTGCTATTTATGTTCACGAAAGCAATGTCGGGTATGTGCTGGGTGGGGCAAAAGGTGCGATGATGGAGATCTTTTGGAGTTTGATCGTCTTACTCCAGGCAAGGGTACTACCACAGTTGTAGAGATAGTCCTGGGTCCACCACCCACCAACTTCGTACTAGTGCTACATAGGCTTGCACTAAAATGGAGTCGGTGGCATAATGGCAAAGAACTTGTCAAGTACAAGGACACAGATGCAAAGTTTCCAACAGACGCATTCAGTACCCTACATCTTGGCCCTGCCAAGCCCAAGCACCTGTGGTTTACCAGACCGAAACTGACGGACGACGATTTAAAGGTATTAGAAAATAATGTATAATACCAATAAGAATGGGCTTGTATCCAGAACTCAATATTAACGACGAGAAAATTATCTGCATTGCAGGAGATCGGTGATGAAAGAGCCCGCCCCCTGGCCGAACGAGTCCGCGTGTGTTCTCTCGTCAAGAAATACCAGCGAGGGGTCAATATCGCAGATGGCATCGAAACATTATTTCTGTCCGCGACCGGTGTAGTGATCGGCGTTAGTGGAATTGTGCTGTTGCCAAACTTAGCCGCAATTCCAGTGGTTATAGCTCTAGAAGCTGCAGCGGGGGCCTGTTGTTTAGCAGGTGTGTTAGGGAAGTTTGTAAGCCGAAGGCTCACAGAGAAGGCAAAAAAAGCGCAACACCATTGTCACCTTAGCGGAGCCTAAGCTTTCGAGCATCGCAGATCTGTATTCAATGGATGTTGCCGACGGTCAGGTATCCGAGGAGGAATTCAGTCGTGTACTGGCGGAGGAAGACAAATTCAACCAACTCCGGCTTCATACCCGCAATGTGTTGCTGCTGATACGCCAAGAACTCGCCCGGCAGCGACAGCGGTCCGCTGTTGTTCCTTCAGAACGGCTGAGACCAGTGCCCACCGCACCCGCCGATCTGTAGTTGCAGTGCAACTCTCATTGGCTTTTAGGATTACTTTACAGCATAGCTGGGCAGCCTTGACACCAATTTACGTCACCCCTTCCCCCAGAAAAAAACAAACTTGTTTTTATACGTATAGCGAATCACTGGACGAGTTTAGCTAACAAGCCCGACCACACCCAGGCCTAATATGAAGAAGGCGATCTCACGGTCCTTCGGCCCGGCTGACGGTGTATACAAATCTTCTAGTTGCGGTTCAGGACCAAGACTGTTTAAACTGTTCCCAGTTACCTGTGCATACTCGCGAATCGCAGCACCGACATCCTAGCCATGGCCTTGGCGACGAAGTTCTTTGTTGATCCAATCGAGGTGTTCTGTTAGCTTACATGACCATGCTGCTTGGGCAGCCCGAAGCTTTTCTGTGGCTTTGTCATGTCGCACATATTCCACACCAGCATCGTTATACCGAAACTTGGAGAAGAGGTAGTCGCTGCCAGAGAACGCCGCTATGCCCCAACTAGCATTGCGATCGAGGCCATCTTGTTATTTCATAATATCTGCTGGAATGATTCCCTGTTTAATTAGCATGTCCTTGGTTTCCGTCGCCCGTCCCACGTCAAGAACTACCATCCTGACATCATAGCTGGTGAAGTCAAGTTTAGGGGTGTCTTCCTTGGTTGCCATCTTACCAAAGCGGGCACACCCTATTGCGAAGGCAGAGACCATGGCGCCGTAATAGGCTGTGATAGGCAGCATTGGCCAGCATCTTGCCATCGGCTGAAGACATTGTATCTATGTGTATAGAATGGGCCTGAAGATACCTGTAAATGTTTGTCCGTAGGTGACACCTTGCGGTTGACCAGCTCTGCAAGCGGTGTCATTAGATTGGCCGCCGACTTATTGTTTTTCCTTCGGAACTGGAATGACTGCAAAAGCCATAATGCTAAGCCGGCCAACTCAACCGCGCCAGCAAGCCATGGGGATCAGTCATCTAATGAACTGCGTTCGTGATGCATTCCATTCTAGACCCCTTGCTGCTGTCCATGTTTTTCCCGTTGTTTCTCCGGAACGGGTCCATCAGCGGCTTGGGTTGCTACTGCGTTGTGTACGTGGGTCTCCGACACGACCATTTTCTGGAGATTGGCCTTCTCTTCTTGCAACTGACCAAGGCATTTTGTTGTTCTGCATTCCGGGCGGCAGCTCCTGCCCGTCCGGCGGCCACTTTGTTAGGGTCTTTCTGTCGCTCCTTCGGAACAGATACAATCGATGACTCAGTGATTGGCGCAGCTATCACTCTCTCCACCTGTTGCGTAGTAACTATCGACAGGTTTGGCTCATCGATGACATCGTCTTGGTTTGTTAAAGGGCAGGTGTTTCCAAATCGGAAATGTTTAGCGGTGGACAGCAGTGCTAAGTACATGCCATAGCGATGATATAGCTCGCACGCGGTACTGCTTAGCGCGTGCCCAATAAATGGATCTGCCTCAAGATCAGCAACCACCTTTTGTTGGCTTTCCGGTGGTGTGGGTAAGAAACATGCTGACCACCCTTGTGTAGAGTTGTAGTGCGGCGGTCCACAGAGCTTTCGTCATCACTGCGTCGAGCCGTGCCTCATTTCCTTATCGGTCATGGCGTCGACCTGGTCAAGTGTGCAGTTTTTTTTTCTAGATACTGCTTAGCCTGCCCACCGGAAGTTACTGCGACTAGCCTTTCGCGTTTTGCCTTCTCAGTCCGTTTTTTCGAATGGAATGGAACAGCAGGATCCACTGCCGTCTTACCTTCTGTATTGCCTCCCTGTTGTTTCTTCAGAACAGCGGTACCTTGCTCTTCCAGGAGTTGTTCAATGATATCGTCGCAATGCATGATGGTGTATATGTACATACACACCGTTTGAGTTTAATATAACACTTTATAAATGGTTGGTTGGTCTGTTTTTAACCCTAGCCGAGGCATGCTTGCTCTCCGCCAATGCCTGGTCACGGCTTCCAATCACACCATTCTCTCGTAGACAGTCCCCGAAGCTGTCTCTGACCTTACAGTGGAACAGGCAAGCCCAGCGGGTCTGGACGCGGAGATCCTTTAAGACAAAGTTATACTACTGAGTCAAAACCCAAATGCTCTGCTGGGCATGACGACCCGAGAAGGCTAGCTCAGATGTGTTTCTTTTGTGTCATAGCTTGTGTAGCCGAGCAATCGTCGATAATGAACAAGGTTGACTCCCCCGGACCATCTGATCGAAGGCCTATAGATATGAGTGGAGGTGTTCAGCACGATTTGCTATGTACACGTCGGGGTCATCCCAAATCCATGGACGGTCGTGGTATGTTTTGTTGTATTTGACTGTGGGACGGAGCACCACAATGTGCCGAAACACGAACCGGTAAGGACTCTCCAACAGGTCCAGAGTGAAAACTGTCTTGCCACAGCCTCTTTGACCGCAAATAATGGCTGCGTGTGGCTCCGTTAGGAAAAGGTCACTAATAAATTGTGTTGATGAACCGGCCATCTTCAATGTTGAGCTGCGCATCCATGGGAACGTACAGACATACGTTCAACGCACCACTCGCCTCTGTAGTTTTTGTGATCTGGATAGTGATACCTTCATTGGCGTTTTCTATGATATCAGACAGATATAGCTCCTTTGCGACAATAGCCACCTCGGGATCTCTTTTGCTGCTGGGGCAAGCTCCAAAGTGCCGCGTGGCTTCGTTCCATTGCTGGTGGGTACATAATCCCTGGACGTACAGCTGGTTGGGCACCCCTTCGATGATAACCTCAACTTTGGTGATCCTGGGGTTGTAAAAGACCTCGGGCTTCCTACAGAAAGCTGCATCAGCCGTAGCAGGGTCCGCGAACAACAGCAGGATCCCTCTCATGCTCCTTGCGGCAACGTTGAGGTTGATGTTCCACAGAGAGTCGCTCTTGTCTTTGGTCATTTTGCGGTGGTGAAAGACGCGATCGTATATGATGGCAAGACGACCAGCATACTGGTTGTGGAATATGCGAGCAAATTCAGATTGGGTGACTATTTCATATTCCAGGCAGATATTATCAATGGTGTAACTGGCAGTGGCATCGCCTGTGGTCAGGACCACTCGACTGTAATCATTGAATGTCAGCTCGTACTCGAGTGGATCCCCATACGCACTCTGTTAGAAAGGCATGTGAGCCTCTACGAGTTTAAAATCCAGCCGGATGCAGAACCGATTGTCAAAGCCATCAGCGACATCCTTGTCTACAACAACAGTCTCAACCTTGTTTTCCGTGCCGACCCGCAGCTTAGTAGCATTTATTTTCGCGGAGGTAGCAATGCCCTGGTAGTGCGCATTTTTGCGCTCGGAAGCTGTCTGCCATAGGAAAAAGGAGCAGTGGTACACGTCTGCATCGTCGACCGACATCACCTCGTTCCTGCTGATCTTGATTGCCATCTTCTTGTCGCGGATCAGTCTCCAATACAATGGCACACTTTAGCCTCGACGAGTTCGCAAGACGACAGGACGATGACGATACAACGGAGTTGCAAGATGAAACTAGCTTTACCCGGCAACCCTGTCAGCGGTGCTGTCGTTCCTTCGAAATGAGAACAAGAGACGGGCGTTAAAATACCTTCATTGCAGCATGAGCTCATAGGAGGATGCCGTCAATGGCTACTGCCAGAATCTATCTGAGAAAGGGATGGCACCCTCCTACGTGACTATTCCAAATTTGAGCTTGACAAACATGGGCAGCTGAGGCAGAAGTCCCATCCAACTGTCGACATTGTTAGTAAATCGGGAGGATCACGTGCTCTCTCAACAATTGCTGGAAAGCGTGGCGGCGGTGAGGTCATCCAGAATGGGTTTGTGGACTGAACTCGAGGCGGCAAGGCGCTTAAACCAAAGGCGCTTGAAACACTGCGGGCCAGTAACAATGAGTTGGGTTAAGTGGCTGCTAGGATCGGATCGGATAATATAGAAATTCAAGACTTGGGGCAGGTGGCTAATGTTGCGTTAAATTCTACTAAAAACGTGGTGAAAAATCTTACTGAGGAGGAAGAAACCGCGCTTAAAAGCTTGAATGACCCTCCACTTGATACAACAGGATTGCAGTTCAGCATCAGAGAGCTCCGTGGACTCGACCGGGCAATGCAGACAATCCAAGGCGAGTTAACGAACAACCTGGCCAGACTCTTTAAGCTGGATGAGCACATCGCTTTGGAAAAAAGAAAGCTCGATGAGGCTCAAGATGATCAGATAAGTAGGCGGCGGGTAGCAGAATGCTTGTGCAACTTGGAAGATGAACAAGTTTCCCGCCTGGAGGCGGCTGCAACAAATAGAGAGGCTCTCCAATCTCAAATCAACAGAATCAGAGAGACGATCAATCGGATCCTCAATAAGGACACGACCCGCATTCGCACGCTCTTCCAGGAACAGGGGATTATGATCGCATCCATCCTCACAGCGATTGGGATGGCAATCTCGACCCTAGTACTTGCTCTGACCGTAGGGGGTGGAAGTACTCCCGCTCCATCACCATCCGATAAGAGTGGCCTCTAAGACAGGGTGAAAAAGCGCCTAAAGCCTCTTGGGTTTATCCTGGCTAATCTAGCTGGGAAGGCGGCGGCTGCTCTACATGGAATTATAGGCTCCATTGTTTCGTGTCTGCTCAAGCTACTCTGTAGGCTAGCTGGCCGACAACCTGTGGGTCATGGCCCTTGCTGTTGATGGTCTGCTGTCAGTGGTTATCATAGAAGAAACCAAAGCGCGAGTAAGCCAACTATAACCCCACCGACAATAACGGAAGTTTTCTCGTCATCATGCTGGCGTGCTGCCGCTGTTCCTGTCGTGCTTCCTGATGCCGCCGACTCGGCATCAGAGGCAGCTCCGCTACGGGTTCCCGCTTCCATAGTAGGCGCATCAATACGATGCGGCGGCTTGGCCAGTCCCGTCTCCCCGTAGACACGATGGTGGGGTTGGTGCACTGTTTATGTTTGTATTTAGTCCCAGGGTCTGGGCGGTTGTGGCAATAACGACTTCGTTGTAATACCCCACGAGGCCGTGTGAAAGGTCACCTAGTTCAATATCCGAAAGTGCCGTGTAGAGGCCTCGACCGAATACATAATCTGTTTTTGACTTGGCGTGAGACATCACGCCTTGGCAGCGTTTAATTCCACTCTCCAGATCCACTGGGCGGGCAATGGCATCTTCCGTATTCGCCTCAAACTGCTTTTGGACGTCGAACGCCGTACCCGTTCCGAGGATCTATGAACGGGTCTGAGCCTGGGACCCAATCATTACCCAGGCGCATGTTCTACTGGACTCATTGATTCTTTCGACCCCTGCCCTTGTAAACCCATTTGCCTCATCAATTATAAAGGTAGTAAAATCTGCATGCTCTTGCCTGATAAAGTCTGCGTGGGTATGCCTTTGGTCTAAGCATTCGGTGAATATGACCGTATGGGCGTATCTTCGACTCAGCGGGTGTCAGGGGATAGCTGCAGTATGTGGCAACTTGGTGTAAAGGGCCCAACCCGTCATTAATCCCCCTTTCTCTCCAGTCTGTGTCAGATGACACGCCGAATCCATTTGGTAGTCTTTCAAATGCGCGTCTGTCATATGAGTTATTGTATCTAGACCATGCACCATCCTGGGGTAAGGCAAATTTCATTTTGGCAGAAATCAGCCGTGACTGGTAATAGAAATGAAATAGCCAGAAACCTTTAGCGAACAAGTCTCTGGTTTGGTTCAGGTGGTCAGTAGCTGAGACCACGCGCAATGTCGTCGCACACCATACAGCAAAGTTCACCTGGTTTTGCCAGAAGGCCATGGGTGTGTTCCGCCATTGCTTGATGACTGCTCTAGAATTTATATCCGGGTGTTTATACTTTGACAAGACGTCCAAGTGATTTGTTTCAAAACTATTGGTCTCTCAGCTATGTGGTTGGGATACAGCCTCGTGGATTTTGTTGATATCACTAATTTTTTTGTGCTTATAGAACCCTCCAACCTTGTATCTGGCATCGGCATCGTAACGGAAGGATTTTGGTTGATCAGCCATCAAAAGGAGCAACCATATGTACAGTGTTAATATCTTACACAGAAACCTCGCGGAGAAAGTATTTGTTCTGTATAAATTTTTATACTAATTCAACCGAGTGTGTCTAATATATATTTGAGTTTAACTAGGCCAATAGACTGTGAATCATTATCAATCGCGCCGTATGCTGTCAAGAAATGAGTCACACCGTACTTGTACATTTTGTATCAATGAAACAGTTGTCGCTTGAACACAACAAGAGTGTCGAAAAGATTTTAGTGTCCCATATAAGCACAAATTGTTTTGTATAACAAGTACCTGGTACAGCGGGTTCCCTATGCTAGCGGAATTGGCCATTCCGTTGTGGGTATGTTAAATCCATGAGCTGTGGTGCGTTCAACCCAGTGTGAGTTCTGGACTGTGTTAGCTGTGGAGTAGGGCACCGAAACTGATGGGCCATATGCTTTGACCCACCGCCTGGGATCAGCGGATACTGCTAGAGTGTATCAGCTGGTGCTTGCTATAATGTACCAGCGGTCACAGCTACAAGTGACAATCCATGGATGTGCGAGAGCTGTTGAAGGCTGCCAGAGCTACACATCCAGCCACCAGCCTATAAGCACGTGGAAGGTGTTCCTCTTTTGCTCTAATTTTCTTTATCATTACACGTTATTGTTGCACACTAGCGCTTGGGAATATGAAACCCGAGGTAGTTGACAGTTACTGCAAGAGACCCACTGGGTCGGCGAGGGTGTGAGCCGCCCCTTATGGCTCTGCTGTTTGGGGTGGCCCATTCTTTATCTATGGCTGTAGCCCGTTTGGTGTTGGGGTAGAAAGTGAATCTACGCTGGTGCCCCATGTGGAATGATGGCTCCGGGCTGGCGAGGGTGGTGGGAAGCCCCAAAAGTGGTGAATCCCCTCCCTGCTGAGGTACCCGTGCTGAGGGGGTCGGCACCATGGTCCCAAAAGTGGTGCACCCCCCCCCCCCGAGTTACCCGGCGCTGAGGGGCTGGCGATGGTGGTGGGCTGTTCCCATGGTCTCCCAGGTGGTGCATTCGTCCCCATGCCTGAGGTACCCGGTGCCGAGGGGGCCTGCCCCGGGGTCCAGACGTGGTGCATTTGCTCCCCCTGCCTGTCACCACCTGGTGCTGAGGGTGTCAGTGAGGGTGATCCCCCCGAGGTCCCAAAAAGTGGTGCATTCGCACCCCTGTTGCTAGGTCTGACGGCAGGGTAAATGGACATAGTAAAAACTAGTCGCAGTTTGGAGGTAAATCTTTGTAGAGATAGCCAACTAGTAGATGCTGTTGTCTAGGAGCTAGGAGCCAGACCACAGCTATCGTCAAAAGCCCATAATGGTCCACATAACTCAACATTAGACCACAAACCACACATTTTCAAAAGTTCACCAATAACCACATGAAGCGAAGAGTGGTAAAAGGAGTCAATAAAATCGACCATTGCACACAAGCACAAATCAGCATTATCTGGCATATGCTTCCATGCCCCATTTGATGTGCTTTATTACACTTTAAAATCAATTGAGTTAAAAAATAACTCATATCAACTGGGCTGTGTGAATATGAACTCAACTGATTTTCGTTACGTTCGAATAGCGTTGATGTGAGATGAAAGAAGCTTATAGTGTAATACTATACATGGCAACCAAGTATTCCCAAGGATACCATACGTCATAGCATTACATAACCCCCTACCACACACAGAAACCGCAAGCTGCTATAGAACTGAGCTTCGGGCAGACCAGCGATTCGAGAAGAATAAAGAGAGACCGACGAGGTAAGACGAGGACAGACTGGCCATACTATGCTATTATACCACATAGTACATCCGAAATGGCCTAGCACTAGACATCACCAATAGCGTCCGTAGACGTAGACAACAATGGTTCTGTGTCTGTATTCAGATACGAGATAATAAGGCTTGATTCTGTGACACGCAAGTCTCAATTTAACCCTTTGAACCCCAGTGGACGCTTTACTGGCCAGGAGCATGATACATCATTACGTCGTTAAATATGATGTCTGTTCAGTAAATGTGTGGTGTAGACCAATCGATATTTTCAACGTGCAGCCCCGAGGCTGCACATTGAAAATATTAATTGGTCTACCCCCAAAAATGAATATGTATTCTTCTGATTGCTGCCATTGAACTGGCATGGAAGATACCATTAGTGCCCAGGGGGTTAAGAGATAATAATTCGTATGTCATAGATTCAGTAAGTCTTAATGAAGAGACCATATTCTTGTCTTAATCCAGAGATACGTGAGACGTAATACAAGAGATAAAACAATCTGAATTCAGAGATAAATACGTCTTACGTCTTATTTAAGAGATAATATATCTTAATTACGAGGTATGTGAGGCTTAGTTAAGCAAAACTACAAATCCGAATTAAGATATTCTAAAACTCACAATATAGGGATGCTGTATGTCTTAATTAAGTGGTAATAATTTAGAGTTAAGAAGTCTTATTTCAGAGATGTTGGAAGTCTTAAGAAGCAATATGTCTTACTTCAGAGAAGCGACTATTATATGTGGAGTCACGTATTCAGGCGAACGGGTGGAATAACAGGCAGGAGAATGGATGGAAGGACGGACGCAAGTAATCTAGAATACCGTCAAAACCTTCACAAGTTCATCATAAAATACAATCGACCATAAAGATGTTCATGGGTACTTACATGCATGCTCCGTTTGGCATGCTCTTTCAGTCACACATCAAGAGATGGTGCTCAAACATTCTATTGATGAGTCGGCCCTTTTCGTGAAATGATTAGGTTATCTGTCAGTCCTACACCGCTTGGATACTGTCTCGAAGTATGCGCATGCCTTGGGGCCTTTTTTTTTCTTTTGCATATCTGCCCACTTTTTGAGAGATGAAATACATGTATGAACTTCAGAAATATATTGGGATTATAAAATGCAATTTAAAGCAATTCTGAAAACTGCCCTTACCTAAAATTTATTTATTGGTGTTTAAGGTCATATATTTCTGCACAATGGCTAATCATAACCATTGCCCTTACCTTAATGAGACCTGTGTGACATCATCCTTGAATGTGACTAAATTTCAAGAGCAGTTTGCATCCACCCCCCCTCCCCCGCCCAATATTTTGAGAACAAAAATACATGCATGAACTTCGACAATACATTAGGGGGTCGTAAAATGTGATTTCCAGGAATTCTGAAAAATGAACTTAATGACGTCTAGGTGACCTTAGTGACCCTTACCACTCTATTGAGCACTATTTTGAGCCTCCATTGAATTTCAACTCATTTAGTGTTGGTCTCACGTTCATACAACATACCATGCTTGAGATAGGAGCATGACTTATTTTCAAAGTTCTTGGCCCCATCGATCCTGTGAGTGTGAAAATACGTGTATGAACTTAACAATACATTAGATGGTCATAAAATGCGGTTTCCAGCAATTCTAAAAAATGCACACACTGACCCCTGGCTGACCTCAGTGACCTTGATCCACATATTAATCCCCCATTGAGTTTCGACTCATGTGTTCTTGGTCGCTGATCCATTGGTCATACCATGCTTGAGATATGATTGTGATCTTTATACAAATCACAAATGGGCTTTCGTAAACAGCGTTTAAAGATTTCCAAACAGGAATCAAATAACATTTTTAGAGAAACCAGAAATAACTTCTGTGCACAGCATTTAATGTGTTCTATAAAGAAATCAGAAATGGATATTTTCGCTCCGCCAACTTTTGACCGAAGAAAAACATGTTGGCTTATGAACTTCAGAAATGCATTGGAGGGGTGAGGGGAGGGGGGTTAAAAAAAAAAAAAAATTCTAGTAATTTTGAAAATGCACTTCATGACCCCTGGGTGACCCTAATGACCTGAACCCAAATTTATTGAACCTCCTGAGATTTTCAACTCATTTGGTGTTGGACCGAGGTACTTGGGTCATGCGATACATAAGGTATGAGCGCGACCCCCTTTCAAACCCTTTTGGCTCCTTTTTTGAGTGGGGAAACCATATGCATGAACTTCGGGAATGCATTTTTGTGATTTCTCGCATTTCCTGAAACAAATGCACTCAAAACCCCCTGGGTGAGTGTGACCTAAGTGACCTTCACCCATATTTTGAACCTTTATTGAGTTTCAAACTCTTTTGGTATTCGTCCGTCTGAATGCCACAAACAATGCTTGAAATATAAGCTCGGTATATTTATATTGTGGTTTAGTAACACTTTTAACAGCCATGGCCACCTTGTGTCATACCATTTTATGGGTGATGGAGGCCGCAGTACCCACGAAGAACCACGGAGTAGCGGTGAGCAGCCGTCCGATTCCCCAATGTACTAACTGAGCACATGCAATGTAAGCATCAGTTGAAGATAAGTGCACCACCGACGTGCAGTACGCCTTAGTACATGAGGCAGGATCTTTCGGTTTGAGGTCAAATGCCGTAACGATTGAGCCACCACGCTTCCGCCTGGCACATTTAAAAGGTCTTAAAAATGCCTGGTATCTTAGGTCCTAAACAAGGCACACTGGAAATAAGAATATGGTGGGATCTCAAGAATGCTTTTTTGTGTTCAGAGTGGCAGTTTGATTGAAAGCGTACAAAAGTAAACCGAAGGTTTTAACGCAAAGGGGCAGTGTGAGGTAAGCTAACTAACTACGGCCCCTTTAGCAGTACAATGGTACTTTCTACATCCAGCAACCGCACAGGAGGAAAAGCAAAAAGAGGAGCCAGAAAGCCACCAGGACCCAGCTCGCCACCCCATCAGCTATAGAAGTCGGATCTAGTCTGTTCTTCAGGCATGTAAAGTCGGCACATTATCTAATTATGATTCGTTGAGAAGATCCACTTCATCTGAAGTTTCTTTATGTCTAAGTTTAGTCTGTGACCGGAAGTTAAAGATGGAGATGGTTCTAGGTGTAGTCCTTGTTGTTCTTCATGTAAGTACAGTCTATCATTTCGTTCCCTGAGTTCCAGTGTGTTCTGTGTTTCAGTAGGCGCATTGGAACTCAGGGGACGATTCGCTGTAGCTGTGTTCCACATCAAGCCTTCCAAGACAAATATAGTCTGTCTCCGCCTCGATCGAGCCCGCAGCCATCGAAAGCACGCATCCAGCTCTCGAGAGGGTCATAAATGTCAAAGGTTAGACGCCCCAGTATTACCTGGAGGTCTGTTGGTTTAGGTCGTGCGTAGGGAGACAAGCCACAGGGGGTTAGTCTGGTCAGACCGGGAAAAAAAATCCCAGCCGTAACGCCAGCTGGTGCGTGGCCCTGGTATGAAAATCCTTAACGGTTAGAAAAAATAGGATAACAGAAAACTCTTGTAGAATTTTTGTGAAGGCAGGGGTGGGGGGTGTCGTCCACCAATGATTCAGTGAGGTTAGGATGCCGTGTTTGAAATTCTCCCTCCCTCAGAAAAAGAGTTGAGATACTCAGTGTGTGTTTGTGGGTTAACTGCACCTTCGCAGTTCGTTGGGGTAGTTTTTAGTGTTTCGCTGAGTTGGTGCAGGGTCAAGCAGTGCGTGGTTCCCCGTAACGACGATGCCCATATCTGCCATAAGGGACCGCGATGCAGATAGTTATGCGGCTCGCCAATATTAATCTGGATGACTCCATGAGTGTACCGGTAGATGTGTTGCATTGGCGTTGCCGGTATTTACGCGAGTTGATGTGGTATGGTAGTTTTGTTGATGAGTCGGTTGTGGCAGGGTGAAACTATGAGCTGCACCCAGCAACGACTTTGCTGGCATCTATTCAGGGGAGCGCGGTGAACAGATACGTATGCATCAGGTACTTTCAGCCCAGCCGTGTCCACTACAAGTGTCTTGTTACCACACTGTATACTTTTGTTGTGGATTTTGAGTGTCACTACCTGAGCTTTTTCAAGTGATTTGAATGGGTTCAGTGAGTTTGCCTGCTAATGCTCTAGCTTTATCGGTGAAGGATGCACTCGTTCTGGGAGAGACATTTTCGGGTGGGAGAGTAGTGTGGGTTATAAAATAAGTCCATTGTCAGATGGTTATAATACAAAAGGTAGTACCACCAGCAGTTAAATGGAAGCTCTTGGACTCACATTGAAGTATAGTGTGGGTTAAAAAACGCCATTTAATTATTCCACATCAATAAATTATAATGGGAAAAGTGTTTAAAGCCACTCATTACTTCCTAAATCCTGCGATCGTGAAATATGAATGGAAAAAATATATTAAAAATGCTTTGAAAAGTGATGGGTTCTTCAACCGTTCTTCTTATAACTTGGTTTGTGAGTGAATTTCTAAGATGAGATTAAATAAACAGATAATGTTATTAAATAGGACAGTTTCACTTTACTCAATATCCACTCTGTTTGCAGGAGATTATCTTCTCTTATAAATAATGGCTATTGTTTCAAATATTACAATTGCCAGTGAGGATGGATGGAGTGAACATCTTGTGACCTATAAAGACACATCCTATTGCCTGAAAAATATAGATGGTCGAGTTCTGTTAACTACCTACCACAAACAACAAATTGTGGAAAGAGGGTAGTTTGAATTAGAGTTATCGTGCGGACAGTGACAGAAACACTCCAACAGCATCACCAAAGCATGCCTTCTATGAATGTATTGGAATACTAGAGAAACAAAATTTACTGCAACCAGTAAATTCAACTCTGTAAGAAAATGCTGAAAGCATCAGAACTAAATTATATAAAAAAAAACAATTTATGGAAACTTATTTTCAAGTGTAAAATATCCTTAAATAATTCATTAAATAGGTTTTCGTAACCAGTGTTTAAAGATTTCCAAGCAGGATTCAGATATTTTTTTCCAAGAAACCGGATAATAACGTCTGTGCTTAGCATTATATGTGTCCTATAAAGGAATCAGCAATAAATATCTTTTTACTCTACCCCCTTTTTGAGAGAAGAAATGCAAGCATGAACTTCAGAATTGCATAGGGGTTATGAAATGCAATTTCAAAAGATTCTGAAAACTGAACTTAATGAAACCTGTGTGAACCCAGTGATGTGAACCCAGATTATTAACTTCCAAAATGTTTCGACCCATGTAGTGTTGGTGTCAGATCCATATGACATATCATGCTTGAGATATGAGTGTGACCACTTTTCAAAACTAGTCCCCAACAACAATTTTTGAGAATAAAAATACATACAACTGAGACAATGAATTGGGGGGGGGGGGGGTGCGTCATAAAATATGATTTCCAGCAAATCAGAAAAATGCACTCAATGACCCCTGAGTTACCTCAGTAACATTGACTCAAATTGTGAGCCTCCATTGAATATCAACTCATTTAGTGTGGTTCCCAGGTGGTCCATACGCCAAAACATGCTTGCGATATGAGCGTGGGTGACTTTCAAAATGTTTTGCCACGCCCTACTTTCTAAGTGTAAAAATTGCATGCATGAACTTCGACAATGCATTAAGAGGTCTAACCTGTGCTTTCCAGAAATTCGGAAAATGCATTCAATGACGAGCTGAGTGGCTTCAGTGACCTTGGCCCATTGAGTTTTTGTGTTCATCTCAGGCCCATACGTCAAACCATGCGTGAGATATGAGTGTGACCCACTTTCAAATTTTCGGCCATACCCATGTTTTCGAATGTAAAAATGCATTCTAAAAATGTGATTTCCAGCAATTCTGAAAAATCCCTTACTCATCCCTGTGGGACCTTCTTCTTCTTCTTTTTAGGACCAGCCTCCATCAACTGGTTGATGATTCTGCTGGTTTGGTTTCCCGGGGTGCACACGGCTTTGCCCTCGTGGAGGTTTATAGATTTTGTTTCATAGTTATTTTCCAATGGCAGTCAATTATGAGGGCGGTTTGCATTTGCTGAGACTGCAGGAGGTTTATAGTATGATGGTAACTGTTAGATTGTTTTATCGTTTGTCGGTTATATCTATATACTTTTTAGTTGTGTTCAGTGGGGCAGTATAGCGGAGATGATGCTCCACTGACTGCTCCAATTATACTGTTTTAGATAAAAAATGTTTTGCGACTTTTTACAACTTCCATGTCTATATGCACATATGTATATCTATTAGGCTTTTAGTGACGAAGGGCTGCAATTTACACCCGGGAAGTCCTCTGGCATGTCACCACTACTGTTTCCTGTTTCGTCCTTATTTAGGTTAGTTTCTAGAGCTTCTTTGAATTTATTATAATTTTCTAAGGTGGCAGTTTTTTGTGAAAGATTGTTCCAGTCCTGTATTGTGCGTGGAAAGAAGGACCATTTACGTACATCAATGGGAGACTCAAGCACACAAAAAGCGTTGTGAGGGGAATGGCGGGTGGTACGACGTGGCTTGTTTAGTCTAGATTTATGATCAATTGCTACTGCATTGTGTACAATTTTATGAAGCATTTGAAGTCTAGAATCTTTACGTCTTTCTTCAAGTGTTTTCCAGTTTAGGCTAGCTATCATGTCTGAGACACTTGATCTGTTGTGATGTCGGTTTGTCACATATCTTGCTACACGCCTTTGAATTTTTTCAATTTTATTTATCTCACTTTTTGTGTGGGGGTCCCACACTGTACTAGCATATTCGACCAATGGTCTAACTAGGGCTTTATATGCTTGTTCTTTGATTTCAAGAGAGGCAATATTTAAGTTCCTCCTAAGGAAGCCAATAGTTTTGTTGGCTTTATTGTAGATATTATTTATATGTATGTCCTTGTTTAGATCAGAATTTATTGTTAGGCCGAGGTATTTGATGGTGTCCATATGGCTGAGTATATGATCGTGTAGTGTATATGTATTTATTTGCTTGTATTTCTTGTTTGTTACTGAGAGGATGTTACACTTGTAAGGATGGAATTACATCAGCCACTTTGTTTCCTATCTCCCCATTTCTTGCAGGTTATTTTCGAGCTGTATTTTTGAAGATGGTTTGTTTATGGTGGTATATGCAAGTGTGTCATCTGCAAAGAGGCGGACTGTTGATTTTATTTTGTCCGGAAGGTCGTTTATGTAGTACAGGAAGAGACATGGGCCAAGGACCGCCCCTTGTGGAACACCTGATTCTACTGGAATGGGGTCAGAAGTTTGCCCTTGCACAACAACTGATTGTGTTCTATTACTCAGCCAATTTTGGATCCAGTCACAGATCTTTTCATGGATCCCGTAATATCTGCGTTTGTGTATAAGCAGACTGTGATTTACTTTGACAAATGCTTTAGCAAAGTCCATAACGATGACATCAGTTTGAACTTTGTTTTTTTATGTTTTCTGTAAGATCATCAACAAAATCGAGTAGTTGGATTTCACAGGATCTGGCTTTTCTAAAGCCATGTTGAAGGCGGTAAAAGATATTATTTGTTTCGCCATGTTTCATGAGGGCACTTGTAATTATGTGTTCAAAGATTTTACAACAGATACATATCAACGATATTGGTCTATAGTTTCCTGGTGATGAGCGAGAGCCCTTTTTAAAGACAGACGTAACTAGAGCCCTTTTCCAGTCTGATGGTACATTGCCCGTTTCAAGGCTTTTCTGGAAGATCATGTTGAGGATGGGGGCTATTTCATGAGAAAGTGTTTTTAGGATGATTGGTGGGATATTGTCTGGCCCTGGGGCTTTGTGTGGTTTTTGTTGGTTAAGTAGCTTTTGGATCCCGGGAGTAGTTATGTTTAGTAATGGCATGGTTGAATAGTTTGCAGGTTGTGACATGTAGTCTGATGTTTCAAACTGCTCATTTGATATTGTAATATTTGCAGAGAATGCAGAGTGGAATTGGTCATTTAGGATGATTGCTTTATCTTGTGGATTTTCATGTAGGATTCCATTTACTTTAAGAGACGAGACTCCTGTGTAATCTTTTTTCTTATGTTTAATAAAGGTCCAGAAGCGTTTGTTCTTCTGGTGCTTTTCACATAGGTTGTCATTTTCTTGTTTACTCAGAGTGTTATCTGTGTTCTGACTTTCCGAATCATTAAATAAGTTTTCAACATAGTTCCAGTGTGCTTGTCTCATGCGTTTTTGGACTAGCCTTTTTATGTTTTTATAATCTAGTATTGATTTTTCGTCTGCGTTTTTCTTCTTTATTTTATACAGGCGTTCCTGTTTTTTTAATAGGGGTTTGAGTTCGAAATTGACCCATGGTAATTTAGTCTTTTTATTGAGGGTTTTGTGCGGGATGTACTTGGAGATGCCATCGGTAATGGTGTGATGGAATGATTCCCACCTTTTATTCGGGTCTCTATCTTGATCGACTAGATCGGTGTGTAAAGATAGCAAATCATCTCGAAATGAACCCCAGTCTGCTTTTTTGTACTGTGGTATTTTGCGAGGTGGTTGATCCAAACTGGCTGGAATAATGTTGCATTCTGCGAAGACCCTAGTGACCATGACCCATATTTTGGACTTCCACTGAGTGTCTACTCAATTGGTGTTGGTCCCGGTCCATACGCCATACCATGTTTGAGATATAAGCGTGAACTACTTTCAAAATTTTGGCCACGCCCATGTTTTTGAGAGTAAACATGAGTAGGTAATAAGTGCGGATTCCAGACCACTTTGTACATGTACTGTACAAGTACACGTGCATGTACGTGTACCGCCATAGGGATTCAGTGTTAAATCGTGTACATATGTACAAAAATGTCGATTTTTCATGGGGATCCAGAATCCGCAATTGTTTTGAGGCTCACAGATCGCACTTTTCACGTTCAAACACCCGTTGGCGAACGCATAGATTCGACACGTCGCTCAAAAAGTGAAAAATGTACGAAATTTTTAAGAAAATGTACATTAAAATTTTTTCTCTACGTTCCCATCGCGGATCAGACCATCGATCCATCGTTGGTGAACGCGAGCAAAAAACGTTTTGCGGATTCCGGACCAGCATCAAAAAGCGGTTTGCGGATTCTGGACCACCTACGTTCGCCAACGGGTGTTCGAACGGTAAAAGTGCGATCCGATCAGCAAAAACCCATTTGCGGATTCTAGACCAGGAAAAATCGACCTCAAAACGTTTTTTCGACGTTGGCCAGCGGTGAAAAGTGAACGTAAAGACAGTTACTCATCGAGGATTTTTAAAATTTTGTTTTAAGACCGATTTGGGCCTCCGGTATATGGTAAAAAGGTGGTTTGCGGGTTCTGGACCACCACGTTCGCGATCGCGTTTGGGACGGTCCAGGGTGAGATCCGATCGGCGAAAACCCTATTTGTCGATTCACCTCGCGAGTTTTGTGGGCCGAATAGTGATATAATCGGTTTTGAGGAGTTTTTCAATTTTGCACTCAGTGTAAATAAATAGCTTAATTAGAATTGATGGAAATCATCTGTTCGCGTTTTGTCACAGTGAAATTTGTAAGATAAATTTTAAATGAAACAGTTCGTAGAATTGTTTCATTCAAATAAAACAGTTCGTAGAATTGTTTCATTCAAATAAAAATTCCACTATAAAACCTTTTTCACTTAGATGAATTTTAAGAGATAATTGTATTATAGACACTCATGTTTTGTTTCAGAGTGAATGAAAGGTTTTCGTTCAATAGAGTCGACTATAAAATCGAGTCCGATAAAATTGTATCATAATAGACACTCATGTTTTCTTCCGGTGTGATTTAAAGGTATTTTCGTTTTTAATAATAGACGATAAAAGCGCGTTTCCACTCAATTTTAAGAGATAATTGAATTTTAATTTACTTGTTATAATGTTCGGAGATATGAATGAACCCTTTTAACGGATATAATTATTCTCAAACACGTTAAATCAGAAACCGGTTTCTTATACACTAAATCTTTCAAACTTTTTGAAAGTTCTCCATTTAACGGATGTAATTATTCTCAAACGCGTTAAATCAGAAACCGGTTTCTTATGTGCTAAAACTTTCAAACTTTTCAAAGTTTTCCAGTTCGTCACTGAGTGAATAATCGGTGGTGCGATATTTAACGCGTTCAAGGCAAACGCATTTATAGAGGTTTATCTTGTAAAATGTTTTTCCTCAACTGGTTTTAGTTATTATATTAAAGACAGAAGATTTTTATTTACTTAAAACATAAAACATAAAAATAATTATACATTTGATTTTGAAAATAATAAAATAACTCAAGTTAGCATACTCTAAAGGAAATATTAATAATTTAGAAAACGAAAAATTTATTTTACACATCACAGATTCTAAACGTAGAGATCAACTTTTAAGCAAATATGAACGTGCCAAGAAGAGCATTCAATCGGCTGACAGAAGCAGACGTCTTGGAGAGATGGAATTGAGACGCGAAGCCACAAAAATATTTAAACCCGTGACGGAAGTTCAGGAACGAAGCAAGAAGGAGATAGTTGAAGAATTGAGACCCATAAAAGAGAGTTCTTTGAGAATGGGTTCGTTGGCCGGTAGTTTTACAAAACAGTATTCCTTTCAATCTACACCAGATTACGTTCCCATAAGAATCGAAACCGACGTGAGTGAGAACGACGAGACAGCTTCGACTATCACCACTCATAGCGTCGCGTCGTCCGAGGATGGTGGTAAGGGAGATCTGTTGTATGGAATTTATAAGGATTCTGACGGTAGAACTTTTGTGGGCGACACAGAAGTGCAAGAGGATGAGGATAATTTAATCGTTGGTTCGAATAGGTACGAATTAACTCCTGGACTGCGCAAATTGCTCCTTTTCGACAAGCCTGGAGATTACACGGAACAGGATTTCGACAATTACGGCGACATTCTGGTTCAGACCCACGCCATGAAGAGAAATAACGATGCCGGAGAGACGAGACCCAAAGCCAACAGAGGTTACAAGTGGACGAAAGTGGTGAAACCCATATGGGATATGAACAAGAAGTTCGTCGAGTCGGTGACTGGCAAAGGGGTGAAAACCACTTTTCTTCCGAGCGATTCTGACGCTCTGTCTCTGAGATTGAGTTTGTTGATGGCAAGTAGACGCGCTGGTAACACTGGATTAGATAATGAGATAGTCAGCATATGCGATGAATTGTTGAGGCAGCAGGTTTTGAATAAACTCGATTACAAAAGACTGATGAACGAATTGAAGGATTGATATATAATAAGTAGAGAGAGAAACAAACAAAAATATATAAAATAAAAAAGAGTAAATTTTACACTACAAAATAATAAAAGTAATTTAAACAACAAACGATTTACCAGTGAAAAAAACAAAATATATATTATAAAATATGTTGGTGATAAAGAAGAGGGGATACGTCAGAACTTACGTTCAAGGCGGTTCTGGCATCGTCGATTCTATAATGCGAGCGTTCACGAGCGATGCAGGTAGAAAACTCGCATCGACCGCGTTTGAGGTCGGTAAGAAGACGGCTTTGGATGCTGGTAAGAAAGCCGCTTCCGAAGCCAGTGGTGGGATAGCTTTTGTGGCTGGCAAGAGGGCAGACGACGCGTTGATCGACAAGTTGATCAGTCCGCCGGCGATGCGAGCTACGTTAGAGCGATTGCCGAAAAGTTGGAAAGATTTTAAGGATGCTGTGGTACCCATACAAGATTTGGCCAAAATGACGAGTGGATCTGGATTGAAGAGAACTCGCGACAGTGTAATATAAATAAATAATAATGTTTATAAAACTGAGTTTGAAAAAAACATAAAAATTAGGTTTTGAAAAAATCTAAAATAACAAAAAAATAAACAAAGATGAACATTAAAGATATGTCTTGGAACGACGCCGCGACCAAGAGGTCGAATAACGAGTTCTTTCCCAAAAGCATAAGAGGCTTGATAGTGGTAAAATCGAAGTGTGGAAAGACCAATCTGTTGATGAATCTGTTGTCGTGACCCGACTGGTTGGATTACGACATATTGCTCGTGTTTGGCAAGAGCTTGTATCAACCCGAATACAGATTGCTTCGAGAGTGCATGGATCGTAGATTGCCCAAGGACGTCATAGCCAGAATCTTTGACAGTAGGGAGGAATTCGACAAAAGTGAAGCTTCTCTTTCGACCATTTTGGACAGTGCGGCGATGGAATTGCTGAAGAGAAATGCGTCTTCGAACGTCGAGTGTCGATTTTATGAGAACGCTAGCGACGTTCCAGATCCTAGAGAATTGAAATCGGAAGATAAGAATCTCATGATTTTCGACGATCTGCTTTTGGAGAGACAGAACCGATGCGAATCGTATTACGTTAGGGGTCGTCACAGCAACGTGGACTGTTTCTACCTGTCGCAGAATTATTTTCGATTGCCCAGACAGACGATAAGGGAGAACGCTAATTTACCGTGTCTCTTTCGCCAGGATCTGAAGAATCTCAATCACATCTACGGCGATCACGTCGCAAACGACATGAGCGTGGTGGAATTCAGGAGATTCTGGAAGAGGGTTTGGGATGGAGGACTTTACAATTTCGTCGTGATCGATTTGACTAGCGAATTTAATCGCGGAAAATATCAGTGCGGGTTCGACAAGTTTTATATTTCTGATGATAATAAGACAGAGAGCGAAAATAAAATTAGAAAATAATAAATCATTAAATAATTTTGTTTTGAAAAAATAAAATAAAAAAATTAAAATATAATGTTCGAACAAGGAGAATTGTTAGAACAGATTGCCGAGAAAAAAAAACAATCCATTCAAATCGTGGTGAGTGGCGATTCGACTCGATTCGCGACGAAATTCGAACCTTCCATCGAATTGAATAGAGAGAAAAGATACGAGATGGCGTTGGTGAATCTGGAGACTTATTATTTCTTTCCCAACGTCACCGAAAAGAATAACTCGTTCAAGTGTTCCGACGGAGTGGATTGGTTGGAGATTCGAATTCCCAAAGGCAGTTATGACATAGACGATTTGAACAATTACGTTCAGACGCGAATGAAGACGGATGGAAAGGGAAGCAACAAGATCAGACTCACTCCCAACCCTAATACCTTACAGACGATGTTGGATTTGGAAAATAATTTTCGAGTGGATTTCAACATGGACGATTCTATAGGCAAGATGCTGGGATTCGATCGAAAGATTATCGAGGCCACGCGGCATCTGAAAATACGGTCGACATTCTCGCAGTCAATAGCATTCTGGTGAACGTGGATGTGATTGCTGGAAGCTACGTGAATGGTAGCGCTCAACCAACGATCTATTCCTTCTTTCCAAACGTGTCGCCGGGTTATAAGATCGTGGAACGACCTCGAAATTTAGTTTATCTACCAGTGATTTTAGACACGTTGTATAGTCTCAAAACCACGTTGATGGATCAAAATGGTGAACTGTTAGATCTTCGCAGAGAAAGGGTGACGATACGATTTCACATAAGAGAAATATATAAGCAAAACAAAAAAAATATTGTGTATATATATAAATAAGAAAATAAAATAAAATAAACGCAATATTAATTTACAAAAATTATTTAATATATATAATTACCATTAAAACAAAAAAAAACAATTGAACAAAATATATTTTAAAAAATGAATTATAACACAATACATGGTTAAAAACGTGAACATATCCGCAGGACAGAGGAAGAAACTTAAGAGAGTGTTAACAACTCGAGGCGAGGTGGTGAGATTCAAATTCACTCACGAAGATCTGACGAGTGGCAGTCAGGATTCGATCGCCTGGACCAGAAGTCAAATCAAAAGGATGGAGAAAGTGATTCGTGATGGAAGAGGGATGATGGTGAGATTGAGTCCCGCTCAATTGAGATACAATTTGAGAATGAAAGGCGGTTTCCTACCACTATTGGCAGGAATCGCCGCAAAAGTATTACCCTTTGCCGCAAAAGCATTACCCTTTCTCGGAAAGACTCTCGGCGCAGGAGCTCTCTCGGGACTCGCGAGTTCGGCAGTTGAGAAATTAATGGGTGGCAGCGGACTGTTTTTGAAGAAGGGAGGAGCCGTGTGTCGCGTCCACGTAGACGACGGCGGTGAAGGATTGTATCCAGAACCCGTTAGAGGTGGCAACTCTTTGAGTGGAAACGGTCTCTATCTGAAGAGTGGACGGAACGTTGAGCGACTCGGCAAGGATTTGTTGTTTGGTGAGAATTCACCATTTAAGAATATACCGATTTTGAGTATGTTATTAAATAATGTAAAAAATTATATAATTATATAAAATATAAATCATAGAAAGTATAAAATAATATAAAATGGATAAAAAGGTGGAAAAACAATTAGACGATAATGATGAATATCGGGAGATAGAGTGCCAAAAAGATGTGGAAAAACGATTAGACGCTAATGATGAATATTGCAAGATAGTGTGGGAAAAAGATGTGGAAAAACGATTAGACGCTAATGATGGATATCTTAGGAAAGAACTGATAAAAGAGTTAAATAAAGATCGGGATAGATGGTTGAAATTTAAAAGAATGAGACATTTTCCACCGTCACCACTACCCTCTGAAGAGAATGGTAATGATGCGAGTGTTACCAAGAGATGCACCACATTCGTTCATAATTATGATTCGGATAAACAAATGTGTTCTTATAAAAACATAACATATCACAAAAAAGTAAAGAAGAATCGACGCCAAATTTGAAGAAAAAGGAAACGTTATTATAATATATATGAGCGATAGTGAAGAAGGAAAACAAAAACAAAAAAACAAAAAAAAGTAATGAGATCTAGAGATGATCAACCTCTCTAGATCTCATTACTTTTTTGTTCCTTCTTCTTCACTAAAAATCAATCTCTCTATTGTTTATATTTCCAAGTCCGTTATTAGCATGTTGACGCTCGTGTCTTCTCCTTTTTCGAAAATGTGTTGAATGTTTATCTTTACTTTTTGGAGTTTTTTTACATCGGTGAATGCGCTCTCACCACCCGATTTGTTCACGAGTTCAAGTTAGATTTTTGGGTATATGTAACTTCCATAGCGCAACGACAAATCGTCCTTGTCGAATTCTCTATCTTTGGCGATGACGATTTTCTGTAGATTGCTTTGGTACTCGTAAAACAAATCGAGCGTGGCTTTGTCCAATTTCAAAGGCATGCTATATTTGTTGTGTTTGTGCTCTAAGCCCTTCATCTCGACCTCGTTCAATTCAATGGATTCGTGTCGTTGTAATCTATAGATTTTATAACCAAATTTCCTACACGTTTCGACTCATTTCAATTTCAATTTGCATCTCTTAGGTGTTGTTGTCATGATCGATTTTTGTTTTTTTTGTTTTATGAATTATTGCAAATAATGTATATTTTTAAATTTTGTATTTAATAATTTATTAAAAAAGTTTGTTTTTTTTTACTCTTTATATATATAAAAAAAAGTTTTTTTAATTTTAATTTTCTTTAATGTGAAAACTTTTTTTGTAAAAGTGTTTTTTCTCTTTATATATATATAAATAAAAAGTTTAAATTTTAACATCCTTTTTTCTTGTATTAATTCAATTTTTTTTTACGTTAAGGAACATAAAAAAAATGAATTAATACGAGAAAAAAGGATGTTAAAATTTAAACTTTTTATTTATATATATATATAAAGAGAAAAAACACTTTTACAAAAAAAAAAAATTTACATTAAAGAAAATTAAAGTTAAAAAAAAAACTTTTTTATATATATAAAGAGTAAAAAAAACAAAACAAACTTTTTAACAAATTATTTAAATCCAAAATTCGAAAAAAAATATTCTTACAAATGAAGCAAACAAGTAAAAAAATGGAAAATTTAAATGAGAAAAACGTACCTCAGTTAAACGAGATTTGTAAAAAATTAAAAATTCCACATTTCAGAAATCATAGAATGAAATCAAAAAAAAATTAAGTCATACAGGAATATTATTTGTGAAATGATGGAAAGAAAAAAATCAAAAGATCGGAAGTGGATAAACTTAAACAGTCAAAAAATGCCTTGGTTGTGAAAAATGAGAAGACGACTAAACGAAAAGCCATTGAAGAACTTCAAGTTTCGAAAGAAAAAAAAAACTAAAACGAAAACGAGTGATGCACTTCAGAATCTAGACAAACGAGATATATTGAGTGAAATTTGACGAGCAATCGATGAAGGGAAAGGAGAAGAATATGTAGCATGACTCATCATGGAACTATTCCAATTGAAGCCCGTAGAATGGGAGAGTGTGATCAAAGGCATTTTTAAAACTTTTGACATGGTTCCCTCATTCAAGAAAGTCAATCCGAAATTGTTCATGGAATGGGTGAAGAAAGAAGTATTGGATTTGTTTCGCAAACACATGAATGTGGAAAAAAAAATAAGATGAAACTCCATTGCGTGATGAATAAAATCGATGTGATGTCTGGCGAGAGCATCATGAAAAATGCATATTTCAGATCTAACATCGAACCCATACTTCGAGGTTCAGATTTATTGGACATTTTCGAAAAGATGAAAGACAAGATGTTGACGTCTCTCGCGAATTATCAACATGAAGGTAGCAATTGGACGTCCGGTGAGGTGTTGAAACTCAAAATTCATATAACTAAAAACGAATCGTTGAAAGGGTCTTCCTACATGGAATTACCGTATTTCTTTGCTAAAAGAAATGCTGTGATCAACGTGAGAAATAAAGATGATCAGTGTTTTAAATGGGCAGTCACCTCCGCTTTATACCCTGTCAAAATGCACTCCGATAGAGTTTCTCATTACGAGGAGACTTCTAAAAATCTCGATTGGACTGGAGTGACTTTTCCAACACAGTTAAAACATATCGAACATTTCGAGGCTCAAAATCCCACCGTAGCGGTGAACATCTTGGGATACGACGACGAAAAACGAACGATGTATCCTCTCAGACAGACTTCGTATCTCGAAAGAGAAAAGACGATTATTTTATTATTGACTTCGAATGGTGACAATCATCATTATTGTTGGGTTAAAAATCCAAGCCGATTACTGTCGAGACAAAATAATAAACATAAAGGAAAAGATATGTTTATGTTGCAATTGCATGAACGTGTTTCACAGCAAAAAATCGTTAGCGAAACATCAGGAATATTGCAACGAAAATCAAGGTGTCGCCGTCGAAATGCCCAAACCCAACACCATCGTGAAGTTTGAAACTCGCAATAGAAGGTTAAAAGTACCATTCGTCGTGTATGCCGATTTCGAATGCTTCACCGTGAGAATGAGTTCCTGCCAACCCGACGCTCTTCAAAATTATGTCGAAAGATATCAAAAACACATGCCTTCAGGCTATTGCATTTACGTGAAATGCACTTTTGACTCGCAACACGACATCTACACGAAACAGTGCGAAGATGACGACATGTCTCAAAGGTTCGTGGAAGAGTTAGAATCGAAAATTCAAAATTCAAAGGGGATGAAATTAGTCGACATACATCGCATCATTCGATTCGACGAAGAGCCTTGGATGTGATAAAACACCTCGACCTCAACACGAATCTCAGAATTCGAGGCGAGAACGATTTCGAAAAAGATTTCTTCAAACTCATGAACAACTGCGTGTACGGTAAATCGATGGAAAACATCAGGAAGAGAACCGACGTTCGACTCGTCACGTCTGAGAAAAGAGCTAAAAAATTAGTGGCGAAACCCAATTACAAACACCGAACCATATTCGACGAAAATCTAGTGGCTGTTCACATGCAAAAGATGCACCTGAAGTTCGACAAACCATATTATCTCGGACCGATCATCTTAGATATCATCAAGCGGTTGATGTACGAATTTCACTATGATTATGTCAAACGAAAATTTGATGATAAAGCCAAACTACTGTTCACCAACACGGACAGTTTAGTTTACAAGATAGAGATGAAAGACGTCTACTGAGATATATCTCCGGACGTGGCCGCATGGTTCGACACGAGCAATTATCCCGTTGATCACCTGTCCAACATTCAATCGAATGACAACAAGAAGGTGTTGGGTAAATTTAAGTTCGAGAGCAGCGGTAAACAAATAGTCGAATTCGTGGGCTTGAGACCCAAACTGTATGCTTATCGTCTAGAAGATGAAGAGATCAAGAAGTGCAAAGGGGTTAAAGCGTGCATGGTGAAGAAAAACATCTCTTTCCGAGAGTATAAAGATTGTCTGTTAGGAAGTGGTCTGGTGTATAAGACTATGAAATTGATTCGAAGCAAAAATCACGACTTGTATACCGAAATAGTCAACAAGACTTCGCTGACGGCCGACGACAATAAGAGATTCGTGTTAGATGATAAAATAAGCACTTTTGCACTCGGACATTGGACTTTGGATCTAATTTCAGACGATAGGATTTCAGATATGATTGAGGATGATAGAATTCCAGATGTGATTAAGGATGATAGGATTCCAGAAAATCAAGAGGAATTAGACAGATTCAAGATTATGGAAGTCGATAAAGACATCGAGAGAGTTAGTTTAAAAAGAAAAAGACAAACATAAAAAAATAACGTAATTTAGTGAATTATAATAAAATAAATAAATTTAAAAAAAAAAATATACACATTTATGAATAAGAAAATAGAGATATCCATAGAAGGTGTAATCTTACCTAACAAACCCCTATCCAACATCGATCTGTCAAATGCGGCGAAGGATTTGAAAATCAAAGATTTTCTAGGTGTGTTTTCCAGAGATGCCTTGCCGAAGAGAAGACCTCGATAATTGGAATGCGGAATTTTAAATCTAGACGATTTATCGGGTGAAGGCACTCACTGGGTTTCATGGTTCAAGAACGGGAAGAAGAAGAATTATTATTTCGACAGCTACAGAATCTCGCCGCCAAAAGAAATAAAGAACTATTTCAACAAATCGATGGTTCATTACAACAAGGAACATGTGCAATCGCCAGATCAAGTGTTTTGCGGTCACCTGTGAATCTACGTTCTCAAGAGATGTTCTGAAGGAGATCGGTTTCAAGACATTCTCAATGATTTACATTAGAGAGAGATTTTTTTATAGTATATATAAAGCTAAAAAATTATTTAAAAAATTTTAATCGAATAAAAACGAAAAATAAAAATAAGTAAAATAATTCATTTTATAATAAACTGCTTTGAAATATATTTTAAAACAAAAACCTCAAAACAACATGCCAGTAGATAAATTTGGTAGAAGTGATGATGAAAGTCAACCCAAAAAGAAGAGGAAGACGCTCGAAGTCGGTGATGGTTACGACGTTGCCAACTTGGATGAATGTTACGTTTGGAGATACGAACCTCGAGAGGAACCTTTGAACATGAATGATAAGAAGCTCTACAATCTTCCCGAGCCGATAGATCTTGCAGATGCTGCGACTAAAAAATACGTCGACAGGGGGAACACGGATTTTGAATGAATCATGCTAGATAATTACGTGGATAAAGCCATGACTGACAATCTTGATCTGAAATCCAAACGTTTGGTGAATGTCGCGAATCCCATAGATTCCACCGATGCCGTGACCAAGAAATACGCCGGCGACTCTCACGCCCGATTCAGCGAACATCTGAGAAGTTGATACGTTTAGACAACGATGCACTCGGAATTGAATGCCAGTTCTAACAAGATAACGAATGTGGCAACTCCAACGAATCCAAGGACGTGGCGACCAAACACTACGTAGATCTGGAACAGAGAAAGTCTGACAGACGAGAAATGAAATCGGATCTGAATGCGGGATTCAACAAGATATTGAATCTGTCGAAGGTCGACGATGCGGATGCGGACTCAACCGCAGTCAACAAGGGCTACATAGATTCTGCCGTGATATGATCACAAGAATATGTAGAATCTCAAGTGGACGATCTCTACCTGAACAAACAGTCTGTGGGAACAATGGAGGGTGGCATCAATATGAATGGTCACAATTTATTTGGTCTCGATCACAATCCCGAATTCGATTCCAGCGCAGTCAGCAGGAAGTATGTGGACGACAAGTCGGTCTGGAGAAAGGGCGACATCATGGAAGGTAAACTAGACATGGGCGGACACGCGCTCACGAATCTACCGGATCCCGTGAGCATGACGGACGCCTGCACCTTGATTTCTGTGGTGGAAAAAGTCAAATACGCTAGACAATTGAATACTGTGTGGGCCGAGGAGGCTGGCACGTTAAAGGAGGGAAAAACCGAGTGGTCTTTCGGAAACGGAGGTAGCGGATCGCAACATGGTCAGGTGGGATATCCCATGCCGTTAGGAGGTGAAATCATACGAATGGGTCTGGCTTCCACGGATTTGAATAATAGAGCGGTTGTCAATTTCGCAGTGAATGGAGTAGAGAGCAATAAGAAATACAGCGTTGAAAAGACTGCGAATCAACACGCGAATGTTAGCACGTTCGGCATGGCTCTCAAAGTGAACACCAGAGACAGGATTAATTTCGTTATGAAAACCAATAATCCCGAAGCCGCCACTTCCGTGGTGAGCCTACTGATCGAACTAGATCCTTTGAACAAACAGTGAATGCGTGGAAATAATTAATTAAAAAAAAAATAATGAGTGATTATTAAAAACAAAAAAAAAGTAATGAGATTTAGAAAGATGTTCAATCTCTCTAGATCTCATTACATTTATTTTTTTTTGTTTTTTTTTTGTTTTTTAATAATTACTCATTACTTTTTTTATTTTGTTTTTAATTTTTTCACACACGTCTCTCATCGAATGATCAACATCTTATTTCCATCCGATTCGAATTGTAATTCTCTGTCCGACCGGACCAGGGCAAAGGCTTCAGTTTTTCTCGGCACGTTCCTATCGAATTGCATCTTGATCTGAATGTCTGAGATGCTACTCTTGAGTCGGTCACTCTGTTTACTGACGTCGAATACGAACATGGGATACTTCGACTTGTATTCGCCGGGAGATATGTTAGGGTTGCTCATCAATTCATCTAGACCGTGATACTTCTTTCTAAAATCAGCGGCGTCGCCATACAGTCTGCAGAAATCGTTCTTGTAGAACGACGTGTTGTAATCGATTGCTGGATATCTCATGGCGTTCAGAAACACTTGCATGTTTCTCAAATTGCAGTGATCGAACAGCGACGCATTCTTTTCCTGAGACCCGTCCCTGTTGGTCTGAAATGCAACCATGATGAAACGCAGTCTCTCAGAAGCGGATTTCACCGTCAATCTCCAATCGAAGTGATTCATGGAGGGTGGAATGCTAGCTGTGTCGCACTGTCTCATTCTAAATCCCATGGGTAATTTACTCTTGGATCCTATGATCTTGTAGAGACGCGTTTTTTCCACGATCGAAGGCTCCACGTGCGGAACAAACCACGATATCTTCTGTAGAGTTATCTTACCCACATCGGTCGCAGTGAGTCTCACTATCATGTCGTTGATTCCTTTTCGAATCAACATCAGATTGTGTTTGAATCCGTACAAGATCTTGTTGTAATCGTCTGCGAATACGAAGATGTGTTTCAAAGGTATCCTGAATGAAAACGTTCCTTTAGGTCTGGAGGTCTTGACGACGTAGTCGAATATCGCGACGGCGCCGATGGTGTCTTTCATCCACAACTGATTAAGTCCTCTGGATTTCGAAAAATCATCCGGATACGTCAAGAGTCCAAACATCGTGGTGGCCTGACCGGGATGAAACACAGATTCTATCTCTTGTCCGGATAGCAAGTATTTTATATTACTGAATAGATGCATGATGCCATTATTGGCTAGAGTAACCGTGTCGTCGTAGTCGGTCCCATCTTCCTTGGTGAGACGTCCCTGCACCACTATGTAACTCTCGCTAGGATGGACAAATAGATCTTGAGATTCGACGTTGATTCTTATCTCTCCCGCATTGTTCAAACTCGTTCCGGTTAGCGGTTCGTATTCGTGAACCTCATATTCTTGAATACTTTCATCTTTCACTATGCTTTGTGCTATATCTAGTATATTTGCCATTTTTAAAGAGTTTTTGTTTTTTGTTTATTAATTAGCTTGCTTTTTTATCTAAAAATAGTTTTAATTATTTTTTATTATTATTTTTCTCTCCTATATATATATTGTAAACGAGAAAATGTTAAAGAGAGTAAATAAAAAAAAATTGTTTTCTTTATCAAAACTTCGTCTTCTGCAATTGTTGTTCATAAAACTTTCCGATGATCTCTTCTCCATCCAAAGCTTCGATTTCATAAGTTACCGGATCAGTGTGAAATATTTTGATTATCACGAAGATTTCCGAGGTCCATCGAGGAGTATAACCCTTTACGAAGTGCTTCTTATAAGCGTAGATTCTCACTCGATCACGGCCGCAAATTTCGGCGTTCTAGACTTCTTCCTGATCTTAGATCTCTCAGGATATAGATTCGCGTAGACCCGTTTTCGTTTCGAGGATCGCTAGTTTTTGCGGGAGTCATCTTAATCGATCTGTGTCACGTGTTGTTGAAATCTTTGACCTTACCGTTCAGAGCATATATGTATTTCTAAGTTGAATTCGCCATGAAGTATCTCTGCATCTTTTACTTCATCGTTCGATTCGAACGTTCCACCATGCTGGCTTTCTCTTCGTTTTCGATCAAGTAGAGGTCGACTAATCAATGAGCGTGCTTGTTGTAGAATTCCTTTCCCTTGTCCACCCACAATTTATTCTGTTTTCGAGAAGATGATTCGAACACACTCTTCAGAGCCTCAGCGACGCAAGGTCCCGATTTATTCTTCGAAGCTCTGATCCAACCGTATTTGGAAAAAACGTCGATGACCGTCAATAGATATTTGATGCCCTCGTTCCACCACAAAAACGATCTCATGTCGACCAAGTCGGCAGACCAAATGTCATCCAAACCCTTCACAAACACCCTTCTCTTTCGAAATTTACGCACGATGGGTTTGTGTAACTCCTCGGCCAATTCGCTTGTCAATAATCGTTTCTTCTTCTTTTCCGATGCGCTTTTTTTTTTGGAACGTCCCATCCGAATCGGCGTTTCGCACCGATCAAATTACCGACCAGCGAACGTTCTATCTTCTCTCTCCTGGTTGGATTAGATATACCTCTCAATTTCGCGAACATGTTTTTATCGCAGATGTCGTTGCGAGTCTTGGTGTCGGGATGTCCTGGATAGCACAGATCGTGATCATACATGGCCGCGTCCACCCTATTCACGGGTTTGCTCCAAGATTTAGGAGTCAGATCGGAGTTGAGTCTCTTGTTCAATTTCGTTCCGGGTCCCGTGAAACTGTGACCCAGCAGATGCATTTTGAAAGGTAGATTATTGATCATTTTTTTCACGATGCCTTTACCTTTGCTCGTGTTCTTTTTTTGACGAATCGAGTCTTGATCAAACCACACACGTCGCAAATTCTGTGAAGCATCTGTCTGTCATTTTTAGTTCGTACTTCTCGAGAATTACTTGTCTCGGTAACTCTCTTACACTTTACGCAATACATTTTTTGAGAGTTATTTAAATTAATTTCGTTTTTATTTTATATATAAATTTAATATTTCTTTTTTAAAAATTATGTTCTTATTATATATATTTTTTTTCAATCGCTGCTCTTGAGTTCTATCATCTTACTGAATTCCTCCCTGGCCTCTTTCCTCCCCCTTTCCACGAGAGGATCCTTCAACTCTTCCTTCATGATCTGACAAGTCTTGATTCTCACAGCTTCTTTCATGGCATCGTAATTTGTTTTCTCGCCCAATATCGTGAAGTATTCTCCATCCGATACCCTACCATCTTTCAATGCCATCGATATCATTTCAGATATCGTGTCGATCTTGGAGTCATCCAAGACGTCAATCTTTTCATGTTTAGTAGCTTTCAGATATAATTTCCTACTCAAAAAGTTTCCTAGCGTGCTAAACAATCCGGCGGCGGGAGCCACTCCTTCTATGGTCAACACGATCGGAATGCCGACCGCGGTTGACAACAATCTGATGCCGGCCACGTGTAAACCCATGGAAATCGTGATGAGTGTTGTGTCGACCGGTTAACGAATTTCAGGAAATGCGAATACTTCTTCTTGAGAGAATGGCGAGAATCTCTCTCTTGAGTCAGATACAATTGGATTCTACTGATTTGATCGATGCGATACCTCTCTCCTCTTTCTGTCTCTTCTACCGACGGCGCCGTTGGCAAAACGTCGTTTGGCTTTTCATCCTCATCGTCATCTAACGTCGGATACAATTTATTTCTGGTTCTCATTTTTGTGTTTTTTTCTTTCTAATATTAGATAAAAAAATTTATGTGTGTATTTATTTTTATTTCTATTCTCCCTTATTTATATCAACGAGAAAACTTAGACGTATGCTTCCTTCAACAACAATTTCATGACGCATCCCCTGTCTTCTAAAGTCAGACTTCTACGCGCCAATTTCAGTTCTTCCGAATTGGTGAGCTTATCTCGCCCGCTACAGAAAACTAATCTCCTCCAAAACGTGATCACTTCATCGATTCGAACGCGTTCGAATGCTGGTTCGAAATACTTGACGACCATATCTTCCCTTTCCATTGTCCGACACAAATGATTCTCGTGATCGAAGTCTAGATGATCCCGACATCCGACGCATCATTCTAACAAGAGGTGACCTAGTTGTTCGTTCACGCAGAATGCACAGGCTCTCATCAGTAATTTTAAAAGAAATCTTGCTCTCAAAATCTGGGAATTGTTCATGATTTATGTATATTTTATTATCTATTTCGATTCGATATTATTTTTTTAAATAACTATTTATTTATATATTTTTTCTCTCCCATATATATCAATCACTTTTTTATTTCCTCTCGCCAAAACCGATTCTATCACTATTCGCCCCACAAAAAACGCGAGGTGAATCGACAAATCGGGTTTTCGCGGATCGGATCGCACCCTGGACCGTCCCAAACGCGATTGCGAACGTGGTGGTCCAGAACCCGCAAACCCCCTTTTTTTCATATACCGGAGGCCCAAATCGGTCTTAAAACAAAATTTTAAAAATCCTCGATGAGTAACTGCCTTTACACGCACTTTTCACCGTTGGCCAACGTCGAAAAAACGTTTTGAGGTCGACTTTTCCTGGTCTAGAATCCGCAAATGGGTTTTCGTCGATCGGATCGCACTTTTACCGTTCGAACACCCGTTGGCGAACGTAGGTGGTCCAGAATCCGCAAACCGCTTTTTGTTGCTGGTCCAGAATCCGCAAAACGTTTTTTGCTCGTGTTCACCAACGATGGATCGATGGTCTGATCCGCGATGGGAACGTAGAGAACAATTTTTAAAGTACATTTTCTTAAAAATTTCGTACATTTTTCACTTTTTGAGTGACGTGTCGAATCTACGCGTTCGCCAACGGGTGTTTGAACGTGAAAAGTGCGATCTGTGAGCCTCAAAACAATTGCGGATTCTGGACCACCATGAAAAAACGACATTTTTGTACACGTGTACACGATTTAACGCTGAATCCCTATGGCAGTACACGTACATGTACGTGTACTTGTACAGTGCATGTACAAAGTGGTCTGGAATCCGCACTTATTACCTACTAACATGCATGTAAGAACTTCGGGAATGCATTGTAGGGTCGCATATATGATTTTTAGCAATTCTGAAAAATGCACTCAATGACCTCTGTGCGATCTCAGTGAGCTTTTCCCATATCTTGAACCTCCATTGAGTTCTGACTCATTTGATGTTGGTACTAGGTCCATATGTCATACCTTTCTTGGGATATGAGTGCAACCCACTTTCAAAATTGTTGGACACACTCCCGCTTTTTGAGGGTAAAAATGAATGTATGAACTTCGGAAATGTTTTGGGGTCGAAAAAAAGTAATTTCCAGCAATTCTGAAAAATGCACTCAATGACCCTTGTATGACCTCAGTGCTCTTGATTCACATTTTGAACTTCCATTGAGTTTGGGCTCATTTGGTGTTTTTTTCCATACGTCATACCATGCTTGCGATGATACGCGAGTGACCCACTTTCAAAATTGTTAGCTACGCCCACTTTGTTTCGTATAAAAATGGATGTATGAACTTCAGGAATGCACATGGTGTTAAAAATGCGAGTTCTCTTAAAATGCACTAATGACCTCTGGGCGACCTCAGTTACCTTTACCCATATTTTGAACCTCCAATGAGTTTAATTCATTTGGTGTTGGTCCCAGGTCCATACGGCATACCATGCTTCAGATATGAGCGTGACCCACTTTCAAAATATTTATCCACTTTTTAGTGTAAAAATGCATTTATGGACTTCGGGGATGTATTAGGGGGTCACAAAAGTGATTTCCAGCAGTTCTGAAAAATGCCCTCAATGCCTGCTGGGTGACCTCAGTTACCTTGACCCATATATTGAACCTCTATTGAGTGTCCACTCATTTGATGTTGGTCCCAGGTCCGTAGGTCATACCAAGCCTGTGATAATGGCGTGACAAGCTTTCAAAACACCCTCCTGGACACCCAAATGCCCCAGAAATCTGAAAAATATACATGGGTGAGAACTTGTAGCTGTCTAGAAGTATGTCGAAAAGCAGCGAGACAATTCGTTTGCGAGTTACCATGCGGACAAGGAAGCTCATAGAAGACAGAAGACGGGAGAATAAGAAGAAAAAATAAAGAAAAAGAAACCATACAAAAACAATAGATTGCGTGTTTCACATAGACTAATAAACCATACAGAAACAATAATTATGTTTACACCACTGCTGAAATTTTCTTCAGTGAACACTGTCTTGGCAGGAGATTTCCAGGTGATATTATTTCCCTATGAATACCAGTTGATCATGTGGTTTATCCTATTAACCCTTTACCTAACCTGAAAAGCAGACGACACTTGCAAAAATAATTCTTGAATAACTAATTTTTTTCATTTTTTGTCTCAAAAACATAGGTTATGCCCCCTCGTTGGAACGAGCTCAACGAGCTCGATCCAACGAGGTGTCATAACCTATGTTTTTGAGACAAAAAATGTAAAAAATAATGAAAATTAATTGGTGATTTTTGAGAATAGCGCTGGCCGGTTTTGCCGTTACGTTAGGTAAAGGGTTAACACCAGGTGAACATGTATCATTGGAACATCGCGCATTGATAGTACGCACTACATTCAGCTTTCCAGACTCTATTTTTAAAATCACGTAATTTCCATTTATGTCCTATAAATAAACGGTTGTCAAGACAAACAACTTTCTGTTTCCTCGATTGAATGCGGTCTAAAAATCCAGAGTCTCTTCGATGATAACTCAAAAATAGAAAATTGGGTACAAGCGCTCGGTTCAATCAATCTTTGAATCAGAAAAATAAGAGCAGAAATAGACAGAACACGATGCGTGTTTGAATCGGTGGGTGTTTCACGTAACTCGTTGGAATGGCGTAGTCATATTTCGCGAGAGCCGTGGGCTCGAGCGAAATATGATGACGCCATTCCATCGAGTTTATTTAACAACCCATGCATTAACAATTAATAAACAAATTTTAATTCCAATGTTTAAACCCAAAGGTGAAGAGTTTGTTTGTTTTGACTGAAGCTGTACTGATCAAATGGATCGATAAAAAATCAAAACAACTTTTTCGGAACCAGTGTTTGTTGAAATTCGTATCGCTGCTTCTCTTCGGCTGGTGCACATTCACGCCTAACCATTTGAGGGCTATTACTGTTGGTAAAAATATAAGTACAAATATGTGCAGATTTGCAAAACAGCTGGGAGAAACGTTTTTAAAGGACGTTTGATGCATGCCAAGATGTATGAAGATTTACCGAAATAAAGTTGACCAATTTAGATGTAACGGGATCTACAAAACGAGACGACCACGGGACTGTGTTAATCTTCTGGTTGGAAATTATTGTTTTTTTTTTAAAAATATTGTCTTATTTTTGTTTACCTAATTTTTTTTGAACCGCCTTTATTTTGCTTTGGACGTTTTCATTTTCACGCTATGAGACAGACGGTCGATAATTGTATAACGGAATTTGGAAAAGAAACTAATATGAATGGTGCTGAGAAAAAAAGTTCTGGCTTGTACATCACCCGTTGAATGCAGAATCATTTATTTCATAGCGGCCATTCCGTTAAATACAATGGTTTAAAGTTGAATGGATGTGTAATAAAATATATTTGATCATCTCAAAATGACAAAATAATTTCAACAAAACTACATGACATGACCTCACAATAAAATGAGCCCATTCCAGGAAGCAATCACATCATAATATGACTTTGTTGGATATTTTAATAAAGTTTTTTCAACAGCTCAGTGAGCCTCATTCTAAATTACGAGGGCACATGCAGCTGTCTCGTTATATAAAGGGTTAACAGGTATGTTGCTTTCATAAAATTTATAAAAAATACAGGCAATAGAAAAACGGGAGCATTACAAATTGTTCAGAAAAAGGGTATCTTAAAAATGAAAGAAATTACAAAATTGAACGATGCGATGCTGTCATTGCTGCGAATAATATTCAGGCTCTATTAATCGGAAACCAATAATTAAGCACAAATACACAATTTATTTCAAAACTTCTTAAAGGCTGAATAAATCATTTCTTTGATATTGTTTTATTACAATTCATTGGAGGGTGCATATTTGTGAACCCCAATAAGGTGTGACAAAATAATGTCACAATATATAAATAATTGACCAATACTGCAAATTAAACTTGTGTAACAAACTTTACAGAAAGATGAAATTTTCTTTAAATTGTTGATTATTTATTATGGACATGCATTATTTATTTAATGGAAATACCGATCTGGATCTTTCTTTTCCAATTCCAACTTCCATAAATGCTCTTTACATGTTCACAAATGAATGTTTTAGCAGTGGTAAATGAATTATAGAAAATTATACAGGTAATATCAGAAAATTACTCGACCTTATTTTAAAATAATATTCGACTTAATAGAACATAAAAAATGTGTTATGTCTATTGCGGTAAATATGTCATGTATAGTCTATTAGAATTAAAGTTTATCTTTGCAATTCAGTAGTGAAAATTATGTGCTTTCCTTCCCATTGATCTTAAATTGATATGGTATATATGGAAACAATCTATAATGCTGTCCTTCTGCTGCTCATTTTCACGAACGTTAACAGAAATATTAAAGTGTTTGTTCTCTCTTCAGAACACATTCCATTAACATAACACATTCTATTTTGCTAGCATAACCACCACCCCCACCCCCAACCCCCATACACGCACACACAAGGAAAAACATCCTCATATAATTTATCATTCATTTTTATTGTTTCAGGAATCATTTTTTATGTGCTTGTTTCTAAACTTTGCCGTTCTCTGAAAGACATGAACCTGACAATGCTGATATGTTTATGAACATTAAAAGCTATATAATTACATTGTAAATGTAGTTATACGTTTTGGGTCCAAATACTCAATTCCCATTGGTCAGCTGGATGAAAACGTCATGACCAAATGTAATTCATTTTCCAATGAATATATTTGGTCGAACTTTGACCCGCATTTACGGTAGAGCACAATTGACAGAATGTAATTCGGGCGGTGTTTGGGCGGGTTTATAACTTTTAGCGCCTCTCGCAGTGATCAGTGATTATAGTTTACTGATATGTTAAATAAATTGTTTTGAACATTCCAAGTTTCGTTGCGAAAGACGGCAATTTGACAAATTTCAGCCAATGCCGAAAACCGGCGCTCAACTCAGAGTTGTGCGTTTTGTCTTTTGTGTGAGGGTGGTTTTTCGTCTCGTTCGTTCGCACATGTTTTATTTCGTCTTTCTGCTTTGTTGTTTGGTAAAAAGTAGTTTAAACAGTTACGGAATATAATTATAAGAATTGATTCCGAAGGGATTCATACAATTTGTACCCACTCCCACACGTTCCTACTCCAATAAAGATTATAAAAATTGCATTCAAATCTTAAATGCACGTTGTCAGTTGAATATCATTCAATAATTTGGATTATTGATAATGGGTGTAACATCTGTTATTTATTTAGTTATTTTAGTTTTTGCTAGGGCGTAAGGGTGCATTTTCAAAACATGTTTTTAATATTACACCGATTGTTTGCAGGACCTATTTTCTGTCAGAGGCTACAATGTTTTGTTTCCTTTATAAGAATAGACCTTGACCGAATTTTGGCTCCCTGAACGTTGCTTTGCGAATGAGCTCACTAATTACACTCATTACCAATTTGGATTATTGGTAATGGGTGTAACAGCTGTCATTTATTTAGTTATTTTATTTTTTGATGGGGGGGGGGGGGGGCATTTTCAAAAGCATTTTTAAATGTTACACCGATTGTTTGCAGGACCTATTTTCTGTCTGGGGCTACAATGTTTTGTTTTCTCTTTATGAATAGAACTTGACCGAATTATGGCTACCTGTACCGTTGCTTTGCGAATGAGCTCACTAATTATCCTATCCGGGAATAAAATATTTTTTTCATCAGCTCGTGGATTTCGAACAGTCATGATTCAATTCTTAAGTATGTTTCACACAGGCTAATTATTCACGTTTAAGGGTCTCCAAAGATTCCTTCATTTGATTTGTTTATATTATTAATGTCGATACGAATGCACGTGTTGGCTCCATATTTAATAATATTACCCCTCAAGACGAGATAATATTTCAGTCAGATCGGAAAATGTGTTAAATATAGAGACAAAAATGTACATTTATTCAAAGTGTAGAGGTGGATGTGTCCTAGACGTAGGTTTTGTGTATAGTATTCCTACCATGACACCAATACATCTTGGCCACCACCAATGCATATAAATGTGTGACTGCCCTTGTATGACCGTGCTTCGACCCAACCAAAAACTTCTCCCGTCCCTACTGGCAGTGGACTGACAGATTGACTGACTATCTTCGTCACTTTCCTTAGGAGAAAAGTGAAGACGGAATGAAAAGGGAAAGCTTAAAAGGAAGGCATAATAAACTAGCGGTATTGCGTCTAATATTTTAAGTTACATCTGTTAACTTGACAAAAGATAGACCTATATCGAGGTCTGTAACACTGTCTGTGTGGGCGATACTTATTTTTACCTTATCTCTGTCACCATGGTCGATTCAAATTGTTTTTGTTTCTCTTTATGTCTGTCTCTGTCTCTCCCTCTCTCTCTCTCCTTTTGCTGTTTACAGGTTTGGAATGATCACTCTATCTTTAGTTCTATCCTTCTCCCCTCTCTCATGGAGAGAGAGAGAAAAAAACGAGGGGAGGGGGCTATCGGGAGGGGCATGAACAGAGATGTAGGGTCAATGAGATAGACAGGGGCGTAGAAACAGACGGAAAGGGTTCGAATCAGCCGTGGTGACAGAGATATAGTTAACATTAATTTATTTTTAAATAGCTTTCCTACACATGTTTTCCAGGTGCGCCATAGACAGCTGGGATAAAGACACGTATCAGGTACAGAACAACACACACAACGCAGTGATCAGTTCAGTGATTCCTGTTGCGACAGAAGGTGGCCAGACAGAGTATGATGCTTGTCATATATGTAATGGTAGTATCAATTCCTATATTGACCATACTAACATCTGTAATGGAACTAAACTTTCGTGCAATTCCTGGGTGTATGATGAGACTATATTTACCTCTACCGTGATCACTGATGTGAGTATACCTTTGCCTATGTCTTTGTACATTCTTCAACTCTTAGCGTTTTCATAATCAGCCCCACATGAGTAATCAAATCGGGGGCGCGGTGGATTAGTGGTTACGGCATTTGACTTCAAACCAAAAAGGACCGCAGTTCGATCGTTACAGCACTGGACTTCAGATCGAAGGTTTCCGCTTCGATCCCCGCCGGAGGTAACTGCTTTATGTTCTAGGGCAAGGCACTTAATACCGATTGCCCACATGGCCGCACATTGGCCACGTGTACTGAGGCGTACTGCACGTCGATCGTGCACTTGCCTTCAACCATTGCTAACCCTGCCTGTGCGGCTCGTCTCTGATCGGTGGTTCTCTCTGGGTACTCCGGCATGCTCCATTCGTAAAACGCTCCGCCAACAGGTGTCTCTGGTTGTCAAAATTGTAATTAAACCCAAATAGAAAAATTAATTAGATGTCATCTTCTTCGCACGAAATTGTATAAAACCCAAATTTCATGAGTTTTAGACTGATTTCTGATGCACCCATTCAGGTTAAGTATTTAACTTTATGCAACGATTGATGCATTCAACATCATGCTTTTGTGGAGATAGTTCGTTTGGGAGGCTAACAGTTGCTCGTCGTTGCTCAGTGGTTCTCTCTTGGTCTCCGGCTTCTTCCAACCATCCGAACTGTCCGACACGAGGTGACCCTGGCTGTCGAAAGTGTGGTCAAATCCCAATATGTAACAAATAATAAAAACACAGAGTTTCTGCTGTGAAACAAAGTCGGTAGAACGCCTTTTAACTGGTTTTTATGCCAAAATAAAAAAAAAACTCCATCTGAATTATGCGTTATTATTTTTATAGCAGGGGATTTAGGAAAACATCGCCATTTTTTAAACTCTTTCCTCCAAAACAAGACTGGATGAACGAAAAAATGCTAAATTAAAAGACTGAAATTTTCAGATATGTAGCAGATCTACAAAAATAATAATTAACATTCATCATACCAAATTAGTAAAGTTTTCATCAATCGTTTGTTCTCTTTGTATGCACTTAAAAGGAATAAAAAAAATTACAGATTTGTCGACTGAGAAATACTAATCGATTTTGCCCCGATCGTGCGTTTATCGATGAATAAAATATTCGTGACGCCTATAGTATAAATCCGGAACATAATTCAGGTAGGGTACGGTGGGCGCGGGCAAGGATCAAAAGCATTTGATGAATTATTCCTTTATTTCACTCGCGTCAATGACACCCGTGAAAGAGCTGAACATTTCAAACTCGGGTCGGTGATTCTTGTCCAACGTATTTCACCATCTTTGTGTTCAGTCTTATTACTTGGCACGGAGAGAATAAGGTTTGAATACCTGTCTACAAGGTCAAGGTCACAGACTTAGTTCAAGGTCACACACTCATACACACATTATGAAGAACAGAAACTGTCTAAATTGTTTTCACAAGGCCACACAAAATAATTGATTCTTAGGCATTTGTTTTAAATCAGTGAGGGAGGGAGGGTTTTATTTTTTATTTTTCTTTTGCAAAAAGTGAGCATACATGGGGAGGATTCCGTCTGTCTTTTTACACACAGAAATGCAGAAAGTGTATATTTATACAAATAAATTCATTTTCATTTGAAAAATGAAGCCTTTCTCTCAAACCAAACTGTAGGTACTGCAATTCAAAGGCTTCATGCGCTTTCGATGCAATTCGTATTATCCTTGAAGTAAAATTATTTAATCTATGGGGTGTTGCCTCGTGATAACGTATGGGAGAGTGCCTTATAAATTGTAACACGGCAAACATATTAGAGACACAACCAAATAAATATGCACCAATTGAAAATTGTAAAAGGTTTTGGGTCTCCCTGACTTTGTACTAATATTGGAAGACACTGAAAGGCAATAAACGTGTCCAATGATGGGGGAGGGGGGAGGGGGGTGGTGTTCAAATTCAATGGGGGATTGCCTGAGAATCAAAACACCTTTTTAGCGTAAAGATGGCATTTGTCAGGAAGTAATTTAAGCGGTTATCTCGTAGCATTATTCATATTCTTTCGATCCTCTTCATATTATCTTTGAAGTAAAAGTATTTAATCTATGGGAATTTGCCTCGTTATAATGTATGGGAGAGTGCCTATAGGCACTCTCCCTTAAATTGTAACAAGGCAAACATATTGGAGATGCAACCAAATAAATATGCATCAATCAAAAAATGTAAAAGGTTTTGGGTCTCTCTGAGTTTGTACTAATGTTGGAAGACACCGAAAGACAATACACATGTCCAATGAGGGGGTTCAGATTCAATAAGGGGTTGCCCGAGACGTAGTATTTGTCTGGGAGTAATTTAAGCGGTTATCTCGTCGCTTTTTGCGATTCCAAAGTTCGTTCTTAGCGATACCAAATATGAACAGTATCAACAAGCAATACGAATCGAATGGAAATGAAATTCCGGCTCCTTCCTTGAAAAGTGCTTGAAATTTTCTATGCTTGGAAAGGTATTTCATTTTCAATCACAGGGCTTGCCAACTACTTGACTTCAGTCTAACTACAACATCTGTGGTTAAATGTTTCATAACACCCCCACCCTCCCTGCATACATACGGTGACACAAAAAGTGTCACGTATTTACTTAACGTGTCAACCTCGAAATATAATTTCGCTGCTTCTGATAACACCAAAAATATGTAAAAGCAAGTCCGATTTATTTATTCACAATCAGTTTACACAACCTCGAAAAGACACAACTCTGAACAAAGTTTACTTTCACTCAGAAAAAAGAACGCGTGCGGCACCTGTCTCTAATTCTGAATCACACTCTGAAACTGCGTAGCTGCATCACTGTCAGCTCTATTTATACCGCGCTTATTAAGATGTATCCGCGTATTTGAGTGCAGCTCTCGTCCCCTCTACTGTCAATATTCAAACATGCATTGTGTCACAACCATAATGTTCGCCGCCCAGCGCTGAGCATCACAATAAGAGTACATGACAGTGTTTCCCAACATAATAATGTACTGCAATGCCTTGGAAGCTCTCGGAATGCTACCAGCATTCTTCTAATAATCAAAACAAATTCAACTGAAGAATTGTCTACTCACGGCAGGAAGGTCCAATGTTGGTAAAGGCCAAGAATAGAGGACCGCGCGTCTTTTAAGAAGATAAAACATTTTTTACAATTTTTTTGAGTTTCTTATCATTCTAAGACATGTTTTACACAAAATTAGCCCAAAACACCGATACCTACTGACAAAAATCATCACTTTTAACCCTTTTTATCCACTGTTAACTTTATTCTCCAAACAATTTCAACAACAAAACCTGCGGTAAACAGGAACCCGATTCTTTGTTTTTTTCCGCTATCGTATACCCTCCATTTGATCGGAGTATACGAGGGTGTAATTACAATGGGAGAACGAATTAGGGTCAGTTTGGATGGATACAGGTTAGATAACCCGTACCCATCCTAAACTGACCCCAGTACGCAAACAAGGCAATGATTAGAATACGGCGACCAGTGCATTAGGGTCAGTTTAGGATGGGTATGGGTTAGCTCCATTTCAGAACGCAATCAGAAATTCATTTGTTTCAAAAACCCGTCTCAGAGAAAAGTGTTAAAAGTGATGATTTTTGTGAGTGGGTATCGCTGTTTTGGGCTAATTTTGTGTAAAACATGTTTTAGAATGATAAGAAACTCAACAAGTTGTGAAATATGTTTTATTTTCTTAAAAAACGCGCGGTCCTCTATTCTTGGCCTTTACCCCAATGTTTTTATAAATCCAAATTCTGTAACACTTCATGAACTGCCACCTTTCATATCCTAACATGGTTTCCCAGGGAAGATGCTTCAAAATATTGATTCTCACGTGGGTTTCGTTGCGTCCAAGCTTACATTCACGATAATTGACAGAATATACGATTTCCTTATTACTTGTTACCGAAACACTTCGGCAGTTTCCTTATTCTGCTTGTGGTGTCATGTCATTTCCCCAGTGACCTGTCTCCATAACCTTGGTTTTGTCTATGTAGATTACTCATTTCCTTGGATGTGCTTTCGAATTCATAACTTTTCACATTTACTCCTTTCAAATCACGGTTTTAATCGATTAAAGTGCACAACATCAGGTTTACAATTTGTTTTCATATTCCTGTAAGTAACGTCAGAAAGTATTTTCATGACCTGACGAGGACCTGTGTTCAATGGTGAATTGTTGTGTCCAGTTCCCCCCGAAGGATTGTCAAGTAAGCTACTAAAACATACGGGATTAGGAATTGAATTGATGTTGATCATTTTGTCGTGACTTGTGATTCGCTTGAATATTTAAGGTGACCTTCATGTGACAAAAATGATCATTTGAGTGTTATGTCTGGGCCTCTCAATACGAACGCCCACTTCGTAAATTTCCGGAGAGAATACATGTTTTCATGCATAATTCTGGGGATGTGGGAATCACAATCAATTCATGAAACCCTTTATTGAAAGAAGGATAAAATGTACTCAAACTCTACTTTCTTCCTTTTAATAAAAATAAATTACGACGAATATATAATATTGCATTGCTCTTTCGGAAATTTCCGTGAGTTATCGAATCACTATGTCGAGGTTTACGATGGCTGCTTGCCTTTGTTGAAAACGGCCGTAAATTATTGCATTCAAGTGAATTTATTTAACCCTTTACCTAACGTAACGGCCAAAATAGGCCAGGGCTATTCTCAAAAATCGCTAATTAATTTTCATTATTTTTTTCATTTTTTGTCTCTAAAGCATAGGTTATGACCCCTCATTGGAACGAGCTCGTTCCAATGAAGGGTCATAACCTATGTTTTTGAGACAAAAAATGAAAATAATAGTTATTCAAGAATTTTGTTTGCAAGTGTCGTCTACTTTTCATGTTTGATAAAGGGTTAATCGGATCACGCGCTTTCATATGAATTATATATGATGCATCAGTGTATGTTTGTATTGGACCTAGCGCTGTTGTTTGTCAGTTGTCGAACGTAGTATATGAAGGTACGAAAAATAACCATCATTCCCCTGGCTCACTTTGATGGAGAAACGCCGAGTAGATTGTTGCGCGTGTCAACTCGCTTTCGTGTTAAACCTTTACCCAAAGCAGACGATATTAAAATTTATTATTTTAAATATAATTTTTTAAATTTTTTTAAAAGATTTCAACAAAAGCACATCCTGTGACCCCTCTTTGGAACGAGCCCGTTCCAAAGAGGGGTCACATGATATGGTTTTGTTGACATTTTTCGAAAAAAAATAATTTTTTAGCTGCTGAATTTGCATATTACGCGGGTGGATGCGGGCGAGTCGTTGGGTAAAGGATTAAACGACTTTATTGAAATAGACATTATTTCTTTGGCAGGAGGTGTGGCAAAATCTTTATCTTGGGCAACATTCAGGGTACGGGAAGATTTGATACGTGGACCTGGTTTTTAAACCGACATCTGGGTGCTAAATCTCCGTGTCCCGGATACTTTCTAATAGCCGATTGTGGTAAGTAGCATCGTTAGTACCTGATATTATATGAATGATCTTTCTGGAGACCTTATATATTTCAGATGAATTTTGTATGTTCCAGTGCACTGAAATCTGCACATGCACAAATGATGATGATGGGAGGGCAAGTAGTTGGAATTATTCTCTTCGGCAGCTTGTCTGATATGTAAGTGTCACTTTGATTTATGGGTAACACTATAAGTTATTGTCGTGCATTGACGGCAAACTAGTCTGAGGTTTGCGGTTCTGGCGTTTATGTTCTAAGCTACAAGACTCAAACTTCAGACCATGTTACAGACAATTCATCGCAGTAACGTTTATGTTCCAAAACGTCCAAACCCCAGAATGAGGACATGAATAGGGTGCCTTTTAACGATAGCAAGTTTAGTAAATAAACCTCTCGTGTATTCCGCGACATCACTGGATAACAAATCAGTAAATAATAAAGTTCGAGATCACTCCATCTTACTTCAAATCGTAAACTGATTTGTAATTTAAACAGCACTCTATTCGGAACATCACCTGTTGCACGTGTGACAAGTCTAGAAAAATGAAGCGGTTTGCAAGGCACGCTGTTGATGAAATAATTACGAAACCTGCAGAGTCATTTCAAATAATTCTCGTAGCTAACGTGTCCTCGCGGTATGCCAGGTTTCGGGTGTCTCGGCATGTCTATTATCTTGCTTTTATACCGATTTTGCTCCTATTAATATTACTGCACGCCAGAATAGCTTTGTTCAAACGTGTTAGAGCTTTGGAGAACACACTTATTTCAGATGTTCTAAAAGGAGTGCCTATCCCACCTAGAAAAACATAGGTCAGGTAGTTCTAACTAGGATCCCCTGCTTGCTCCTGCACATCCCTGCAAGAGAGTATCAAAGGGTGTGCAAAGAACAACATTCACCCGATGGAGTATGCTCATGGACTTCACATTTACCCGTGGGAGTATGCTCATGGACTTCACCTCGACTCACACCTTCGCCGCATGGGTTTCTACTACATCTTCAACTTAACATCTAGATGTGCAATAAAGCTCACTATGAAAGTGGATTTTTACTTATGACTCGATATAGAAAAAAAGGATTCCTACGGCTCGTTTTTTTAATTGAAATAACATCTTAACCGAAGTATGTTATACTTGTACTGTTATATAAGGAGCGAATATATTCAATAAGTGGACAACACAAGAACACATTAATTTTGGCTAGAAGTTGGGGGCAATAATTTGGTATTGTAGAGATATAAGTTTGGATGGTTGTATTATAAGTTGTCTCCGCCAACATGTATGCTATATGTAGATTTAATACATCCATGTCGGTTTTTAAATACCGAGCCGCAAGCGAGGTGTTTAAATGAGACATCCAGGTTTTAATTCTTCATAAACCATGCATGTTTGCGGAGATAACGTTTTTGTCCCGGTTGAAACACAATGGAAATATAGTGGAAACGAATTTGTGGACGCGTTTCCCACGCTGAACAGTTGGACCAAACTCGTGAATAATTGTTTTGTTTTTACAAACGCAGAAGACATCAGATAGAGTTATAGCCCTTGGGTCGTTATTGGGAACTCGTGAACTGATCTGAGGGCTAGTTTGTTGACAGATTTACTCTTATTTTATTTTTCTTCAGTTGTTTGATTTAATTTTTAGACTATTTAATTTGTAACAGCTAAATATGATCTAATTTTCAGAAATCGGATGATATGTGTGACTATTTTCAGGTTTTTTTGGTTAATGAGGCGAGCGAAAGCGAAAAGCTCTCATTTAAACCATGTACCCCCGATGTTTCGCCTGTCACTATTACCCGAAGGTCGCACGCTCTCATGTACCTTGGATGTTGGGTGCTCCCTTTGCCATGGGCTGTTTGTTCTAGGCATTCTGACCAATCAGAAGACATAATTTATCGGGATATATGAACAATATTATTTAACCTCTATACTAATATAATTCGTTATATACTTTACTGTTTAGCCATTTCAACCCCGGTGCTCATGTACGAGTCTGTCTAGCATTTGTTGGGAGCTTCGGTTAAAATTTTATCCTACAATGGCCTTCCCCCAAATTCTCTCACTTCTGTATTGTACAGATGTCCTGAATTTCCAATAGTAACAGCAAACTATATCCACATCGTCAAGTTTCTTGGTGATTTATTGGTTTGAAAATCTTCGATTTCATTTTTGTCCGCTTTTCCAAGGACTATGAAGCAAAAGTTAATCTGGGTAGGGTCTAAGGCACCTACCGCTATCCATTATGAATGTAGACTGGTGAACATTACGGGTGCAATGAAGACACTGAAAAGGAGAAAAAAGCGACACACGCAATCCAGCAGTTGTAGTGGTTTTGACACCTGTTTCTTTTCCGACTCATAATAATGATGACCATCAACTTGTATCGCGATCCTGTACCGATAGAGCTCGTTATCAAATTCTATTTGCTCCAGTACAAAACTCCTTCACATGTACATTCATCAAATGAAGCATAGAAGTTACCTGGTTAGGATTATTTTGCTATCATAGAAATTAAAAATATTGAATACTGTGCACCAAGATGTGCGTTCAGAAAGAGTAGACGTGGAACTTGTGCCCTCATAAACAATGATATCCTATCACCAAAAATGGCCAAACATTTACCCTAAGAGGTCAGCATTTCTGAAGGAATTATGTATCATGTGCACAAGACGTCCGCAAAAGCATTATATAAGAGACGCCGGACAGACCTTGTGTACACGTATAAGAGGCCACCGACAGAACATACGCGCCAGTGATTTTGGACTTCAGGCTGCCGTTCATTTTAATTTAACGGATCACACTGTGAATGACATCAGAGTGCAGGTATTGCAAGGGGGTGGGGGGTGGGGGGGGGGGGGAGTCCACTATGTCTAACTGGAGAATAGCGGGACAGAAACTGATTGACTCATTTGACTGTTTCAGTCGGGGAATAAATAAGGAGACGGGTGGGGAGGCACGACTTTATCTACATGGCCTGATTAGAAGCCCAATCAGCCGGTCAATCTCACATTTTGCGTACTTTAGTTTAGAGCAGCTGTGTACGTCACTTTAATTTTGACGTACGTTTCGTGTATGTTTATTAACGACGTACTGCCTGGTGTTTACTCGTAACCGTATAACTTGATAAAGGGGCAAGTCGAAAGCTCGTTTGGAGAAAAGGTTGATGATTCCTAAATAGTGTTACAGTTTCATGTATTTCTATCCTGAAGAGACGCATACGGCCACTGTAGAATTTTATATATATATATGTTGTTGTTGTTGTTGTGTATGGTCCCTGAAGAAGATCTTCGGCAGACCGAATGATAGGTCAAAATTGTTTTTCCTGTGCTGTTTGAGCTCAATATAGACAATTTTTTCCATTCACGCCTTGCACCTCATAGATCCATCACACTTGAAACATATTTTTTTTATCAGAATATAGACCCAATTGCCCGGGGGAGTTGAATCCCTTCACAGTGGCGTACATTTGCAATTTTGATTGAAACGAAAGCCGCTCTGCAGGGCGTCAACTCCAACGCCAAATTTGACAAATTTACTCACTGTTCGTCATTTCTATATTGATAAACACGTATGGACGTCCCAGAGCGAACATATTTCAGGGGCATTATGTGGACACATATTTTAGCACTCGTGCTAAGGAGTAAACATTTTTCAAACTCGTCTCTCAATCTTCACCTCGAAAAACCACCCCACCCTCGCCTCTTTTCTGATATATGACACCATTTTAAGGGGAAAGAAGCTGCACACGAATATTAATTGTAAAGTTTAATTTGCAGGTATGGCAGGAAAATCATTATATGTATATGTGCTACGGCTTTAATGATCTCCGGAATAGTACTCGCCTGGACACAAGACTTCATAAGTTACAGTATTCTGAGATTTTTCAATGGATTTTTTAACTCGGGCAGCTGCACAATAGGTTTCGTTTTATGTAAGTTGAAATTTTCTACAATGTTTTAAGAGCTGAAAATGCGCAAAATACACGACACAACACACTCTAAAATCAGTTGGGTTACAAATCAACTGGGTTGAGTGAATTTGGATTCACACGGCTTCATATTCATTCAACCCAGTTGTTTAGTATCAATTTTAACCCAACTGATTTTTGAGTATATATGATACATTCATCTGCTTGTTATTCCACTAGTACTCACATTGGCCCCAAATGTATTGGTGCGAAGTGCAATTTTTGTTCGGTTTCAAATGAAAAAAAAATAGTGCCAAAGGAAATCTGACTGTAAAAGAGAACAATCTAATAACATGTCGCCCTTTGGGTACAACAAGGCGCCATCTATATTGCTAATGCATTCAAAGTATGACATTTTAATTTAGTATTAATTGTGTCGTTTAAGTATTTTAGTTTAACCCCTGCACACTGATGTCAAAATACCAACATTTCAAGTAGCCATTATTCCCATAATGCAACTTGAAATTTAATCAATTCAGTCTTGTTTGATAGAGCTCAATGAGCTCTGTCAAAGAAGACTGAATTGATTAAATTTCTAGTTGCATCATGGGAAAAAATTAGCAGCCTGAAATTTTGAGATTTTTACATCAGTGTGCAGGGGGTTAAAAAAAACTCACAAATGATACATATAACAAAAACGCGATAGGCCATTATTGACGTTTACAACATAATTTCATGATTGACTATTATTTACTCACTGTTAATTCACTCCAAATAAACTAGTAGCAAATAATGTATTATATCCTAGAAGGATTAAATTAGGTAAACAAGATAAGAAAAGGTTAAGAATCAAAGAAATGGTTTGATAAGAATCAGATTTATTGGATAAGCTATTAAATCAGTTCACCCATAACAAAGAGTCATGATAATTGCTGTTACTTACCGATTATTTGACATGCGTGAATTGTGTCTCGCCTGTGCCGTCGGACACCGATTTTATCGAAAACAACGATCTTAAATAATAAACCACAAAGCCTTCGAGAGACCAAACAAAATTATACTTTTGATGCCACATTTTGGTGCCAACTGCCGTATTTTTGGTTCCATTCTAACTCTGTTAGTGTATTACACCTTTGGCACCCGTTAGAGTTAACACGGTATTCTACCGACATTTAATACCGCGGAAAATACTCAACACAATGTTCCTTTATCCGGGATCACGAGGGATTTATCATTATACAAAGCCCAACTCTTGTGTGATTAATTCGACTTATGCATCTCGATAGCGTCGCGAAAATACCCGATTGGGGAATGTAAGCCTGATTTGTCTTGGCCTTGCAATCAGAGATTGACTGTTTCCGGATTATTAATGAAGCATCTCCGATATTCCTACCCCGGTGTATAATCGTTGGGGACATGAACAACGCTCTCAAGCCACCAGTCAAATTTCTAAAAGATTCCGGCGTGGTTATGGACTGGAACCAGTTTAACCTTTAACTATTGCCTATTTTTAAATTCAATCAGATGAAATAGTTCCGTTGGCCTGTGAAGTGAACACGAATAGTTAACTTTTCCGATCAATCGAAATATTCCCTTCAATTGAATTTAAAACCAACATAAGCAATTATTTTCGTCGAATTAACCTTAGAAAGGTTTCTTAAGCAAAACTTGATTTGATGGAATCTTTGACATCACTATTTTTAGACAGTTCTGTTCCATTTATATTATCAACGGCAGTACAACCACCATGGACTGGTCGTAATCCTCACGTGGGTAGTCCACGTATGCTTTCACTTTGTAATAAAAATCATTATCAGCAAAATTTTAATTAATTTTACCTGGTGCTTCATTAAATACTTTTTTAATGATTATTCCTATAATTTGTGTCTGAAATCTAATAGTATTTCGTGCGTGGAAATATTGACCATCCCTGAAAAATGACCAGTCCACGGAGTCCGTACTGTCCGCCCGTCCCAGGACAGGTATAACAAGGGAGATAATCTCTAGTTTATGATTATTCCGCGTACTTTGAGTAATTGTGCAAATATCTTGATGTTTGCAATGTGAATTACATTCTTATTGAATAGAATATTTATAACTGGAGCACAAAATAATGTGTACGAATTCTTATAAGTAAAGGGCATCATATTACATAACCTGTAATCTACGCAAAAGGTCAACGACAAGTGTGTAAATAAACAATCCATAACGACTATGGGAATTCATTATAGAAAGGCAATATGGGGACTTTTTCGGTTGGGGCTTGGGGGACTATTTGATCAACATTGATGGGTATAGAGAAATTACTATAGGAAGACAATTTCCTACAGTAAATTCCCATACTGTGCCATAGTGCCACCCTACACTAATGAAATGTCCAAATTTTACTTATTCTAATGACAAGAGACTTGCTGTTCAGGGCCGGAATATCCACCAGAAGCAGATAAAGCGTTAATAGAACCGAAAACGAAGCAGTCATTCTTACCACTAGAGATACATTAAAACAACTAAATAGAATCATAATGCCGCATTGCCGTTTCAATGGATCGATTTCCATCGTTTCCAAAGTCCTGTCAAATGTTGCGGCAGTTACATAAGGTCATCCCACAAAACTAATTTGAGGCACAGAGTATAGAACGGTTTGACCACACCGATTGGATTGCCTGTGTGTCCAGAAAATATGAAGTTCAGTGACGAATCTGACAGAAGATTTAATCCCGAAAGGTTTACCTAACGAATCGGTTGCATTCGTGTGCGTAAATTACAAAATGAACAGTAAAACAAAATATTTTTTCTCATAAAATTTTAACAAAACCGTATCAGGTGACCCCTTATTGGGACGAGCTCGGCGAGAGCGTTTCAATGACGGGGTCGCATCATATGGATTTGTTAAATTTGTTATTCTTAAAAGCTGATTATCTTTGGAGAAGTCGTTCTGATTAGCTAAATAGCCAATTCTCCTTTTGGAATTTGTAATAAAGGAAAACAACAGCCATCTCTTGGTGATGTCTGTTGTTTTGGTTTTTAAATGTAACAAACGAAAACCTTTCTTTATTTCCTCATGAGAACATAGATATTTTACTGTTATACTGGCTAGAGCTGAAACGGTTAACCGATTAATCGATTAATCAATGACCAACATCTTGATCGATCCAAAAAGTAATTGATCAATTAACCGTTACTTTTGAACTACTATATTATATGGGTTAACAAAGGAACAAACTTGCTACAAAACAGGCAAACATCGTCACACTGACTCACATCAATTATATGAGACAGAGTAAAGCAGGCAAGTTACTTGTTGACATACTTGCTTACTTGCATGATCATCATACTGTATCAGGTGGCTGGAAATGGTCATTCGTACACTTTACCCATTGCGGGTAACAGACGACACATGCAAAATAAATTCAGGAATTACTAAACAATTTCAATTTGTGTCTTTAAAATTTAGCTTATGACCACGAGCTCCTTCCAGTGAGGGGTCATAAGCTATATTTTTTGAGACAAAAATTGAAAACATAATAAATCTGAATGGAGGTTTGTGTATATCGGCCTAGACGGTTTTGTTTGTTACGTTGAGTAAAGGGTTCATGCTGTAAATCATCAACGGTATGGCAATTATTCAGATATCTATTTGGACAAGTGATAAATCGGTGACCAAGGTTAATCCATGTGATTAATCGATTAAGAAAACCCCTTATCCTTTTCAGCTCTTGTACTGGCCAAGACTACCCTCCTGCAGTGGTCCAAACCCTTTCTATATGAGTTAGTTAATTCCATCTCGTTTGTGAAAGAAATGTTCTGTCTTTCAATTATTTACCCTTATCTTAATGAATCGGTTGTATACACTGGCGTAATATACAAATTCAGAAGTACAAAAAAATATTTAAAAGAAGCATCAACAAAACCGTATCATGGCAACCCCTCTCCCCCCCCCCCCCCCCCCACCCCCATTGGAACGAGGTCATCGACTTCGTTCCCATAAGTGGTCACATAATACGATTTTGTTGATTTGTTTTTTTTAATTTAAAAAATATATATTTAAAATCATAAATTTTGATATCGTCTTCGTTGGGTAAAGGGTTAAATATAAAAAAGGTACTACCGATTATTTTACAATTATTAAAAATGTGTTTGTTTGGTTTGTGATTGCAGCAATAGAATTAGTGGGACCACAAAAGCGTGTCCAAGGTGGTTTGCTGGGTCAATTTGTGTTTGTCGCTGGACTACTTTTTTTAAACTTCGTCGCCTATTTTGTGAGAGACTGGAGAAAACTAAGCCTAGTTTGTGTATGTCTGTCTATACTACAACTGTCGTACTGGTGGTAAGTAGATTCGAGAATATATTAAGAGAGAGTGTTTCACGTGCCAATGTCCTTGTATGCTCATCTTTCATCAAACTCTGAAAAATACAACTATATAGCTTCCACGCTCGGGTTATGGGAGTCGCTGGTGCCCCTGTGAATCCGTCTGTTCATTTCGTCCCTTGAGTGGAACAAGCCGTCATCTATAATGCTTCAGTATTGCAGATGGCGTCTTGTTGCACTTAACATGGCGATTCTTTTCACTAAATCCTTGTTTGTTACCATTTCCATGAAAGTGGGTAACATTCCAATGAACATTTTGAAGTTATGCATTCAAAGACTTTAAAGTATGAATTTGACGTCGCTCTGTTGTCTCAATTGATATAAGTTCTATACAGATCTGCGTTGTCTGTGTTTTGTCCTTCTGCTAGACTCTTACCCTTTTCATCCAAGTCTGCATCAATTTTTGCGTAAAGAAAAAATTGGTAGTGGACAAGCAGACGATATAAAGAGGAAAAACTTTGAAGCGAGGCTCGGTAATAATTTAATCCAACAGCTCCCAACACACCAGGATGGTTTCGCCCATTTCGCTGTTGATAGTATTAACTGAAATGATACCATCCAGGGCACCAGTGCTGAATGGTTTAATCCCAGTTATTTGGAAGCACTGTGGCCCTTTCTGCTAGGGCGTACTGCACTTCGATGGTACATAATATTATTATGCCTCCAAACGAAATCAACCCAGTTTGTATATTATAGTACGTTGGAGATCCCGACAATTACTTACCTCTGCTCGGAGGTTCAGGTAATCCAGCTTCCCAACCGTAAAACTGTCCATTCGGGGTACAGGGATTTCAGCACATAATGCGGGTCGGTGTCGAACCTACGAACCTTCGATCTGAAGTCTAAAGTTCTCAACAAGGCGCCAGCTCAGTGTTGAAAGCAATGGGACATTACGCCATACTCTGTTGATGACAACCTTACTCACATCTCACAATAGACCGACCGGTCAAGTATAACATACCGGTACTTTCTTACTCAATGTCCAACCCCTTATTTACCATTTTCAATATGATTTGCCTAAATATTCGGATAATTATTCATTATAAAGTTAAGGTAAGCCTTGTGCAATGAATAGCATATGCATACGTGTGTATTAAAACATATAGATAAATTGCACAGACTGTGTAAAAGAAACATTTTACTACACATTCTAAAGCAGAAAGAGGACGCTTTTCAGTATCTACCGTGTCTTACACTAACACCTCATGGATATGGTCCCGATTTGGCCTTCATAATGGAAATACTGGCTCATTTCACGGCGGGAATAGACATACTGTCCCTTATAATGAACAACTGTTTGACCCCTCGAAGTAAGCATGCGGCAAACTCAGAGTAATACGAAGCTCAAAATTGTTCTGTAAGACTCTATGGAGAAAATAATTAAGTTTACATTTTAAAAAAGTAATTATTACTTTTGTAATAGCCGTACATCAATTCATGAAGTCCATGACAATTGCTTTTCAATTAGGTTTTATTTAAATTGCTGGTGTGATGTTTTTGAAACTTCAATTTTGATTTGAAGTTTAACACTCTTCTTCCAGGAGAACTCCCTATAAAATGATTAAAAACGACTTACAAAGGATTCTTTGATGTGAAATTATTATATCTGCCGTCATTGTAAAACCAAGTTGGACATCATTTCAGAACAAAGAAAGACTGAATTGTGTAAATTGAAAGGAAAATATAAAATAAGTGTTTATCTTCCTGCTTTAATTTCATATTTCACAAAAAGGATGTTATTTAATCTCCGCTGAGATTTTCAGAAATATGTGTAATAATAAAGTAATTAACATAGCTATTCAGTATTGGCGTGATTCAGCTTAATTGGCTGTTTCATCTCTCATGAGAGACAATTCCAAAATAAATAACCAAAAATAGTACAGAACATCTTATCAGTATTGCCGTGGTAGTTGGATTAACGAATGAGAAATCAAATATAGTATGATTGGTTGCGACTGTGAAGTCCCTAGACACAATCAAATGGACCCAATAAATTATAAACACAAAAATAATACAAAATCTGATGAACGAGTCTTCCACTTTATGGAAAATTTAGATTTGCATGATGTCTGGAAAGCACAGACCAACGCTGTTACACATTGAGAGGACCTGGAAATAGACTACTTCATTGTATCTTCGGATCTCCAATTAACTGGTTGACGGCTGCATTATTTCTAGTAGTCTGAATTTGTTCATCAAAATTTGCTTTATTACAAATTATTGAAAAGTGTCTTTAGGCACGCTTAGATAATTTGAAATTAAACAAATTTATATAAACAAAATCTAATTGAGTTTGACTGAATATGAGACATGAACAAGAGTAACGTCGGATTTTGTTGTGATACCCTCACTTTTTTCAAAGCTATGATAGTGGCTTCTAGCGCATAACCAATTAAACGTAGAAAAGGTAAATATACATCTTCGATATTGGTTCGATCACACTCCAGTCAGCATATCTTTCTCCTTCAGTGACCAGAAAAGAGAGGAACAATTCTGGAAATTAAGTCTCTTCAGTCACCCAGAATACATACATGTAGCCCTTGTTAAAACAACCATAACGCTAACAGAACTGCAGTACGCAAACCACAACCACAACAATAATAATAATAATAATAATAAATAATAATAATCATAATAATAATAATAATAATAATAATAATAATAATAATAATAACTAGAGAATTGCAATTTGTTGAACAAATTACGGACTTTCCCAAGTTTTAATGTGAAAAGGCTGACTGTATTGTATAGAAAGCTCATTGAGCTATATAATTTGGTTTTCTAGAAAATGAGTGCAGAAAACTGCAAAATACAATATTTCAAACAGTACTATTCTTTAAGTAGCCAAAGCCAAGTTATGCTGAGTGAAGCCATAGAGAAAAACTAACAACAGAAGATCTACACACTGTTTGAAATTAACCCTTTCCAAATTGATAGAAAGTAGTGACCAAAGTAGGCCAATTTTGTCATTTTTGAATGATTCTCGTTTTATAGCAGTCAGTGTCCGGGAGAGTTAAATGTGATACTAAAACAGCAGCATTCCTCTATATGTGCAAAATATTTTCCGACAAACAGTTACTGCAATAGCCATTTCAGAGGACATCAGTTTTTTTTGGTTCTGGATTTATTGACAGAAAGAAATGACTGTAGAATATAGCAAGTGTCACGAAAATGTAAGTTTTTTTCTGGATAATACTGCCAAAACATGTGTCTGATCATGTGTGACACCAAAAGTTATCACGGAAAAATTGTTTCCTTATAATACATAATCCAGATGCAACGAAACATAGACTATACCAATACTACACAGGGAAACTGAGTACAGAAAGGCATGAAATAAGTCAGAAAAGGAATTTTGTCTGATGGTACTCATATTTGTATGGCAAAACTGGTACCGGATAAAGCGAGACACCGAAAAATGTAACACAAAATTTGTTCCATATTAATTTTTGAATGCAGGTATGGAAGCTCTTTCATTTTTGTTTTCGGACAAATGAGTACAGAAATTTGCAAATTCACTAAAAATAAAAAAAAATACGGACAGTACTATTCTTCACATGGCCAAACCACATGATGAGTTAAGATCCAGAGCATAACTTACAACAGCGGATTTGTTCATTAAGACTCTCTGCAAAAAGCAAAGCAAAGTATTTGAAATTAACCATATCCAAAATGACAGAAAACAGCAAGTAAAGTTGGCTAATTTTGGTATTTTCAAATGGTACTCTTATTCCTGCCCTCATTCTGCTTGAGAGTTAAATCTGAGGTTAAAAAGTAAACATTAACTTTCTTCTGCAATCATTGTTGCACCTAACCATATCAAAAACATTGTTGCAACAACCTTGCAGTTAGAGAAATTTGCCATTGAAGTTGGTCAATTTTGAAGAAAACATGCTATATTCATGTCATTTTTGGCCAATAGGGGTTAATTTTTGAAAGGTTTGTATGGTGATTTAGATGTGTCGTATTAGTATTATGCTCTAAGTGTTTCGATAATTTGAGCTAAATAACTGTAAACAATTTTGAGACTTTTGAAAAATGGGGAACGTTTAAAGCTTTTGGCAGAATACTGTGAAGATAAGCATTTTCACGAATCTTGGGATAGTCCATTTCAATAGATCTTATGACATTTTATAAGTATGCCAAGTTTGGTTGAAATCGTACATCCTGTTTGCGATCCATGTTGAAAAATGGTGAAATTTTGATTGTTTTGGCCGAAAATTTTGAAAACAAGGATCTTCACAGATATGACGATACCTCATTTCACTGGATTTTTTGACATTACACATGTATGCCAAATTTGGCTGAAATCATACAGCCTATTTTTGAGTTGTGCAACAGTCAAAATTGAGGGAGAGAAAAAATAATCTAGAAAATCGTAATTTGTTGGACAAATTACGGGCATTCCCAACTTCTTAATGTGAATAATCAGTCTGTATTGTACTCGAAACTATCAATCATTTGATTATCTTTACACCCGATTGCAAGAGCTTTGCTAAGGAGAAGGCTCCCTTGGAGGGTGACAGTGAGAATATTTATGACACCGAAACATAGAATACAAAATGTGTTCCCTAAGGATTGCTCAATACAATTCTAGAAAGCAAACTGAGCTATGTACTTTCGGGTTTGAAAAAAATGAGTACAGAAACCTGCAAAATTCAACGAAAATCGCAATATTTCAAACTGTAGTGTTATTCAAGTGGTCAAAACCAAGTTATGTTGAGTTCAGAAGCTATAGGGAAAACCTCACAACTGAACATTTGATCAGTCAGTATATCTAATCACAGCAAAGCACACTGTTTGAAATTAACCCTTTCTAATTTGACAGAAAGTGGCAACCAAAGTAGGCCAATCTTGCCATTTTCAAATGATACTTTTTTTATAGCAATCAGTGTCCTGAAGGGTTAAATGTGAGACAAAATCGTGAACAGCAACATTTCTCTAAATGCGCAAAACATTTTTCAGCAAACAGTTAGTTACTTTAATAGCCATTTTCAAAATATACAACATAAATTTGTTCCCCATTGATTTTTGAATGCAGTTACAGAAAGTACAATGAGCTCTTTCATTTTTTTTACAAATGAGTACAGAAATTTTAACAATTTACAAGAAATCAATTTCGTTTCGTATGATACTATTCTTTAAGCAGCCAAAGCTCATGCTGTATTGAATGGCAGGGCATAATTTACAACAGCAGATTTGTTCACCAAGTATCTCTACATATAGCAAAGCAAAGTGTTTGAAATTAACCAAAATAATTGTTGCAACAACCTTGCAATTAGAGAAATTGGCCATTGAATTTGGTCAATTTTGAAGATAAAAATGCTATATTCATCGCATTTTTGGCCAATAGGGGTTAATTTTTAAATATTTGTGTGGTGATTGTGTTGTATCATACTATGCTCTAAATGTTTTGAAATAACTGTATACAATTTTTAGACTTTTGAAAAATGGTGAAATTTTGGATTGGGCAGAAAATTTATTTTGAAAGCAAGCGTTTTCATGAATATACCTCTTTTCACTAGATTTTGTGTCAATTCATATGTTTGTAAAATTTGGTTGAAATCGTACATCTCGTTTTTGGGGTATGTTGAAAGATGGTGAAATTTTGATGGTTTGGGAAGAAAAGTTTGAAGAAAAGCGTTTTCACAGACATGACGATACCTCATTTCATTGGACTTTATGACATTACATAAGTATTCCAAATGTGGTTGAAACTGTACAGCCAGTTTTGATCTGTGCAACAGACAAAATTGATGGAGGAAAAAAATGAAGAAAAATTATGAAAAAGAAGAATATCAAGAGTCTTTCCCAAACTGGGTTTGGGAAAGCCTAAAAAAAAAGAAAATGTAAACAGTACCTTTCTTCGGCAATCACTGTTGCATCTATCCAATCCATACCATAATTTTTACACCAACCTTGCAATTAGAGAAATATGCCTTTGAATTTGGTCAGTTTGGAAGATAGATGCTATATTTATGTGCTTTTTTGCCCAGTATGGGCTAGTTTCGAAATATTTGTCTGTTCATTATTATGGTGTATCATTATTATGCTCTAAATGGTTGGAACATTTGAGCTAAATAATTGTAAACAATTTTGAGACTTTTGAAAAATGGTAAAAAAAAAATTATGTTTTTTGCAGAATATTTTGACAATAGTCGTTTTCATGAATATGATGATACCCCATTTCACTTTTCAAAGACCTGTCATCAATCACAGCTTGAGTTTCTGATAAGAGACATGGTGGAATCTTGAATCTTAGTAGTTGAAGAATATGTATAATTTTAGGGTACTCCAATTCAAGGCCTGACAACTGGGTGAGGGTCAAAACTTTGAATAAAATATATAACAGTAAAATTGTTCTTGGATGAATGCCCTATCTTCTTATTGGAAACGATTTCAGACAATATGGTTCCAGTGCTGAGAAATTCCATGTAAACGTTGGTGAAAATAACAATTATTTCCAAGATGATTGAAAAAAAGCAACCAAAGTTGGCTAATTTTGGCATTTTCAAACAACACTCTTACTCTTGCCCTCATTGTGATTGAGGGTTAAATCTGCGATTATAAAGTTAACATGTAACTTTCTTCTGCAATCACTGTTGCATCTATCCATACCAAAATAATTGTTACAACAGCCTTACCATTAGAGAAATTTTCCCTTGAAGTTGGCCAATTTTGAAGAAAAAATGCTATATTCTTCATGCCATTTTTGGCCAAACGGGGTTAATTTTGAAATATTTATGTGACGATTTTGGTGTATCATTTTATGCTCTAAATGTTTGGAAAATTTGAGTTAGATAACTGTAAACAATTCCGAGACTTTTGAAAAATTGTGAAATTTTGATGGTTTTGGCAGAAAATTTTGAAAATAAGCATTTTCATGAATATGGCGATACCTCATTTTTCTAGATATTGTGACAATAAAAAAGTGTACTAAATCTGGTTGAAATCGTACAGCTTGTTTTTGAGTTATGTTTAAAATGGTGAAATTTTTAAGGTTTGGCAGAATGTTTTGCAAATATATGCGTTTTCACAGACATGGCGATACCTGATTTCACAAGATTTTATGGCAATACATAAGTATGCCAAATTTGGTTAAAATCGTACAGATTGTTTTTGAGCAGTGCAACACACAAAATTGATGGTGGAAAAAATTTTTTTGTTTAAATTTTTAAAAAAAATAGAGAAGAAAAATTTTGAAAAAGAAGAATAACAAGAGTCTTTTCCCAAACTGGGTTTGGGAAAGCCTAATAATAATAATAATAATATTAATAATAATAATAATTATAATAATAGTAATAATTTCATACAAGCACCAATGAACTGTTCTTGGAAACAATTAAGCTGATGATGCATGGTAAAACAACATCATACTGAACTCGTAAAAACAAAAATCAGAAATCAAGCAAAAAAAAATCGAAAATAAATTAGAAGAGGAAAACGTGAAATAAGACAATGGCGACTTAACAATATCTTAAGATGTTGAAATTCTTGAAAATAAGATAAAACGTATGATTTGGGGGATAACATCTAAATGGAAAGTTGAAGGCAGAAACTGACAAAATACTTTTGTAATCTTGAAAAGAGACATTTTACAGAAAAGTTGATCGTCATGATAATCAAATTGAATGGATCTGAAGTGATGGACTTCAACAAAATCAGAGCAAAACAGAGATTATTTTTCATACAAATCTCTCCTCCCCCAAAATCATCCCGATCTGACGAAATAGGAGAAAATGAACACAGCTATACTTTCTCGAGGAAGATGAGCACAATTCGCTCTAGTTGTGAATACTATACTTTCGCCACTAGAAGTGAATGAAAAATAACAAAAGTCCAGGTACAGACGGTCTTACAGCTGAGTTCTGCATTTTCATTAAATATATAGGTACATTTCTTATTAAAGCCTGAAACCATGGTTATAACATCCAAAAACTTTCAATTTTCAAAGAGGGGGTATCTTCACATGCATTCTAAAATCCAATAAATCCAAAATATATACAACAAATTGGAGCGCAATATCGCTGATCAATGTTGCATAAAGATAGGATCCAGTGCTATTGTCAAAATGTATAAAAAACATATTGCCAAAACGTATATCAGAGACCCAAGTTGGGTTTAAAAAACATAGATACACTGGTAAATCACCCCATCTGCCTTTGACTTAATTAACGGATGTGAATCCATAATATTTAAGGAATGCTTGTTCTATGAGAGTTCAACAAATCTTTTGCCTCTTTAGAATCACTTTTAATCGAAAAAACCTGTTATCCATTTTAAAACCTGGCCCCTTCAGTATAATATGGTTTAAAACCTTTTACACATAAATCCACTGCTTCTTTCTAAATAATTATCATTATTCGGGAAAATTTGATGCAATGAGGTGTTAGACAGGGTGATCCCTTGTCGTCTTACCTGTTCAAAATAAGTGCCTTGATTTCTAGCACTGCGTTAAAAATTAGCCCTGATATTCGAGGGAAAAACTTTAACCAATCTGAATACCTGGTCACTCAATACGATGACGCCTCATCGCTTCTCCCGAATGGAGAGGGAAGCTTTCCAAAACTCCAATAATTTGTAATAAAAAAATTGATAAACCAAATATTATTTGCATTTGACAGACTGGAGGGAAAAGCTTTCCAGACACAGTCCCGAACAGCATCGTCTCATATGCGAAAAGTTCTGGCCCCAGAATAAACTGTGACAAAACGTGATATGGAATGGGTCAAATGGGGTTGGGGGCGGGGGGGGGGGGGTGTTATGGCGGAGAAATGTACATAAAGAGAGACTAAATTGGAACCACGGAAACTCTTTCACAATGCTGGGAATTGAGTTTAATCTTCTCATTGTGAATTACATCATAAATAACTTCCTCAATAAAATAACGAACATAGAAAAAAAAACCTGCTGGACTTCCAGTCGTTGTGATATTTATTACTAAAAGGCAACCAGTTGTAATAAATGCAGTTGCCTTTCTCCCATTGATACATTTTTTGTTGGTTCTTCCAGTTCTGGAAGAGAAGGTGTTGAAAAAATCCAGTCATTATTTTTTAAAATTCTCTTGTCCGGTAAAACCGAAAAAAATAAATTGAAACGTGATAATCAACATAGTAGAAATGGTGGCATTAATGTGCTTCACATAAATAGTAACAGCCATGCCATGCAGCTTGGATGGATCTGAGAACTCCTTGATACCAGATTTACTGGCTGAGCGCTTGATTATTTTTGGTGGTCTGAATTTGATCTTTAAAATTTGTTTCATTATAAATTATTGGAGAGTGTTCATAGGCACAATCCAATAAATTGTAATAAAACAAATTTATTAAACGAACTATCATTTGCATTTGACAAAATATGAAACAAATGCAAGAAAAATGTTGGCTTTTGCTCTGATACTCTTATCCTTTGAAAGCCCTGATAGTGACCTCTACCATTCAACAAGTTAAGAATATATATCAGTATCGCACCTACCAACACTAATAGTCCACTTTGACTCTTTGTTTGGCGAATGTGCTTTTACAACAATTTGCAAGTTTTTATTCTTCTCAGGAAAAAAATTAGTAAATCTCAACTTCTAGACTTATATTAATGGGAAAGGCAGTGTCTGTATTGTATGCCACGATGTGCACACGCAGCAAAACGTTACAGAACATCAAAATATGGTGAAAACACATAGGAGATAGCCCAACTGAGACTCCAATTGTGTGGTGAGGTGTACGAGTGAACTTTCCAGGGTGCGTATCACCTCAAATCACCTCAATACATGTGTGGCGAACGCGTTCGCCTGCCTGAAACTCGAAAGCTTGTTACTTGAATAAGCTAACGCGTTTCTAGAAAAACTTGGTTAGGCCCAGAATGGAGGAGCCGGATGTAGAGTTACATTGCGAAAAAACAGTGCTGGTTAGTATCATAGCTCACAACTTTATTAGCCTTTGTCCGTGGCGAAACATAGATAACTTTACATGTTGGCATTCGAACATACACTCAAGTATGATCAATTCATCATTGACGTTTAAGGTTATGACACTTTAACTTATTTCAAGAGTTTCAACATATTGAGATATTGATTCAACTTATTATGTTGATGCGCGTGTCTCAATGTTTCACCAATGATGAAGGCTAATAAAGCTGAAAGCTAAGGTACTATCGAGGACTGTTTTTTCGTAATCTAACTAGTTTCTCTTTTTGTGTTTGCAAAATGTGTTACAGCATATTACCTGAATCTCCGAGATGGGCAGCCAAAAAAGGCAGAGTGAACGAAGCTACCACAGTACTGAAAAAGATTGCAAGAGTCAATGGAAAGGAGAACATCAACATTCCTCACATCGCTAAAGACAAGATTTTCAGTGGACGGTTGATAGATATTTTCACATCTAGAGTGCTTCTTGTACGGATGTTACTAGTCGACTATATCTGGTAAGTTATACACTTCCATCTCAGTGAAAAAATAATTAATATCAGAAATGTTGTTAATCCCTTAAACAATTGTGCTCACTTTTCCGGCACAGGACATGATATGTCATAATTTCAGTGGGTAGAATGGTCGCTAAGTGAATGTGTGGGGTAGACAAATTAATATTTTTAATGAGCAGCCTCAAGGCAGTGCATTGAAAATATGAATTAGTCTGCCTCCACATAATGCCTATGAACTCTTCCAATTATTGCCTTTCAACTGACATGGAAGATACCACCAACGCCCAAGGGGTAGAGAAAATAAAAGTATTGAAAAATAACAGATATGATGATTAAATTCTCAGCTGGCCTATTTCAGTGGTTATCTCCAAAAACTAATAACAGTTAAAACTTCTACACGAAGCTAAATCAATCAATTATTATTGAAATGGAACAGCCGAAATAATTGGAATAAAAAAATAGAAACATAGAAAAAAATATTAAAAAATAAAAATTAAAAAATAATAAAAGAATAATAATAAAAATATAACAAAAAATAAAAAATGAAAAACAATTTTAAAAAATTGAAAAGTATAATAGGAAGCGCATGTAAAACATTCAACCCATGTGTTTATAACCTACCACGTCCTTTTTACCATATACGGCGGACCTATATATATCCTTACAAGTGAGAAACGTTTCATAACATTTATAAGTTGTAATTCCATCACACGATTCATTGTTGGGAAGAGACCAGCAATTAATCAAATGATAGAGTTAATCTCCACACGGCGGAACTTGCATAACACATGATAAAATGCTGGATTATGAACGAGATGGGCTGGATAATAGTTTTAAAAAGAGATAATTAAATGTTGGCTATTTTCAAATATTTACATGTGTTCTGAGTAACAACATTTATTACTACTGGGGAACTGTAATTTGTTGGACAAATTTTGGGCTTTCCCAACTTTGTAACTTGAAAAGACAGAATGTATTGTACATGAAACAATTAAGCATTTTGATTATCTTTACATCTCATTTTTGAGGCACTGACATGAGAAGTATTTTTGTTTCACATTTGGCGAGTGAGGAAAATGTCCACTTTTTTGATAACAGCATGTCGTAACAATTCTTGGATGCTTTGTTAATTGAAACCTCTTTATCTGACAGAAAATCTTGTTAGCACTTTATGGTACAGTAATTCCTAACTTAAAAAAACTGGAAGTACTTGCCATACAATATTTTGTCTGCTCTCCTTCCGCACGAAAATCGTTCATTCATCATTTCAATACTTCACTGGGGTGGAATCAGAGGAGAGCGTGTTTGGACCTTCCGAGCCAACTTCTTCTTCATATGAATAAGAGCTTTGTTAATGAGGTAGCTCCCTCAGAGTATGAAAGGGAGAATCTTGATGAGTTAAAGGCTATATGCGGACAATAGAAATAGCGATCCAACAAATAATTAGAGAGAGCAGAGAAGTGAGAGATCGAATGGATGCCAACTTAAAACCAATGCAATGCTGAATTTATTCTTCTTTATTATATTGTGTAAAACAGAACCTGCCAACCCACGTCTGGAGAGGAATTCGTCTCAAATATGCAGCTCAGATGTCAACGATAAGCTAAACTTGAATAAACACCTATGTTATGGTCATATAGCCATAGATGCTGACAGTTACCCTAAATGCCAATAATTAATTTATTCTCTAACATTCTGTCGGTTTGTGAATGTGAAAGTCATGCCAAAAAAACAGGTTGTGCTTCAAGTGTCAATGAATAGGTAAACTTTAATAAATACCTATGTTATGGTCATGGTAGAGTTATAGATGCTGAAAGTGACTTTAAATACCAATAGTTATTTTATGTTCTACCATGCTGTCTCTTTGTGAATGTGGGGGACATGCCAACAAAAGAGAGTAAGCTTTCCTCTCCAACGTTTTCACAATTTTTCCAACATATCTGTTTCAGATGAGACAAAAAACGTTTTGTGCAAGTACAAGCGCGTGAGAAGATGCCCGTGAAACACTCTTATTCTGTGTATGCATCATTCCATCTCTTCATATTGGACATTAACAATAAACATTCTGTGAACAAAGTTGAATCTCTCTCACTAAAAGAAGGTGAATACCACATCTCTTTAGGTGTAGTCGTGGGTGATAGTTATGCTTGGTGCATTTATTAAATATATCCTGTTTCAGCAATTTGATTAAATATTTGGCTTTTAAAAGAAAAGTAGAAAACATGTTTCTTTGAAACTATAATGGCCCAGCCTAGGTCAAATTTATTCCTCTCTCATGGAGAATAAATTATAACAAGTAAAATGCAGGTTTAAAAACTCATAACAAATTTGTCATATTAGTAGAACATCTGGCCACTTGTCCATCCATTTGTGATTCGTCATACAGGTACAGTCATGTGAATGGTATGTGGTCTATATATAGAATATACCCATAGTAGCTTGGTGTACCAAATGTTTACCACAATTGGTGAAATGGTGTTAACTGTGAGCCTTCGGCATGTGGTTAACACCACTTCACCATGAGCGGTGAACATTTGGTACACCAAGCTACTTTGGGTATATTTTATTTATACCATGATCGTCAGATTATTAAGAGTCGCTATTATTTTTTAGCGATTTTACTGAGCATCAGACGTACATACGAACGAATCTGTTTTTGTTTACACGAGCATCGGTGGGCAGTACTTCCGCTGTCAATTGTATCGCTGAAATGAAATTAAAAAAATAAACTAGGGCCTTTTTCGTTTTAATAACATAATAACATACTATTTCGAGTTATGCATGCTATATTAACATGAGACAGTGCATGTTTGTTAATTTTGGACATCTTATAAGATAAACCCATTTAAAAACATAATAAATAATTGCCACTTCCATTTCACTCTCCGCGAGGCGACATGCAATAAATTTAGACAAGTTTGCATTCAGGTCGACGTCACCAAAGGTCAACGGGGATGTAGTACTACTGTAGGTATAAATTTTTAGTGTTGAAATCCCATTGCTGTCGTGTTCATCAGGGTTGGTGTGTAAAGCTGAAATTTATGTCATAGACTTTTCATATATAGTAGAATAGGTAATCATGGTACAAATTACAATGTATAATGCTTTATATTGTGGTCTCCCTATTTCAGTACAAGAACTTTAGTACTAGTAATATTTGACACATTTTGTTCAAATTGTTTCAGTCTGTCACACTCTCTTTACCTGGAACATCTTTTTAAAATAAAACTGAGTATACCCATTTCTGTGTTATTTTATTTTATAACTTATTTCCTTGTGGCCATTGTTAAAAAACAAACGAACTTGGCTGGATTAACCAGCAGTAAGAGGAGCTTGAAATAGGGCTTTCGATGGGATTCCAGTCAGTCCTGTATCATTCAGTTACATTTTAGAGGGACCTGAAGTGAATTCTAGTCAAACCTGTACCGCCTGGTTACATTTTGGCGCTGCTAGCAGGTTTCTTGAATAGAAACCATGGCTACAAAGGAGAAGACTCCTGTTACTCCTAAAGAAATTAAGTATGAAGAAGACGTATCTGTTGGTGGTTCTTGGCCAAAGCACAAGGGTGTCAGTTTTAGATTTGATTTTGATGAGGTTTCTTCTGCTGACCAGGAAGAAGTTGAGTGGCAGTTTAGGGATATTACAGCTACATATGAACAGTGAAAGGCAGAATGTGGTAAACAAATGACTTCTCTGAAGTCAAGTAAATCTAAATTGACAAAACCTATTTTTGGTGACCAGTTCTTACATATTGCTAGCCCAGATAGTAGGTGCATGTGATTAGATATGTATCAATCAAGTCTGTCGGCTTTTGATTTGTCTTGGAGAGATTTTCCAGTTAGGAGGGAAGGGGCACCTGATAGATATGCTGGGAAGACTGTTGAATTGAAAGATTTGTTAGTGCATTTTGAGCAAGTTTCTAATTGGAATAAATAAAGTTATGTGGAAAAAGGTCAACGGTTGGTTATGTGCTTAAGAGGGGAGGCACATAACATATTAGGAGATTTAACTGTAGGTAAGAGGAAAGACTATGATACACCCAAGTTGATTTTGACTAAAAGTTTTAATCTTCAGGCACTGGTTATAGCTCAAAGGTGTACATTTCGGTCTAGGAAAGAAATGAAGAATAAGTTTGGCTATGCATTAAGGAGGTTGGGTTATTTAGCTTTTCCTGACATGGCGTTTGCTGATAATGAAATCAGTGTTGTGGACTAGTTTGTTAATGGATTTGAACCTTCTGACATTCGAGAGCATATCGTATTCCATCACCCTAGGATTTTGGTGGAAGCTATTTCTTTTATTGTTGAGTTTGAAGTGGTTGGGGGACTCAGTATTTGTTCATGAAAACAAAAATAGCCATTGATTATATAGGAGCTGTTAAACAAACATGTAGTACTAAAGCAGATTCGTCCAAAGAAAAACTCACTCAAGAAGAGCTAACAAAGCTAGTTGAGCTTATGAAAGAATGTATTACTAAATTGACTGACTTTAAAATGAGTAAAACAGGAAGAAGAAATCCTCCTAATTTTCCATCCATAGAGTGCTATGTCTGCCATGAATTGGGTCATTTATAAAAAAACAACTTTCCAGCTAAGAGTAATAGCCAGATGTCAAATATTACTGATGTCACTGAGGTGCAAAGTGATAAGGGAAACGATGTAGGATTGCACCAGGGAACCAACGTGTAACCCACTCAAGCCCGCCTACAACTGTGTCAAGTCTTAGTTTGAATTCATTAGCTAAGTCATGCATGTTTACTCAGGTGATTATAAATGGCAGAAAGTGTAGATTTCTGGTTGACACAGGTTCAGTTTTCAGCTTATTGTCAACAGAGTCATTTTAAATACTGGGGAAGGATTTGTCAGCCACAGCTGGAGTAGAAATGGCCTTGATAATGGCAGATAGTAGTAATTTGAAAGTTTGGGGTAAAACTGAACTTCACTTTGCTTTAGATGGAATTTTGTTGAATCATGAGTTTATTGTTGCAGAATTGGTTGACTTTTCTGGTATTTTAGGTGTAGACTTTTTAGAACAAAATGATCTAACAATTCAGGTTTCCAAAGGCTTGTTATATATAGCCAGAAGAGTTGTTAGTTTAAAAAGGGAATAAAGTGCAGAATGTGCTAAAGTTAAGTTGGCTAAGAATGTGATAATACATGCTGATTCAGAGATTGTAGTTCAGGGTTAAGCTGTAGAGAATAAAGATCAGTTTGTTAATAATCTGATAGAACCATGTAAATTTCTAAATATGAAAGGTTTTTTAATTGCCAGAGTTTTGGTTAATCCTGAAAAAAAATATTTTCTGTAATGAATTTAACTGGTAGACCAGTTAGACTCAGTAAAGGTACAGCAGTGGCTAGTTTGCAGATAGATGATATTCTGGAGTCGAATGTATTTTCTAGTAAGAAATCTCTTGAACTTTCATTCTTATTTCCATTGTATGAAACTTTGTCATAGAATTTGAATGAAGAAGAGAAGGGAACACTTCATCAATTTTTGCTTGAATATCAAGATGTGTTTAAATCGCCAGATGGAAATTGAGGGAGGACAAAGCTGGTTAAAATATCATTAATACCTGTAGTTCTAAGCCCATTAAAATGCAACCTCGTGGGTTGCCTGTTGCACAGAGAGAAATTGTTGAGAAAGAAATTGCTAGCATGATAGATAATGACGCAAGTGAACCTAGTGATATTTCTTGGTAGTCGCCGTTATTGTTGAATGCATAGAAAGATAACCTTTGGAGGTTTTGTGTGTATTATAGAAAATTTAATTCAGTTACTGAAAAAGATGTCCACTCCCTACCAAGGATAGATGAGTCGTTAGATGCCCTGTCTCATGTTAAATGGTTAAGTACTCTTTATCTTGTTTCGGGATAGTGGCATTGTGAAATGCAGGAGAATGATAGGCACAAAACAGCCTTTTCTACTCACATGGGGTTATTCCAATTCCAAGTACTCCCTTTCGGCCTTTGTAATGCTCCAAGTTGCTACGAAAGGTTAATGGAATTAGTGTTCTGAGGTTCAAGTTGTGAGAAATGTCTGTGTTACCTTGATGATATTATAGTATTGAGAACTACTTTTGAAGAAGCACTAGAGAATCTGAGATTAGTTTTCGAGCATTTAAGAGGGGCAAATTTAAACCTGAAGCCTTCAAAGTGTACACTGTTTCAGAGGCAAGTTCTTTTCTTGGGACAAGTAGTTTCAGATAAAAGGATTCATTGTGATCTCGGAAAAATCGAGAGTATTAAGTGTTGGCCTATCACCACCAATGTGACAGAGGTTCGTAGTTTTCTGGATCTCACTGGATATTATTTAAAATTTATACCAGGAGTCTCCTCCATAGCTAGTCCTCTTATTCAGCTAACTAGAAATGGAAGGAAATTTAACTGGTCTCCCGAGTGTCAAAAAGCTTTTGAAAAAACTTAAATAATTCTTGATAACTGCACCAATTCTGTCATATCCGGATAACGATTCACAGTTTATTCTATGTACAGATGCTAGTGCAACTGGTACAGGGGCTGTTTTGAGTCAAGGCCAAAATCACGGTGAAAAAGTAATTGCTTCTACTGGTGGAAGTCCAAATAAGCATTGGGCTAGATATTGTACTACATACGGGGAGTCGCTGGCAGTTGTTACTTTTGTTAAGCAGTTTAGGCATTTCTTGTGGGGAAGACAATATATAGTGAAAACTGATCATGCTTCATTGAAATGGCTAAACATTTTTAAAAATACAGAGGGTATGTTGGCAAGATGGTTATCTGAGATGGAAACATATGATTTTTCAAAAGAACACAGAATGGGAAAGTTTCATAATAAAGTGGATAGCTTATCTTGGAGTCCCCCTAGATATTGTAAGCGTCTGGACTGTCGTGAATGCCATAGTCAAAAGGTTTCGCTTCCATTTTCCGAGGGAAATGACCTGCTACGCTTGAATGATTTTTACAAATCAGGGGCAGGATTGTTCTCTGTAAGGGCTATTGGAGATGAGTCTGTTTCATTGGAAAGTTCAGCTAATGGTTCCATACTCAGTGAAAAGGGTGAAGAACTCCTAGAACTGTATCTGATCAAAGAAAGAAATACTAGAATGGCAGAAAGCTGACATTTCTATCATGCAGATAATAAAATTGAAAGAGCAATTTATTATATGCTAAATGATAGATTATCGAGGAAATTGTGGAAAGATAGAAATCTTATCCCCCACTGTGAAGATAGAGAAATTTCTCTTTTACGGTATCAATCAAAATGGCGGCTTTCAAAGCATCACTTCAACGTGAATACGAGTCAAATTTTCACTGAAAATGATCAATTTCTTCTAAAACCGTATAATGAAAAATAAATCTATTGTTTTTGAGTGGATACCGAGCATTTCCAGCAATAATTCAAGACGTATTCACCTTGAATTAATGCATGAAACCCGCTAGTCCAAACATGGCCTGAAAGGCCATGTTTGGACTAGCAGGTTTCATGCATTAAACCAAAAACTTATATTATTGACTTTCAGGCCATGTTTGGACTAGAAATCCACCAGCTGAATCAGATCGCAAGATGCTATCTGCTCCGAGTATCAATCAAATCACTTCCACACATCAATGATTCAATGCACTGTTTACTTCCGTGCATCAATTCAAGGTCGAAACGAGTGGAATTATCAGATTCTTATAAAAAGCGTATAATAAAAAGAAAATTTAGTGTTTTTGAGTGGATACCGAAAATTATCTCACTTGTGACTGAGAGAAATGGCAATTTTCGCCCGCACAAGTACTCGCGAAAAATAAACATTTGTCTCGATCGCTCATGAGATAATTTTCGGTATCCACTCAAAAACACTAGATATCCTCTATATACAAATAAACACCTCACCACGTAATACTGAATTCTAATTTAGAAGTTAAAACTTTGTGGGGCATGTGGGAATAACTAGTAGCTATTAACAGCTGTCTCTATTATAAATGGAGAACTCATGAGAAAGACATTCACTTATTAATGGTACCTAATAAAATGAGATTGGAATATTTGATCTGTTGCATAAAAACAGAACAGCTGGACATTTGGGTAGGGATAGAACAATTCAATCAATTTAGCGTAGGGTTTATTAGCCAGAAATGTCATCAGACATTGCACGATGGTGTAGGCAGTGCGAAAATTGGGTCAGAGATTGGTAAATCTTCCTTACGTCAATATGTAGTAGGAACACCATTATCGAGTTGCTGTTGATATTGTTGGTCCTTTAGTCATAACGTCCGATGGAAACGAATACATTATTGTCCTGTGTGATTACTTTACGAAGTGGGCTGAAGCCTATTTTGTGCCAGACCGCATTTCCTCAACTTTGAATTTGGATTGTTCTCAGTCTTGTGTGAAAAACTAAGGATAGAAAAAACTAGAACTACGCCATATCGGCCCCAGGCTGACGAATTGGTTGAAAGATATAATAAAAAAATGTAACAAATGCCAGCGATTTATGTAAATAAAAATCGAAACAATTGGGATGAAACTTTACTTTTCCTCCTTGTGGCATACCGCTGTGCAATTCAAGAAATTACTGACTGTTCTCCCAAACTTCTAATGTTTGGACGTGAGATGGTTTGTCCATTAGACCTAGTTGTTCTGATTCCCCCCCCCCCCCCCCCCCCCACCATCTCAGAGTCTTATAATTGCACTGTTCAATATATATAGTGGCTATAAAGTGTTCTTTTAGACACGTAAGAAAATGCTCATGACAATCTTCGGAAGGCAGCGAGAAAGGAAAAGAAATTTTATGATAGGGGATTGTAAACCAAAAAAATTTAAATATTGTGATTTTGTTTGGAGGGGGTAAAGGGTGGATAGGCCCATATAAGGTGATTCAGAAAACAACTGATGTGAGTTATGAACTGCAACGAAAACCAGAAGGTCGGATAGTTGTCATTCGTGTGGATCAACTCAAGCTTTATGAGGAAAGATTGTCTCCTCCATGTTGGAGAGATATTAGCCCCCACCATAGTGGACAGCAGTAGTTAACCCACACCAGGTAAGAAAATAATGCAGAATTCTGATGAGGGTGAATATCCACTGTCTGACTTTTAATCTGCTGTCAACGATTTCTGTTTCGCACATTTGTGTGGAACGGAAGTAATATGTCTGGTATGTTTGAGGTACAGGTTGCCGGACCCCGGCACCCGACCCCGGAGGGACGTCATTTCACCTGAACCAGTGGCGCCATGTTGTGATGTCTTGGTAACCCGCGCCAGCGGCCATGTTGTGACGCCATCTCCATTGCGATACGTGCTGTCAGTACGCATTGTATACTGGAGGCCGCCATCTAGGTTTCTATGGTAGCACATGGTTGCTATGTGACCTAAAACCCTTTTATAGGACATGGATATGTTCGGAGGGTGTGTTCGATTGAATAGGAGTAAATCTAAATACCACAAACAACCCGAGAATCCCTCCAAATCACCAAAATCCACTTTTATTTACTACGGAATATTTAGGAATCCTTTTTAAAACCGCCATACCGTAGATTTAATAGTAGCACGTAGTGCTATAGTACCGAGAGGAACCGGGGGTAAGTTCGATTGAATAGGTGTAAATCTAATTACCCAAATAAACCCGATAATCCCGCCAAATCGACGAAATTAACTCTATTTCCCCTAGAATCATTTTAGGACAGCCACAACATGGTATCGAGAGGCCCCAGGTACTGAGAAGGCCCCGAAGGGTAAGTTTGATTAAACTAGAGTAGTTTTTTTGGTTCAGATTTTCCCAGAATCCCTTTTTAGAATATACCATGACGTTTTTCCCCAACAAAAGGCACGTCCATTTGCATAAGAGTAGTTTGTAACCATTATTCAAATTAAAAAGTAGGGCCCATGTGTGTACATGAAGGCCATGAACCTAACAACGAGGCCCACCATATACTCATGTGAAGCTCTACCCATATGTTAAACTAAGAGAATCCCTTTTTGTCGTATGAGGTCTAATTTTAGTAATTTACCATCCCTCTTAGCCTCATTTCGGTATTTGAGGATACCTGTGACATGGTGATATATCATGTGAGGATACCTTTTGAGGATACCTTTTATAAGTTATAATTTCAGGATACCTCTGGTACTGTACTACTGGACTCATTGATAACAACACAATTTTTACAATTTAATTGAGTTTATTCAACAACAAAAATACGACGTTTCATGGAACCTTTTATGGTATGTAGATTGTCAGATATTCATAAACGGTCTTTCTGCAGAATTAACAGTGGTTTACAGCAGTCTTTGCACAGGCACAAATGGTTACATCTTCGCGGAGCGACATTGGCTTCAGCTAATAAACACACACTACATTTCGTCCTCCGTGAATCTTGAAATGATGTGTCCATTTCTTCTTTGCTGACCATTTCTTATTTTTGAACTTTTTCAACGTCCATGGATTCAGGTGGTAAATTATGAATGTAATAAACAGTCCGGAGAATATTTTCTGTGTTCTTCTATAACCTCATCTTCTGTTTCCCCGAAACGAACAATAATACCACAGTGAAGTGAAAAAATTGAGTTCTGTCTCCTGTCCCCACATAAAAGAATCCAGCTTATGTCAGTTCATTCGGGGTTTTCACACTTTCACTTGATAATATGTCTTGAGACGATTTTCCTCCTATGCATACTTGATGTGTTTTGGTGGTCTCTGTTCTGGTGTCTTTCTTATAGCTTCATCTTCTCCACGTAATAACTGCCCCGGTACTGGTGGTAGAACATCACGAAAATACATTTCGAATGAAACGTTCATTCTCTTTACAATGTCTCTTGGATTTCTTGTTTCTTGGTTTCGTAATTGATAATCATTCAACGCCATCCTGATCAAACATGGAATAGTGAACATTCTTCAATCATTTTTATCTTCATTCTTCTTTAGTTTTCTTTCTCACTTTAGTTTGGCGTCATTAACCAACACATCATTATTCATTAGATCAGTCTTAAACATGTTAGATATGGTTTCTATCGGTACACCGCGACAGCGATGTTTCAAGTAAAACAGGCAGTATTGTTCACACACTGGTAATGGTCCTTGACGGCGTTTTGTATTATACTTCCAATATCTGGAATTCTTCTTCAGAAAATTCTCGAATGGTCTGTGTTGTGGTGATAATCCATAGAAACCAAAGTACTCTGCGTTGTGGTGACCCACAAAGAGAGCCACCCAATGTTCTCCTTTTCTGTGGTCTGGATCCGTGTTGGTTATCAAAGCCACTGGTCTGTGATCATCTGGTAATCTGTTTCTTGCAAATACACCCAAACATATCTCTTCAAACAACTATCTGATCGAAGTGCGTTCTCTAACTGCAACGTGTTCATGTCGAGTAATCGAAGATTACTTGTCTATTCTTATCCACTGCTATGATGTTCTAGAATTCTGCATACATCAGTACGTTGATTGTGGTTGGTAATGGGTTTTCGAAATGGACTTCTAGTCTCAAGGTTCCTCTCTTCACCAGATCGAAGTGTTGTCCATGTGATAGGTCTGGAGTCAAGTAGAATCTGAATAGGGTGTATCCATTTATGTCCTCTTCACGGCTGATGTAGTTTTCTTCATTCTCGTACATTTGTCCAGTCCCTTGGAACAGGGTCGCATAACATCTCGCCATTTCTTCTTGTTCGAATCGAGATTGTAATGGCTTGGCTGGAATCTGCTGCCCATCCACGTACAAAGCCAAATAATTGGTTTTGTAGTTCTTGAAATTATATGGATTCTTTGAAAAGTTTCCATTGCAAGCATCGTTGTCTACACATCCCACCATGATGCGTTTAGGAAGTTGGCCTAAAAATAAATTTTCTTGTGCAATGCTCAGATTTCCTTTCGGCACTGAAAACACCACACGGTCAATTTGATAGTTTGCCATTGCTTTTGTTAGTGCTTTTTCGTGAGCCATTCTCACGAACGACTGGAGCCCTCTTAGCGTACAAACATGGATACATCTCGAATTTTGATCTTGTATGTATCGGCATCGGCCATCATTGCGAAAGCATCTTTGGCTCTGTTCATTTTAACATGACCATTAACTCCATTCAGCAAGTGACGAGTTTGGAAAAACATGTCCAAATGTAATCTTCCTGTCATGTCCACAATTTTCCTTTTCTCTATAAATTTCTTTCGAAGAAAAAATCCCTTGTTATATTCTGTCAAATCGTCCATGTGCCCGACAGTATCCTTGTACCATAACGCATTAGTCAGTTGTGATTTCTTAGCAGCTGGTGCATAACTCAACACAGTCTCTATGAAAGCTCTGTTGTGACACGTGCTGTTGGAAGGAGATACCGGCTGATCATTCAAGCGGATATCGATGTTATTGAATAAGGAATGCATCCATAAATTGTTTGGGCCCACATTGGCATCGGGCGCAATTGATGCTCTATTGGAATATACAACCGTTGCTTTAACATACAAGTACGTCTGTGCCAAATTCAAATAATCATCTCCTAATCCTGCAATATGGAATTCTATTGGGCCACTGTTTCCTATGGTCGCCAAAGGCCTACCCATTGCTCATGTTCCATACTAGTCTGCGTTGGTGGTATGGAAAACAAGTCGAGTTCGCCATTGACACACTCACAAGATTTTTCATTGATGAGAGACAACATCATGCACCGAGAAAATATTGCGTCTGTACAGTTCTCCTTCTTTTTGTCGATTTGCCAGTTTTGCGTGCTATGGGCCTTTTTATGCCTTTCCTGCCGGGTGGTTTGGTCACACCAACCACTTTATTCCAAGCACCCACACCAGCCTCCTTGACTCTTTTGATTGCTGCCTTTTTAACATTTTTCCCTTCAATGACATCTTCGGCAAAGGCCGCCCCTTTTTTCACGAGCTGTCTTCCCACGGTCCTGGCTGTAGATTTCAATAAGGGTAACATGACGTTCTTCAGTCCTCCCAATATTCTTCCCAAACCATAACCTCTCTGTATTTGAGCTCCAGTAAAGCTGTTAGACCGTTTCCAGCTTGTTTCGTGTAATACTCTTCGTATATTTTGGACTTACAACTGTAAGTCATGTTTATGTGAAATGAATAGATCTGCGATTTCTGAAATGAAGTGTCACTGTCACATTCCGGAACTCGAATGGCACTATGGCTCCTGTGTCGTCTCTTATATACACCTGGACGGTACTGATATTTTTTCGTTCCACTGGCACATAATACCCATTCTCAAATGGGTACGATACGAAGAAGGGGTATTCTTGTATCTCCCACGACTTGGCCACGAACAAAGTAACAGTACACGTAGAGCGAATAAAATCCTTGGTTGACATGGAAAACTCTGGAAGAATTGTTCCAGATTTAAAAACACACTCGTTAAATCCCAAACCATTTTGAAGAGTAGGGCTCAATGTGACCACGACTCTATCTCGTACCGTGATATGAACTCTACCAGTCACTTCATCCAATCCAAAATCTACCTTATCGTGACAAGGCAAGAGTAATTCGTTAACACTATTGATAGCCCTACCCCGTTTTACATCAGCGGGATCGGAATAACGGCCTTCTTTCAGAGTAAGTGGATAATTATTTTTCGAAGACCAGAACACTGTAACGAAAGCTTCTTCTCCACGAATATTCAACCAAGTATTTGGATACTGGATCTCTACCAGACCTACTTCCCATTCTCCCGTGAGATTCACTGGTTGTGATAACTGAGTGGTGTACGTAGTCAACTCGTTTTCGGGAAACACGTTCATAGAACTGTTACTTGGTAGAGTCAAATTAAACATTACTTTTTCTTGATGGTTGGATTAGGCAAGAAATATCCTATGCTACTACTCAAGAGAGCAGTCCACAACTTGTTGTCTGTGTTATCGAGAGTGAGATTAACAACACTGGTAATGACGATGATGTAGAAAATGATTATTTGTGAAAAGTAAGTGATCTCGCTCCTTGGAATTCTTTTTCTAAACAGAGGCCAAGAACCGTTCGATCCTTCTTCCATTCTGGAGAAACCGCAGAGGTTCACTTCCTTTTGCAGGAGAGCTGACTTATCTTGATCCAGGAATTGAACGAAGTGGGATATCCCAACCATTTTACGAACAGTTCGCCGTTTTTACCACGACCATGTTTCTTGCATACGTGTTCGATTTTGTGAATAGTTTTGTGTGCGACTCGCTGTAGCTCTTCAGTGTAGAACGACCTTTTCATTACTTCCCCATTATCATCTTGTAAGATGTATGTGACTAGATGACCTTTCTCGATGGCTACCACTGTGAATAACTCTTCGGTCCAATTGGGCAAATTCCCTTTCTCAAAAGTTTTCTTAACTTTATTGATTCTCACTCTGTCTCCCACTTAAACTTTGGGGTCTTGTGTTGTATGGGTTTGCCACAATGTTTCTGCCAAACCTTTTCTTGATTTTCAAAGTTCCCGCCAATGGGGGGCCAAACCGATACTACGAACATGAGAATGATTATAAGATTTCACAAAGTTTTGAAGTGGAAAAGTTAGTGTATCGTTCTTGGTAAAATATGTCCACATCTTGGTTTTCAAAGTTCTATTGAATCTTTCTGCTATGGAACATTTTGTTTCCACATTTTATGTAGTGAAATATTCTACTCTGTGTTGTTTGAGAAAAATCTAAAATTGTTTGTTTAGAAATTCATTGCCTTGATCAGTTTGTAGTTTTAAAGGTTTGCAACCTTGTTTGAAAAGTTTAGTAAAAGCTTTAACGATGGAATCACCAAGTTTGTTGTTGAGGGGTATGACCTAAGCATATTCACTAACCCATCTATACATGTCAACAAAAATGTTGTGTCATTATTATATTTACTGATATTTGCTACCTCTACCAAGTCAACTTGTCATTGTGCATCGATACCACTAACTATCACTTTCCTTCTAGGACATGTACGACGAACAGGTTTGTGAAGAGTGTATGTGTCTTGAGTCTCTAACCATTTCACAACTTGTTTAGTTTTTTCTTGGACGCTCTACGAAGAGCGTCTATACCACCAAACCTTCCAGGCACTTCAGAATCATAGTACAATGCTTCCATGACTGCCTTGTTCAAGTGTCAGCTCTACTTATACCCTTCTTCGCTCCGCTTTGGCGTTTCCGTTTTCTTTCGTTGTTTAGGTTTTGCTTCCTACTTTGTCCCTGTCGGTGCCTGTTTCATAAAATCCCACCGTTCTTTATGACCAATCAGTTCTTGGGGTATGTTACTATCTCGCAGGGCTTCGGCCAGCAATTCCCATCCCTTTGGTTGGAAAGATTTTCGTCTTCTAAGTAAATCATTTAGAAGATCCGTTACATTCGACCCTACCACTGTTTGATCTTTGTGGATTACTTCGCCGTTCTCATACCAAGATATATTTGGTTCACTTCTAATACGATTCAACATCAACTTTGCCTTCCTCTTCATAGTCATAGGTAAAGAATCGAGAATGTCTTTGTCTTTATTATCTTTCTCAAGTTCGACTTTAATGGGTCGAGGAGCCACTACTGTTTGTTAAAATGTCAAGTACCTTTGTAAAATGTGATTATAGTGAGTCATCTTTTCGTCGGATGTGAGAAAAGGGGCATCAATAATATCTCCCATTCCTCGATCCAGTGATGAAACGGCCAGTTCATTCGGTTGTCTTGGAGTCTTTTGTATACGTTCCAATAACCTTGCTTCTACCAAAGTCAGCTTATTTGCATGTTCCATCATCCAAAAATATCTTCAATAGCACCCAATAGTACCGGAGGTAGTAAGGCACCCAAGAATCCCCCTATCTGCAAGATGTGTATCTTCCTTTTGTCAGAGGTACATTTATTTGCCACTGCCCTCACTAGTTGTTTCTTACGAACGAGTTTGGTTCTCTGAGCTTTGGTCAGAGGTACTGGCCCCTTCAGTATATCCGAGGTACAGTCACACAAACAGGTAATCAATTTTTTGTGTCTGAATGTTTTAGTATGGATTTGACAAATGTGGGTTTCGATTTAATAAGAAGCTTGAGAAGAGCGATGTTGAGCTTGAGATGGTCAGACATACTTCTGAGTTGAGGCAGACATGTTGCTCCCCTTTTATACTTTTCCCTTGGAAATATCTGACTTCTTAATCTCATGTGTTCAGGAGTATCTTGTTTGAGATCGATTAAAAGGTAACCATATGTCGTTGAAGTGGCATCTTCGAAAACTACTCTCAGAAACTTATACATCTGTGCTGCCAAGTGTGTGATCTGAGAACAATCTCAAGGATTTTTAAACAAGATCATGTAATAACAGTAGGTGATATAGGCGGATTCAAGCATCAAAATGACATGTACATGTACATGTACACGTACATCGATGTACGCCTCCATAGGGATTCAGTGTTAAAATCGTGTACCTGTACACGATTTTGTCGTTTTTTAGGGTGATTTAGAATCCGCTTGCGGATTCAAACATTACTGGATTCTATATACATCGCTCAAGAGTGAAAATCGTAGATGAAATTTTAAGGAAAAAAGAGGTGTATCGTCTGATTTTAGAATCCGCAGATGGGTTTCCCCATAGGATTCAGTGTTAAATCGCGAGCAAAAAAAACGTGTTTCGGATTCTAAATCATCATCAAAAAGTGGTTTGCGGATTCTAACATCATCCTGTCTGTACACGATTTTAACACTGAATCCCTACGGAGGCGTACACGGAAATCCATTTGCGGATTTTACGTCAGAAATCGAATCGTGTACAGACAGGATGTTAGAATCCGCAAACCCATTGTCACGATGATAGTAAAAACTAACACATGTTTTTGTTGTGATTGAATGAGGTTTTCGTTCAAAAGAGTAGACTATAAATATGAGCGTCAGTTTTAAAAGAGTTGCATGAATGAAAGGCATTCGTTCAAAAGAGTCGACTATAAAATATGATCTGTAAAAATAGACATTCGTGTTTTGTTTCGATGTAACGAAAAGAAATTGAGTTTAGAGACAATTAGAAAAAATCTTCGTTTTTAATGGATCGTTTTAATAATGTATAATAAAACGCATTTTCCACTCAATTAGGTTTGAGTGGTAAATGTTTAATATATTCATGATAATGATCAGAGATTTGAATGAATGAATCCCTTTTAACGTTAAATTAGAAAAAACAGTTTCTTTTATGTGCTAGAATGTTTTTAACTGTCTTCAAAGGTTCTCTCTTAATTCGACACTAAGTGAATGTTTTTTTTGATATATGAATGGAATTCCTTTTAACAAACGTAAATTACTCTCAAATGGGTTAAATCAGAAACCGGTTTGTCATGTGCTTAAAACGTTTTTAAACTTTCAAGTTTTCTCAATTCAATCAATACTGAGTTGGGATATGAATTTTTTAGTTATTATATTAAAGACAGAAGATTTTTTATTAACTTAAAACATAAAAATATAATTATACATTTAATTTTGAAAATAATAAAAAATAACTCACATTAGCATACTTAAAGGAACATTAACAATTAAAAACGAAAAATGTTTTTACAGATGGATTCTAGGCACCGAGATCAAATTTTAGGCGAGTATGAACGTGCTAAGAAGGGCATTTAATCGGCCGACAGAAGCAGACGTCTTGGTGAGATTGAACTCAAACGCGAAGCCACAAAAATATTTAAACCCGTGACGGAGGGTCAAGAGCGAAGCAGGAAGGAGATAGTTGAAAAATTGAGACCCATAAAAGAGAGTTCTTTGAGAATGGGTTCGTTGCCCGGTAGTTTTGGAAATTGGCATTCCGTTCAATCTACACCGGATTACGTTCCCACGGGAATTCAAACAGACTTGAGCGAGAGCGACGATACAGCTTCGACTATCACCACTGATAGCGTCGCGTCGTCCGAGGATGGCGGTAAGAGAGATCTGTTGTATGGATTTTATAAGGATTCGGACGGTAATACTTTTGTCGGTGACACAGTAGAAATAGATGATGATGAATTAACCGTGGGCTCGAATAGATACGAATTAACTGATTGACTGCGCAGATTGCTCCTTTACGACAAGCCTAGTGATTACACGGAACAGGATTTCGACAATTTCGGCGACATTCTGGTTCAGACCCACGCCATGAAGAGAAATAACGATGCCCGAGAGACGAGACCCAAAGCCAACAGAGGTTACAAGTGGACGAAAGTGGTGAAACCCATATGGGATATGAATAAGAAGTTCGTCGAATCGGTGACTGGCAAAGGGGTGAAAACCACCTTTCTTCCGAGCGATTCTGACGCTCTGTCTCAGAGATTGAGTTTGTTGATGGCGAGCAGACGGACTGGTAACACAGGATTAGATAATCAGATAGTTACTATATCTGACGAATTGTTAAGACAGAAGGTTTTGAATAAAAAACATTATAAACATTATAAAAGGCTGATGAACGAATTGAAGGATTGATGTATATATAATAAGTAGAGAGAAACAAACAAACAAAATATACAAAATAAAACAGGAAATGTTTACACTAGAATAATAAAAGTATTTAAACAACAAAACGATTTACCAGTGAAAAAAACAAAATATATTATAAAAATAAAATATGTTGGTGATAAAGAACAGGGGATACGTCAGAACTTACGTTCAAGGCGGTTCTGGCATCGTCGATTCTATAATGCGAGCGTTCACGAGCGATGCGGGTAGAAAACTCGCATCGACCGCGTTTGAGGTCGGTAAGAAGACGGCTTTGGATGTTGGTAAGAAAGCCGCTTCCGAAGACAGTGGTAGGATAGCTTCTGTGGCTGGCAAGAGGGCAGCCGACGCGTTGATCGACAAGTTGATCAGTCCACCGGCGAAGCGAGCTGCGTTAGAGCGGACACCGAAAAGTTGGAAAGATTTTAAGGATTCTGTGGTACCCATACAAGATTTAGCCAAAATGATGAGTGGATCCGGATTGAAGAGAACTCGCGACGGTGTGATATAAATAAATAATAATATTAAAACAACTGAGTTTGAAAAAACATAAAAATTGTGTTTGAAAAGAATCTAAAATAACAAACAAAAAAAATAAACAAAGTTGAACATTAAAGATATGTCTTGGAACGACGCCGCGACCAAGAGGTCGAATAACGAGTTCTTTTCCAAAAGCATAAGAGGCTTGATAGTGGGAAAATCGAATTGTGGAAAGACCAATCTGTTGATGAATCTGTTGTCCCGACCCGACTGGTTAGATTACGACAGATTGTTCGTGTTTGGCAAGAGCCTGTTTCAACCCGAATACAGATTGCTTCGAGAGTGCATGGATCGTAGATTGCCCAAGGACGTCATAGCCAGAATCTTTGACAGTAGGGAGGAATTCGACAAAAAGTGAAGCTCCTCTTTCGACCATTTTGGACGGTGCGGCGATGAAACTGATGAAGAGAAATGCATCTTCGAACGTCGAGTGTCGATTTTAAGAGAACACTAGCGACGTTCCGGATCCTAGAGAATTGAAATCGGAAGATAAGAATCTCATGATTTTCGACGATCTACTTTTGGAGAGACAGAACCGATGCGAATCGTATTACGTTAGGGGTCGACACAGCAACGTGGACTGTTTCTACCTGTCGCAGAATTATTTTCGATTGCCCAGACAGACGATAAGGGAGAACGCTAATTTTCTATGTCTCTTTCGCCAAGATCTCAAGAATCTCAATCACATCTACGGCGACCACGTCGCAAACGGCATGAGCGTGGCGGAATTCAGGAGATTGTGCAAGAGGGTTTGGGATGGAGGATTTTACAATTTCGTCGTGATCGATTTGACAAGCGAATTTAATCGCGGAAAATATCGGTGCGGATTCGACAAGTTTTATGTTTCTGATGATAATAAGATAGAGCGTGAAAATAAAAAAAAATCAGAAAATAATAAATCTTCAAATAATTAGTTTTGAAAAAAAAAAAAAAATAAAATTAAAATATAATGTTGGAACAAGGAAAATTGTTAGAACGGGTAGCCGAGAATACGGCTGCAAAACAATCCATTGAAATCGTGGTGAGTGGTGATTCAACTCGATTCGCTACGAAATTCGAACCTTCCATCGAATTGAATAGAGAGAAAAGATACGAGATGGCGTTGGTGAATCTGGAGACTTATTATTCCTTTCCCAACGTCACCGAAAAGAATAACTTGTTCAAGTATTCCGACGGAGTGGATTGGTTGGAGATTCGAATTCCCAAAGGGAGTTACGACATATACGATTTGAACAATTACATTCAGACGCGAATGAAGACGGATGGAAAGGGAAGCAACAAGATTAGACTCGTTCCCAATCCTAATACCTTACAGACGATGTTGGATTTGGAAGATAATTTTCGAGTGGATTTCAACACGGACGATTCTATAGGCAAGATGTTGGGATTTGATCAAAAGATGTATCGAGGCCACGCGGCATCTGAAAATACGGTCGACATTCTCGCAGTCAATAGCATTCTGGTGAACGTGGACGTGATTGCTGGAAGCTACGTGAACGGTAGCGCTCAACCGATGATCTATTCCTTCTTTCCAAACGTGTCGCCGGGTTATAAGATCGTGGAGCGACCTCGAAATTTAGTTTATCTACCAGTGATTTTAGACACGTTGTATAGTCTCAAGACGGATCAAAATGGTGAACTGTTAGATCTTCGCAGAGAGAGGGTGACGATACGATTTCACATAAGAGAAATATAAAAGCAAAAAAAATAAAAAATATTGTGTATATATATAGATAACAAAAAATAAAATAAACGCAATATTAATTTTACAAAATTATTTTAATATAAATAATTATTATTAAACAAGAAAACAATTGAAGTAAATATATTTTAAAAAAAAGAATTATGACAGAATACTTGAAAAAAAACGTGAACAGAGGAAGAAACTTGAGAGAGCGTTAAGAACTCGAGGCGAGGCGGTGAAATTCAAATTCACTCACGAAGATCTGACGAGAGGCGGTCAGGATTCGATCGCCTGGACCAAAAGTCAAATCAAAAGGATGGAGAAAGCGATTCGTGATGGAAGAGGGTTGACGGTGAGATTGAGTCCCACTCAATTGAGATACAAATTGAGAATGAAAGGTGGTTTCATACCGCTATTGGCAGGAATCGCCGCAAAAGCATTACCCTTCGCCGCAAAGGCACTACCCTTTCTCGGAAAGACTCTCGGCATGGGAGCTCTCACGGGACTCGCGAGTTCGGCAGTTGAGAAATTAATGGGTGGCAGCGGACTGTTTTTGAAGAAGGGAGGAGCCGTGTGTCGCGTTCACGTAGATGACAGCGGTAAAGGATTGTATCTAGAAGCCGTTAGAGGTGGCAACTCTTTGAGTGGAAACGGTCTCTATCTGAAGAGTGGACAGAACGTTGAGCGACTCGGCAAGGGTTTGTTGCTTGGTGAGAATTCGCCGTTTAAGAATATACCGATTTTGAATATGTTATTATAATATAAGAAAAACATTATATAATTATATAAAATATAAATCATAGAAAGTATAAAATAATATATAAAATGGATAAAAAGGTGGAAAAACAATTAGACGATAATGATGAATATCGCGAGATAGAGTGCGAAAAAGATGTGGAAAAATGGTTAGATGCTAATGATGGATATCTAAGGAAAGAACTGATGAAAGAGTTAGATAAACAGCGGGATAGACGGTTGGAATTGAAAAGAATGAGACGCTTTCCACCGTCACCACTACCTTCTGGAGAGAATGGTAATGATGCGAGTGTTACCAAGAGATGCACACCATTCGTTCATAATTATGATTCGGATAAACAAATGTGTTGTTATAAAAAACGTAGCATATCACAAAAAAAAGAAAAGAAGAATCGACGCTGAAATTTAAGAAAAAAGGAAACGTTATTATATTATATGGGTAATAGTGAAGAAGGAAAACAAAAAAAAAGTAATGAGATCTAAAGATCTCATTACTTTATTTTTTCTTTTTCTTCGCTAAAAAAATCAATCTCTCTATTGTTTATATTTCCAAGCCCATTATTAGCATGTTGACACTCGTGTATTCTCCTTTTTTGAAAATGTATTGAATGTTTATCTTTACTCTTTTGAGTTTTTTTACATCGGTGAACTTGCTCTCACCACCCGATTTGTCCACGAGTTTGCATGAGATTTTTGGATATATGTAATTTCCATAGAACAACGTCAAATCGTCCTTGTCGAATTCTTTATCTTTAGCGATGAAGATTTTCTGCAGATCACTTTGGTACTCGTAAAACATATCGAGCATGGCTTCATCCAATTTCAAAGTCATCTTATATTTGTCGTATCTATGCTCTAAATCCTTCATCTCGATCTCGTTCAATTCGATGGGATCGTGTTGTTGTAATCTATAGATTTTAAAACCTAATTTCTTATTCGTTTTGACTCGTTTCAATTTCAATTCGTATATTTTAGGTGTTGCTGTCGTGATCGATTATTTGTTGTTTTTTTTTGTTTTATGAATTCTTGCAATAATGTATATTTTAAATATTGTATTTTAATAATTTGTTTAAAAGTTTTGTTTTTTTTTTGCTCTTTATATATATAAAAAAAAGTTTTTTAATTTTAATTTTCTTCAATGTAAAATTTTTTTTGTAAAAGTTTTTTCTCTTTATATATATATAAATAAAAAGTTAAATTTTAACATTTCAATCTCTCTATTGTTTATATTTCCAAGTCTGTTATTTGCATGTTGACACTCATGTTTTCTCCTTTTTCGAAAATGTGTTGAATGTTTATCTTTACTCTTTTGAGTTTTTTTACATTGGTGAACACACTCTCACCACTCGACTTGTCCACGAGTTCACGTGAGATTTTTGGATATATGTAACTTCCATAGAACAACGTCAAATCGTCCTTGTCGAATTCTTTATCTTTAGCGATGACGATGCAGATCGCTTTGGTATTCGTAAAACAAATTGAGCATGGCTTCATCCAATTTCAAAGTCATCTTATATCTGTCGTATTTATGCTCTAAGTCCTTCATCTCGACCTCGTTCAATTCGATGGGATCGTGTTGTTGTAATCTATAGATTTTATGACCGAATTTCTTATACGTTTCGACTCGTTTCAATTTCAATTCGCATCTCTTACGTGTTGCTGTCATGATCGATTATTTGTTTTGTTTTTTGTTTTATGAATTCTTGCAATAATGTATATTTTATAATTTGTATTTTAATAATTTGTTTAAAAAGTTTGTTTTTTTTTTACTCTTTATATAAAAAAAAAGTTTTTTAATTTTAATTTCTTTAATGTGAAAATTTTTTGTAAAAAGTAATGAGATCATCTTTAGATCTCATTACTTTTTTCCTTCTTCTTCACTAAAAATCAATCTCTCTGTTGTTTATATTTCCAAGTCCGTTATTAGCATGTTGACATTTGTCATTTTTCCACTTACGAAAATGTCTTGTATGTTTATCTTTACTCTTTTGAGTTTTTTTACATCGGTGAATGCGCTCTCACCACCCGATTTGTCCACGAGTTCGAGTGAGATTATTGGATATATGTGATTTCCAAAGAACAACAACAAATCGTCCTTGTCGAATTTTCTGTCTTCAGCGACGATGATATTATTCACCAGATCGCTTTGGCACTCGTAAAACAAACCGAGCATGGCTTCATCCAATTTCAAACACATCTGATATTTGTTGTAGTAGCACTCTAAGCCCTTCATCTCAACCTCGTTCAATTCGATGGGATCGTGTTGTTGTAATGTATAGATTTTAAAACCTAATTTCGTACACGCTTCGACTCGTTTCAATTTCAATTCGCATCTTTTAGGTGTTGCTGTCATGATCGATTATTTGTTTTTTTTTTGTTTTATGAATTCTTGCAAATAATGTATATTTTAAATTTTGTATTTAAATAATTTGTTAAAAAAAAGTTTGTTTTTCTCTTTAGATATAAATAAAAAGTTAAATTTTAACATCCTTTTTTTCTTGTATTAATTCAATTTTTTTCACGTTAAGAAACATAAAAAATTGATTAATTTCATGAAAAAAAAACATTTTTCACATTAAAGAAAAAAAGTTTGAATTAAAAAAGAAATCTTTTTATATATATAAAGAGTAAAAAACAAAACTTTTTAAACAAATTATTTAAATACAAAATTTGAAAAAAAAATATTCTTACAAATGAAGCAAACAGATAAAAAAAAATTGGAAAATTTAAATGAGAAAACTGTACCTCAGTTAAACGAGATTTGTAAACTATTAAAAATTTCACATTTCAGAAATCATAGAACTAAATAAAAAAAAATTGAAGTCATACAGAAATATTTGCGAAACGATGGAAAGGCAAACGAAATGTCGATAGCAATGACGTCAAAAAATGCATCGGTTGTGAAAAATGAGAAGAAGAAGAAAAAGATAGTAAAAGGAATCAAAACGCCGACATCGAAAAAAAACAAAAACGTTTCGATTGTGAAAAATAAGAAGATGACTAAACGAAAAGCCATTGAAGAAGAACTTCAAGTTTCAAAAAAAAGAAAAGAAAAACTAAAATGAAAACGAGTGATGCACTTCAGATTCTAGACAAACGAGATATATCGAGTGAAATTCAATGAGCAATCGACGAAGGGAAAGGACAAGAATATGCAGCACAACTTGTCGTGGAACTATTCCAATCAAAACCCATAGAACGGGAGAGTGTGATCAACGGCATTTTTAAAACTTTCGACATGGTTCCCTTGATCCGAAATCGTTCATGGAACGGGTGAAGAAAAAAGTATTGGATTTGTTTCGTGAACACATGAATGTGGGACTAAAAATTAAGATGATACTCCATTGCATGATGAATAAAATCGATGTGAAGTCTGGTGAGAGCATCGTGAAAAATGCATATTTCAGATCTAACGTCGAACCCGTACTTCGAGGTTCAGATTTATCGGACGTTTTCGAAAAGATGAAAGACAAGATGTTGACGTCTCTCACGAATTATCAACATGAAGTAGGTAATTGGACGTTCGATGAGGTGTTGAAACTCGAAATTCATATAACTAAAAACGATTCGTTGAAAGGGTCTTCCTACGTGAAATTACCATATTTCCTAGCTAAAAAACACGCCGTGATCAACGTGAAAAATAAAGATGATCAGTGTATTAAATGGGCAATCACCTCCACTTTATACCCTGTCAAAATGAACATCGAAAGAGTTTCTTTTTACGAGGTGACTTCTAAAAATCTCGATTGGACCGGAGTGACTTTTCCAAAGTTGAAACACATCGACCATTTTGAGGTTCAAAATCCCACCGTAGCGGTGAACGTCTTGGGATATGACAACGAAAAACAAATGATCTATCCTCTCAGACAGACTTCGTATCTCGAAAGAGAAAAGACGATTATTTTATTATTGATTTCAAATGGTGACAATCGTCATTATTGTTGGGTTAAACATCCGAGTCGATTACTGTCGAGACAAAATAATAAACATAAAGGAAAGATATATTTTTGTTACAACTGCATGAACATGTTTAAGAGCAAAAAATCGTTAGCGAAACATCAGGAATATTGTAACGAAAATCAAGGTGTTGCCGTCGAAATGCCCAAACTCAACATCATCGTGAAGTTTGAAAATCACAATAGAAGGTTAAAAGTACCATTCGTCATGTACGCCGATTTCAAATGTTTCACCACGAAAATGAGTTCCTGTCAACCCAACGCTCTTCAAAGTTACATCGAAAGATATCAAAAACACATAATTTGGGCTATTGCATTTACGTGAAATGCGCTTTTGACTCGCAACACGACACGGGTCCCTTTACCTACACGAAACAGTGCGAAGATGACGACGTGGCTCAAAGGTTTGTGGAAGAGTTAGAATCGAAAATTCAAATGTTATACGACAAATTCAAAACTCCGGCGAAAATGATCATCACGTGAGAGCAGCAGGACGAAAATAACAGAGCCACCGAATGTCACATATGCAGACAATCGTTTGACGAGAATTCGGAGGAAAATAAGAAGGTCAGAGACCACGATCATTACATGGGTCTGTGTCGCGGTCCGGCTCACAGCAAGTGTAATTTAAAATATCGAGATGCCGTTTTTTATCCAGTGATGTTTCACAATCTCTCGGGTTACGACAGTCATCTGTTCGTGAAAAATCTTGGCACCTTACATGAAGTATTAAATTGCATCGTGAACAGCAAAGAAAGATACATTTCCTTCACGAAATGGAAGCTCATGGAGAAGAAAAGAGTAATCGACAGAAATACGTTGGAAGAAAAAACGAAATCCATTCGTAGAGGCATACGTTTCATCAACAGTTTTAAATTCATGTCGACCGCTCTGGAAAAATTAGTCGATAACGTGAGCAAGGATAAATTTAAAATCACAAGCGAACATTTCAGAGAACGAGTAGACGTCATGCTGAGGAAAGGAGTCTATCCTTACGATTACATGAATGATCTAAAGAGATTCGAAGACACTGCACTACCTTCAAAAAAAGATTTTTATTCGAAATTATATCAATCCGACATTTCCGACGTGAATTACAAACACGCCCAAAACGTGTGGAAATCATTCGATATGAAAACCATGAGAGATTATCACGATCTCTATCTGAAGACCGACATTCTGCTCTTGGCAGACTTGTTCAAAAATTTTCGAGACGTCTGTCGTCGAAATTATGATCTGGATCCCGCTTGGTATTTCACCGCACCCGGTCTGGCGTGGGACGCTCTGTTTAAGACCACCGAAATCCAATTGGAATTATTATCCGACATGGACATGTCGCTCATGTTCGAAAGGGCTGCGAGAGGTGGCGTCTCAATGATCTCTCACAGATATTCTGAAGCTAACAATCCCTACATGAAAGAAGGTTTCAATTCGAAACGCTCGAATAAATACATACAGTATTGGGATGCTAATAATCTGTATGGTTGGGCTATGAGTCATCCTTTACCGATTGGAAATTTCAAATGGGTAAAGGAACCAGAAGAGATGCAAAAATGGAGAGACTATCCTTGCATTTTAGAAGTCGATTTGAACTATCTGGAAGAATTACACGATCTACACAACGATTATCCGCTGGCTTCCAAACGAATGGAACCGAACGAAGGAGACGAGGAAAAACTCATTCCCAATTTATTTAACAAACGTAACTACGTCGTCTACAGCGAGAATTTGAAACAGTACATTGATTACGGGATGAAATTAGTCGACATACATCGCATCATTCGATTTGACAAAGAGCCTTGGATGAAAAAATATATCGATCTCAACACGAATCTCAGCCCAGAACGATTTCGAAAAAGATTTCTTCAAACTCATGATCAACTGCGTGTACGGTAAATCGATGGAAAACATCAGGAAGAGAACCGACGTTCGACTCGTCACGTCTGAGAAAAGAGCTAAAAGATTAGGGGTGAAACCCAATTACAAACACCGAACCATATTCAACGAAAATCTAGTGGCCGTTCAAATGCAAAAGACACACCTGAAGTTCAACAAACCGTATTATCTCAGACCGATCATCTTAGATATCAGCAATCGATTGATGTACGAGTTTCACTACGATTACGTCAAACGAAAATTTGGTGATAAAGCCAAACTACTGTTCACCGACACAGACAGTTTAGTTTACGAGATAGAGACGAAAGACGTCTACCGAGATATATCTCCGGACGTGGCCACATGGTTCGACATGAGCAATTATCCCGTCGATCACCCGTCCAACATTCAATCGAATGACAACAAGAAGGTGTTGGGTAAATTTAAGGACGAGAGTGGCGGTAAACAAATCTTCGAATTCATGGGCTTGAGACCCAAACTGTATGCTTATCGTCTAGAAGATGAAGAGATCAAGGAGTGCAAAGGGGTTAAAGCGTGTGTGGTGAAGAAAAACATCTCTTTCCAAGAGTATAAACATTGTCTGTTAGGAAGTGGTCCGGTGTATAAGACTATGAAATCGATTCGAAGCAAAAATCATGACTTGTATACCGAAATAGTCAACAAGATTTCGCTGACGGCCGACGACGATAATAGATTCGTGTTAGACGATAAAATAAGCACTTTGGCACTCGGACATTGGACTGTGGATCTAATTAGAGACGATATGATTGTGGATGATTGGATTCCAGAGATGAGTAAGGATGATAGGATTCCAGAAAATCAAGAGGAATTAGACGGATTCGAGATTATGGAAATCGATAGAGACATCGAGAGTGTGAGTTTAAAAAGAAAAAGAAAAAAAAAATAAATAAAAAATAACGTCATTTTAGTGAATTATAATATAATAAATCAATAAAAAAATATATACGCATTTATGAATAAGAAAATAGAGATATCCGTAGAAGGTGTCATCTTACCTAACGAACCCCTATCCAACATCGATCTGTCGAATGCGGTGAAGGATTTGAAAATCAAAGATTTTCTAGGCGTGTTTTCCAGAGATGCCTTGCTGCAGAGAAGACCTCGACAATCGGAATGCGGAATTTTAAATCTAGATGATTCATTGGGTGAAGGCACTCACGGGGTGGCGTGGTTCAAGAACGGGAAGAAGAAAAATTATTATTTCGACAGCTATGGAATCTCACCGCCGAAAGAAATAAAGAACTATTTCAACAAATCGATGGTTCGATACAACACGGAATGAGTGCAATCACCAGATCAAGTATTTTGCGGTCACCTGTGTCTCTACGTTCTCAAGAGATGGTCTGAAGGAGATCGGTTTCAAGACATTCTCAATGATTTACATTAGAGAGAGATTTTTTTATAGTATATTATATATAAAGATAAAAAAATTATTTTAAAAAATTTTTAATCGAATAAAAACGAAAAATAAAAATAAAATAATTCATTTTTTAATAAACTGCGTTTTGAATATATTTTTTTAAAAAAACAAAAAAATCTCAAAAACAGCATGCCAGTCGATAAATTTGGTAGAAGTAATGACGAAAAAGTCAACCTAAGAAAGAAGAGGAAGACGTTCGAAGTCGACGATGGTTACGACGTTGCCAACTTGGACGAACGTTACGTTCGGAGATACGAACCTCGAGAGGAACCTTTGAACATGAACGATAAGAAGCTCTACAATCTTCCCGAGCCGATAGATCTCACAAATGCTGCGACTAAAAAATACGGCGACAGGGGGAACGCCGATTTCGAACGAATCATGCTAGATAATTACGTGGATAAAACCATGACCGACGGTCTCGATCTGAAATCCAAACGTTTGGTGAACGTCGAAAATCCCATAGATCCCACCGATGCCGCGACCAAGAAATACGCGGCCGACTCTCACGCGAGATTCAGCGAACACCTGAGAAATAGATACGTTCAGAAAACGATGCACTCGGAATTGAACGCCAATTCTAACAAGATAACGAACGTGGCCACTCCCACGAATACCAAGGACGTGGCGACCAAACACTACGTAGATCTGGAACAGAGAAAGTCTGACAGACGAGAAATGAAATTGGATCTGAATGCGGGATTCAACAAAATATTGAATCTGTCGAAGGTTGACGACACGGATGCGGACTCAACCGTGGTCAACAAGGGCTACGTGGATCCTGCCGTGATACGATCACAAGAATACCTAGAATCGCAAGTGGACGATCTCTACCTGAACAAACAATCTGGCGGAACCATGGAGGGTGGTATCGACATGAACGGTGAGAATTTATTCGGACTCAGTCACGATCCCGAATTCGATTCCAGCGTGGTCAGCAGAAAGTACGTGGACGACAACTCGGTCTGGAGAAAGGGTGACATCATGGAAGGTAAACTAGACATGGGTGGACACGCGCTCACGAATCTACCGGATCCCGTGAACATGACGGATGCCTGCATCCTGATTTCGATGGTGGAGAAAGTCAAATATGCTAGACAATTGATCACCGTGTGGGCCGAGGAGGCCGGCACCTTAGATGAGGGAAAAGCTGAGTGGTCTTTCGGAAATGGAGGTAGCGGATCGAAACATGGTCAGGTGGGATATCCCATGCCACTGGGAGGTGAAATCTTTCGAATGAGTCTGGCTTCCTCGGATTTGAATAACAGAACGGTCGTCAATCTCATGGTGAATGGAGTAGAGAGCGGTAAGAGATACAGCGTCGAAAAGACTGAGAATCAACACGCGAATGTTAGCACGTTCGGCACGCCTCTCAAAGTGAACGCCGGAGACAGGATTAATTTCGTTACAAAAAACAATAATCCCGAAGCCACCACTTCCGTGGTTAGTCTACTGATCGAACTAGTTCCTTTGAACAAACAGTGAATGCATGGAAATAATTAATTAAAAAAAAAAATAATGAGTGATTATAAAAAACAAAAAAAAAAAAGTAATGAGATTTAGAAAGATGTTCAATCTCTCTAGATCTAATTACTTTATTTTTTTTTTTTGGGGGGGGCGTTTGTTTTAATACGTTATTTCTCATATGTTTCATCTCATGAAATTGGATCACCTATCTCGAAACACGCGTCGACATCTATTTTAGCATTTCGAAGAGCTTTTATAAATTCTTGAAAAGCAGTCGGTCCTCTATACGTCAACGTGTCTAAAAGTTTTCTGGTCTTATCTTCTATCAAGATTTTACTTTCGATTTCACGTCTCATATAATCAGTCAATATCAAAGGTTCTGTTTCGACTAAAGTGTCTAGAATTATTGCTAATGAATCTTGCGAAATATTTTTAATCAAAACACGTCTGTTTCTTCTTAAGTATTCTCTTTCTTTATCATTCATTTTTATAATAATTTTTTAATTTTTATTTATAAATATATTTTTTTTTTCACACTAATCTCTCATCGAATGATCGACATCTTATTTCCATCCGATTCGAATTGTAATTCTCTGTCCGACAGGACCAGGGCGAAGGCTTCGGTTTTTCTCGGCACGTTCCTATCGAATTGCATCTTGATCTGAATGTCTAAGACGCTACTCTTGAGTCGTTCACTTTGTTTACTGACGTCGAATACGAACATGGGATCCATCGACTTGTATTCGCCGGGAGATATGTTAGGGTTGCTCATCAATTCGTCTAGACCGTGATCCTTCTTTCTAAAATCAGCGGCGTCGCCGTACAGTCTGCAGAAATCGTTCTTGTCGAACGACGCATTGTAATCTATTGTTGGATATCTCGTGGCGTTCAGAAACGCTTCCATGTTTCTCAAATGGCAGTGATCGAACAGCGACGCATTCTTTTCCTGAGACCCGTCCCTATCGGTCTGAAACGCAACCACGATGAAACGCGGTCTCTCGGAAGCGGATTTCACCGTCAATCTCCAATCGAAGTGATTCGTGGAGGGAGGAATGCTAGCCGTGTCGCACTGCCTCATTCTAAATCCCACGGGTAATTTACTCTTGGATTCTATGATCTTGTAGAAACGCATGCCAGAAATGGTGCGATGTCGGAAACAATACATGTTACACGCCGTTATTATATGGGCGGAGTTCACATAGTGAAAAAACGCACGCGCCCATGCAGTGGTTACTCGAAATTCACGAACCACACATTGTATCAGTCGCGTAACGGTCACATTTTATGCTTAAACTGATACGATTCTATATGAACATTGTACCGTTAATAGGGCAGCATCAATTTATTGAAAACAATAATAGCCTTGGCGTCATGTTATTCGAAGCAATCAGTAAAGCGATGCATTCGCCAATTTGGCATGCGTGCATAGATAGACCTTAGAGCGAGGGCTAGGGGTGGATGGAGGAAACGGGTAGCTAAGTCATTCACCCTTGGTTTTCCACCAGTGCCATCGACTATTACGCATGCCTGATATGGTGCGATGTCGGAAACAATACATGTTACATGCCGTTATTATATGGGCGGAGTTCACATAGTGAAAAAACGCACGCGCCCATGCAGTGGTTACTCGAAATTCACGAACCACACATTGTATCAGTCGCGTATGATGGGCATACATAGCGGATTAACTTCCGGGCCATTTCCTATAGGCTTCAGGTCAAACACATTCAAATCCACGATCGAAGGCTCCACGTGCGGAACGAACCACGATATCTTGTGTAGAGGTATCTTACCCGCATTGGTCGCAGTGAGTCTCACTATTGCGTCGTCGTCTCCTTTTCGAATCAACGTCAGATTGTGTTTGAATCCGTACATGATCTTGTTGTAATCGTCCGCAAATCCGAAGATGTGTTTCAAAGGTATCCTGAACGAAAACGTTCCTTTAGATCTGGACGTCTTGAGGACGTAGTCGAATATCAAGGCGGCGCCGGCGCTAGCTGGGCCGACGGTGTCTTTCACCCACAACTGATTAAGTCTTCTGGATTTCGAAAAATCATCAGGATACGTCAAGAGTCCGAACATCGTGGTGGCCTGACCGGGATGAAACACAGATTCTATCTCTTGTCCGGATAGCATGTATTTTATATTACTGAATAGATGCATGATGCCATTATTGGCTAGAGTATCTGTGTCGTCGTCGGCGTAGTCGCTCCCATCTTCCTTGTTGAGACGTCCCTGCACCACTATGTAACTCTCGCTAGGATGTATGAATAGATCTTGAGTTTCGACGTTGATTCTTATCTCTCTCGTATTGTTCAAACTTGTTCCGGTTACCGGTTCGTATTCGTGAACCTCATATTCTTGAATACTTTCATCTTTCACTTTGCTTTGTGCTATATTTAGTATATTTGTCATTTTTAAAGGATTTTTGTTTTTTTGTTTATTAATTAGCTTGCTTTTTTATCTAAAAATAGTTTTAATTATTTTTTTATTATTATTTTTCTCTCTTATATATATGTGTGTGTAAACAAGAAAATGTTAAAGAGAGTAAATAAAAGAAATTTGTTTTCTTTATCAAAACTTTGTCTTCTGTACTTGTTGTTCGTAAAACTTTCCGATGATCTCTTCTCCATCCAAACCTTCGATTTCGTAAGTCACCGGATCGGTGTGAAATATTTTGATTATCACGAAGATTTCCGAGGTCCATCGAGGAGTATAACCCTTTTCGAAGTGCTTCTTATAAGCGTAGATTCTCACTCGTTCACCGACCGCAAATTTCGGCGTTCTAGACTTCTTCCTAATCTTAGATCTTTCAGGATATAGATTCGCGTAGACACGTTTTTCATTTCGAGGATCGCTAGCTTCCACGGGAGTCATCTTGATCGATCTGTGTCGCGTGTTGTTGTAATCTTGGACCAGACCGTTCAGAGAGTATATGTATTTCTTGGTAGAATTCGCCGTGAAGTATCTGTGCATCTTTTCCTTCATCGTTCGATTCCAACGTTCCACCACGCTGGCTTTCTCTTCGTTTTCGATCGAGTAGAGGTCGACCAATCGATGAACGTGCTTGTTGTAGAATTCCTTTTCCTTATCCACCCACAATTTACTCGGTTTTCGAGAAGACGAGTCGAACACGCTCTTTAGAGCCTCGGCGACGCTAGGTCCCGATTTATTCTTCAAAGCTCTGATCCAACCGTATTTGGAAAACACGTCGATGACCGTCAATAGATATTTGACACCCTCGTTCCACCTCGAAAACGATCTCATGTCGACCAAGTCGGCAGACCAAATATCATCCAAACCCTTCACGAACACCCTTCTCTTTCGAAATTTACGCACGATGGGTTTGTGTAACTCCTCGGTCAATTCGCTCGTCAATAATCGTTTCTTCTTCTTCTTTTCAGATGCACTTTTTTTTTTGAACGCCCCATCCGAATCGACGTTTCGCACCGATCAGATTGCCGACCAGCGAACGTTCTATCTTCTCTCTCCTGGTCGGATTCGATATGCCTCTCAATTTCCCCAACATGTTTTTATCGCAGACGTCGTTGCGAGTCTTGGTGTCGGGATGTCCGGCGTAGCACAGATCGTGATCATACGCGGCCGCGTCCACCCTATTCACAGGTTTGCTCCAAGATTTGGGAGTCAGATCGGCGTTGAGTCTCTTGTTCAATTTCGTTCCGGGTCCCGTGAAACTGTGACCAGGCAGATGCATTTCGAAAGGTTGATTATTGATCATTTTATTCACGATGCCTTTACCTTTGCTCGCGTTCTTCTTTTTGACGAATCGAGTCTTGATAGAACCACACACGTCGCAAATTCCGCGAAGCATCTGTCTGTCGTTTTTAGTTCGTACTTCTCGAGAATTACTCGTCTCGGTAACTCTCTTACACTTTACGCAATACATTTTTAAGAGTTATTTTAAATTAATTTCGTTTTTATTTTATATATAAATTTAATAATTAATTCTGTTCTTATTATATATATATTTTTTTTTCAGTCGCTGCTCTTGAGTTCTATCATCTTACTGAATTCCTCCCTGGCCTCTTTCCTCCCCTTTTCCACGAGAGAATCCTTTATCTCTTCCTTGATGATCTGACGAGTCTTGATTCTCACGGCTTCTTTCATGGCTTCGTATTTCGTTTTCTCACCCAATATCGCGAAGTATTCTCCGTCCGATATCCTACCGTCTTTCAACGCCATCGAGATCATTTCGGATATCGTGTCGATCTTGGAGTCGGCCAAAACGCGAATCTTGTCGTGTTTCCTCGCCTTCAGATATAATTTCCTACTCAAAAAGTTTCCGAGCGTGCTAAACAATCCGGCGGCGAGAGCCACTCCTTCTACGGTCAACACGATCGGAATGCCGACCGCGGTCCACAACAATCCGATGCCGGCCGCGTGTAAACCCATGGAAATCGTGATGAGTGTCGTGTCGATCGCGTTGACGAATTTCACGAAACGCGAATATTTCTTCTTGAGAGAATGACGAGAATCTCTCTCTCGAGTTAGATACTCTTGGATTCTACTGATTTGATCAATGCGATACCTCTCTCCTCTTTCTTTTTCTTCTAGCGACGGTGCCGTTGGCAAAACGCTGATCAGATTCTTATCCTCATCATCCACTAACGTCGGATACAATTTATTTCTGGTTCTCATTTTTGTGTTTTTTTTTCTTTCTACTATTAGATAAAAAATTTATGTGTGTATTTATTTATTTTCTATTCTCCCTTATTTTATATCAACGAGAAAACTTAGACGTATGCTTCATTGAACAATAATTTCATGACGCATCCCTTGTCTTCTAAAGTCAGACTTTTACGCGCCAATTTCAGTTCTTCCGAAACTGTGGGCTTGCTTTGATCCTTACAGAAGAGTAATCTCTTCCAAAATGCGATCACTTCGTCGATATGAACGCGTTCGAACGCAGGCAGGTTCGAAATACTTGACGACCATATCTTCCCTTTCCATCGACAGACACGAATGATTTTCGTGATCGAAGTCTAGGTGATCACGACATCCGACGCATCGTTCTAACAAGAGACGACCTAGTTGTTCGTTCACACATAATGCGTAGGCTCTCATCAGCATTTTTAAAAGAAACCTTGATCTAATAATCTGGGAAGCGCTCATGATTTACGTATTTATTTTTTTTTTTATTATCTATTCGATTTGATATATTTATTTTTTAAATAACTATTTATTTATATATTTTTTTCTCTCCTATATAATATCATCACTTTTTTATTTCCTCAGGAAACGTGACAGTGGGTTTGCGGGTTCAGAATCACCTCTTTTCCGTGTACCGTGCACGATTCGATTTCTGACGTAAAATCCGCAAATGGATTTCCGTGTACGCCTCCGTAGGGATCCAGTGTTAAAATCGTGTACAGACAGGATGATGTTAGAATCCGCAAACCACTTTTTGATGATGATTTAGAATCCGCAACACGTTTTTTTGCTCGCGATTTAACACTGAATCCTATGGGGAAACCCATCTGCGGATTCTAAAATCAGACGATACACCTCTTTTTTCCTTAAAATTTCATCTACGTTTTTCACTCTTGAGCGATGTATATAGAATCCAGTGATGTTTGAATCCGCAAGCGGATTCTAAATCACCCTAAAAAACGACAAAATCGTGTACAGGTACACGATTTTAACACTGAATCCCTATGGAGGCGTACATCGATGTACGTGTACATGTACATGTCATTTTGATGCTTGAATCCGCCTATATCACCTACTAATAACTATTGAGAGCTACACTCCTGTGGACTTTATTTGGGTCGAATAAATTTTGAACTATGTACATCACACTAATCTTAGGGTGATGACTTCCTTTAGTAAATAATCTAGACACTCGAACATCTGTATCGAGCATCAGATCACCCAATGTGACTAAACTATCGGAGTTTAATTCTTGAGGGAGACATTCTGCGAATTCTACTTGTTTAAAGTATTGTAAAATGGTTGCCATTCACTATAACGCCAAATTATGTGACTTGGAACTGGTGAGATAATATCTTGAATGTTTTGAATAACCCGATTTACAAAGGATGATTTACCACTACCCATGGGCCGCACAATAGACAAGTGAATGGATGCTTTCAACGAGGATCCGCCTTTGTTGTTTTAAAAACTTGAGCATCATTACCACCTTTTTTACTTTTTTCTTTTATACATTTTTTTTTTATAAAAGCAAACATCTATTTACATCTTCAGACTGAATGATTTCTTGAAGGTCATGTATTCAATTACCAAATCCATAATACAACGTCTCTGTTCATTTGTGAGATGTTTCTCGAACATATCTTCATACCCTTTCTGCACTGGTGGTGGCTTCATTTCAGAAGTATTATAATGCCACAGAAGATGGACGTCATTCTTGTTAACTCTTTCAACTGCTTCAATAAAACATGTTATAATTTTCTCTTCCTGAGACGTCATGAGGCATACATTATACTGAATCCGACTTGGGTGATCGACTGTACATCCATAGCATTTTTCTTTCACTACAACGTCAATGTGATCTTCCACATAATGAGCATATGCCAAGCAAAGTTCATGTTGCAAGCCAACTTGCCTCAGATCACTATCAATTTCATCAACGATCAATGGTCGTGGTTGGGTTATTCTCACTGTGGTCTTCTTCTTCTTCAAAGGCGGTTATTGAATTGTTTTTTTTTTTTTGGAGGTCTTCTCGGTTAGTAAGTTACAAAGGTTTAGTGTCTTAAGGTTCAACAGGGTCAGTGCCTTCAGTTAAAGCTGTTTGTTGGGTGTTGATGGCTGCATCTACTTCTTCTATTTGGGACTTCAAGGCATTCCATTCTTCTAAAGATAGAGCAATACCAGACTCCGTAGGATAAGTTTTCTGGTCTTTTCCCTCAAAGCATCTTCTGAGATGAATCTTCAGTTCACCCTGGTACTGGGTGACGTTAGCAAAAGTTTCTCTTGGTGCCAATTCAGAACATCGTCTCTGGTCAATGGTTCGATCGTTAATGATGCCAAGCCCATGCTTTGCCTAATCTTATATATCTTTGACGGACGTGTTTGAAAACATCACCCCAGTTCAAAAAATTTTGATCGACTTTTTGATTTTTGGTTGGGGTTTGTGTTTATTTCCTATAGGCTTACAGGTTAAAGTTGGGAAATTTAGAAAATTAGTATAGATATCAATGGAAAAGAAGCACAATGGGAATACACAAATTTGATTAGTTGATTTACTTCGATCTGATTGGTCAGTTTGGCGATCAAACTGCAATCTTGATCCTTGAACTGTAGGATATAGTCCTCTGCATTTTCTACTGACTTGGGACAGGTCAAGCTACAAACCTCTGTCCAACGGAGATAAGTCAAATAGCTCGAGTGCATTCCCACTCCCTACAGTTTGTACTAGTACCTTATTTGGGGAAATTGTTTTTGTTCATTAAAATAAACATGTCCAACTTAGCAATTCAGATGTTTTGTTCATTTCTCATTTTTTTTAAATATTAACAACAGAGAATTTCTTAGTAATGATGATGATGATGATGATGATGATGATGATGATTTATTTCTTGGTTATACAATAGGTGTAGCCTAAAAGTCACTAGGAATCAACTTTTTAAATGAAACTAAAACGTTTTGAATGCAACTAAAATGTTTGTTACAAAAACGAAATGTGTATCATCCGGTTCCAATAGGGGTAGCCTAAAAGATACCATGAATAAATTTGTTTTAAATAAATGGAATGAAACTAAAAAGTTTCGAGCAAAAACAAAATGTGTATCATCTGGTCCCAATGGGGATAACCTAAAAAGATACCATGAATCAAATTGACACTAAAAAAGTTTGAATGGAACTAAGTTTGGAACAAAAACAAAATGTGTATCATCCTGTTCCAATAGGGGTGACCTAAAAATACCACGAATCAACATTTGTTTTAAAAAAATGGAATGAAACTAAAAAGTTTGGAATGAAAATGAAGAAGTATCCTCCACTTCCAATAGGGTTAACCTAAAGTACACCAGGAAATTACAACATGATGATGATATTGATGATAAAAACTCTCTGTATTGGAATAAATAAAAAAATTGAGAAACAAACTTTTAATCCATCTCTATGTATTGCCTTGTAAGACTTTGTATTGACATATAGGACTTTTTTGAGGAATTGCCATATAGGACATTAAAGAAAGACTGCCATATAGGACTTTATGAGGACTGCCATAAAGGACTTTTTTAATAAGAAAAATACTGCCATATAGGACTTTATGAGGACTTGCCATTTAGGACTTTTTAATTAGAGATAGAGACTGCCTTATAGGACTTTAGAGTGCCATTTAGGACTTTATGAGGACTTGCCATTTATGGCTTTTTAATTAGAGAAAGAGACTGCCATATCGGACTTTAGAGATCACCATTTAGGACTTTATGATGACTTGCCATATAAGACTTTTTGAGGACTTGCCATAAAGGACTTTTTAATTTGAGAAAAGAGACTGCCATATAGGACTTTAGATTTTTTTTGTGAACATAACATGATTGAGTAAACCATCTAAAATTCATTGCGGTTTTTAGCAATTTTTCGGTCAACTTAACAAGATTTTTGTAGGCAAAAGCTAGACTTTTTTCTGGTTGTAGAAAATATGACACTCACTGAATTGTTTCTTCTTCTTCATACTTCTTAGAGGTTAAATCTCTAGTGGTATGATGTTAATTCAATCTTCTAAAACTCTTCGTTTTGAGTAGAAATATGATAGTCCCACTCTGTCTCCAAAACTTGAAAATATTTCTCTTTCGTCAAATCATTGTGGCGTTTGCTGATTCCTTTACAACTAACTTTATTGGTGGCACCGTAACAATAACATATTTTACTACAAAGTCCAACAATGCCGGCTCCTTGCCATTCCACCTTGAACAAGCCTGGGGTTCTGTCAAAGCGCTTTCTTTCTTGGCAACACGGGAGTGACAGCCATTCTTTGCCTTCAAATTTGGTTTTCACATAATCATCTCTGTGAAAATCACAACACTCAGATGGAAATCACTTGTGATTCTCTTTGTAAAACTCTACTTTCTTCTCTGGCTTCACTAATGCACCTATGGACGGTGACGAGATACATAAGTATGCAGAATCTGTGTCCATTTCAGCATATTCGAAATCTTGTCGATGACAAAAGTATCGATGGCATCATAATTGAACTGAAGCATCCGGAGTTTCGCATACTGGTACACAAAGAATCCTATGTTGAGTGCCAGATCCAACTTGATTGTCTTCTTGTTGAGTTCGACTTCATTTAAAGTTTCATCTAATGGATTCAATGCTCTGGAGGACATGGCATTTACAGCTTTGGTGACTTCCTCGTCATTGAAATAGCACACACGTCGATGCCTCTCTTTGTTGGTAACGGTTTTGCGATATCCAGAATTTCCCAACAGCTTCATGGTGTCGGCAACGCTAGACTTGTTAGTGTCAACATCTCCTTGTCTTCTGGCTTCGGATACTTCATTTTCAAATTTCTCAAAACATCTTCTTGGTTTGTTTGTAGACGTGGTCAACTTCAATACCATGTTGGAGGTAACACTGCAGCAAATGGGCTGCAAACAACATTTTGTCCTGCTACATAACTTCCGATCTTCATCATTCCATTCTTCTCAGTAAAGGACTTCATGTGTTCACCAATATCATCTATGGAGATATCTGTATTCTTGAAGGTAGGTGTCATCTCTGCAAAGTACTCGTTCAGGTGATATGTTCCATGTACATCACATTCAATCAAACCAAACAGTTCATCGGACTTCACATTCTTCAATAATTCTCCTTTTGTCCGTAAATTTATCTTTTCGGAGTGCTTTTAGTGTTGTATCCGTCTTCTTCATCTTTCTCCACTCGCACTCTCAGATTTCAACGAGCCTATAGCCCAAGTCGGTGGTGTACTTTGCATTGGTACGGGTGTCTTGTAGCATTTCTTTCGAGGGTTTATCTCTGACTTCATTATGGAGGATAGGAAACCCATTCTTATCTTTCATGCAGGTATGCCCGTGCTAAAAGCAGCCATGGCATTGGTATAGAGTCTGTGTCTCTTTGCACCAACCATCAACAGACAACTGTCGTCGACCGATCATTTTTTCAGCTCCGTTCAACGGATGTCTGATGTGGATGTCATCTCTTATCGGTAGAAACTCTAACCATTGTTTAGCCATTTTACTATACTTCATGGGATGTTCAGGTTTAAACTAGTTTTCTTCACGCCGTCTTATTCTTCAACCCGTTGGCATCTCTTGCATTAGGCACCATAGGTGCAATGGATTCGCATCAAAGCCTATAATACTTCCACGTGGTTTTGCTTCTTCGCCATATTTTATTTCTCTGATTCGGGTTACATCTTTCTCGTGGTACCGGTTGAAGATAATTGAAGGTCCACCAACGATATTATCTTTCACTAAGTGATGCAGGTCTTTGCTTTTCTGGTTAAATAACGTGAAGTAGGTGTCATCGTTCATGGTCTGGAACAGGTATTTCAACGTAAGGCCCGGAACACTGATACCATCTTTAAACATGTCGATTTGGCGCTCTTGATAGAGAGCTATAAGGAATTGTTTTACATCTCGGTTATTGTACCAGATCAGAAAATCATGGAAAGTTGTCATCTCCAGGTCGTTCCATACATGCTGGCAGTACTGGTATTCTTCATTGGATATATTTTCTTTCTTGAGAGAATTGTAGAAGGCGTCATGGTCTGGTAGATGGTCTTGATTCACTTTCTCTAAGCTGTCGATTCATTCATATGGTAAAAAATCTCTTTGTCACGGAACATCCAAATGCTTTCAAAAACTTGCCATAGCTGAATTCTGGGGCGAGGTAGTTGCAAATATCGACAAACTTGAAAGATTCTGTGAAGACACACATGTAACTATCAGATTTCTTGACTGCAAACTTGAGTGGATTCTGTCTCTTCAGGTATGCCATCAGTTCACGCTTGCCTACATTCATGTCGTTTTTTCCAGAGTTGAATGCAATAACGGGCATCTTGTGTAGGTAGTCTTGAAATTTCTTCTCCAACTTCTGTAAAGGGAACATGTTGGATGTATCTTCTCCAGTAGCTCGGGCTTCCGCTTCCAGCGTTTCATCAATTTTCTCTCTGGGATGAAGTAAAGTTCACGCATGATAGGTATGCGTAAGGAGGTGGCAATGAGATGAAATATCTGTGAGATAAGTCATCATTGCTTCAACAAGTTCTTTGGGAATTTCCGTTAGTAATAAAACACTTCGGTTCTTGGTATTCTGGAACATTACTACATACGCTTGCAACCAATGGTCGGTGTTCTGCCTCCCACATCAGTTTATCACTGCTGGCAGGTAGACTGGACTTGTTAAAGTAACTTTCAAAATCAAAGGTTGCACGGTATGGATGGAACTTTTTCTCTTCAAGCACTTCAAACCCAACTTTCATCTTCTAACAGATCAAATACGGACTGGGATGGATGGTATACACCATCAACATACTGGCACTTCACTTCATCTGTACATGTCTTCTCGTGACGATTAAGTTTGTATACTTTTTTCCATAATTTGCCGCATTTGCGGCATTCAAATGATTTACAGTATTGGTCTTTTTCGATGATGTAGCTAAAATGGTTCTTGTAGACGTTCACATACATGGTATTCTCAAACTTACTTTGAGATCTCTGGACTAGTTTGGCAACAATTTGGTCATCATCATTCTTGACAAGCTCATATACTTGGATATTAACTTCAAAACATTTCTCCAGGTCAGGTAATTCGGCTAAGGTTACTCCATGGAATCCATTCTGTGGCTTTTTTGTATATTTGTTGTACTTTGCATCTGTTGTATTATTCAAATTGTGTGTTGTTGAACCACTCCATAGAGCTAAACATCGGAAGATACAAAGGTTATCTTCGTAGGTAAACTGGCGTTGTTTATCTTTCACCAAAGCATTTACTTCTTTGTTCTGGAGAATGTAATCTGGAAGATCTTCTACAATTCCAACTGGGCGGTCTTTCGGCTTATTCAAATAAAAGGTGGTATTAGTAACTCTCTCTACTAGCCATTCGGTGTTTGATCATTTTAAATTGCATACGAGGTGTGGAACATCAAGTACCTGGCCGTTGTTTTGTGATGGGTGGTAATACTTCAGTTCATTCGTTTAATTGTGTCTCAGGATAAAAACAAAATTTTAAATCTCAGCTGTTGTGGTAGAAATATGGAGGTCATCAATTCATCATTCATCATCTTCAGGTCCACATCGTTGATCCGGTAGTTATACTGGTCATGGACTCTTCTATTCACCATTTGGCGAGTTCTAATAGAACTCCAGTTATCTCCGTATATGGACAACATCTCATCGGTCTCTTTTTCGGACATCATATTCTGTTCAAAATCGATCGAGTCAATATCATACCGGGTGGTCGTCGTGATCCGTGGTTGTTTGGTTGGTCCCCTCTTCGGTTTATCAGTCTTCCTTTTAGCTCGTACAGGAATTGCTCGGTGGGCGATGCTCTGGTGCCGGTTGAAATGGAGTAGTTGGTTAAACTGCTGACCGCATTCCATGCATGTATAGGTATCCAAACATTTCTTCTGGTGGTTAATCAAATCTTCTTTTCTGGTAAAGGTCTTGTTACGATTGGTGTAGTCGTGGGTTTTCTCTTCACCGTACTGGGTGCGCACATGGCGGTTCCGGTTCCGGCGGTCTGTAAAGGTCTTCCCACACTCTTCACAGGCATAAACATCAGTCCCGGTAACGGCAGGAGCAGCTTCAGACTCCATCTTCATACAATTTTTGCGAAGGAAAAATTGCTGTAGAAAAATCTCTAACGATGTGTTCATTTCCGAGGGTCGAAACAGAATGACGCGAAGTTACTCTATTTCGGAATTTATATCTACGTGACGGACGTTTTTGAAAACGTCACGACGTCGCAACGTTTTTTTTACCGATATTTTCATTCTCGGTGGGCGTTTGTGTTTATTTCCTATAGGATTATAGGTTAAAGTTGGGAAAGTTAGAAAATTAGTATAGATGTCTATGGGAAAGAAACACAATTGGAAGATACTAATCTGATTGGGGGATTAGCTTCGCTCTGACTGGTTGGTGTAGAATCATCTTGATCCTCATTAAATTCATTATTTAAAATCATGTAGTTGGGGGGTGTCATTTAAAGAAATTGTTAAATATAGACCCTAACAATTATTTAGGGGGTCAGTTAAAGATGTTAATAAAAATAGAGCGTAGGCATTTATAAAAATATAGTTCCAGGTCGATACAGAGGATTCAGGGTAATGACCAAAGGAACGTTCTTATTGGGGAAAAACGTCATAGTATATTCTAAACGGAGATTCTGGGAAAATCTGAATGAGTAAAAACTGCTCTAGTTCAATCGAACTTACCCCTCGGGGCCGTCTCGGTATCTGGTGCCTCTCGGTACCAAGTTGTGGCCACCCTAAAATGATTCTAGGGGAAATAAAGTTAATTTCGGCAATTTGGAGGGATTATCGAGTTTATTTGGGTAACAAGATTTACACGTATTCAATCGAACTTACCCCGGTTTCCCTCGGTACTATAGCACTACGTGCTACTAATAAAATATACGGCATTGCGGTCCTAAAAGGGAGACTTGAAGAATCCGCAGTAAATAAAAGTGGATTTTTGTGATTTGAAGGGATTGGCGGGTTGTTTGTGACAATTATATTTACTATTATTTAATCGAACACACCCTCAGAACATACCCCTGTCCTATAAGAAGGTTTTAGGTCATATAGCAACCACATGCTACCATAGAAACCAAGATGGTGGCCACCAGTATACAAAATGGACGACGGAAACACGTATCACCCTAACGACACGCGCTGCGTATGCGCACTAACACCACATATCACTATGGCCGCTCGCGCGTGTTACCACGACAACACTAAAGTTGACATCAATTTAGTGAAGGTAGGAGATTCCGCCATCAGGACAAGTAACAGATTACGTAATCTTGATGCCTTCTTAGACTCCACCATGTCTATGGACATACATGTTACAAATATGTGTAATAAGGCTTTCAGAGGTCTTTACAAAGTTAAACAGATAAGACAGTTCCTCACCAAAGACTCAACAAAAACCCTAGTTCATGCCTTTGTAACTTCACATTTGGATTATTGTAATGCCTTACTGTTCGTCCTTCCGCAATATCAGTACTCTCGCCTGCAGATGGTAATAAATGCATCAGCCCGAGTGGTATATAGGGTATCACGATCTCAACACATCACTCCTGTTCTGAGAGATATGCACTGGCTTTCAGTCAAGTACAGAATAATTTTCAAAACTTATTATTAGATTTTAAGACACAAAATAACATGTCACCAGCCTACTTAGAAGAACTCCTTAATACCAAGAATGTGTGTCAATACAACCTGAGGTCCGATGGTAAAATGCTGCTTCATGTTCCAAAACACAGTGTAAGAAATGTTGAGATAGGTCATTCTCATTTGCTGGTCCTCACTTGTGGAATAATTTACTAGAACATCTAAAAAGACTGTCAAATGTCAACCTTTTCAAGAAAGATCTCAAAACATACCTGTTTCAAAAAGCCGATAAGTGATGTTGTGGACTGTAAGATACTGTATATATTCCGTTTGTATATTTGCACGAGCCCAGTAACATGTACAGCGCCTTAGAATATGGTTCTATATCTTCTGAACTGTAATTCTGGCGCTATATAAATGTGTATATTATTATTATTATTAACACAACATGGCGCCACTGGGTCAGGTGACATGACGTCACTTCCGGGGTCAGGCACCAGGTCCGGCAACCTGTACCTCAAAGATACGAGACATACTACTAACGGATTTTCATTTTCCGCATGGTTTAGTGTTGCTGTAGATGGGGATTTCATAGAACAGGCGTGTAAAAAAATGGATATCTTATTTTGATCAGAAAATAAATTTGGCTTTGTGTGAATAGAATTTGAGAATTTTGAAGTTAACCGTCATAGGAGTTTGATCTTTGGTTTGTCTGCAAATTCGGCACGTGCTTTAAAATGGATCCAAATTGTGACAGAAAGATTTTTTAGACATTCTCGGGATGAAAATTGCGGCGAGGTATTAAAATTACTAACTGGATAGTACGAGGAAACTGTTTTCTGAATGTAATTCAATGAATTCATAATAATTGAAACAGTGTCTGATCTTGGAAACACATGGGGTAGGAATTAATATTTATTTCGGTTACTTATAAATATCCTTCATTACATTATGGATGTATTCGACATTGGAGTGACACATCAAGAGGTGGCAGATCTTGACCAAGATATTATGGAATGACCTGAGGTGGAAATGGCGTGCCCTGTTGTAAAGTGTGATTCACGCGTGTTTGCTACGTTGTCTACGTACAGAGCATATTACCAAAGTTTTAATGTGGATACTGTAAAGTGGTGGTGCTGCCCTTCGAGGCGTGATTAATTGTGGACGTTAAATGTGGTGAGATACGTCTACATCTTATAAGAAAACATAACAAGTCTAGTGAGGGTGTACATAGTTTGATGTCGGATGTGGTCAATGTTCAGCAGTGTAATTCGAAATATATTGATCTTTTGAGATTTGTCTGTCCTCAACCGAGGGTGCATATACAGGAGAGGGAAAGAAAACAGCGGAAGCGGAAGACGGATACTCCTCTAATCCCTATTCATATAAATGAGGAATACGACGCCAAAGACGTCCGTATCGTGATTGCAAAAGATGGAAGAATCAGCAAGAAACCTGGTAGTTTATGAAACTAGTAGAGATATGGCAGTGCAAATTTTGTTTTATTAATTATTGTTTTTTTTACAAAATTGTAAATTTTGTTTTAAGGTGGGGAGAGTGTGACGGATTTCGTGTTCGGTGTAGCTTATATATCCGTTCAAATAGTATACACTGGTAAAATAAGCATAGCTTACGTCAAGTGAATTTTATATTCACATATTTTCTCTGTGTCTCGAGAAATCTTTAGGAAATTACCTCATTTAGTAAGATTTTAATACGGAAAAAAGTTTTGTACTTTGTCCACCATTTTTGCAGTTTAGCCGAACACTTTGTGCAAACCGAGTTTTGATTGGTCTGTGTTTTTAACATGGCCAATTAAGAATTGGTTTGCATAAAGTTTCGGTTCTGCGGTACTGTAAATTTAGCTAGCAATTTTACGGGCTGTATAATGTGCTAAAACCCATGTCCCTGTCTGTTTAAATCACTTAGGTAGTGATCTAAAACCTACAGTTTCATCTCTACTTCCTAAGGACTTTTAGCCGTAGTCGTGGGTGTTAGATGTGTTGGGTGCATTTACTAAATATATTATTCTGTCGGCAGTTTGATTAAATCGTTCGCTTTTGAAAGCAGAAAACATGTTTCTTTGAAACTATAATGGTCTGTCTCATGGCGAATGTTAATATTATAACAAGTAAAATGCAGGTTTAAAAATTCATACAAAATTTGTCATAGTGGTAGAACGTCTGACCACTTGTCCATCCGTCTGCGATTCGTCATACTATATTGTGTTGTGAATGGTACATTTTATACATTCCAATGTATATTCCTTTATTTTGTGGTCTCCCCGTTTCAGTACCTGAACTTTAGAACTAGTAATGTTTGACACAGTTTGTTCACATTTTCGCCGTCTGCCACACTCTCCCTTTTCCTGGAGCATTTTTAAAAATAAAATATCCTTATGTCAGTGTTATTTTATTTTATTTCTGATTTTCTTGTGGCCCTAGTTCAAAAACAAACGAACATGGGTGAAACCCGCGGTAAGAGGGGCTTGAAATGGACCTTTGAAGGGGATTCTAGTCAACCCTGTACCGTTCAGTTACATTTTAGAGGGGCTTGAAGTGGACCTTTCGAGGGGATTATAATTAATCTTGTACCGTTTATTTACACTTTGGAGGGACTTGAAGTGGACCTTTTGAGGGGCTTCTAGTCAAACATGTACCGTTCAGTTACCTTTAGAGGGGCTTGAAGTGGACCTTTTGAGGTGATTCTAGTCAACCCTGTACCACCCGGTTACAGGTGATTAACAAGAAATTAGTTTGAAATAATTTCAAGTTTATTAGGCGTGGTTCGAGACTATGGGAGGGGGATTAATATCTACCCTCGAAAGCACATGAAAGGTCATCCCTCTCACCCCCCCCCCCCCCCAACCCTGTCCCCGTGAAGATCAGGTTTTTTGGACGAATCATCCCGGTGCGAAACTTGACTTGGAACAAAACGCCTGTGCCGAGGTGATTTTGAGAGGAACTGCCCTGCACCATCTCCAAGTGTTGTCAGTGGTGAGTCTCAAGGATTTGTTCTAAAAAATTTGAAGCTTATTGGATAAGTGTGTTGGGAGGGGGGGGGGGGGTGTCTACACTTTGGGGGTTAGTATCTATAGTAAAACAAAAAACAAAATTGGAAAACTACCCCACTTCACCGCACCAAATAAACAAAGCAGAAGAATGCTTAAATGTAGACTACAGACATATCGCAAACTGAGGAGTTTTCACGCAAACATCTCATCTAATATAACAAAAAAGGTTTTAAAAAGTACTTCGAAGTTTGGAGGTGGCATAACACCTAGTGATATTATTAAATACGAAAAGTCTCACTTAAATAACAGATTCCACATATTAATCGACCCAGTATATATACGGTTCCATTTTTCATTGTTTTCCAAGTCAGTTGAATCGACCTGTGATATTATTCACTACTGCATGAGCTGGGGCAATTATCGACCCAATATACACGTGTGCACGCGCGCTAAACGAAGTACATGTGAAACAAACTGCATTTTCTTTTGTAGATGTTGTGGTGTTAAGGATTCCAAATACTGACCTTTTTGACTGACAAATGAACATTTATAACTTTGCAATTGTCCATTTTTCCTCACCGTTTTCTCCCATAAAGCTAGGAAAATGCATACAAGGCCATGAAAAGTAATGTTCAACTTGACCCTCACCAAACTGACGCAATATAGCAAACAAAATGTGTAAACATTTCGTATTTTAAAACTGTACTCAGTCTAGTGATTAGTTTATCGGGGGGTTAAATCACACAGAAAAAAATGGTTAGTGGTAACGTTTGTCTGTTGTCATTGCTACAGCTATTTAAACGCAAATGTTAGTCAAATGATGCTCACGATAACGGTAAATGGCATTTGGAAGGCAATCAGTTTTACCAAAAATCACTTTATTCACATCATTGGTGGCCGTGTAGGTGTATCTTTAAATTTTTCTTGTGGTAATTTTGGTGTATCGTATTTTGTTCTAAATTTATGGAAGCTTTGCGTTGCCAGACTCTTTTGGAAAAATGAATACAGAAAACAACAAAATTTGTAGAAAATCAAAGTTTTTGTGATGCTACTAGCTTTTATGCAGCCAAAACCGATATTAGATAAAGAGGAACACCTAAACATATAACACACAAGTAGGGAGAAAAGGAGAGTACCAGGACACTTTTTTTGTACGTACACGTACATGTACATGTACACGTACATGTACCCATAGAGTTCAGTGTTAAAATGTACAAACTTTTGCAAAACATTTTTTGTACATTTTGTCCTGGAAATCTCACTCGTTGATCATCGTATTTTAGATGGTGCGATTAGTTGTTGGCGAACGGTTGAGAATTCCACGACAGGACGCGCAGAAGAAATCGACCCTAGAATTTTCCCAACGTTCATCATCGCATTTTAGACGGTGCGATCAGTCGTTGACAAACGCGTTGACAGTTTTAGGACAGAAAAATATAAAAAATTAAGATGTCGAAAAAATTAGAGTCGAGGAAATTCTCCCGACGTTTGTGTTCGCGTTCTGGACGGCGGTGGGTGAGATTCGGTCGTTGACGAACGATTGAGAGTTCCGGGACAGGACGCTCGGAAGGAAATCGACTCTCGGATTCTTTCTCAACGTTCGTCGTCGTATTTTAGACGGCGCGATCGGTCATTGAAGAACGCGTTGAGAGTTCCAGGACAGAAAATGGGAGAGATTAAGAATGTCGAAAAAATTTAGAATCGAGGAAATTTTCTACGTTTGTCATCGGGTCCTAGACGGCGCGATCGATCGTGGACGAACGGCGAAGATTTCTAGTGGAGGAAAAGATAAAAAAAAATCGCAAGGAGTTTGAGATAATAATAAGTGATTGATAAAATATTGGAGAAAAAAATATAAATAAATAGTTATTTAACAATAAATAAAATATCAAATCGAATAGATAATAAAATATACGTAAATCATGAACGATTCCAAGATTGTGAGAGCGTCGTTTCTTCTAAAGGCGCTGATGAGAGCCTACGCATTCCGCGTGAACGAATAACTGGGTCGCGTCTTGTTTTCACCACGCGTCGGGTATTGGAATCATCTAGACTTCGATTATGAGGATCATTCGTGACTGACGATGGAAAGGGAAGATATGGCCGTCAAGTATTTCGAACCGGCGTTCGAATACGTTCTAATCGACGACGTGATCAAGTTTTGGAGGATATTCGTCTTCTGTATCGGGCTAGACAGGCCCACCGGTTCAGAAGAAATGAAATTGGCGTGTAGAAGTCTGACTTTGGAAGACAAGGGATGTGTCTTGAAATTATTGCTGGAGAGGGGTGTGGGGGGGGGGGGGGGCATACGACAGGACTAAGTTTTCTTGTTGATATAAATAAGGGAGAGAATAGAAAAATAAAATAATAAATACGCACGTAAATAATATAGCTAAAAATTAGAAAGCAAAAACACAAAAAAAAATGAAAACCAGAAATAAATTCTATCCGTCGTTAGATGACGATGAGGATGAGAAGGCGAATGGCGTTTTGCCAAAGGCGCCGTCACTAGAAGAAAAAGAAAGAGGAGAGAGCTATCGCATCGATCAAATCAGCAGAATCCAATTGTATCTGACTCGAGAGAGAGACTCTCGTCGTTCTCTCAAGAAGAAGTATTCGCGCCTCCTGAAATGCGTCAATGCGGTCGACACGACACTCATCACGATTTCCATGAGTTTACACACGGCCGGCATCAGGTTGTTGTCGACCACGGCCGGCGTTCCGTTCGTGTTGACCATAGAAAGAGTGGCTCTCGCCGACGGTTTGTTTAGCAAGGTCAGAAACTTTTTGAGTAGGAAATATATCTGAAGGCTAGGAAACACGAAACGATTCGCGTCTTGGCCGACTCCAAGATCGACACGATATCCGAAATGATTTCGATGGCGTTGAAAGACGGTAGGATATCGGACTTAGAATACTTCACGATATTGAGCGAGAAAATGAAATACGACGCCATGAGAAAAGCCGTGAGAATCAAGACTCGTCAGATCATCAAGGAAGAGATGAAGGATTCTCTCGTGGAAAGGGGGAGTAAAGAGGCTAGGGAGGAAAAGATGCACAGGTACTTCACGGCGAATTCGACCAAGAAATACATATATGCTCTGAACGGTCTGGTCGAAAATTACAACAACACGTGACACAAATCGATCAAGATGACCCCCACAGAAGCTAGCAATCCTCGAAACGAGAAACGGGTCTACGCGAATCTATATTTCGAGAGATCTAAGATCAGGAAGGAGTCTAGACCGCCGAAATTTGCTGTCGGCGATCGAGTGAGAATCTATGCTTATAAGAAGCACTTCAAAAAGGGTTACACTCCTCGATGGACCATGGAAATCTTTGTGACAAACAGAATATTTCACACCGATCCGGTGACTTACGAAATCGAAGCTTTGGAAGCGATCTTCGGAAAGTTTTACAAACAACAATTGCAGAAGACGAAGTTTTAATAAAAAAACAAAAATATATATTTACTCTCTTTAACATTTTTTTGTTTACACACACATATATATAAAGGAGAAAAATAATAATAATTAAAATAATTAAAACTATTTTTAGAAAAAAGCAAACGAATTAATAAACAGAAAAAAAACAAAACCTTCAAAAATGGCAAATATACTAGAAATCGCACAAGGCATAGTGAAAGACGAAAGTATTCAAGAATACGAGGTTCACAAATACGAGCCGATAACCGGAATGAGTTTGAATAATGTGGGAGAGATAAGAATCAACATTGAAACCCAAGATCTATTCATTCTTCCTAGCGAGAGTTAGATAGTGGTGCAGGGACGTCTCACCAAGGAAGATGGGAGCAAATATGCCAACGACGACATGGTCACTCTAGCCAATAATGGCATCATGCATCTATTCGGTAATATAAAATACTTGCTATCCGGACAGGAGATAGAATCCGTGTTTCATCTCGGTCAGGCCAGAACGATGTTTGGACTCTTGACGTATCTGGACGATTTTTCGAAATCCAGGGGACTTAATCAGTTGTGGGTGAAAGACACCGTCGGCCCCACCAACGCCGGCGCTGCCGCGATATTCGACTACGTCGTCAAGACGTCCAGACCCAAAGGAACGTTTTCATTTGGGATACCTTTGAAACACATCTTCGGATTTGTGGATGATTACAACAAGATCATGTATGGATTCAAACACAATCTGACGTTGATTCGAAAGGGAAACGACGACGCAATAGTGAGACTCTCCGCAACTCATGCGGCTAAGTTACCTCTACACAAGATATCGTGATTCGTTCCGCACGTGCGACCTTTGGACGTGGAAAAAATGCGTCTCTACAAGATCATAGAATCCAAGAGTAAATTACCCATGGGATTTAGAATGAGACAGTGCGACACAGCTAGCATTCCGCTTTCCACGAATTACTTTGACTGGAGATTGACCGTGAAATTTGCTTCCGAGAGACCGCGTTTCATCGTGGTCGCATTTCAGACTGACAGGGGCGGGTCTCAAGAAAATAATTCATTGCTGTTTGATCACTGCAATTTGGGAAACATGCAGGTGTTTCTGAACGCCACGAGATATCCCGCAATCGATTACAACGCATCGTTCGACAAAAACGATTTCTGCAGGCTGTACGGCGACGCTGCGGATTTAAAAAAAAAAAAGTATCAGGGTCTGGACGAATTGATGAGCAACCCTAATATATCTCCCGACGAATACAAGTTGATGTGTCCCATGTTCGTATTCGACATCAGTAAACAGAGCAGACGACCCAAGAGTAGCGTCTTAGACATTCAGATCAAGATGCAATTCGACAAGAACGTGCCAAGAAAAACCGAGGCCTTTGCCCTGGTCCTGTCGGATAGAGAATTACAATTCGAATCGGATGGAAATAGAATGTCGATCGTTCGATGAGAGACATGTGTGTGAAGAAAAGAAAAAAAAAAGAAAGAAAAAAATATATAAATAAAAATTGAAAAAAAAAAAATTACAAAATTGAGTGATAAAGAAAGAGAGTACTTGAGAAGAAACAGACGTGGTTTGATTAAAATAATTGTGCAAGATTCGCTAGCAATAATTCTAGACACTTCAGTTGGAACAGAACCTTTGATATTGACCAACTATATGAGACGCAAAATCGAAAGTAAAATCTTGATAGAAGATAAGACCAGAAAACTTTTACACACGTTGACGTATAGAAGACCAACTGCTTTTCAAGAATTTATAAAAGCTCTCCGAAATGCCAAAATAGATGTCGATGTGTGTTCCGAGATAGGCGATCCAATTTCATGAGATGAAACATTACGAGAAATAACGTATTAAAAACAAAAAAAAAAAAAATAAATAAATAAAAAGTAATGAGATCTAGAGAGATTGAACATCTTTCTAAATCTCATTACTTTTTATTTTTTTTTTTGGTTTGTTTTTTTATGCTTTTTAGTTTTTAATAATTACTCATTATTTTTAATTATTTCCACGCGGTCAATGTTTGTTCAGAGAATCTAATTCGATCAGTAGGCTCACCACGGAAGTCGCGGCTTTGGGATTATTGGTTTTCATCCTGAAATTAATCCTGTCTCCGGCGTTCACTTTGAGAGGTGTGCCGAACGTGCTGACATTTGATTGTTGATTCTCGGGCTTTTCGACGCTGTATCTCCTATCGCTCTCTGCTCCGTTCACCATGAGATTGACGACTGCTCTGTTATTCAAATCCGTGGAAGCCAGAGACATTCAATGATTTCCCCTCCCAACGGCATGGGATATACCACCTGTCCACGTGGCAATCCACTACCTCCATTTCCGAAAGACCATTCGGCTTTTCCCTTGTCTAACGCGCCGCTCTCCTCGGCCCACACGGTGATCAATTGCCTGACGTATTTGACTTTTTCCACCACCGAAATCAGAGTGCAGGTGCAGGCGTCCGACATGTGCATGAGATCCGGCAGATTCGTGGCCGCGTGTCCGCCCATGTCTAGTTAACTTTCCATGATGTCGCCCTTTCTCTAGACCGAGTTGTCATTCACGTACTGCCTGCTGACCGCGCTGGAATCGAATTCGGGATCGTGATCAAGACCGAATAAATTCTGACCGTTCATGTTGATGCCGCCCTTCATGGTTCTGCCGGACTGTTTGTTCAGGTAGAGATCGTCCACTTGCGATTCTACGTATTCTTGAGATCGCGTCACAGTGGAATCCATGTAGCCCTTGTTGACCGCGGTGGAGTCCTCATCTGTGTCGTCGATCATCGAAAGATTCAATATCTTGTCGAATCCCGCATTCAGATTTGATTTCATTTCTCATTTGGCAGACTTTCTCTGTTCCAGATCTACATAGTGTTTGGTCGCTGTGTCCTTGGGATTCGTGGGAGTGGCCACGTTCGTTATCTTGTGAGAATTGGCATTCAATTCCGACTGCATCGTTTTCTGAACGTATCTACCTCTCAGGTGTTCGCTGAGTTGCGCGTGAGAGTCGTCCGCATATTTCTCAGTCGCTGCATCGGTGGAATCTATGGGATTTGCGATGTTCACCAAATGTTTGGATTTCAGATCGAGATTGTCGGTCATGGTTCTATTCATGTACATGTAATTATCTCTCATGATTTGTTCGAAATGCACGTTCCCCCTGTCGACGTATTTTTAAGTCATCGCATCTGTGAGATCTATTGGCTCGGGAAGATTGTAGAGCTTGTTATCATTCATGTTCAAAGGTTCCTCTCGAGGTTTGTATCTCCGAACGTAACGTTTGTCCAAGTTGGTGACGTCATAACCATCACCGACTTCGAGCGTTTTCCTCTTCTTTTTGGGATGACTTTCATCGTCACTCCACCAAACTTATCGACTGGCATGTTTTTGTTTTTTTTAAATATATTTCAACACAGTTTTTAAGAATGAATTATTTTTCACTTATTTAATGTTTTTGTTCTATTCGATTAAGTATTTTTTTAAAACAATTTTTATCTTTATATACCATTAAAAAAAAAATCTCTCTAATCTAAATCATTGAGAATGGCTTGAAACCTATCTCCTTCCGACCATCTCTTGAGAATGTAGAGACACAGGTGACCGCAAAACACTTGATCCGGTGATTGCACTCGTTCCGTATTGTAACAAACCACCGATTCATCGAAACAGTTCTTTATTTCTTTCAGCGGCGCGATTCCGTAGCTGTCGAAATAATAATTCTTCTTCCCGTTCTTGAACCACGCCACCCAGTGAGTGCCTTCACCTGATTAATCGACCAGATTTAAAATTCCGCATTCCGATTGTCATCGTCGAGGTCTTCTCTTTGGCAAAGCATCTCTGGAAAACACACCTCGAAAATCTTTGATTTTCAAGGCCTTCGCCACATTTGACAGATCGATGTTGGATAGGGGTTTGTTAGGTAAGACAACACCTTCTATGGATATCCGTATTTTCTTATTCATGAATGTGTATTTTTTATATTTTTTTTATTCATTTTATTATAATTCATTAAATAGCGTATTTTTTTTATTTTTTCTTTTTAAAATAAATTTCTCGATGTCTCTATCGATTTCCATAGTCTTGAATTCGTCTAATTCCTCTTGATTTTCTGGAATCCTCTCATCCTTAATCATATCCAAAACGCAATGTCTGAGGGCTAAAGTGATTATTTTATCATCTAACATGAAACTCTTATCATCGTCGGCCGTCAGCAAAATCTTGTTGATTATTTCGGTATACAAGTTGTGATTCTCACTTCGAATTGATTTCATAGTCTTGTACACCAGCCCACTTCTGAACAGACAATCTTTATACTCTCGGAAAGAGATGTTTTTCTTCACCACGCACACTTGAATCCCTTTGCACTTCCTGCTCTTTTTACCTTCTAGGCGATAAGCGTATAGTTTGGGTCTCGAACCCACGAATTTGGCGATTTGTTTTCCACCGCTCTCGTCCATAAATTTACCCAACACCTTGTCGTTCAATTGAATGTTAGACGGGTGACCGATGGGATAATTGCTCATGTCGAACCACGTGGCCACATCTGGAGATATATCTCGGGAGACGTCTCTCATCTCTATCTCGTAAACCAAACTGTCTATGTCGGTGAACAGTAGTTTGACTTTCTCGCCGAATTTCCGTTTGACGTAATCGTAGTGAAACTCGTACATCAATTGCTTGCTGATATCTAAGATGATCGGTCCGAGATGATAGGGTTTGTCGAACGTCAGGTGCGTCTTTTGTATGTGAACGGCCACTAGATTTTCGTCAAATATGGTTCGGTGTCTGTAATTGGGTTTCGCCACTGATTTTTTAGCTCTTTTCTCGGACGTGTCGAGTCGAATGTCGGTTCTCTTCCTGATGTTTTCCATCGATTTACCGTACATGCAATTGTTCATGAGTTTAAAGAAATCTTTTTCGAAATTGTTCTCGGCTCGAATTCTGAGATTCGTGTTGAGATCAATGTATTTTTTCATCCAAGGCTCTTCGTCGAATTGAATGACGTGATGTGTGTCGAGTAATTTCATCCCGTGATCGACGTATTGTTTCAAATTCTCACTGAAGATGACGTACTTACGTTTGTTATATAAATTGGGAATGAGTTTTTCGTCGTCTCCTTGAACCGGTTCCATTCGTTCGGTAGCCAGCAGATAATCGTTGTGCAGGTCATGTAACTCTTCCAGATAGTTCAAATCGACTTCTACAGTGCACGGATAGTCTCTCCATTTTTGCATCTCTTCCGGTTCCATAACCCATTTGAAATTTCCAATTGGTAAAGGATGACACATGGCCCAACCATATAGATTATTAGCATCCCATTACTTATTCATTTATTCACTCATTCCGCATCGAAGCCTTCTTTCATGTAGGGATTGTTGGCTTCAGAATACATGTGGGAGATCATCGAGACGCCACCTCCCGTGTTCTTTTCGAACATGAGCAACATGTCCACATGGGATAATAATTCCAATTGGACTTTGGTGGCCTTCAATAGAGCGTCCCTCACTAGGCCGGGTGCGGAGAAATACCAAGCCAGATCCAGATTGTAATTTCGACAACAGACGTTTCGAAAATTTTCAAACACGTCTGCCAGGGGTAGAATGTCGGTCTTCAGATAGAGATCATGATAATCTCTCATGGTTTTCATATCAAACGATTTCCACACATTTTCGGCGTGTTCGTAATCCTCGTCGGAATGTCGGATTCGTATAATTTAGAATAAAAATCTTTTTTTGAAGGTAGTGCGGTGTCGTCAAATCTCTCTAGATCGTTCATGTAATCATAAGGATAGACTCCTTTCCTCAAGATGACGACTACTCGTTCTCTGAAGTGTTCACACGTGATTTTAAATTTATCCTCGCTCATGTTATCGACTAATTTTTCTAGACCAGTCGACATGAATTTAAAACTGTTGATGAAACATATGGCTCTACAAATGGATTTTGTTTCTTCTTCTGACGTCTCTTCGTTGATTACTCTTTTCTTCTCCACGACCTTCCATTTCGTGAAGGAAATGTATCTTTCTTCACTGTTTGCGATGCAGTTTAATTCTTCGTGGGAGGTGCCGAGATTTTTCATGAACAGATGACTGTTGTAACCTGAGAGATTGTGAAATATCACCGGATAGAAAGCGGCGTCTCGATATCTTAAATTGCACTCACTGTGGGCCGGACTGTGATACAGACCCATGTAATGATCATGGTCTCAAACCTTCTTATTTTCCCACAAATTCTTGCCAAACGATTGTCTGCATATGTGACATTCGGTGGCTCTGTTATTTTCGTCCTGTTGCTCTCGCGTGATGGTCATTTTTGCCGGAGTTTTGAATTTGTCGTATAAAATTTGAATTTTCGATTCTAGCTCTTCCACGAATCTTCGAGCCACGTCGTTGTCTTCAGACCGTTTCGTGTAGGTGAAGGGACCCATGTCGTGTTGCGAGTCGAAAGCGCATTTCAGATAAATGCAACAGCCTGAAGGCACGTGTTTTTGATATCTTTCGGCATAACTTCGAAGAGCGTCGGGTTTCCAGGAACTCATTTTCACGGTGAAGCATTCGCAATTGTCGTACACGACGAGAGGCACTGTTAACCTTCTACTGTGATTGCAAAGGTTCACGAAGGTGTTGGGTTTGGGCATTTCGATGGTGATGCCTTGATTTTCATTGCAATATTCCTGATGTTTCGCTAACGATTTTTCGCTGCAAAACACGTTCATGCAGTTGCAACATAAACATATCTCACCATTATGTTTACTACTCTGTCTTGACAGTAATCGGCTCAGATCTTTAACCCAACAATAATGACGATTGTCACCGTTCGAAATCAATAATAAAATAATCGTATTTTCTCTTCCGAGATACAAAGTCTGTCTGAAAGGATAGATCGTTCGTTTTTCCTCGTCATATCCCAAGACGTTCACCACTATGGTGGGATTTTGAGCTTCGAAACGTTTGATGTCTTTTAACAGCGTTGGAAAAGTCATTCAGGTCCAAATCGAGATTTTTACAAGTCTCCTCATAATGAGAAACTCTCTCAGAGTGGATTTTGACAGGGTATAAAGCAGAGGTGACTGCCCATTTAAAACACTGATCATTTGTATTTCTCACATTGACCACGGCGTTTTTTTTTAGATAGGAAATACGTTAATTCCACGTATCGTTTTTTCAACAGATCGTTTTTGGACACGTGAATTTCGAGATTCAACACCTCTTCAAACGTCCAATTACTACCTCCCTGTTGATAATTCACGTGAGACGTCAATATCTTGTCTTTCATTATTTCGAAAATGTCTGATAATTCGGAACCTCGAAATACGGTCTGGACACCGGATCTGAAATATGCATCTCTCACGATGCTCTCGCCGGAGTTCACATTGATTTTATTCATCACGCAATGGAGTATCATCACAATTTTTAGTCCCACGTCCATGTGTTCACGAAACAAATCCAATCCTTTATTCTTCACCTGTTCCATGAACGATTTCAGATCGATTTTTTTGAATGGGGGAAGCACATCGAAAGTTTTAAAAATGCCTTTGATCGCACTCTCCCATTCTACGGGAAAGGATTGGAAGGCTTTCATGGCAATTCATCCTACATATTCTTCTCCTTTCCCTTCATCGATTGCTCATCGAATTTTGTTCAATATATGTCGTTCGTGGAACGCATCACTCGATTTCGTTTTTTTATTTTTATTTCTTTTTTTAACCTTGCAGTTCTTCGACGGCTTTTCGTTTGGTCGTCTTCTTATTTTCCACAACCAGAACGTTTTTTTTGACGTCGACATTTTGATTCCCTTTGCCACCTTTTTCCTCTTATTTTTTGCAACCAAAACATTTTTTGACGTTGTTGCTATCGGCATTTCGTTTCTCTTTTCATCGAGCAAACTACGTAACTCCTCGTGTATGATCTCTCTAAGCTTTGAATAATTCTGCACTACTACCGCTTTTCGTTTTCTATCGTCAGGTGTTACTGCCATCAGCTTATTTTTCACAATTCTAGTTTGTTTAGGTTTGTTTACTTTTGGTCTTTCGATTTCCTTCCCATCACCTCACGAATGATACTCACGTATGGCTTTATTTTTATTTTGATTTGGTTCTATGATTTCTGAAATTTGCAATTTTTAATTTTCTACAAATCTCGTTTAACTGGGTATGGTATACTCATCTAAACTTTCCATTTTTTTTATTTGTTTGCTTTATTTGTAAGAATATATTTTGAATTTTTTTTTTTTTTTTTTTTTTTTTGTTAAATAATAATTTTGTAAAAGTTTAAAATAGTCTCTCATATATTTGTTTTTAATTCCCCTCAAAACAAAATTTTTTTTGTGAGATTGATCAATTTTTATTTCCTTGGCACAATTGAATTAATATGACCAAAATAAAGGAAATTAAAAATTTAAACTTTTGTATATATATATAGAGAGAGAGAAAAAACTTTCACAAAAATTTAACATTAAAGAAAAATTAAATTTAAAAACTTTCTCTCTATATATATATACAGAGAAAAACTTTTTTTACAAAATTATTATTTAACAAAAAACACAAAATTCAAATATATTATTATTTGCAATAATTCATAAAACAAACAAAAAAAAATAATCAACCATGAGAACAACACCTAAAAGATGCGAATTGAAATTGAAATGAGTCGAAACGTACAAGAAACTCGGTTGTAAAATTGATAGATTACAACGACACGACGGTATTGAATTGTATGAGGTCGAGAATAAGGGCTTACAGCACAAATACGACACATATAGCATGCCTTTGAAAATGGATGTAGCCGTGCTCGATTTGTTTTACGAGTACCAAAGCGATCTACAGAATATTGTCATCGCCAAAGACAAAGAATTTGATAGGAATGATTTGTCGTTGCCCTGTGGAAATTACATATATCCAAAAATCTCTCTCGAACTCGTAGACGAATCAGGTGGTGAGAGCGTGTTGGCCGAAGTAAAAAAACTCACAAAAGTAACGATAAACATTCAACACATACGCGAAAAAGGAGAAGATACGACCTGTTAACATGTTAATAACGGACATGTTAATAATGGACTTGAAAGGGGGCGCAGTGGCTCAGTTGGTAGAGGTGCAGGCTACAAGCCGAGAGGTCCTCAGTTCGAATCCCACCTGCGGCAACCGCGTTGTGTCCTAGGGCACGACACTTCACCCCCATTGCCCACGTGGGGGCACGGTGACGTTGTGTACTAAGGCGTACTGCACGTCGATGGTGCACCTGTCTTCAACCAATGCTAACCCTGCTTGTGTGGAGTTGGTATGTTGGGGAGCTGACAGTTGCTCGCCATTGCTCAGTGGTTCTCTCTGGGTACTCCAGCTTCCTCCACCCATAAAACTGTCACAGTCATGCTTAGCCATTGCGCAGAAATGTGTGTCCTTAAAAACACCAATAAATAAATAAATAACGGACAAGAAAATATAAAAAGACATAGAAAAAGCAATAGTGAAGAAGAAGGGGAAAAAAAATAACTCATTTTATTTTTTTTCCCCCTTCTTCTTCACTATCGCTCATATATATTGTAATAACGTTTCCCTTTTTCTTCACTTTCATTATTAATTCTTCTTTTTTTTTCTTTTTTTTTGTTGATATATTACGTTTTTTATAATAACACATTTCATTCCCTTTATCATATTTATGAATGAATGTGATGCATCTCTTGGCAACACTCACATCATTATTCTCTTCAAAAGGTGGTGGAATATCATTATTCCCTTCAAAAGGTGGTGGTAAAAAACAACTCATTCTTCTTCTTCTTTTTAATTTCCACAATCTATCCCTATTTTTTTCACTTCTTTTTCCAGTTCTTTACTGAAATATTCATCATTATCATTCAGAAAAGCCTCGTAATCATTTTTATCTATTTTTATATTATTTTTTTATACTTTATATAATTTATATTTTTATACTTTATATAATTATATATATTTTTTACTTTACAATAACATACTCAAAAGTGGTATATTCTTAAATGGCGAATTCGGACCAAACAGCAAACCCCTACCAAGTCCTTCCACGTTCTGTCCTCTCTTCAGATAGAGACCGTTTCCACCTAAAAGGTTGCCACCTCTCACTATTTTTAGATACAATCCTTTACAGCCGTCTGCATCGATGCGACACACGACTCCTCCCTTCTTCAAAAACAGTCCGCCACCCATTAATTTTTGAGCTCCCGAACTCGCAAGTCCCGAGAGAGCTCCCACGCCGAGAGCCGGCAACACGGTGTTCCTGAGAATGGGCATTGCTTTTGCGGCGAGTGTCCTCAACAGCGGTAGGAAACCGCCTTTCATTCTCTTATTATAATCCACTTGAGCAGGACTCAATCTCACCGTCAACCCTCTTCCATCACGAATCACTTTCTCCATCCTTTTGCTTTGAGTTTTGGTCCAGGCGATCGGATCGTGACCACCACTCGCCAGATCTTCATGAGTGGATTTGAATCTCACCATCTTACCTCGAGTTAACGCTCTCCGAAGTTTGTCCCTCTGTCCTTCGGATATGTTCACGTTTTTAACCACGTATCGAGTCATATTTCTTTTCTTTTTTTTAACTATATTTTGTTCAAACGTGGTTATTGAGAATTCAATTGTTTTTTTTATGTTTTAGTGATAATTATATATTAAATATTTTTTTGTAATTAATGTTGCATTTCTTTTGTTTTCTTATTTATATATATATATACAATATCTTTTTTACTTTTTTATTTTTTTTTTGCTTTTATATTTCTCTTATGTGAAATCGTATCGTCACCCTCTCTCCGCGAAGATCTAACAGCTCACCATTTTGATCTGTCAACGTAGTTTTGAGGCTATTCAGCGTGTCTAAAATCACGGGTAGATAAACTAAATTTCGAGGTCATTCCACGATCTTATAACCCGGCAACACGTTTGGAAAGAAGGAATAGATCGTCGGTTGCGCCCTACCATTCACGAAGCTTCCAGCAATCACGTGCACGTTCACCAGAATATTATTGACGGCGAGCATGTCGACCGTATTTTCGGTCGCCACGTGGCCTCGATACATCTTTCGTTCAAATCCCAACATCTTGTCGATCGAATCGTCCGTGTTGAAATCCACTTGAAAATTATCTTCCAAATCCAACGTCGCCTGTTGGGTATTAGGGTTGGGAGTGAGTCTGATCTTGTTGCTTCCCTTTCCACCCGTCTTCATTCGCGTCGGAATGTAATTGTTCAAATCGCCTATATCGTAACTTCCTTTGGGAATTCGAATCTCCAACCAATCCACTCCGTCGGAATACTTGAATGAGTTATTCTGTTTGGTGATGTTGGGAAAGGAATAATAAGTCTTCAGATTAACCAACTCCATCTCGTATCTTTTCTCCCTATTCAATTCGATGGAAGGTTCGAATTTCGAGGCGAATGGAGTCGAATCGCCACTCACCACCATTTCAATGGACTGTTTTGCAGCGGTATTCTCGGCTATCCGTTCTAACAATTCTCCTTGTTCGAACATTATTTTTATTTTTATTATTTTTTAAAAGTAAATTATCGATGACTCATTATTATTATTTTTTAATTTTTGTTTTTGCTCTCTATTTTATTATCATCGGAAACATAAAACTTGTTGAATCCGCTCCGATATTTTCCACAGTTAAATTAGCTAGTCAAATCGATCACGACGAAATCGTGAAGTCCTCCATCCCAAACCCTCTTGCAGAATTTCCTGAATTCTTCTCTGCTCATGTCGTTTGCAACGTGATCTCCATAGATGTGATTGAGATTCTTGAGAGACACAGGAAACTAGCGTTCTCCCTTATCGTCTGTCTGGGCAGTCGAAAATAATTCTGAGAAAGGTAGAAACAGTCCACGTTGCTGTGACAAACCCTGACGTAATAGGACTCGCATCGGGTCTGTCTCTCCAAAAGCAGATCGTCGAAAATCATGAGATTCTTATTTTCCGATTTCAATTCCCTGGGATCCAGAACGTTCTCATAAAATCGACATTCGACGTTCGAAGATGTCAATTCCATCGCCGCACCGCCCAAAATGGTAGAAAGAGAAACTCCGCATTCGTCGAATTCCTCCCTACTGTCCAACATTCTGGCTATGACGTTCTTGGGCAATCTACGATCCATGCACTCTCGAAGCAATCTGTATTCGGGTTGAAACAGGCTCTTGCCAAACACGAATAATCTGTCGTAATCCAACCAATGGGTCGCGACAACAGATTCATCAACAGATTGATCTTTCCACAATTCGATTTTCCCACTATCAAACCCCTTATGCTCGTGGGAATGAACTCGTTGTTCGACCTCTTGGTCGCAGCGTCGTTCCAAGACATATCTTTGACGTTCATCTTTTTTTTTATTTAGGTTTTCAAACTCAAAATGTTTTTATGTTTTCAAACTCGGTTACTTTATGTGTTTAAACTCGATTTTATAAATATATATTTATTTATATTACACCGTCGCGGGTTTTCTTCAATCGAGATCCACTCGTCAATTTGGCCAGATCTTGTATGGGTACCACAGCATCCTTAAAATCTTTCCAAATTTTTGACAATCACTCTAACGTAGCTCGCTTCGCCAGTGGGCTGATCAATTTATCGATCAACGCGTCCGCCGCCATCTTGCCCGCTACCGAAGCGATCCTAGCACTAGCTTCGGAAGCGGCTTTCTTACCAGCATCCAAAGCCGTCTTCTTACCAATCGATGCGAGTTTTCTTCCGGCATCTCTCGCGAACGCTCGCATTATAGAATCCACAATTTGTTTTTCACTCGTAAATCATTTTTTTTTTGTTTTAAATACTTTTTTTATTATTTTTAGTGTAGATTAACTTTTATTTATCTATTTTGTTTTCCTTTACTTACTATATATCAATCTTTCAATTCGTTCATCAACCTTTCATAATCTCGTCTATCCAACACCTTCTGCCTCAACAATTCGTCGCATATACTCACTATCTGATTATCCACCCCCGTATTACCGGCGCGTCGACTAGCTATCAACAATCTCAATCTCTCGAACAGCGCGTCGGAATCACGCGGAAGAAAAGTGGTCGTCACTCCCTTTCCCGTCACCGATTCGATGAATTTCTTATTCATCAACCATATTGGTCTCACCACATTCGTCCACTTGTAACCTCTGTTGGCTGTGGGTCTCGCCTCTCTGGCGTCGTTATTCCTCTTCGTGGTGTGGGTCTGAACCAGAATGCCACCGTAATTGTCATGATCCTCATCCGTGTAATCTCCAGGCTTGTCGAAAAGGAGCAATTGGCGCAGTCCATCGGTTGATTTGTACCAATTCGAACCGATGATTATATCCTCACCATCCAACAGCACTTGGGTGTCGCCCACGAATTTCCTACTGTCCGATTCCTCACGAATTCCATACAACAGATCTCTCTTACCACCATCGTCGGACGACGCGACGCTACTAGTGGTAATAGTCGAAGCTGTATCATCGCTCTCGCTCACATCGGTTTCGATTCCCACAGGAACGTAATCCGACGGAGATCTTTGAAAGGAAAACGGCGTAAAACTACCAGGTAACGAACCCGTTCTCAAAGAACTCTCCTTTATGGGTCTCAGTTCCTCGACGACCTCCTTCTTGCTTCGTTCCTGAACCTCCGTCACGGGTTTGAATAGCTTGGTGGTCTCTCGTCTCAATTCCATCTCCCCCAATCGTCTGCTTCTGTCGGCGGATCGAATGCTTTCCTTGAGCTTCTCATATTCGTCGAGGAGCTCGTCCCTTCGTGTGGAATCTTTGATGTGTAAAAACATTTTTCTCTCGATTATTAATATTTCCTTTTAGAGTGTGGTAATGTTGATTTTATTATCTATGATTCTCAAAATTAAATGTGATTATTTTTATGTTTTTAAATAAATACAATTGTATGTCTTTAATATATATAACTAAACCAGTTGAAAAGAAAAGAAAACACATACAAATAAAACAGCTATAGTGCATCGCTTCAAACGCGTTAAATCACATCAGCAGTTATTTCCCACAGTGAGAACTCGGAGTTAATCTCAAATGAAACATCGATAATGCATCGCTTCAAATGTGTTAAATCACATCAGCGGTTATTTCCCACAGTGAGAACCCGGAGTTAATCTCAAATAAACATCGATAATGCATTGCTTCAAAATGCGTTAAATTACCTCGGCGGTTATTTACCCACAGTTAGAACCTAGAGTTAATCGTTAAACTGCTTGGCTTTTCATCCTTAGAACAGTTTTCAGCTAAACAACTTATTGCCATCAAAAACAGTATCGTTTTTTTGAGTTATTGACGCAGTTTCGATTAAACATATATTTCAACCTTTTAATAGTTAATAGTTTATTCAAAGCAAAAACAACACCTACAGAGAGAGACAGGTAGATTTGCACAAAGAGTGCACTTAGCAAAAAAAATGTTATTCTCGCTTCGCTTCGAGAAACACGTTTGAAAACATTTCACACAGACACTCGCCCATTCAGTAGATGAATGACAAAACGTTTTTGAAAACAACCATTTATCATAACTATTCACGCACACACTCCACCGTTCACCTATTGAATGAAAAACGTTCATTTACATCCGCATCGTTAAACGATTATGTGAAAATGAACGAAACTCGACAAAACTGATTTGTTATAATTTCATCTCAAACTCCTCGCTATTTTTCACCATTCACCTATTGAATGAAAAACCGTTCATTTACATCCGCATCGTTAAACGATTAGGTGGAAATAAAAGAAACTCGACAAAACTGATTTGTTAAAATTTATCTCAAACTCCTCGCGATTTTTTTCATCGGTTTCTCCACTAGAAATCTTCACCATTCGTCCACGATCGATCGCGCCGTCTAGCACCAGATGACAAACGTAGAAAATTTTCTTGATTCTAAATTTTTTCGACATTCTTAATCTTTCGCATTTTCTGTCCTGGAACTCTCAACGCATTCTTCAACGACCGATCGCGCAGTCTAAAATGCGACGACGAACGTTGAGAAAGAATCAGAGGGTCGATTTCCTTCCACGCGTCTTGTCCTGGAACTCTCAATCGTTCGTCAATGACCGGATCGCACCCACCGCCGTCCAGAACGCGATCACGAACGTCGGGAGAATTTCCTTGATTCTAATTTTTTCGACATCTTAATTTTTATATTTTTCTGTCCTGAAACTCTCAACGCATTCGTCAACGACCGATCGCACCGTCTAAAATGCGATGATGAACGTTGGGAAAATTCTAGGGTCGATTTCTTCTGCGCGTCCTGTCCTGGAACTCTCAACCGTTCGCCAACAACTAATCGCACCATCTAAAATACGATGATCAACGAGTGAGATTTCCAGGACAAAATGTACAAAAAATGTTTTGCAAAAGTTTGTACATTTTAACACTGAACTCTATGGGCATATGTACGAGTACATGTACATGTACGTGTACGTATAAAAAGTGTCCTGGTACTCTCCTTTTCTCCCTACTCACACAATTTGTTTTTCAATAATCCCTGAATATAATTATGGCAAACAAAGCTAGCCATGCCTTTCCTTTTTAGAAGAAATAAGTACAGAAAACTGCACAATTCAGTGAAAAACAAAGTTTCTTTGAAATGACTACCTTTTTATGCAGCAGAAACATATATTGGGTGAAGCAGGACACCAACAAATATAAAACAAAATTTGTTCCCCAATAATTGCTTAATACAGTTATAGAAATAGCATTGAGCTATGTACTTTTGGTTTTGGAACAAATGAGTGCAATATTTCAAACTGTAGTATTATTTAAGTGGCCAAAGCCAACTTTTGTTGAATTCAGCCATAGAGAAAAACTTACAACAGAAAATTTGTTCAGTGAACATATTTAATGACAGCAAAGGACACTGTTAGAAATTAACTCCTTCCAAATTGATAAGAAAGTAGCAACCAAAGAAGACATAATTTTGCCATTTTCAAATAGTACCCTTGTTATAGCAATCAGTTTCCGTGAAGGTTAACCGTGAGACCAAAACGTGAACAGCAACGTTCCTCAACACGTGCAACACATTTTCCAGCAAACAATTAGTTACTTTAAATGCCATTTCGGAGGAAATAAAGTTGTTTGGGTTGAGATTTAATGACAGGAAAAATGAGTATAGAATGCAGCATAATTCACGAAAATTAAAGATGTTTTTCTGGATAATGCTGTCAAAACATGTGTTGGATTATGTGTGACACCAAACCTTTTCACCACACATTTGTGTCCCTATAACACATAATACAGAAATGCAAAGGAAAATAAACTACACCAATCCTACCCAGGGAAACTAGTACAGAAAAGTAGGAAATTAATTGGAAAATTAATTTTGTTTGGTAGTACTCATATTTGTACGGTCAAAACTGGTACTGGGTAAAGCGGGCACCAAAACATATAGCTCAACATTTGTTTGAATGCAATTATGGAAAGCACAATGAGCTCTTTCATTTTCGATTTTGGACAAATGAGTACAAAAATTGGCAAAATTACCTAAAGATCAATTTATTCCGACAGTTCTATTCTATAAGTGGTCAAAGCACATGTTGAATCAAGTCCCAGAGCATAACTTACAGCAGTGGATTTGTTCATTAAGCATTTGTGTATATAGCAAAGCAGAGTTTGAAATTAACCCTTTCCAAAATGATAGAAACAAAACAACCAAAGATGTCTAACTTGGGTATTTTTAAACGGTTCTCTTATTCTCGCCCTCATTCTGCTTGAGGGTTAAATCTGAGATTAGACAGTAAACAGTAACTTTCTTCAGCAACCATTGTTGTATCTATACGTACATAAATAATTGTTACAACAATCTTGCAGTTGGAGAAATTTGCCATTGAAGCTGGGCAATTTTGAAGAACAATGCGATATTTATGTCGTTTTTTGGCCAATAGGGGATAATTTTGAAATATTTGTGTGGTGATTTCGGTCTATCATATTATGCTCTAAATGTTTTGAATTTTTAGACTTTGGAAAAATGGTTAAATGTTGATGGTTTTGGCAGATTATTTTGAAAATAAAGCGTTTTCATGAATATAACGATACTTCACTTCACGAGACTTTGTGACAATACATAAGTATGCAAAAGTTTGTTGAAATCGCACACCCTGTCTTGGAGCTATGTTAACATATGGTGAAATTATGACGGTTTTGGCAGAAACGTTTGAAAAGAAGTGTTTTCACAGATATGACGATACCTCATTTCACTAGATTTGATGGCATTATATAAGTATGTCATATTTGATTGAAATCGTACAGCCTGTTTTTTGAGCTGTGCAGAAGACAAAATTGACGGCGGAAAAGAAAATTAAATAAATAAATAAAAATATCAAAAACAAAACAAACAAAAAATAATGATTTTTTTTTAAAAAGAAGAATAACAAGAGTCTTTCACAAACTGGGTTTGGGAATGCCAAATGAAAGAAGTATAAGTGTTTTCACACGACATCACACAAGAAGTTCAAAAGAAATTAATTTATTTTTATCAATAAAAACGGCTGTGACGTTTGGTCCAGAGACTCTAACAACTCCACATATTGCATATATTGCACCCTCTTACCACAGTACTAAAGTCGGTCTCTGCTGAAGTTGTGTAAGCAGCGATGAATTCTCTATTTGGAAAAATCAATCAAAAGTATTAAATATTCCAAAATTTAATCCACATAGTTTCTGATGCGAAAATTCCTTAAACTCTTCTTGTATCACCAGGTCTCCCGTACAAGAGACCTGATCATAGATTCTCTTATGGGCTCGAAAGGGAATTTTACATATCCTAGTAATGAGTATTATACCCAAGGGGATGGCAGGTAGCAGCCAACCTGGCTATGTCATCCCCAAGAGTAAACATTCTCTTGTCATTTCTCATCATTTAAAAAATAGACAAGCTGCCTCATGATGTAATTATATGATATTGACGTTTGAAGTACTTATTGTGCATGTTTTGCATTTAATGTTTACTGTTGAGTAAATATCATCTATCTAGAAGTAGAATTAAAGAGACACTTAGTAGGATTTTGATAACATCTTGGGGGGAGGGGTCGAAAATATCCGAATTGATGAGAACCGAGGCGAATCATCGAAACGATTACGAATCGAATCGCATTTACAAGTTTCGCAAGGCCCTGTAGTGATATTGAAAATACTGTACATCACCAATGCAGTACATCCACCGAGAACTGGTCACTTTTCACGGGTGGACAATATTTCCAAGGACACAATAATAACACATTTTATCTCCAACCAAATTTGCGAGGGGAACTCGTCTTACTATTTTTAGCTCAGAATTACTTCTCGTCCATCTGTGTACGTCCGTATGACAGTACGTACTTACATACGTACGTCCACTATTTCATTTGGCACACCGCACATGTCGCATTTATGATCGGAACGGATCGATTTGAAACTTGGTACGCTACTTCAGGGTGACTTCTAGATGGGAGGTATCGATTTTCTTAAATTTTCTTCAAAAATAGGCAACGACCTTTGATGAACTTAGTGCAGTCATGGATCAATATTTTCCTTTGACACAACCTGCAGGGCACATTCATGATCGGGTCGCTTTGAAACTGATTCACTTATTTGGCATGGCCTCTAGATGAGAGCAGTCGATTTTCGTCCATTTCTGTCCGAAAATGTTGCCGTGGGCAACGAACTTTTAACTTAGGTTAGTTAGGCATCAATAGTTCACACTGGCACACCCTGCATTGAACATTTATGATCAGATCGCTTTGAAGCCTGGTACGTTTGTGTGGGGGTGATCTCTAGATGGGAGCTATCGATTTTCTTCCATTTCCATAAAAAATTGTTGCCGTGGGCAACAACCTTTAAACTTAGTTTAGTCAGGCATCAATACATTGCGTTTGCCCGCACTACAGGGCACGTTTATGATCAGATAGTTTTGAAACATGGTATGCTGTTTGGGGTGACCACAAACTGGGAACTATCGATTTTCTTCCATTTTCGTCAAAAATAGTTTCAATTCGCTATTCCATTTAATGAACTTGAAGTATAGTTATGCATTAATGTTTCCCTTTGGCACACCTTGCAGGGCACATTTATGATTGGATCACTTTGAAACTTAGTACTCTTGTTTGGGGTTACCGCTAGATCGGAGCTATCGATGTTTTTCAATTTCCGTCTAAACCGATTGCAACTACCTTTGAACTTGGCACACCTACAGGGCACATTTATGGTCGGATCGCTTTGAATCATGGTATGCTTGTTTTGTTGGACCTCCAGAGGGGTGATATCGGTTTTGTTCCATTTTTGTTAAAAATGTTCACATTGGCAACGACTTTTGATGAACACAGTCCAGTTAAGCATCAATAGTTCCCTTTGGTACACCATGCAGTGAACATTTATGATCGGATCGCTTTGAAACTTGGTATGCATGTTTGGGGTAAACTCTAGATGATAGCATCGATTTTCATCCATTTTTGTAACAAACATTGCCGTCAGTAGTGACCGTTGAAATCAGTGCATCACCATATTTCTTCGGCATGCCATACAGGGCACATTTGTCAATGGATTGCTTTGGTTCAAGATCATGAAAAAACGTTGTCGTGGCAACGGCCTATTCATTTGGCACGCTCTGTAGGCACATTTATGAATAGATTGCTTTGAAACTTGGTGTGCGTGTTCGTGGTAACCTCTAAATGGGAGCTATTGGTTTGTTTTCATTTCCATCAAAACACGTTATCATTAGTGCCAACGTTTGAGCTTAGCACATTTGTGCAGCAACTTATCCCTTTTGAACTTCCTACAGTGCATATTTATGAATTTCCATCAGAAAAGTAACAAAAAAAAAACATTGCTACTAGCAATAACCTTCAAACTTTGTACATTTGTGCGTTAACATCTTCCTTTGGCACGCCTCAGGGGGCGCATTCATTATCGGGTTGTTTTGAAACCTGGTATACTTGTGCAGGGTGACCAAGATACGGGCTATCGATTTACTTTTCATTTCCATCAAAAACTGTTGCTGTTAGCAGCAACCTTTGAATTTAGTGCATTTGTGCGTCAACATTATTCTCTGGTGTGGCCTAAATCAGATTAGATTTCATTTGTGAAAAAAATTGCCATTTACAATGACCTTTAAACGTACGGCATTTGTGAATCCACATTCTTCCTTTAGCCAGCCCAACAGTTTATATTTAAAAATGAATGGATTGTTCTGGCGTTGTGAACATACAATTTTGTTATATTGAAGTTTCAGCAAATAACATTGCAACCAATGATCTTCAATTTTAACTCACCAAGTTCAAGTTTGTCAAGTTGAGCTACAGTGTTATTGACACTTTCATTAGCTATCGCTAACGATTCAAACTGCAATTGCGATGAACGATTTGTAGAAAATTCCAGTGAAGTTTCACTTCTATTTAAAAATTGTCCATCAAAGATTTCCGTTCGGCACATCTTTGCGAAACGGATTTTCATTTTTCGCATGGTTTAGTGTTACTGCAGATGGGAATTTCATCGAACAGTCGTGTAATAAAGTTGTATAGAGATCAAAGAATGGAATAACGTAAAATAAAATAGGGAATTCAATCAAAATTATGGTTCTCGTGTGATGGACCCGCACCAGATATAGCCGTTATGGTAGGTGGCACTGTTGTGTTCAATATATTTTTCGTAAAAAAATACAATTTACGTGGTAGGTAATTTTGACTATTGATATGTTTTATAAGACAATGAAAATACTCGCGCTCAACTATATTAATTCATTTATTTTTGACAGGGCTGTAGTTACAATGGTTTACTATGGATTCGCTCTGAATTCCGGAAAGCTCTCTGGAGACGTTTACGTTGACTTTGCTCTTTTTTCACTGATCGAGATTCCTGCAAACGCACTTTTGTTGATACTCATGAATCGCACAGGAAGAAAATTGCTCCTTGTATCTGGCATGCTGATTGGTGGCATAGCATGCTTGTCTAGTGTGTTTGTAATTAAGTGTGCAAGCAGCAGTAAGTTTTTTTTTATCAAATATAGCACCTAACACGAAACCAAAAATTCACAAGGCGCTGCAGTGTAATGCAGATGGTTTCTTGTTGCATTCAATAAAAGTTTTTTTTTTTTTAACTTTAGTAACCAAAGAGACGATTTCCCACTCCTGTGCCTAAAGGTTATATATTTCGAAAAGAATGGGGAGAGGGTGCATTCGGATCTCCAGCGCAGTTGGAAATCTACAGGTAGCATTTGCAAACATTTCTCATCTTCCTTCATGGGGGCGGGGTACAATGTCCTTCCCAAATATTGGATGCTCGACAGCCGGGGGGGGGGGGGGGGGTGGGCAGGAGGTAAAACTGCAATTCCGAGGCAGCACACTACTCTGACTATACAGATGTAGAGTTAAAAAGTGTCACCTGTAACTACCCTCCCCCGGCTCCAGCGAATGAAACACGCCTGGGTATCTTTTCTTCTATATTACATACAATATATAAAAAGATCACTCCTCCCTATCTTCATGTTTGTAAATAAAAAGTAAATGTGCACATGAGGGGTGGGGGGGGGGGGGCTTATACTGGATTACATGTGTCAGTCCGTCTGTCTGTCTTATCGGTCAGTTCCACAGCTCTGCAATGATTAGGTGGATTTCAATGAAATTCGTTACGCAAAATCCTTGGGATGACCCTTTCCGCCACACGTTTTATGGAGTTCTCACTCTATTTTCGCTGAAGTTACTGTCCTTACTTTGTCAACTTTTTCAGCGATATATGTTTTTGTCCATCTAGACACAGCCTCATCCATCAACTTGACACATGTGGGATTAAGCCTTCACATCTGGTGCAATCTCTTGTTTTCTTTGTTCACTTGGGTTTAGAAACAATCTGGGTCATATCATTACGAACCATTTACGGATGGTGGAAGCCAGGGTAACCAGAAACATGTTGCTGAGAGACCATGATTAACTATGGTACTCCCTAATTTGCAACCCCGGCATAAGCTGGGTTAGTATTAGTTAACCCTTTACCTAACATGAAAAGCAAACAACACTTGCAAGCAAAATTCTTGAATAACTAATGTTTTTCATTTTTTGTCTCATAAACCTAGGTTATGACCCCTCATTGGGCCGAGCTCGACGAAAATTAATTGGCAATATTTTGAGAATAACGCTGGCCGGTTTTGGTCATTACGTTTGGTACAGGGTCAAAAGCAAGTATAGCGTCGGAATTCTGCACATCCGTGGTCAACGTGTTGTATGCCCACGGAACACTTTCCTTCAACCAATGCTATTTATTTATTTATTTATTTATTTATTTATTTATTTATTTATTTATTTATTTATTTATTTATTTATTTATTTGTGTTTAACAACACATTCGACAGTCACCTCAGGTCGGACAGTTTCGCGAGAGGAAGCCGGACTACACGGAGAGACCCCAACTGTTAGGCTCCCCAACGTACTAACTCTACAGAGGCAGAGTTAGAATTAGTTGAAGACAAGTGCACCATCGACGTGTAGTACGCCTTAGCGCACAACGCCTCCGTGCCCCCACACGGGCAATCGGGTTTAAGTGCCTTGCCCAAGGCTACAACGCAGTTCCTGCAGGAGGGATTCGAAACGAGGACCTATCGGCTTGCAGCTTGCATCTCTACCTACTGAGCCACTGGGCACCCTCAAACAGTGCTAACACTGCCAGCGTCGCGGTAGTAATTTTGAGAGTCTGCCAGTTACCCGTAGATGGGGTCGTTTAATTCTGTGTTTCTGATTCTCTCCAGTTTGAATGGGGGAGTATGAATAGTTGTCACTCTCTTTTCAAAAGTATGTTCATATAGCTCGTTACAAAATGAAGAGTTTGCTGATGGTATTGAAGTAGTGTTGCCGTTATCTTAATATTTTAAATTATTCAGTCATTAAAATAATCTCTGCTTTTATATCCGGTCTCTTTTTTTATTTTTATATTATTGTATGGAGTTTCGGTTTGTGGTTCAGCAACAGAATATGGTCAGGCCTCGAGAAAACCACTCTTCGGTTGTCTTTAAATGGTAAAAATCAGATTAAATGACTAACACTCCCACTGCCGATCGTGACTTGTGGCCTGTTTTATTATGAAACGCTGTGCGTCAAGAGTAGAGGTATACGTAGAGTTCTGGGCCATCTCCATCTTGTTGGCCCAGAAATTTTGTGGTCCAGAAAAACTGAGTTATTTTTAGAAAACCCCAAATTTTTCTGTAAAAAAAATTGATGTTCTTGGTCAAAGTTGGGTTTTTCCTAAAATAATTCAATTTTTCCCCGAAAACTCTGGATTTTTCTCGGAAAATGTTTAAAATTTGAACATTGCTGGACCACTTTCGATGGAATTTCAAAAATTCACTTAAAATTTCTGGGCCAAATCGGGGGTTTGACAAATTCACCCTTTTTTATAAATTTGACGTAAACCTCGGTGAAAAACTCACTGTTCAACAACGTAATATCGACTCGCAATGGAGGTGAATATTTCTAATTTTTCGGTAGGGGTCTCTGCGCGACCATGTCCCGGAGACACGATTAGCATTAAAATTTCCATCGAGATTTCCCGTTGGCAAAATTCCGAGGAGACACGATTGACGTGTTCCTTTGCGGTCCGTGTTGTAAAAAAAACACGCGATCGAACGTCGATTCCCACGATTCCCGCGGGAGAAAACAATCCTTCTCAACCGGCAAATTCGACATTGGTCGGGTAAACTCGATCGTTCGAGATCGAGCGCGCGAGTCCGATTTGAATTCAAAACAAACGAACAAAATGTATGTAATATATTATTATTATTACGAGTTGCGAGAAGAGTGATGAAAAAAAAAAATATTTATATAAAACAACATTCAAAAATAAAAATAAGAATGCAAAAAAATAACTGTTTTTCATTAAAGAAAACAAATAATAGTAAATAAATAAATAAAACCATTTTTTTCACATCGGAGATTCGAAGCGAAGGGCGAGCAGGTTCGCGAATTAATACAGAGTAAGGAGAATATTCAAACGCAGGATGGGGCCAGGCGATTGGGAGAGACGGTGTTGAGACGAGAGACGACCAAGTTGTTCAGACTCGTCACCGAGGTTCAGGAACGAGCCAGGAAAGAGATCGTCGAGGAATTGAGACCTATAAAAGAAGGTTCTCAGAGGATGGCTTCGCTCCCCGGTACTTTTGGCACCGAGAAGTTAGTCCGACTACACTCCGACGGGAATCGAGACTGAACGAAGTAGCGTCGGTAGTTTTACGCCGAGAACTTTGTCCGAATACACTATGGAGAGAATCGAGACCGATCAAAGTAACGTCGATAGTAGCGACTCTTCGAGCATTGTTAGTATCAGATCTGACGATAGTAGTGGAATCGTGAAAGATTTGATGTACGGATTTTGTGTCTATCGCGACAAAACTTTCGTAGGTGATACGGAAGTATCGTATGGAGGCGGCTATTTGATTGTCGGTCCGAACAGGTACGAATTGACTGACGGATTATATACTCTACTCTCTCACCAGAGACCCGACTATTACACCGAGGAGGATTACAAAAATTACGGAGACATTCTGGTTCAGACCCACGCCATGAAGAAGACCAACGATCCCAACGAGACAAGACCGAAGGATAGGAGAGGTTACAAGTGGAAGAACGTTGTGGAACCCATATGGACGGCGAACGAGTATTTCGTGAAATCGACGACTGGAAGGGGAATGACCGACACGATATTTCTTCCGCGCGATCCCGATGCCTTGTCGGAGAGATTGAGATTGTTGATGGTTTGCAGAGAGGCTGGGAACACTGAAGTGGATAACGAGATAGTGAGCGTGTGCGACGAATTGTTTAGACAGAAGGTCTTGACTAGGAAGGATTATAAAGAATTGATGAATCGTCTGTAATAATAAAATAATAAGAGAAAAGAAAAAAAAATATTAAGTAAATAAAAAAAAGATATATATTCAAAAAATAATAAAAAAACAAAAACGAATTTTAAAAAAAAGTGTCAGTGATAAATAACAAGGGATACCCTAGATCTTACATCTACGGCGGATCGGGCATCGTGGATTCGATGATGCGATTTTTAACTCGTAAATTCAATGGCGACGCCGCGAAACAGATCGCCTCAAGCGCTCTCAAAGTTGGAAAGAAGACGGCGATCGATGCGGGTAAGAAAGCGGTGACCGAAGCGAGCGGTAGAAAGCTTCGGAAGTTGGCAAGAGAGGTACCGACGCGTTGATTAATAAATTGATAACTCCACCCCTAGGGGGGAGGGGGGGGGTGATCATCCCCTACTAGGTGGGTCCTCAGATGGCGGTTTGCTAGTTTTTAATTGGCAGGTTTGCTCAATTGAACTGGTTTGCTGCGAAATATACAAATACGCAGCCCCGGACCAAAATGGTCAATCCTAATGCCATCTTGCAGGCACCTTGTTCTCCCGGGAGGTGCGGTCTGAAGGCCCCGGAGGAAGGAATCCTGGCAGTTGCGTAGAGACTGGGTCTCGGTTAGGACAAATCTCCATGATGGAGATCAGGTCGTAAACATTGCTTTGGCCCTGGTCTCCATCATGGAGGTACCTGTTCAATATACTGTTTTGGTCCCAACCTCGGATGTAGAAGGATGGTCGGATGGTCCGTTCTGGCCACTCGGGAGCCCCTACCCCAAAAAGTACTGGGTGTCACGTCGGGGGGCATTTGGTGGTCATTCAATCAGTCATTTCTTTACATCACACACCATAATTGCCAGCCAATGTGTTCTGTTTTAAACATTCTATTTTATCAAATACTTAGTTTTGCTGCGTTGTCTGTTTAATTTATACATGGCAACTTTAATTACAGTGTTTTGTGTAGTGATTGGTTGAATGACCGTCATCTGAAGACCTGGCACTTCCACACACGGGCCAATCAATCGGTGGTATGCCCCGGCATCAACACCGACTGAGTATACTGCCCCATACCAGGTATGTGGGAATACCGGCAACCCGGTGGGTTCACTGCATGGCCGTAACCCTACCCCTTGTTGGACTCCGTGGTGGGTGGGAGCCGGGGCAGTGAACAATTTAACTTGCAAACATGGCATCCAAACCTAACAAATCAAAAAGTCTTTTTTCGGCTACTGACCTAGTAAACTCTGATTCTGACGACGATTTGATAGCTTCTCTGATACCACCGGAAGATAATATACCAAAATTCATTTTGCTGCATTCAACAGATGAAAACAAGAAACTCGGCACCATTAATCATTTTCCCCTTCAAAAGGCCATCAAAGGTATTGCGGGGACTGTAAAAGATATCAAAAAATTAAGATCAGGTGATATACTCATCCAATGTATTAAACTAGTTCAAGTACATAATCTTATGCACACTACAAAACTTATTGATTTTAATATTAAGGCCGATTACCATAGAACTCTAAATGCAAGCAAAGGTGTCATAAGAACTCGAGAACTGGCAGAAATGGAAGAAAGCGAAATTGCACTGGAACTTAAACCCCAAGGTATAACAGCTGTGAAACGGGTGGAAATAAAAAAAAGATGGAAAACAAATTAAGACCAATACATACATATGTACCTTTGATGGCACCAGGCCCCCAAAGTCTATCAAAATTGGTTACTTAAGCATTGGAGTGGATTTATACGTGCCAAATCCACTCCGATGTTTCAGATGCCAAAAGTTTGGACATGGGGAAAATTCCTGTCGAGGCAAACAAACATGTTTCAAATGTAGTTTAAGCCGTGATGGACCTTGTGAAACATCCACATATAAATGTATCAACTATCACGGCAATCACATGTCATCGTCAAGAGACTGCCCTGTCTAGGGGAAAGAAAGGTTGATACAAAATATAAAATGAGAACAACAGGTTAGTTTTAAAGATGCCAGAGACATCGTAACACCAATGCCTGGCATGAATTTATCAATACCAATTTATGCCTCAACTCTGAAACAAAATAAATCAACCGAATCGGTTTCATGTCAAACTGAATACACTTGGCTCAAGGATTGAATTCCAACCACATTACAATCTTTTACCATAGAAAATAATTCAACTCAAGGAAGATCTACACAAACAAACAGCACTGATCAAGAAACGATTAAGACACAACACATAAAGGAACATCCACAACAAAAATCTACACCAGCGGAAGAAAGACAGGACAACAATAAATCCGATCAGCCAACTAGAAAAGACAACACAAATCCCAAAACAGAGCATATACAGAAATCGCAGCAGCAAAATCTAAGTCAGAGTCAGAGAAGAAAACAGGAAAATTTGAAAAAAAAGGAAAAAAGAAAATAGAGAAAGAAAAACAAAAACACTTATCAGACAGAACGCCCAAGGCCATTCAAGACCATGTTACGCGTAACAGATTTGAAGACTTTGAGAAGATGGATGTCGGTGATGGCATTGACGAAATGTTCGAGCAACTGCGCTCAACATCTCAGAATAAATCCCCCAAAACAAAATCACCAAAGAAACGCACTGGGGCAATATCGCCCATACGCCCACCATCCCAAACTTCAACCAAATATGGATAATGCACAGAGAAATAATATCATACAGTGGAATTGTCGAGGTTTTAGAGCTAATTTCATGAACTTGGTCTTCTCAGCCAAAAATATGAACCTGCAGTTTTTTCCTGCAGGAAACTCTTTTAAAGGAACCTGAAACTCTAGATCATTCAGCTTTTAAGCATTATATATCGTATAAAGCCTGGGCAGATGAAACTGATCTTCATATTCGTGGAACGTCCGTCTTGGTTAGAAACGACATTATTCACAGTCCTGTATCTTTGCAATCAAATATACAGACTTTAGACAAGACAATCACCTTGTGTTCTATTCACGTTTCACCGAGTAAAACGCTACAACTGAATGATCTTGAGTTACTAGTCCAACAACTCCCAACTCCGTACATTTTGTTGGGTGATTTTAACGCGCATGACCCTATTTGGGGTAATTCCTGCAGTGAAGAAGATGTAAAAGGTAAAACTGTAGAAGAATTCATTACAAAACATTACTTGTGTTCGTTTAATGATGATTCAGACACTTATCTGCACCCCGCATCTGGTTCGTATACATCACTTGATCTTTCAGTTGCATGCCCTTCTATCTTACTTGATTTGGATTGGAAGGTAGAAGATGACTTGTGCGGGAGTGACCACTTTCCAGTTGTGTTGGAGAGTGTAGTTCCGGCGGACGATGAGAGGGTGCCAAAGTGGAACTTTAAAAAAGCCGATTGGGATACTTTCTCATCGCTTTGTTCTGAACGCCTCACACGGGAGAAATTTCAAGATAGTGCTGATCAAATAGAACATTTTATAAACGAACTGCTTGACATTGCAACTACAATTATCCCTAAAACTTCGGCACATCCAAAACGTTTCACCAAACCATGGTTTGATAGTGAGTGTAAACAGGCTATAAAAGATCGGAAAAAATTTGAAAGGGAATTTAACAAGTCACCAACAACACATAATTTGGATCAATTGCGTATTAATCGGGCAAAAACAAGATGACTTATAAAACAAAAAAGAAAAATTCTTGGGAAACATGTTTCTAAAATTAACCATAAACACACCAATCATAACAATTTGGAAAATGATTAAAAAGATTAAAGGAAAAGAAACAAAATCAACTGTACAACACCTGCAGGATATCAACACATTAATCACATCCAAAACAGAAATTTCACATTTTCTAAACATTCGTCGTCTGGAAATTGTAATCCAGAATTCATCAAAATTAAAAAACAGCAAGAAAAAGATTAAATTTACATCCAATAATTTACAGGATTACAATGAACCTTTCTCTATGGAAGAGTTACGCAACTCTTTGCATAGAGCAAAGGATACTGCTACTGGTCCCGATGATATACATTATAAACTTTTAAAACACCTTACTCAAACTTCACTAGAATTTTATTGCCAGCTTTTAATGACATTTGGGTGACTGGCCAGTTTCCACCTTCCTGGCGAAAGGCAGCAATTATTCCTATTCCAAAGCCTGACAAGGATCGCAGTAATCCAAGTAATTACAGAACAATTGCACTAACTAGTTGTCTCTGTAAAACTATGGAGAGGATGATCAATGATCGGCTTGTCTAGTTTCTGGAATCGAGCAATCTGCTTGCGGATGTTCAGTGTGGTTTCAGAAGCCAGAGGAGTACTGTGGATCATTTGGTCAGACTTGAAACGTTTATTAGAAATGCCTTTGCCAGAAAAGAACATGTGGTCGCCATATTCTTTGATCTGGAGAAGGCATATGACACAACGTGGACGTATGGGATTTTAAAGGATCTTTTCAACATGGGGTTGAGAGGGCGTATGTCCCTTTTTATTGAACACGTTTTAAAGGACCGCCAATTTCAGGTTCGTGTTGGGTCAACGTTATCTGATCCTCACGAGCAGGAATTGGAGGTTCCTCAGGGTAGTATTTTATTTGATACCCTTTTCAATTAAGATTAATAGCATCATAGACGCAGTTGAGAATATGGTAGATTCTTCATTGTATGTTGATGATTTTTTAATCTGCCATAGCAGCAAAAAAATGAATGCTATAGAGCGCAAATCAGCTGTGCTTAAACAGAATTCAAAAAATGGGCCACAGAAAACGGTTTTAAATTTTCAAAGATGAAAACAAATTGTGTTCATTTTTGTAAGCTTCGGAAGCATCACCTCGATCCGGAGTTAACAATCGATGGGAGTCCTATTAAAGTTGTTAAGGAAGTGAAATTCTTAGGTTTGTTGTTTGACAACAAACTGAATTTCACTTCCCACATAAAACAACTAAAAGTTAAATGTAAGAGAACTCTGAACCTACTGAAGGTCGTTGGTAGCACTGATTGCGGTGCTGACCAAAAATCAAAAAAAAAACTTTGCTCTATCTGTATAGATCACTTGTTCGATCACAATTAGATTATGGTTCTATAGTTTACGGTTCTGCAAGGAAGTCATACCTAAACCCACTTAATGCCATTCACAATAGTGGGATTAGAATTAGTCAAGGGGCTTTTCGAACATCCCCAATGGACTCGTTGAAGCAGAGGAGCCTTTTCTTGAGAGGCGCAGAATTCAATTGTCTCTCCAATATGTGTCTAAACTTTTGGCCAATCCTTCAAATCCTGCTTATAATTGTATTTCAGAACCTCAAAATGTTGACATTTTTACCGACATCAGAAACATATTCCTCCAGTGGGAATTAGAGTTAAACTCCACATGGAGTCTGTAAAAATTGATTCTGAATCTATAAAAGAAAACCGTAAATCACACATTCCTCCTTGGCATCTTAAAAAAGCTACAGTTATTTTGGACCTTGCTTCTACCACAAAATCTGATACCAATTCCTTGCAGTTGAAACAGAAATATGCCTAAATAAAGTCCAAGAATAGTACATATACAAGGATCTATACCGATGGATCTAAAGATAGTGACAAAGTATCATCAGCTGCTGTTACTGGTGATCATATTACCTCAATCAGAATACAGAATCAGAGTTCTATTTTCACAGCTGAAGTTAAAGCTTTACAACTCGCGCTTGAACATATCGAGAATGTCCAGGAAAAGAGGTCGATTATTTTTTCCGACTCTCGTTCCTCTTTACTTGCTTTACTCAACCCCAAGTTGAAGAACCCTCTCGTTTTGGAGCTTCGTGCGAAGTTAACAACTCTCATGTCTGACCAATATTATATCGTGTTTTGCTGGTTACCCGGACATGTAGGTATCGCTGGTAACACCAGAGCAGACAGTGCAGCAAAACAGGCTTTAACCAAGCTTGTCACTGATTTTAAGATTCCCTCCAGTGATTTCAAGCCTCATATCAGTAGTTACGTCAAATCTATGTGGCAGGCGGATTGGGATGGGGCGACAAATAACAAGCTTCATCGCTTCCGACCAACTATTTCGGACCACTACCCGTCTAGTAATCTTTGTAGAAAGGATTTTGCAGTCAGTTTTGACGCGATGTCATATTGGTCATACACGACTAACACATTCCTTTTTGTTGGTGGGTACTGTGTGACCAGAGTGTGTTCCCTGCCAGCAGGTGTTGTCACTGGAACACATTCTTTTATATTGTACTGATTTTAATCTTGTTGGAGGGCAGTATTTTACAGTTTAATCTCTAAGAGATTTCTTTTACCATACGAGCCCGCATAAAATAATCTCATTTTTGAAAGAAATCAACCTTCTTAATAAATTTTAAAATTGTTTTTATTCTTTTAACGTAGACTCCACAAGTCTAAATGTCACCAAGTTGATTTTATAAGTATTCTGTTTTTTTATAACCTTAGTTGTTACTGTTTCGACTGCTCTTGATTTTAGGTTTTGTTGTGATTATTTCATATTTTATTCAATTAATTTTAATTCATACTTGACACTTGTTGTTTATGGAGTTTTCTCGCCACGATATAGCCTTAGCTGCTGATGTGGCGTTAAGCAACAATAAATAATAATAATAATATGGCAACTCCACCACCTGCCAAACGATCGAGAATCGAACCGAAAAGTTGGCGAGACTTCTATTACAATGATGATATCGAACCGATGCAAGACTTAGCTAAAATGACAAAAGAATCGGGATTGAAAGTGATTTATAAATTAAAAAAAAACTTTTTATGAATAATATATATATAAAAATAGGAATTAAAAATAAAAAAAATAATAAAAAAAAACATAGTTGAAAGCATAGTTCAAAAAAAAAACTGGAGAAAAAAAATGGACATCAAAGACATGTCTTGGAATGACGCGATGACCAAGAGGTCGAACGACGAGTTCCTTCCCAAGAGCATAAGAGGTCTGATAGTGGGAAAATCGAATTGCGGAAAGACCAATCTCTTGATGAATTTATTGTTGCGACCCGGCTGGTTGGATTACAATGGATTATTCGTTTTCGGCAAGAGTCTCTTTCAACCGGAATACTGATTACTTCGAGAGCGCATGATACGTAAATTACCCAAGGACATCATGCCGAGGATCTTAGACAATCGAGACGAATTCGAAGGACACGAGACTTCGAATATATTGGAAGGAGCGGCGAGAGAATTGACCAGGAGAAACGCCGAGTGTTCGAACGTGGAAAGTCTGTTTTATGAGAACGCCGACGACGTTCCCAATCCCAGACAGTTGATGTCGGAGAATAAGAATCTCATGATCTTCGACGATCTGCTGTTGGAGAGACAGAATCGATGCGAATCGTATTACGTTCGAGGACCTCACAGCAACGTGGATTGTTTCTATCTGTCTCAAAATTATTTTTGAATGCCCAGACAGACGACAAAGGAGAATGCTAATTTTCTATGTCTCATTCGTCTGGATCTCAAGAATCTCAATCACATCTATGGAGATCACGTGGCCAACGACATGAGCAGAGAAGATATTCTGTAAGAAGGTGTGGGACAAAGGACATCACAAGTTCGTGGTGATCGTCGATTTGAGTAGCGAATTTAACAACGGAAAATATTGAAGCGGATTCAACGATTTTTTTTTTATATTTCCGATAATAATAGAGAAGAAAATAAAAAATATCGATAAAATATAAAAAATGATATAAATAATAAATAATAATAAAAAAAAAATGTCAACATCTATTAGAACATAGAGTCGAGAATACTGATGCAAAACAGTCCTATCAAATCGTAGTGAGTCACGACACGACTTGATTCACTATGAAATTTGAACCTTCCATCGAAATGTAGAAGGAAAAGAGATACGAGATGGCGTTGGTTAATCTCGAGACTTACTATTCGTTTTCCAACGTCACCGAAAAGAATAACGCATTGAAGTATTCCAACGGTGTGGATTGGTTCGAGATTCAAATTCCCAAAGGGAGTTACGACATAGACGATCTGAACCATCACATCCAGACGAGACTGAAGACCGACGGTCACAGAAGCAAGATGATAAGACTCGCTCCCAATGTGAGTACTCTACAGACGGTATAAGACTTGGGAGATATGTGTGGATGTTAGTGCAGAAGATTCGATCGGCAAGATGTTGGGATTCGATCGAAAGATGTATCGAGGTCACGCCACGTCCGAAAATATGGTCGACATTCTCACGGTCAATAGCATTTAGTGAATGTCAATGTGATCGCGGGAAGTTACGTCAACGGTAGAACTCAGTCTACGATCTACTCGTTCTTTCCGGACGTTTTGCCGAGTTACAAGATCATGGAGCGACTTCGAAATCTCGTCTATCTAGATACCCATGATTCTGTACACTTTGTATAGCATCGACACCACGTTGACAGATCAGAACGGCGATCTGTTAGATCTTCACAGAGAGAGAGGGACTATATGATTTCACATCAGAGAGATATGAAAAAAATAAATAATATCTTGAAACAAATATTTTTTTTTTATTTTAAGAAGCTTTTAGGTTTTTATTTATATACTATATAAGAAATAAAAAAAAAGAAACTTATAACATTAATAATATAAAAAATATATATAAATTAAATCAAATCACACCCCTCCCCCCCCCCCCCCCCCCCCACACACACACACCAAAAAAAAAAGTATGGCTCGATACATAATTAAAAACGTGAACATATCCGAAGGACAGAAATCTATACTTTCAGAGCGTTGAGAAATCGAAGTGAGGCCGTTAGATTTAAATTCGGTTATGAAGATATGGTGAGTGGCGGTCGCGATCGAATCACCTGGACTAAAACTTAAATCAAAAGGATGGAGAAAGCGATTCGTAATCGAACAGGAATGACGGTGAGACTGAGTCCCGCTCAACTGAGATATAATCTGAGAATGAAAGGCGGTTTCTTACGGCTATTGGCGGGACTCGCCGTCAAAGCATTACCCATTCTCGCGAAGACGGTGTTACCAGTTCTCGGCGTGGGAGATCCCTCGGGACTCGCTAGTTCTGGAGTCGACAAATTAATGGGTAGGGGATTGTTTTGGAAGAAGCGGGGAAACGGACTGTTTCTGAAAGCTAAGGGTTGTATCTAGGCCATGTGAGAAAGGGCAGTGGCGGCGATGCTTTCCATGGAGACGGTCTCTATCTGAAGACCAGAGAGAATGTGGAACCGATTGGTGAAGGTTTGTGATTCGGTCAGAATTCACCGTTTAAGAATATTCCCCTTTTGGGTATGTTATTATGAACAAAAATAACAATTAAAGAAAAATAACAATAAAAAAATGAAACAAAAGGAGAGAAAACCTATTCCAACAGACGTGTTAACAAGACGTTCATATTACGAAAAACTTATAGCTTTTTATAAACATTCACAGGGGTATGCATTGGAAAGAATTCAATCGGAACAAATCATACACGACGTGTGTTTAAACGGGTATGGAACGTTGTTTTCGTTAATATTGTTTTTCACATTCTAAAATCGAAGTTATTTTGAAAATATCGAAACGATGAAGTGTTCGAATGAAAAAACAAATGTGTCTTACCAAGATTATTGCATGACTATAGATGTCCTAGATTGGTTAAAATACGATGCGAAATTTGTAGAACTTTACAATTACGGGAAATATTGTTACATTATTTACTGAACGAAAAACGTAGTTAATGTATTCAATCTTGGAGATGAAAATATTGAAAAATCCATTTGTGCGTGCATTGAATTTATTCGCAGATTACACTCATTTGCATCAAATAGATCGTGGATCGAATTTGCTAAAAGGTTAAAAATCATTATGGATTATTTCCAATATCATTCTAACGACGACGACAACGGTACAAATAATGATGGTTTTATCGAAATAGCAAAAGCATAACATCCATCTTTTGAAAAAAATGCCACCTCCATCCTATAATAATATGCGCAATCATCATAGATGAGAAGTATTCACTCATTCAGTTGATGATGTAATGAATAGAATGTGCTGTTATAACAAAAAACGTAATATATAAAAAAAAATTAAAAAATAATACGAAAACAAATAACAGAAAAAAATAATATGAATAGAATTTTTTTACATATATATATAATAATTATGATGTAAACGAATGATTCCATGGAATCGAGAGCTTAGTTTCTCCGAAGGGCGCTTTGCAGAGCTTATGCAAGCTGCATGAACGAACAATTTCCTCATGTTTTGAATGAAAGATGCCTAGGCTGTCGAGAGGAGAAATAATTTAATCACATTAATCATTCATGTCTTAGGATGGAATGGGAAGACCTCATCACTATGTATTTCATGCGCGCATTGTAATACATCCGACACAACGACGTGATTGAATGTTGGAATCAATTTGTGTTTTGCGTTGGAGAACCCTAGCCCACTAAATCAGAAGAGTTCAAGTTAGCGCATCGATGTCTCACCAACGAAGACAGGGGACGCATTTTGGAATATTTGTTGGAAAATGGGAGACCACTAAAAAAAATTTCCATTAAATAATAAGGGATGAAAATAAAAATACATAAAATTTTTTAATAGATATAAATAAATAAAAAAAAATGAAAAAAAATGAAAATGGAAACTCGAAGTAAAAAAATATATCCATCGTTAGAGAAATTGAAAGTCTAGCCCATGGCACCTTATCTACCACCACCACCTCTAGAACGAGTAGAAAGTGGCGATATGGGGCAGAGGTATCGAATTAAACAGATCAATAGAGTTCAATAGTATCTGACGTGAGAGAAAGATTCTCGTTGTTTGCTCAATAAGAAATATTTGAGATTACAGAAATTTGTCAGTGGTGTGGATTTGACTCTCATCACGGTCTCTATGGGTTTGAATGTTGCTGGAATCAGTCTATTGTTGGCAGCCGTTTTTGGCCATAGAATGATTGGCTTTGACTGCTGGATTCGTTAGTACGATCATAAAATTTCTCACTAAGAAATTATCCGTAAAGGCTAGGAACCACAAAAACATCAGAGTTTTGGCCGATGCAAAGATCGAGACCGTGTCGGATAAGATCTCCCTAAAATATATAAAATATATAAAGAAAAATTTAAAAAAAATATATATGTAAATTAAAAAAATAAAAAAAAATATAAATAATTAATATATACAAAAAAAACCAAACATCCCGACATGGAGAATCGTAATCGAATCCGCGATAAAAACATGTTGACGACGTTGAAAAATATATCAAATCCTACTAGGAGAGAGAGACTCGAACGGTCGTTGGATGGTAAAGTGATCAGTACCAAACGTCGATTCGGATGGGGTCATAAAAATAAATGTCCAGAAAATATTATTAATGAATGCATTGGCGAACAAACTACACAAGCATGTCACGCATAAATTTAAAGGTATCGACGACTACTTTACGAAAATTATATGTTTGACTCTCGTTGTGGGGTGGGGGGCACGATCAGAGCCAAAAAACGTCTTCCTTTTTACAAATCCAGGCATGTGGGGTATCAACTTCAGGGGCTCGTCAAGTAGATGATGAAATTACATTTTTCTATTTATGTGGGGGATGGGGGTCACGCTTATCAGAAAATCAAAAGTTTCGAGAAGGTAGCCGAGTGACCTATCAAATTAAAGGGCTCGTCGAGTAGATTAGGGAAGTGATATTTTTTCCAATTTTACTTTGGGGTGGGGGTCACGACCATCAGAAAAATCAAAAGTTTCGAGAAAGTAGTTGTGTGACCTATCAAATTAAAGGTATCGACGAGTAGATTACGACAATTATATTTTTAATCCTCGTCGTGGGGGTAGGGTCACGACTAGAGTCGAAAAACGTCTTCCTTTTTATAAAACCACACAATATTTAAGATTTATAAAAAAAAATTAAAACAAAACACAACGAAAATAATAGGTCATAATAATAACCGTTTTTGTCAATGAATCAGAGAAACTGTAAAAAAAAGTTGTGATTTTTTACATATATAATAATTAGTAAAAAAAAGAAAAAATATTTTTTACAATTAATAATTATTATCATTTAAGAAAATAATCAGTCATGAAATCGTCAGTACCTGAACAATCCACATTAAAATTGAAGAGAGTTGAGAGATATTCAAAGTTTGGTAGTAAAATTTATAGTTTAAAATCGCACGACGCCATCAAATTGAAGGACCTGCAGACAAGTGGATTGAGGACTACAATAAATATACATTGCCCTTGAAATTTTATGAGACTGCCTTGGAATTAATGTACAAATGTCAAGACGATATATTAGCCATTCTCTATGAGAAGATAGACAATTTTGATGCAGACGATCTGTCGCTAATCTACAGGAGTAATATATATCCGAATGTCTCTAAAGAAGTGGTCGACCAATTGAATTTGGTCATCGAGAGGGTGAATCTGGTTTTCCGATGGATTTATCAGCAGGGAGTCGATATAGCTTTAAAGTTAACATGCTCATAACGGACGCGAAAATATGATAAAAAAGAGAGAGTTAGTTCATTATAGATAGATTTTAAATCTCGACTCGAAAAGCTTATTAAAGTATTTATCATGAGGTAGTACTCGTTTTTTCTGGTTTTTTTCTGTTTTCTTCTGTTTTTTTTATGTCATTAAAGAAAAAAAATCAAACAAAAAAAATATATATTATGTAATAAGAAGAAGTTTAACAATTCACCAAAAAAAAATGGAAAAATTAAAATAAATATTATATATACATATTAAATAAGAAGTTTAACACACAACAATATGAAAAAAAGAGAGTGTTAGTTCATTATAGATACATTCAAATCTCGACTCGAAAAGCTTATTAAGGTATTTGTCATGAGGTAGTACTCGTTTTTTTCTGGTTTTATTTTTGTTTTTTTTCTGGGGTTTTTTTGTCAGAAAAGAAGAAAAATCAAACCAAAAAAATATATAATAAGAAGTTTAACAATTCACAAAAAAGTCTGAAAAATTAAAATAAATATTATATATACATATTAAATAAGAAGTTTAAAGCACAAAACAAATGCCAAAAACAAAAAAAGTATATCTTGGAAAAAAAATTATATTTGTCTACGAAACCAGAGTTGAAAAAAGTACTGTAGAAATCTAGGAATTCTAGAAGAAGAAGAACAAGAAGAAGACGACCGTTAAACAAAAAGTGGAAGAGCAGCAGAAGGTTTCGAGATGATGATTCGTTAAAAAAAAACGATGGATGCAATCGAGAGAGTGGTGAATGAAAAAAAGGGTCTTGATGCTATAATGGATATCGTAGTTGAAGTGTTGAAGTCACCATTGATTTTGATAGAATGAGACGAAGCCATCAAAGGATGGTTTAAAACTTTTGACATGAAGCCCGGTCTCATTAAAAAAACTCTATCCCGAATTGTTCATGGAATGGTTGAAGGGTAGAGTGTTGGAAATATTTCGAAAACATCTAGATAAGGGTTTCAAAATAAGAATGATCTTGTATTGTCTGTTGAAAAAGGTTGATGCGAAAACGGGTGAGATCCTGGTGCAAAATGCCTATTTCCAATCTAAAAACGGGATTGTGTTTAGAGACGACGAATTAGTCGACGTTTATAAAGTGATGAAAGACAAGATGTTGCAATCTATGGATACTTTTGAAAACAAGGGAAGTAATTGGACGTTCGAGAAGGTATTGAATCTCGAGATACACGTGGATAGACACGATCCTTTGAAAGCATCTTCTTATATAAAATTATCTTATTTCATATTTAAAAAACAAGCCGTCATCAACGTGAAAAATGAAGATGATAATGAGTGTTTCAAATGGGCGATCACATTGGCCTTGTATCCCGTAGAAAAGCACGCTCAGGGAGTTTCCAAGTACTCAGAGACTTGTAAAAATCTCGATTGCACAGGAATGTCTTTCCCGAAGCGGTGGAAAGACACTGAAGATTTCGAAAAGCTAAATCCCACCATGGCCTTGAACGTCCTGGGATACGAGAGAAATGATAAAAAAGGAATAGTCTATCCTCTCAGACTGACTTCGCACAAAGAGAGAGAAACGATTGTAAATTTGTTATTAATTTCAGAGGGTGACAATCAATATTATTGCTGGATTAAAAGTATGAGTTATTTACTGTCGAAGCAGATTAGTAAACATAACTGTCTCAACTGCATGAATTCGTTCCATAGTCAAGAATCATTGACGTGTCATCGAGAATATTGCAGGGAAAAGCAAGGTGTTGCCATGGAAATGCCTAAACCTAATACTTACTTGGACTTTCGTAGTCACAATGGAAGATTAGAACCGCCATTTGTCATCTATGTCGATTTCTTATGTTTCACCACGTAAATGAATTCTTGCCAACCCGACGAGCGTAGGAGTTACTCCGAAAAATATCAGAAGCACGTACCTTCGGGTTATTGTTATTATGTGAAATGTTCTTTCAACGATTGAGAATCGTCGGGTCCATTCGTCTACACCAAATGTTTAGATGACGACAACGTGGCTCAAATATTCGTGGTAGAGTTTGAATCGAAAATTCAAATATTATACGACAAATTTAGAAAGCCTAAAGACATGATCACCACGCCAGAGCAACAGTGAGAATACAACGAAATCACCGAATGTCATATCTGCAGAGAATTATTCGATAATCAGTCTGAAAATAATAAAAAAAAGTTAGAGATCACGACCACTACAGGGGACTGTTTCACGGCGCTACTCACAACAAATGTAATTGAAGATTTCGAGACGCTCAATTCTATCCGTTGAGATCTCACAATCTCTCGGGTTATGACAGTCACTTGTTCATGAAAAATATGGGTGTTAGCGAGGGTTAGTTGAGTTGTATCGCGCAAAATGATGAAAAATACAATTCATTCACTACATGTAAAGTCATCGATAAAAAGAGAGTCATCGATGGTTTGACTGAGAAAATGAGTCCCATACATAGAGAGATACGTTTCATCGATAGTTATAAATTTGTGTCAACCAGTCTGGAAAAATTAGTCAACAGTTTGAATAGGGAGAAATTTAAAATTGCGAGTAAACATTTTAACGATCGACGAGAATTGGTGGACGTTATGTTGAGGAAAGGCGTCTATCCTTATGATTACATGAACGATGACGAGAAATTCAATGACATTGCTCTACCTCCAAACGAAGATTTTTATTCGAAATTATACCAGTCTCACATTTCTGACGATGATTACGAACACGCGCAAAAAGTGTGGACATCATTTGACATGAAATCCATGAGAGAATATCACGACCTCTTGGCCGACGTGTTCGAAATTTTTCGACGAGTGTGTCTTGGAAATTTCGAACTAAATACGGCTTGGTATTTCACTGCACCTGGACTCGCTTGGGATGCTCTCTTGAAGACGACCGAGGTTCGATTGGAATTATAATCAGACGTCAACATGTTGCTCATGTTCGAAAAGGCCGTGAGGGGTGGAGTCTCTATGATTTCCACCAGCTATGCCAAAGCTAATAATTATCACATGGGAAAATATTTCGACTCCAAAGAATTGAGTAAATACATACAGTATTGGGTCGCTAATAATTTGTACGGTTGGGCTTTGAGTCATCCTTTACCGATCGGACATTTCAAATGGGTCGAAACGTTGGAAGAAAAAGAAAAATGGAGAGACTATCCTTGTATTCAAGAGGTTGACTTGGATTATCCAGAAACGTTACATGATTTACACAATGATTACCCGCTGGCTCCCAAACGAATAGAAGTGAACGGTGTTGAAAAACTCGTTCCCAATTTAAATCACAAATGCAAGTATGTGATCTATTGCGAAAACCTGAAACATTACATCAATCGTGGAATGAGATTGATCAACAAGCATCGACTCATTCAATTCGACGAGGAGCCTTGGATGAAAAAACACATCGATCTTAACATGAATTTAACAATGCAGGCTAAGAGCGACTTCGAAAAAGATTTCTTCAACCTCATGAACAATTACGTGTACGGAAAATCTATGGAAAACATTAGGAATAGAACTGACGTTCAACTCATCACGTCTGAAGAGAAGTCTAGAAAATTAATCGCGAAACCCAATTATCAACAAAGAATCATATTCCATGAAAATCTAGTGGCTGCGCACATGCAAAAGACACATCTGAAGTTCGACAAATCCTGTTATCTCGGAGCGACCATCTTAGACATCAGCTGATGTACGAGTTTCACTACAATTATGTGAAATCTGAATTCGGTTCGATAGACAAACTATTGTTCACCAACACAGATAGTCTGACTTACGAGATAGACTAGAGACGTTGAAGAGGACATAGCACCAGATGTGAACGAATGTTTCGACACAAGTAATTATCCCGACGATCACCCATCTAAGACTCCAAAGGGTGTCAATAAAAAGGTGTTGGTAAATTCAAAGACGAGAGCGGTGGAAGACAGATCACCGAATTCGTGGGTTTGAGACCAAAATTGTACGCTTATCTCCTCGACTGTGAAGAGATCAAGAGATGTGAAGGCGTTCAAGCGTGTGTGATGAATAAAAGCATCGCTTTCGAAGAGTATAAAGACTGTCTTTTTTGAAGGTTTAACAATGTGTAAAGATGACTGCGATTCAAAGCGAAATGCATGAGATGTACACCCAAGAAATCAATAAGATTGCATTGACGGTTGACGATGATAAGAGAATTATATGTGATGATAAAGTACACACCTTCGCACTCAGGCATTATTTTGAGATATTTTAACACAATCTAGAGGATGATGAATGGAGTATGACTGAGAACATCGATATGTAAATTTAAAAAAAAAACAACAAAAAAAACTCACGAGTTTATAAATTGAAAAAAAAGAATAGAAAACAAACAAGAAAAAAAAACAAAATAAAACAATGCATGTTATGAATAATAAGAAAATAAAACACATATCCCTAGAAGGTGTCGTCTTACCCAACGAACCCCTATCTAACGTTGATCTGTCGAAAGTGGCAAAGATTTAAAAATCAAACATTTTCGAGGTGTGTTTTCTAGAGATGCCTTGCCGAGAAAAAAGATGACGATTCGGAATGTGGAATTTTAAATCTGGACGATATCGGAGGTGAGGGCATGCATTGGGTCACGTGGTTTTCGAATCAGAATACAAATTATTTCGATAGCTACGGAATCTCACGGCCGATAGAAATAAGGAACTATTTAATGTCAGTTATTTACAATACCGAATGAGTGCAAGCGCCGGATCGTGTGTTTTGTGGTTACCAGTGCCTCTACTTCCTCAAGAGATGGTCGGAAAGAGATCACTCTCAAGATATTCTCAACAATTTACATTAAAGAAATTTTTTTGGCAATATATATACCGAGAGAGATATATAAATAAAAAAAATGTTGGTTGCATTAATTAAAATGATAAACAATATATATAATTTTTAAATAATAAAAAAAAAACAAAAAAAAAAAACAAACATGACAGTCGATAAATTTGGTTGCGCTGACGATAATGAAGGTTCCTCCGGGAAGAAAAGAAGAGCCACAGTCGAAGTTGTTGGCGACATTGCCAACTTGGACGATCGATACGTTCAAAGATACGAACCTCGACAAGAACCTTTAAATTTAAACAATAAGAAAATCTACAATCTTCCCGAACCGATCGATTCATCGGATGCCGCGACTAAAAAATATGCCGATAGAGGAGACGAACATTTTCGGCAGATGTTGAGAGATAATTGCGTGAATAAAGCCATAAAGGATGACGTCGACTTGAAATCTAAATGAGTGGTGAATGTAGCGGATCCTACAGATTCGACCGATGCCGCCACTAAAAGATATGCAGACGACTCTCACACGAGATTCAGTAAACATCTGAGAGATCGCTATGTTCCTAAAGTGATGCAGTCCGAATTGAACGCGAATTCTAACAAGATAATCAATGTGTCTGTTCCCACGACTCCCAATTATGTGACAACTAAACAATACGTAGACTTGGAACTGAGAAAGAATAACGTCGACGAGCTAAAAATGAAATCGGATCTCAGATCGATGATATGGACAAAGACTCGGCGGCAGTCAACAAAGGCTACGTGGATTCTGTCGTACAGGATTCTCAATCCTGTCTGGAATCTCAAGTCGACGGCAAAACAATCCGGAGGAAAAATGGAGGCAGGCATCAACATGGACGGTTAGGAACTTTTCGGTCTCGTCGATGAACCGGAATACTATTTCAGCGCAGTTAGCAGAAAGTACTTGGACGAAAATACGGTCTGAAGAAAAGGTGATATCATGGAAGGCAACGGGACATGGGAGGGCACACACTCACGAATCTGCCGGATCACACACATGATGGATGCTTGCAATCTGATTTCCGTCGTGGAAAAGATAAAATACGCCAGACAATTGATCACCATCTGGGCCGAGGAGAGCAGTGCGTTAGATGCGGAAAAAGCCGCATGCTCTTTCTGAAACGGAGGTAACGGACCGTCGCACGGTCTGATAGGATATCCCATGTCTGTGGGAGGTGATATTATTCGAATTAGTCTGACTTCTATGGACTTGAGGAATAGAGCAATCGTCAGTCTCGTGGTGAATGGAGTGGAATGCGACAAGAGGTACAGAGTCGAAAAGATGAAGGATCAGCATTCGAACACTAATGTCTTCGGTATGCCTCTCAAGGTGCAGATGGGGGATAGGATCAATTTCAAGATGAAAACCAATAATCCCGAACCCTCCACTTCAGTGGTCTATCTACTGGTCGAACTCAATCTGCTGAACAAACAGTGAGTGCAAAAAAAAATGAAATAATCACTTTTTGTGATGTAGGGGAGACAACTCCAAAAAATATATAACTGGATTTTAAGAGACTGAATATTCAATTTCTCAAAATCCAATTATTTTTTTTGTTTTGGTATTTTATTCAATAAACATTTAAAATTCCACGCATCTGCAATTGCAATTTATACATTTAGCAAATACAGTAGTAGGTTCATCACCCTGTCTAGTTTGTTGAGATTGAATCGATATCTGACGATTTTTACAGATTAAAATCGTATCTTTAATAATTTCTTCTTTCAGCGATTTCATGTGGTCGAATTCTTCCTTTTACTTCAAACGATAATTATAAAAATCTTGACTATTCCATCCCATTTCGGTTCCACGTTCTTCGCGTTCGAATCGAATCCACTCTTTCAAATGTTTCATTTTTATATCGTATGAAGAAAAATGATGCTTTGTTTACGAATTATTGTGAGATTTTAAGGATTTTATTAAACTTTTCATAATAATGTTTTCTTTTTTTTTTTACACACACATTTAGTATTTTGTTTATTACTTTTTTTGTAATTTTTAATTTTTTTTAATTATTATTATGTTTTCATCGAACGATGGACATATTTTCCGTCCGATTCGAATTCTAACTCTCTATCGGACAGGACTAGGGCAAAAGCCTTGGTTCTCGTTCTCATTGAATTGCATCTTGATCTGAATGTCTAAGATGGTACTGTTGAGTCGCTCGCTCTGTTTATTGACGTCCAATACGAATAGGGGATTTATCAATTTGTATTCGGTGGGAGTGATGTTAGGATTACCCATCAGTCGATGATATTTCTTTCAGAAATCCGCAGCGTCGCCATATAGTCTGCAGAAACCGTTCTTATCAAAAGAGGCGTTGTAATCGATGTCCGGATATTTCATTGTGTTTAGAAATACCTGCATGTTTCTCAGGTGACAATGATCGAACAGGGAAGGATTTTTCTCTTGACACCCGTCCGTTTGAAATGCCACTACGATGAACTGTGGTCGTCCCGAAGCAGATTTCACAGTCAATCTCCAATCGAAGTGATTGCTGGACAGTGGAATACTAGCCATGTCGCACTGTCTCATTCTAAATCCCACCGGTAATTTACTCTTTGATTCTATGATCTTATAGAGACATATGTTCTCCGCGACTGAAGGCAGAACATGTGGAACGAACCAAGATATCTTGTTCCAAGATATCTTGTTCGGGTCTCCTGGTGGCTTCATCGTTTCCTTTTCGAATCAATGTCAGATTGTGTTTGAATCCTTAGAGAATGTTATTGTAATATTCCGCGAATCCGAATGTGTGTTTCAGAGGTATCCTGAACAAAAACGTTCCTTTGGGTCTCGACATCTTGACGACATAGTCGAATCTTAGGGCGGCACCGGCATTGGCTGTACTCAAGTCGGCAACGGTGTCTTTCACCCACAATTGAGTGTATCCTTTAGATTTCGAAAAATCGTCCAGATACGTCAAGAGTCCGTACATCGTGGGGGCTTGTCTGGTATGAAACACAGATTCTATCTCTTGTCCCGAGAGCATGTATTTTATATTACTGAACAGATGCATCATGCCATTATTGGCTAGAGTGACAACGTCATCGTCGGCATAATCGCTTCCGTCTTCCTAGGTGAGATGCCCCTGTATCACTATGTAACTTTCGCTGGGACGAACGAACAGATCTTGAGTCTCGAAGTTGATTCTTATTTCACCGGCATTGTTTAGCCTGGTTCCAGTCACGGGTTCGTACTCATGAACTTCGAATTCTTGAATGCTTTCGTCTCTCAATATACCTTCGGTTATATCTAATATATTCGTCATGTTTTGTTTTTTTGTGTCTATGTTTATCCAATTTTCGTTATTAATTGTTTTTCTTTTAATTTTTAATTTTATATATTATTTTTTTACCTGTTACTATATATACAAAGAAAAAATAAAAGTAAAGGGTTGGTTCTTCAAAATGCCATCTTCTGCAATTCTTGTTTGTAAAATGTTCCAATGATTTCTCTGCTGTCATCTTCGTCATCCTCTAACGCTTCTATTTTGTAAGTCACCGGATCCGTGTAAAATATTCTAACGATCTTAAAGATTTCCTCGGTCCATCGAGGAGTGTAACCTTTTGTAAAGAGTGCCGTATAAGAAGTGATTCTCACTCGATCGCCGACTGCAAATTTCGGTGGTTTGGACTCCTTCTTGATCTTGGTCCTTTCGGGACAGAGATTCACTAAGATGTGTTTCTCGTTTAGAGGATCGCTAGCTTCCACAGGAGTCATCTTGATCGATCTGTGTCGCGTGTTGTTGTATTCTTCGACCAGTTCGTCTAGAACGTCGATGTATTTCTTGGTCTTATTAGCAGTGAAATACTTGTAGATTTTTTCCTTCATGGTTCTATTCCAACGTTCGATCACGTTAGCTTTCCCTTCGTTTTCAACAGAATAGAGGTCGACCAATGGAAGGTGACTGTTGTAAAATTCCTTCCCCTTGTCCACCCACAATTTTTCCGGTTTTCGAGAAGACGATCCGAATATGCTCTTCAGAGACTCGGCCACGCAAGCTCACGATTTATTCTTCAGAGGTCCCATCCATCCGTATTTCGAAAACACGTCGATGACCGTCAGTATGTATTTAATGCCCTTGTTCCGGTTCGAACGTGATTTCATGTTGACCAGATCAGCCGACCAGATCTGATCCAGACCTGTCACGAACTCCCTTCTCCTTCGAAATTTACACGTGACGGGCTTGTGTAGTTCGTTCGCCAATGCATTCATTAATAATGTTTTCTGGACATTTTTTGATGACCCCATCCCAATCGACATTTATTACCGATCACTTTACCAACCAACAAACGTTCGAGTCTGTCTCTCCTAGTAGGATTCGATATATTTTTCAACGTCATCAACATGTTTTTATCGCAGACTCGATTACGATTCTCCACGTCGGGATGTTTAGCGTAGCACAGATCGTGAGCGTAAGCGGCCGAATCCACCCTACTGATGGGCTTGCTCCAAAAATTTAGGTGTCAGATCTCGATTCAGTCTCTTATTTAATTTCGTGACGGGTCCTGTGAACTGATGTCCTGGCAGATGCATTTTGACGGGTAGATTTAATCAATTTATTTGTCAGACCGGCACTGCATTTGACGAATTGTGTCTTGGTCAAACCGCACACTTTACACGTTCCACGAAGCATGGGACTTTTATTTTTTGTCAGTACTTTTTTAACGTTAACTGTATCGGTAACTCTCTTGCATTTGACATAATACATTTTGTTTTTGTTTTTTGTATATATATTTTCATTATTTTTTTTTTAATTTATATATATTTTTTTTTCTTTTATATATATACATTTTTTTCAATCGTTTGCTTCTGGAATCTTTTTGGGATCCATTAATTTACGAAACGATTGTCTCGCTTCTTCCCTACGTTTTTCCATGAGATAATCCTTCAATTCGTCCTTAATTATCTGACGACTCTTGACTCTTATCTTCGCTTTCATGATTCATATTTTTGTTTTTCGTTCAATATGTCGACATATTCGCCGTCTGAAATCCTACCGTCTTTCATTTCCATAGAGATCTTATCCAACAGGGTGTCGATCTTTGCGTCGGCCAAAACGCTGATGTTTTCGTGCTTCTTTGCCTTCTCAGATAATTTCTTAGAGAGAAATTTTCCAATCGTACTGATGAATCTGGCAGTCAAAGCCAATCCTTCTATGGCCAATACGACTGGAAGAGCAGCGACGGTGGTCGACAATAGACTGATTCCGACAACGTTCAAACCCATAGAGACTGTGATGAGGGTCAAATGCACACCACTCACAAATTTCTCTAATCTCGTATATTTCTTATTGGGCGAACGACGAGAATCTCTCTATTACATCAGATACGATTGAATTTTATTAATCTGTTCGATTCGATACCTCTGCGCCATGTCATCACTACTTTCTGGTGGTAGAGGAGCTGCCATGGGCTCCACCTTCTCTAACAATGGATAGATGTTTTTACTTCGAAGTTCCATTTTCATTTTATTTTTATTTATTTATATCTATTATTTTTTTTGTATATTTTTTATTTTTACCCCTATTATTTAACGAAAACATTTTTTTAATGTTTACTTCCCTTAAACAAGGAATTCATAAAAAACGAGATTCCTGTTGGAAAATATGTGGTCTCTCCTTTCCAACAAATATTCAAAAACGCATCTGCTGTCTTCGTTGGGTAGACCTCGATGTGCTAACTTCAACTCTTCCGATTTAGTGGGCTTGCGTTTTCTGACGCCAAACACTAACTGATTCCAACATTCGATCACGTCGTTGCGTCAGATGTATGCCAATGCACGCATGAAATACATAGTGCTGATGTCTTCCCTTTCCATCGTGAGACACGAATGATCAATGCGATTAAATTTTCTCTCCTCTCGACAACTGAGACAACTTTCGCGCATGACGCGAGGATATTGTTCTTTCACACAGATTATGTAAGCTCTGCACAACGCCCTTCGAAGAAACCAAGCTCTCAATTCCATGGAATTGTTCGTCATCATTTTTATTATTATATAAAAATGTGCTATTCTTATTATTTATTTATTCGTGTTGCTATTGTTCATACTCCAATAAAGATTATAGAAATTGCATTCAATTCTTATAATTACATTCCGTAACTGTTTAAACTACTTTTTACCAAACAACAAAGCAGAAAGACGAAATAAAACATGTACAAACGAACGAGGCGAAAAAACACCCTCACACAAAAGACAAAGCGCACAACTCTGAGTTGAGCGCCGGTTTTCGGCATTGACCCAAATTTGTCAAATTGTCGTCTTTCGCAACGAAACTTGGAATGTTCAAAACAATTTATTTAACATATCAGTAAACTATAATCACCCATGAAACGACAACAAGTTCAAGAATAAAATCACTGAAATAATTTCACTCTGTCGATTGACATTTCTTGTAAGTTGTTGTAAATTTCCTTATTTCGTGTTGCTATTGTTAATGCTGCTGCTTTCGAAGTTGGGAAGCGTGAAACTGAAATTGAAACTGCAGTTTTCAAATTAAAATGCAAGTAGATTTCATAATATTTGAAATGAGGCTACTGTCAACCAGAGAGGTAAGTGGATTATTAGTGTTATGTGATGGTGTGGATGAAGTTTGAGCAGGCCTGTTCGTGGAAAGTACTGTTGCTGACTGATTGATCTCGGACTCAGTGCTGTCTTCCAATTGAGACTGGACATGAATGTCATCACCAGCATCAGAAGGTATATGAATCACATCTGTAGCACTTGCATTCACAAGAGATTTCGAAAAAGTTGCACTCAGGGACATTTTTTGGTTTGACGAACACTGGCGATTGTAGCTACGAACGGATGCCTCGTTCTTGTGGCCTGTCATGAACATTATGTCACGGAGTTCAAAGCCAGCATCAATTAGTGCGTGTATGACTGTTGCTCTCAAGCAATGCGCAGTGTATATTTTTGAACATTTAACATTTTTGGAAATATCGGACATGAAATTAACAAATGTACGTTTCGCCAATGGTTGGTTTGTGTACCATACTGCTACATCAGCTGGGGATAGCAAAGCATCTTTATTGCATTTATTAAAAAGTGAAGTTGCAGAAGGGTCTGTTCTACCGATAAATGTTTTGAGTGCCAAAAGAGGACAATGTTCATCACTCGATGCATACATTCGCTTATCGGGTTGAGCTTCATTACTGCCAATTTCACCCTGTTTGTTTTTTTTTCTAGAGTCTCATGGTTTAATGTCACATATTCAAGGCCCTTATCATCTTTACACAACATGAATGAATCTTTTTTCAATTGATGATGGAATTCTAGGCCACGTGTAACAAAGTGAATTGCAATCAAGAACCAAACGCGCAACCGTAGATGAATTTGGTGAATTGGTCGTTAGGTAGTTGTTAATGAGTTTCAAGTCTGCTGTTTCAATAATGTCCTTATGTTTTGCTGGTCTAGAAAGACCTGTTTGTAACATTTCTTTCAGTTTTAAATTTAAAATTTTATTACATGGCTTGAACTCGACATCTCGTACTACAGTACGTGGAGAGTGGACTGTAAGTAAATCACCCATGGAGTGGGGTTATCACCCAAGCTATAACTTTCAAATTTTGTTCATATCGACAAAAAACACAAGCAATGTTTCAGCCAATGGACCTCCGGGTTTAACCCGGAGGTCCATTGGCTGAAACATTGCTGGTGCTGGCTGTGCTTTGCAACAAATTCGCAATTATTGCTTGTGTGGAATCTCCACTCTGCGGGTGATTTAGTGATAATACATTCTCCACATACTGTATATCCATATTCCTTCCAATATCACATAAATGACGGTTCAGTGCTGCTCTTATATTTTTCAGAGTGTTTTCATGATATTCGTTTGCAAGGGCAGGTGGTAAATTTTCAGCCTTTTTTTTGGATGTTCTGGGGCCTTGTTTCTCCGTAGAATTGCCTCATCTTTTCATTTAATTCTTCCTTGGAAATTAATGAAAAGTTTACAATTTCCCCATCTGTTTCTGAGCACCAGTCTAAAATAAGAAACAATAAATACTACACGTAATGAGTGCAACAAGTTCATTAACGAGAAGTACACATGTACTTACATTTAATGTGATTTGATACACATGTTCATACAATTTTTCAATTTTACAGTAAAAAAGCTCAAGAAGCGCTTATCAATTTTCAGCGTGTTACTGCACTGTAACAGGTACAACATAAGCTGCAAATTGGCATGTGTAAATCGCATGTGACTGATACATGTACATGTATTTATGAAAGCTATCATTCATTTCATTTTGGCTGAGTCGGTCAAAAGTGAAATATTATCAGACTTTCATGAACACATGTACATGTACATGTACCTTTCGAGATTAACACTCATTTCATATCCTTTAAATACTTGTTTCTCCATGTCGAATGTAGTATATTTTAAAATAAAATATTGTCCTGTCAGACATGTAATGATGTCATGGAAAATCCCCCTGCATTTCATGTACACGTATACACAAAAATCACATTATTATACTTCCATGTAATGAATTTTTATTTTTCTCCATTTTGCCCTCAAAACATAGCTCATGACATCTCGTTAGAATGAGCTCATTCTGCTCATTCCAAAAAGGAGTTATAAGATATGTTTTGAGAGCCAAAATAACTCTTTCTATTTATTTAGCAATTTGCTTTCAAAACATACATGTATCTTATGACCCCTTATAATAAGTTATTGGAACAATTTATACAATGTGATTTCGCATGTAATATTGTTATGACAGGTAGTCATGGAAAATCCACACAACACTATACACACAAAAAATCACATCATAATCCTATTTTTTTTTCAATAAACTGCATCATAATAATTGTACATTTTATATTTTTCCTACGTTTGATTTTAAAACACAGCTTATGACCCCTCGCGGGAACGGATTTATCAAGCAGTCAAGCTCATTCTAAAAATGACGTATAAGCTACATTTTGAGTGTAAAAAAAAACAACATTCTATTTATTCATTAATTTGCAGTCTAAATATAGATTACATGTATAACCCTTCATTGGACCCAGCTTTATAGCATGATATGCTGATGGGATGCGATACGCATGTGAACTCCTTATTTCCAGACTTGGAATTCAACCCAGTGCTATACATAAAAAAATCACATCGTAATTGTAAAAAATGTCCAATTCAATGTACATGCATATCATATCATAATTGTAATTTTTTTCCATTTTCCATCTTTGCTTTCAAAACTTAACTATGACCCTCATTGCAAGGAAAAGAAGTAATGAGCGATATATTGCGAGCAAATAAATCCTCTCTTATATATTTTGCGATTTGCTTTCAGAACATTCCGTAAGACTCCTTATTAGAACGAGCTCATAATTACTCGTATATGGGGCTCGAAATGTACGCCTGTTCACCTGTCATCGACTGTCAAAAATTTGGTGGTCAGTGGATACAGGTAAACAAAAGTCGTACCCTCACATACGAAAGGTCAGTTGTTAACCCTTCACCAAATGAATCCGACAAATCCGCCCACGTGATATACACAAATTGCCATTCTATTTTTTTTTTTTTTATAAATGGCATCATACCTGTGCTTCTTTGCTGAGGTAAGCAGGTTCTGTTTTACTTGTAAAAATTTAAAATGACCTGGTCACAAAGGCCTGGAGGGGACGTCCTCTAAAATGGTCATCTGGGTATAATCAATTGCCTAACTTGGCTTTTGACCCTTATTTGGGTCATAATTAGCTACAGCTGCAGAAAGTGACCTTAAACACAAATAAATGAATAAATAGTTTGGTATTCTGGAAACAATAAAAATACATACCTTGGAACATTTTAACTCCCCATCTTGCATTTCTTTTGGTGGATTGTGTTCTGTTGTATTTTTTCTAAACCACTCAAATCATTTTCAGTCATTTTTCTGAAACGTGTTTTGTTCGTCTTTTGATCAGTATTTGGTGTAAAGCCTGTTGTATTGGGGGGGTACCAGTAATTCTTGAAGTTTTGAATTGTCACTATCACTTATATTGGAGTTATCATTAGTGTTACATGTAGTATCACAATAATCTGTGATAGTATCATTGCCACCAGCGGCGTTAACATTTTCCAAAGCTCACGGTCTCATGCATTTCACTTGTTGTTTCAAGCGTTTCGAAATTGCTAACAGGTGAGTTTATTCTCTGCTCGTCATTGTCATGATTCACATTCTCACCAACTGCCACTGTTGCCATTAGAATGTCGTCTTCGTCAAACAACAAAAATTCGTCTTCGAGCCCAAGATTAATTGAAAAGTTTGCCTGTTAAATTTCATCATCACTTTCCATTGTCATTATTTTTGCGGCGAGTTGTACGTTTTACCTTTAATCGACACCAGTGCGCTCATCGAGAGCGAGCAGACGTAAATATCGCCGGTAAAAGTACTGCACGTGCGACAATTCTTTAAACGTGCTTGAATTGATTTTTTAGCGATTTTCAATTTTAGGGAGAATAAAAAACAAGATAACGACTTTTCAGTCTTAAATTCTTTATTTGTTTTGAGAGCGATTTTGATGTGGCTCTTGTCAGTGTTGATTGTTTTGTTGTGGGCGTGGAAGACTGATGCGTAAGGTATGATTGACATCTGATCACCTTTCCCCACGAATCGTCATTTGCCGTTGTTGAAAATCATTCGGCTTTCAGTCGTTGGAATCAAGAACTAGCGCAGGCCTTTGTTCCGTCTAAATGATATTCCAAACGCAAACAAGCTTTAATTTTCACAACTTTAGAAACGGAAATGAGTATTTTAATAACGTTGTTTATGCCACGGTTGGGAAATGTCAGCAAAGAAACAGCAACGGAGTTGATCACTGCGAGAGGCGCCAGAAGTTAAAAACCCGCCCAAACACCACCCGAATTACATTCTGTCAACTGCGTTCTTCTATAAATGCGGGTCAAAGCACAGTTACTGGAAGTTGTGGATACAACCACTTTTTTCATTTATAACAATGAAAGCACCACGTCAGTCCTGACCCCGAGTTACACATACAGTACTAGTAGTCTATATAAAAAAGACAAGTAATGAAAGCCTATTTTGCCCTGACCGATACCCCCTTCCCAGTTCATTTGTGAATTCGTTAATTGAACGAAGATTCATCAACACAGTTTTCTTGTACAGCTATCCACCAGGTATTTAACTTCATGTTTATCATAAATTAAGAATCAAATCATCATACTACGGCTTCTTTATTTGATAAAAAAAACTCTCCGTTCGACTTTTTTGCCCGCGACTCGACGCCATTAGAACAACAATGATGACGTAACGTTTCTAATGTCTAAAAATACCGTCTAAAAATGATTGCGGAATACTGAAACGGATCAAGTTCTTGTCATCTGCTTTATAGTGATAGTCGGTGAATTTTTAGACGACAGTCGTATGTTTTATGCTATTTATGATAAGAAAAAGGAAGTACTTAGAAGTTGGACATGTTGGCAGCAGTATCTGCGTGTGCGGAAAATGTGCAGCTAATGCTACGGTTAGTTCAAAGGGAAAAATTAAATAAAGTCTAGGCCTACCCCCATTTATACACCTCATTAGTGTTGCTTATTTCGTTCTCTCAGGTTATTTGACTTTGGAAATGCGCCGCAATCTAGGGGTGGCGCCCAACATTCCCCCGATGTAGGCGTATGACCCCCCCCCACCCACCCGGGGGAGGGGGTCTAGACAATTTATTTATTTATTTATTGGTGTTTAAGGTCACATATTTTTTAACAATGGCTAATCATGCCCACAACATGAATATCAACTCAACACCAGGGGTGAGCGTTAATAAGCCATTTTGCCCATTTTAGAGAGGGTTTACACCTCCCATGAATTGGTGACTGGGTCTTATTTTACCAGTAAAACGGAGCCTGTTTAACGCAGTGAATAGGCACTGCTTTACTTCCCAGGGTTCCCGCGGGCAGGGGTCTGGAAATCCCCGGGCCGATCATGGTTTGGCCAGATGTGTATAATTTCTGTTTTAATTGGGAAAAAGTCACAATAGGCTTATCCATGAATATAGAGGCAAGAAAGCCAGTAACTGCGAGCAGCCAAGTTAACATAAACTACAGACTCTGAGGATATCTTCCAATAATATAACAATACCATGAGTTTGGAGGGCCTTGCGATTTATTACCGGCCCGAGAGGGATGAATAAAAGCCCGAGGGTTTATTACCGGCCCGAGAGACGAGGGTCGTTAATTAATAAGGCAGAGGGCTGTTGATCTTCATCCACCAAGCGCCGCATCTGAAAGTCTGCGCCTATAAGCCCCCCCCCCCCCCCCCTCCCATTCACCAGCTTCTAATTTTACGTTTAACTCATCATGCAAGTAACAGGTAATTGTTGATGTAGCCAGTTCAAGTTTGGCAATTGAGGAGGAAGAACGTTTGCAGCAGCAAGTAGAAGTGGTCAAGGGGAACGGCGTTCCCCCAAAAGCATCACTGCCCTTGCCTCCCCACCGACTCCCAAAGGCACGCACAAATGCTCACAGTGGGTTTTCTAGAAAGGTTTTTCTTTTTTTTTTTAAAAAAAAATGTCTCCGGGAAAGATTGTTTGTCGAGACCCCGAGATATCTTAATGGGCCAAGTGCTTCGTCTGAATAATATGTGCCTACAATAAGACTCGCCGCTCCCAACCCATTCACCCTCCCCCCGCCAATACATATTCCTTTCAAAGCTTCTTGCATTTTCAACTTCTGACAACAAGGTAGCGCTGTCTCAAATTAACCACCAGTTTTTTTTTTATTAAAGTTCGGACAAGTTGGTTGTGCCTTGACAATAAATAGAACTCGAGGACAGGGGTGCAACAATTGTTTTGCAGGGAAGACTCTTACATTATAGCCCACATCCATTATTCTTCTGTTCTGTCGTCTGCAGCACAAGAACAACGCAGTTTCGCTTTCCGGGTTAACTTTTCGCTTTCCGGGTTAACTTTTGTACAGCCTAGCAACGAAATGTCACGCCATCATTGTTGTTCTAATGGCGTCGAGTCGCGGGCAAAAAAGTCGAAGGGAGAGTTTTTTTATCAAATAAAGAAGCCGTAGTATGATGATCTGATTATTAATTTATGATAAACATGAAGTTAAATACCTGGTGGATAGCTGTACAAGAAAACTGTGTTGATGAATCTTTGTTCAATGAACGAATTCACAAACGAACTGGGAAGGGGGTATCGGTTAGTGCAAAATAGGCTTTCATTACTTGTCTATTATTATATAGACTACTGATGAGTAACACGGGGTCAGCACTGACATGGTGCTTTCATTGTTATCAGTGAAAAAAGTGGTTGTATCAACAACTTCCAGTAACTGTGGTCAAAGTTCGACCAAATGTATTCATTGGAAAACGAATTACATTTGGTCATGACGTTTTCATCCAGCTGACCAATGGGAATTGAGTATTTGGACCCAAAACGTATAACTACATTAAAATGTAATTATTATATTGTAACCCGGCGAAACGTCGTATACTCGTATACTGAGCGCTACCATCGACGTAACTTCCCGAGATCACACTGACATTCACTAAAATGCTATTGACCGTGAGAATGTCGACCATATTTTCGGACGCGGCGTGTCCTCGATATATCTTTCGATCGAATCCCAACATCTTACCGATCGAATCTTCCACACTAAAATCCACTTGAAAATTATCTCCCAAGTCTAATATCATCTGTAGAGTACTCGTGTTGGGAGCGAGTCTTATCATCTTGCTTCCATGACAGTCGGTCTTCAGTCTCGTCTCGATGTGACGGTTCAGATCGTCTATGTCGTAACTCCCTTTAGGAATTCGAATCTCGAACCAATCCACTCCGTTGGAATAATTGAACATGTTATTCTTTTTGGAGACGTTGGGAAACGAATAGTAAGTCTCGAGATTAACCAACGCCATCTCGTATCTCTTTTCCTTCTTCAATTCGATGGAAGGTTCGAATTTGGTCATGAATCGAGTCGTGTCGTGACTCACTATGACTTAAAAGGATTGCTTCGCAGCCGTTTTCTCAGCTATCTGTTCTAATAGGTGATGGATGATCTGACATTTTTTTTTTATTATTATTATTTATATATTTTTTTTATATTTTATCGATATATTTTTTATTTTCTTATTATTATTGGGATTATAAAAAAAAATCGTCGAATCCGCTTCGATATTTTCCGTTGTTAAATTCGCTAGTCAAATCGATCACAACGAAATTGTGAAGTCCTTTTTCCCACACCTTCTTACAGAATCTCCTGAATTCTTCCCTGCTCATGTCGTTGGTCATGTGATCTCCATAGATGTGATTGAGATTCTTGAGATCCTGGCGAAAGAGACACAAAAAATTATCATTTTCCCTTATCGTCTGTCTGGGCAGTCGAAAATAATTCGGAGACAGATAGAAACAATCTACGTTGCTGTGACGTCCTCGAACGTAATACGATTCACATCGACTCTGTCTCTCCAACAGCAGATCGTCGAAGATCATGAGATCCTTATTCTCCGACTTCAGCTGTCTGGAATCGGGAACATCGTCGGCATTCTCGTAAAACAGACATTCCACGTTTGGACACTTGACATTTCTCTTAGTCAGTTCTCTCGCTGTCCCTTCCAATATATTCGATGTCTCGTGTCCTTCGAATTTGTCTCGATTGTCGAAGATTCTCGACATGACGTCCTTGGGCATTTTGCGTATTATGCACTCTCGAAGAAATCTATATTCCGGTTGAAAGAGACTCTTGCCAAAAACGAATAATCTGTCATAATCCAACCAACCGGGTCACAACAATAGATTCATGAAGAGATTGGTATTTCCGCAATTCGATTTTCCCACCATCATACCTTTTATGCTCTTGGGAAAGAACTCGTCATTCGACCTCTTGGTCATCGCGTCATTCCAAGACATGTCTTTGATGTCCATTTTTTTCTCCGGTTTTTTTTTTATGTTTTGAATTATGTTTGTTTTTTTTCTAGTTTTTTTTCTATTTTAATTTCTATTTTTTATGTATATATAAAAAAAGTTTTTGTTTATTTATTATTTATAAATCACTTTCAATCCCGATCCTTTCGTCATTTTAGCTAATTCTTGTATCGGTAGGACATCATCATAGAAGTCTCTCCAACGTTTCGGTTCGATAGTCGATCACTTGGTAGGTTGGGGAGTTATCAATTTATTAATCAATGCGTCGGCACCTCCCTTGCCAGCTTCCGAAGCTATTCTACCGCTCGTTTCGATCGCAGAATTCTTACTCGCATCGACCGGGGTCTTCTTTCCGATTTTGAGAGCACTCGACGCGATCTGTTTTGCAGCGTCGCCAGTGAATTTACGAGTTAAAAATCGCATCATTGAATCCACAATGCCCGGTCCGCCGTAAACGTAAGATCTAGCATATCCTCTGTTATTTATCACCAACATTTTTATTATTATTATTATTTTTTTTTTCAATATATATATATATATTTTTTTTTATTTACTTAATATTTTTGTTTTTTCTTTTCTCTTACTATTTTATTATTTCAAACAATTCATCAACTTTTGATAATCCTTCTCAGTCAAGACCTTCTGCCTCAACAATTCGTTGCACACACTCACTATCTCGATATCCACTCCGGTGTTACCGGCCTCTCTGCTAGCCATCATCAATCTCAATCTCCCCAACAAGGCATTGGTATCGCGCGGAAGAAATATCATGTTGGTCGTCATTCCCTTTCCAGTTGTTGATTTCACGAAATACTTGTTCGCCTTCCACCACGTTCTTCCACTTGTAACCTCTCCTATCCGTAGGTCTCGTCTCTTTGGGATTGTTGTTCTTCTTCATGGCGTGAGTCTGAACCAGAATGTCTCCGTAATTTTTGTAATCCACCTCGGTGTAATCGTCGGGTCTCTAGTGAGCGAGCAAAGTATGCAATCCGTCGGTCTTTTCATAACTGTTTCCTGCCTCTCTGCTACCCATCAACAATCTCAATCTCCGCAACAAGGCATCGGTATCGCGCGGAAGAAATATCATGTTGGTCATCATTCCCTTTCCAGTCGCCGATTTTACGATATAATTGTTCGCCTTCCACCACGTTCTTCCACTTGTAACCTCTCCTATCCGTAGGTCTCATCTCTTTCGGATTGTTGTTCTTCTTCATGGCGTGAGTCTGAACCAGAATGTCTCCGTAATTTTTGTAATCCATCTCGGTGTAATCGTCGGGTCTCTAGTGAGCGAGCAAAGTATGCAATCCATCGGTCATTTCATAACTGCTCAGACCGATAATCAAATAGCGACCTTCAAGCAATACTTTCGTGTCACCCACGAAAGTTTTATCGCGATAGTCACGAAATTCGTACGTCGGATCTTTCACGATTCCACTGCCATCTTTATAATTGATGCTAAAAATGCTCGAAGCGTCGCTACTAACGATGATACTTGCATCGGTCTCAATTCTTTCTGGAGTGTATTCGGACAAACTTCTCAGCGTAAAACTACCGACGCTACTCAGATCGGTCTCGATTCTCACCAGAGTGTAACCGGACGGAGTTCTCAGAGAACCTTCTTTTAGGGGGTCTCAATTCCTCGACGATCTCTTTCCTGGCTCGTTCCTGAACCTCGGTGACGGGTCTGAACAACTTGGTCACCTCTCATCTCAGTCCCATCTCTCCCAATCGCCTGGCCCAATCCTGCGCTTGAATATTCTGCTTACTTCGTATTAATTTTCGAACCTGATCATCCCTTCACGTCGAATCTCCGATGTGTAGAAACATTGTTTTTATTTATTATTATTTTTTTTTCTTTCTTTCTTTAAAAAAAACATTTATTTTTTTTTTTGTATTCTTATTTTTTGGAATGTTGTTTTATTTATATATATATATCTTTTGTATTCTTATTTTTTTTAATGTTGTTTATATATATATTTTAAAAGACAATTTTGTATCATCCGTCTCAGAATTCATAATATCTACATAATCGCGCACCGGGGCGGGCCCTCCTCATGCGTTTAGACTCCACGAGCTATCTCCCTCCTTGCCAAAAACCTCTCTACATTATTGCTGGCTGGTTTGGGCCCACCGATAAATTCACCGCTCGATTCGGACTCTTTTTTCCGCGGGAATCAACGTAAGACCGCTTGTCTTCCATCCGCACCAGTAGTGTCTGTTTGGTGGTATTCTGTCGAAAAAAAATCACCTAAAATGGCGGGTCCGTGTTACCTCAGCGAAAATTTGAGTGTTTTCCCGAGGACGGTCGTTATTAGATTTCTCAAGCCCACCAAAAAGTGAATTTTTAAGAGAGGATATTTTTATAGTTGTTAAAATTCCGTCGAAATTTTAGTCTGACCCACGTTAAGCCGTTAGAGAAATCGACGTCGAACGCACGACACCTCGTCTACAGCCACCACTGTAAGAACCGGGAAAAAGTCACGATGTGAACGCAAGTGTGTTGCATCGAAAAAGTCCACACAATTCGATCGTGATGAACGCAATTTGTTCGAAAAAACTAAGTTTTTGGTGAGACACAATCTGTGCCAAATATTTGGTGGGCTCATACTCTCCATTTCACACTACTAGTACTACATAGAATCGAAGAGTAAATTACCAGTGGGATTTAGAATGTGACAGTGTGGCACGGCTAGTATTCCATCGTCCACCAATCACTTCGATTAGAGATTGACCTTGAAATTTGGTCATGATTCATCGTAGTGGCACTTCAAACCGATAGGGATGGGTATCAAGAGAAAAATCCTCCCCTGTTCGATCATTGTCACTTGAGAAACATGCAGGTATTTCTAAACGCCACGAGATATCTAGCCATCGATTATAACACCTCTTTCGATAAGAACGATTTCTGCAGACAAAATGGCGACGCCACCGATTTCAGAAAGAAATATCATCGACTGGACGAATTGATGTATCCCCTGTTCATATTCGATGTTAGTAAACACAGTGAGCGACTCAAGAGTAGCATCTTACACATTCAAATCAAGATGCAATTCGACAGGAATGTTCCGAAGAGAACCGAGGCTTTCGCCCTTGTCCTGTCGGATAGAGAGTTAGAATTTGAATCGGGCGGACAAAAAATGTTCATCGTTCGATAAAAATAAAAAAAAACATAATAATAATTAAAAAAAAATTAAAATACCTCAAAAAAGTAATAAATAAAATAAAATAAAAAAAAATATAATTGGATTTTTTGAGAAATTGAATATTCAATTTCTCAAAATCCAATTATATTTTTTATTTTTATTTTGAGTTGTCTCTCATACATCACAAGAGTGATTATTTCAATTTATTTTTTGTTTGTTTTCACTGTTTGTTAAGAGGATCGAGTTCGATTAACACGAACAAGAGACGGAAGTGGTGGCTTCGAGATTATTGGTTTTTGTTTTGACATTGATCCTATCCCCTATCTGCACCTTGAGAGGCCTATCGAAGACGCTGGTGTTCGAGTATTGATCCTTCATCTTTTCGACGCTGTACCTCTTATCGGTTTTGACACCGTTCACCACGAGATTGATGACCGCTCTATTGCTCAAGTCCGTAGATGTCAGACACATTCGAATAATCTCACCTCTCACCGGCATGGGATATCCTATCAGACAGTGTAGCGGTCCGTGAACTTCGTTTCCGAAGGACCATTCGGCTTTTTCCGCTTCTAACGCACCGCACTCCTCGGCCCAAATGGTGATCAGTTGTCTGGCGTATTTTATCTTTTCTGCGACGGACATCAGAGTGCAGGCATCTGACATGTGCGTGGCATCCAGTACATTTGGGAGTGCATGTCCTCCCACGTCCAACTTGCCTTCCATGATATCACCTTTTCTCCAGACCATATTTTCGTTCAAGTACTGACTGCTGACTGTGCTGGAAGCGCATTCCGGTTCGTCATCGAGACTGAATAGATTGTAACCAGCCATGTTGATGCCAGCCTCCATGGTTTCTCTGGATTTTTTTTTGTTCAGATACAATTCGTCGACTTGTGAATCCTGAAGGACAGAATCCACATAGCCTTTGTTGACCGCCGTCGAGTCTTCATCCGTATCGTTGATCTGGGATAGATTCAATATCTTGTTGAATCCCGCATCCAGATCCGATTTTATTTCTAGCTCGTCGACGTTATTCTTTCTCAGTTCCAAGTCTACGAAATGTTTGGTCGCTGCATCGTTAGGATTCGTGGGAACGGGCACGTTGGCTATCATTTTAGAATTCTCATTCAATTCAGACCGCATCACTTTAAGAACGTAGTGATCTCTCAGATGTTTACTGAATCTCCAGTGAGCGTCGTCCGCATATCTTTTAGTGGCGCCATCGGTCGAATCTCTAGGATCCCCTACATTTACTACTCGTTTAGATTTCAAATCGAGATCGTCCGTCATGTCTTTATTCAAGTAATTATCTCTCATCATCTGCTGGAAATTTTCGTCTCCTCTATCGACGTATTTTTTTAGTCGAGGCATCTGACAGATCGATCAGTTCGGGAAGATTGTAGATTTTCTTATTGTTTAAGTTTAAAGGTTCTTCTCGAGGTTCGTATCTCCGGACGTATCCATCGTCACAGTTGCAATGTCATCACCACCACCAAGAACTTCAACCGTTCTTCTTTTCTTTCTGGGGGAACCTTCATTATCGTCAGCGCGACCAAATTTATCAACTGTCATGTTTGTTTTGTTTTGTTTTGTTATTATTATTTCATTTTTTTTTTTTTTTTATTTTAATTACAACTTTATTTTTTTTCTTTTATATTCTTTATTTATATATCTATATACAACAATGTTTTTTTCTTTCTCCTCCTTTAATGTAAATCGTTGAGAATATCCTGAAAGTGATCTCCTTCCGACCATCTCTTCAGAACGTAGAGGCATAGGTGACTGCAAAACACTCGATCCGGCACTTGCACTCATTCGGTATTATAAACAACTGGTGTTAAATAGTTCCTTATTTCTATCAGTGGTGAGATTCCGTAGCTATCGAAATACTAATTTTTATTCCAATTTGAAAACCATGCGACCCAATGCGTACCCTCACCTCCGATATCATCCAGATTTAAAATTCCACATTCCGAATCATCGTCTTTTATCTCGGTAATGCATCTCTAGAAAACACACCTCGAAAATGTTTAATTTTTAAATCTTTCAACAGATCAATGTTGGATAGTTGTTGGTTGGGTAAGATAACACCTTCTATGGATATGTGTTTTACTTTCTTATTCATAAATATATTTTTTTGTTTTTTTTTATTATTTTTTTTATTATTTTTTATAATTTATAACTCGCGTGTTTTTTTTTTAAACTTACAACATTTCGATGTCCTCAGTCATACTGCATTCATCCTCTCGAATTTGTTGCTGAAATATCTCGGAACAATGTCCGAGTGCGAAAGTGTGTATTTTATTCTCACATATAATTCTCTTATCGCCGTCACTCATCAACACAATCTTATTGATTTCTTTAGTGTACATCTGATGTTCTTCGCTATGAATCGCAGTCACATTTTTTATACACTGTCGAACCTTCGAAAAGACACTCTTTATACTCGTCGAAAGTGATGTTTTTATTTGTCACACACACTTGAACGCCTTTACATCTCTTGATCTCTTCACCGTCGAAGAGATAAGCGTACAATTGTGGTCTCAAACCCACGAATTCGGTAATCTGTCTTCCACCACTCTCGTCTTTGAATTTACCCAACACCTTATTATTAACATCCATTGGAATCTTAGATGGGTGATCGTCGGGGTAATTACTCATGTTGAACCATTCGTTCACGTCTGACACTATGTCCTCGTAGACGTCTCTAGTCTCTATCTCGTAAGCCAGACTGTCCTTGTTGGTGAACAATAGTTTGGCTTTCGAATCGAATTTGATTTTGATGTAATCATAGTGAAACTTATACATCAACTGCCTGCTGATGTCTAAGATGATCGATCCAAGATAACACGGTTTGTCAAATTTCAGATGCGTCTTTTGTCTTTTGCATGTGTACATCCACTCGATTTTCGTCAAATTTGATTCTATGTTTATAATTGGGTTTCGCGATTAATTTTCTAGACTTCTCTTCAGACGTGACGAGTTGAACGTTGGTTCTATTCCTAATGTTTTCCATAGATTTTCGTACACACAATTGTTTATGAGTTTGAAGAAATCTTTTTTGAATTCACCCTCGGCCTGCATTCTTAAATTCGTGTTGAGATCGATGTATTTTTTCATCCAAGGCTCCTCGTCGAATCGAATGATTCGATACACATCGATTAATCTCATCCCACGATCGATGTAACATTTCCGATTTTCGCAATAGACCATGTACTTGCGTTTGTGATTTAAATTAGGAATGAGTTTTTCGATGCTGTTCACTTTCATTCGTTCATGAGCCAGCGAATAATCGTTGTGCAGATCGTGTAACGTTTCCGGATAGTCGAAATCAACATCTAGAATACAAGGATAATGTCTCCAATTTTGTTTTGACCCATTTGAAATTTCCGCTTGGTAAAGGAAGACTCATGGCCCACCCATACAAATTATTAGCATCCCAATACTCTATGTATTTACTCGGCTTTTCCGAATCGAAATCTTTTCCCATGTGAGAATTATTGGCTTTAGCATATCTGGGGGAAATCATTGAGGCGTCACCCCTCGCAACGTTTTCAAACATGAGCAACATGTCGACGTCCATTAATAATTCCAATCGAACTTTGGTCGTCTTCAAGAGCGCATCCCAGGCAAGCCTGGGAGCCGTTAAATACCAAGCCGGATCTAGTTCATAATGTCGACGACACACTCGTCGAAAATTTTCGGACACATCAGCCAAGAGAAGCACATCGGTTTTCAAATAGAGGTTGTGATAATCTCTCATGGATTTCATGTCGAATAATCTCCACAGTTTTTGCTCGTGTTCGTAATCGTTGTCGGAAATGTGAGACTGGTATAATTTCGAATAAAAAATCTTCTTTAGGAGGTCAAGCAACGTCCTCGAATTTCTCGAGATCACTCATGTAATCGTAAGGGTAGACGCCTTTCCTCAACATGATGTCCACCAATTGTCGTCGATCATCAAAATATTTACTCGTGATTTTAAATTTCTCTATTCAAACTGTCGACTAATTTTTTCAGACTGGCCGACATGAATTTATAACTGTCAATAAAACGTATCTCTTTACGGATGGGACTTGTTGTTTCCACACTCGATCCATCATTCATCTTTGTAATGACTATCTTTTTGCCGAAGACCTTCCATCTAGTGAAGGTAATGTATTTTTCATTGCTTTGCACGATGCAGCTCAACAACTCCTCGCTGACACCCATATTTTTCACGAGCAGGTGACTGACGTAGCTCGAGAGATTGTGAAATATCACCGGGTAGAATTGAGCATCTCGAAATCTAAAATTACATTTGTTGTGAGCAGCACCATGAAACAGACCTGTGTAGTGATCGTGATCTCTAACTTTTTCATTATTATTCGTAGACTCATCATCAAATGGTTGTCTACACATGTGATATTCGGTGGTTTCCTTGTATTCTCGCCATTACTCTGGTGTGGTGAACATGCCTTTGTATTCTTTACATTTGTCATATAATTCTTGAATTTTCGATTCTAACTCTTCAACGAATTTTTTAGCCACGTCGTCGTCATCTGAACATTTACTGTAGATGAATGGACCTAACGATTCTCGATCGTCGAAAGAACATTTCACGTAATAACAATAGCCGGAAGGTACGTGCTATTGACGTTTTTCGGCGTAACTCCTACGCTCGTCGGGCTGGCAAAAATTCATTTTCGTGGTGAAACAATCGGCATAGATGACGAATGGCGGCTCTAATCTTCTTTTGTAGTTGTAAAAGTTCATGTTAGGTTAGGTTCAGGCATTTTGACTGCAACGCTTGGCCTTTCGTTGCAGTATTCCTGATGGTGCGTCAACGATTCTTGACAAGGGAATGAATTCATGCAGTTGAGACAGAAAAAACTCTCGCCATTATGTTTAGTAATCTGCTTTGACAGCAATCAACAGATATTTTTAATCCAGCAATAATGTTAATCGTCATTCTCGGAAATTAATAACAAATTAACAGTCCTTTCTCTCTCTTTACGCGATGTCACTCTGAAAGAATAGACTATTCCTTTTTCACAGTCTTACTCATATCCCAAGACTTTCACGGCCATGGTGGGATTTAGCTTTTAAAAACGCTCGATGTCTTCTAAACGCGTCGGGGAAGGCACTCCCGTCCAGTCGAGATTTTTACAAGTCTTCATGTAATTGGAAACTCTATCATTATGCTCTTTTGCAGGATACAAGGCCGATGCGATCGCCCATTTGAAACACTCGCTATCCTCTCTATTTTGCATGTTAATCACATATTTTTCATAATATAGGAAACAAGGCAATTCTATATAGGAAGACGTTCTCAAAGGATCGTGTCTGTCCACGTGAATCTCGAGATTCAATATCTTCTCGAGCGTCCAACCTCTTCCCTTGTCTTGATAATGAGCCATAGATTCCAAATTCTTGTCTTTCATCACTTCATATACGTCGGCTATTCGACGTCTCTAAATACGGTCTCGGTCTCGATGTTTTCGAAATACTTCCAGCACTCCACCCTTCACCCTTTCCATGAACGATTCAGGATAGAGTTTTGTGAGACAGGGAATCACGTAGAAAGTTTTAAAATATCCTTTAATGGCGACGTCAATGATTTCTCTAATTCTTTGATTACGACTCCCTTTATCGCATTGATAGAGTCCCTTTTTTCTCATCAAGCGCTCTCAAGACTTCATCCACAGTTTTTTTTTCTAACGAATCATCTTGAACTGCATCACTTTTCATTTTTTTTCTTATTCTCATTCTCTTTTGAAACCTGCCGGTCCACTTTTCATTTAACAGTCTTCCTAGTTTCCACAATCGTTTGTTGACGTTGTTTCGTCGTCACTGCTGCATTCTCATTTCTTTTCATGATTCGACTTTTTGCTGCTGTCGTAGATCTTTCGTTCACTTCCTTTCCATAGAGTAAATGATCGATACTTTCCTCTTTTCATGTGTTTAACACTTTTCAAATTCGATAACTGATATACTTTTGCTTGTAATTTCACCAGTTTTTGATCATAGGTCTCCCCATGCACGAGTTCAATCAATTGTCCTTTGGTTTTGTAATGGGTGTAATTTTTAATTCTTAGATTTCTACAGAACTTTTTCAACTCGAATATGGTTGACGAATATAACTTTTCCACGTTAGACGTTTTTGTTTTTGGCATTTTTTTATGTTAAAGCTTCTTATTTAATATATACATTATTTTAGGTTTTTTTTTTTTTTTTAAAAATTGTTTTGTGAATTTTTTAAACTTCTTATTTTAATGTATATATATATAATTTTTTTTTAATGAAAACACCAATTTTTTTTTAACATTCAATTTTTTTTTAACACAAAAAATTGAATTTCACTTCAAACAAATAAATTAAGAGATTAGGCTTTAATGAAAAACACCATTTTTTTTAAAGTGACATTCATTTTTTTTTAACACAAAAAATTAAATTTCACTTAAAAAAAAATAAATTAAGATGATTAGGTGGAGTCCCATCAGTGAAAACGCAAAAACAAGTAATTGTGTACTGTAGAAAACCAGTCCTACCTCGCTTCCCAATTCATTCCAGTGAAAGGTGAATAGAGTTACATGCATGTGAAACGCACACTCACTCTAGATTTTGAAAATATTAAAATATCTTCTTTGTATTTCACTTCATTCAGTAATGAATGTAGACGTTTTAAACGTGGTTATATTTTATAGTGCACAGTACATCAAAGTAAGGAAAAAACATCCAGTTATTTATTATACAAAATGAACAGTCCAGGTTGTGAAAGCAATCATGCTCCATTAATATTTCAATCGAGTGAGTGCACATTCCTCGAGATAAAAAGAAATGAAATGAAAATTTTATTTTTATTTTTTTTTTTTTTGAGTCGTGATTTAAACATCTTTCTTATAATGGACTTCATAATCTCAAATTCGTGACTAAAATATTTGTTTTGAAGCTATTCTGCCCGTGTTGATATAAGAAACGAAATATCAGATTCACTTTCTGAAAAGTTCGTCTTTCTCCAGGGATTAAATTGAATTCGTGAATCAGTTGTTCAGAAATATTGGAATATACGTTATTTCCATAAAACATCGATAAATCATCTGGATTGAAATTTTCTATCTTATCCGACAGGGTCGACAACAAAGCGTCGTGATATTTGTACATTAAATCCAGATCAATTTCGTTTAGTTTTAGAGGTATGACGCTTTTCTCATACTCCTGTGTTAACCCAATAGTTTCCATGTCTGTTAATTCAATGGCGTTGTGAGATTCTAACCTATAAATCTTAGTGTCTAATTTTGAATACCTTTCGACCCTCTTCAATTTTAATACAGATTTTTTTTAGGTATGGAGGATTTCATGACCGATTATTGTTTTTACCATTGTTTTGTTTAATTTTTTTTTAGACAAAATATTAAATTTTATGTTTTTTATTTTTTTAAATGATACTTATTGTTAATTGTAAACATTTCTTTTTATTTTTTCCTTCTTCTTATATATATATATGTAAAAAAATAAAATAATAACTTTTACAATTTTTTTTTCCTTAATGACAAAAACATGCACGTAATAGTCATGCCTACAATTTTTTTTTCTTTTTAAATGGTCATTTTTTTTTTTCATCACTTGTATCACAACTCGTAATAATAAAAATATATTACATACATTTTGTTTGTTTGTTTTGTTTTCAATCGGACTCGCACGCTCGATCTCGAACGATCGAGTTTACCGGACCTATGTCGAATTTGCCGGTTGAGAAGGATTGTTTTCTCCTGCAGGAATCATGGGAATCGACGTTTGAACGCCTGTTCTTTTTCCAACTCGGACTGCAAAGGAACACGTCGATCGTGTCTCCTCGGAATTTTGCCAATGGGAAATCTCGATGGAAATCTTAATGCTAATCGTGTCTCTGGGTCACGGTCACACAGAGACCCCTACTGGAAAAATTCGAAAAATTCACCTCGATTGCAAGTCGATGTTACGTTGTGAAACAGTGACTTTTTCACCGAGGTTTACGTCAAATTTAAGAAAAGGGGTGAATTTGTCAAACCTTTGATTTGGCCCAGAAATGTTAAGTGAATTTTTGAAATTTCATCGAAAGTGGTACAGAAATGTTCAAATTTTAAACATTTTCCAGGAAAAACCAAGGGTTTTCGGGGAAAAATTGAATTATTTTTGGAAAAACCCAACTTTTTCCAAGAAAATCAATTTTTTTTAACGGAAAAATTTGGGTTTTTCTAAAAATAACTCAATTTTTCTGGGCCACGAAATTTCTGGGCCAACAAGATGGAGGTGGCCCAGAACTCTCCATATACCTCTACTGTCAATATCATCTGATGAATTCTCTAGAAGGTGTGTGGTTGCTCATTGTTTGCGGAATTGGGCTTCAAACCGAAAGGCCCACTGTTCGATCCCAGCCCAGTGGTAACCGAAGTTTGTCCTTGGGCAAGGCACTTCATCTCGAATGCGCACATAGAGGCACGGTGGCGCTATGTACTAAAGCACACTACATGTCAATGGTACACTTGTCTTCAATAAATGCTAACCCTGTGTGTGGAGTTAGTACGTTGGGAAGTCTGGCAGTTGCTCTTCGTTGCTCAGAGGTTCTCTTCGGGTACCCCAGCTTCCTCCACCCGTGAAGCTGTCCGCCACGAGGTGACCCTGGCTGTGGAAATTAACGTTATACCAAAATAAATAAATAAATAATTTACTTGAAGAGCTTAAAAGTCTTCTTCAAAAATTAATATGGGCATCAAAAAATAATGTGTCAATGTCAGTTTTATTAAAATTACTCGCATGCAGACTTTATTAGCTATACAGATCATTGGCAGTATAAACCGACCCATCTAATCCGCGGCTCAGAATAATAACATTCTGACGGAGCACATGGGGCGATGTACCCTGCCTGAAACATAGAACGGGCGTGTAACAAATATAATTTTGACACTGCACTCTATCCAAGTTCTGTATAACGAATGTGTCATACATAATATCTGTCGTTATAAATATTATGTTCCGAATGCACTGACTTTCAAATCGTCTTCCTAGTATCCAAGTGTAAAGCATGATGTGGACATCATTATCACCTCACTATGCTGAAACACGTTTAAAGATGCCGTCTGGCCTTTTGTCACTCAAATATATTCAACAGACCTTTCAGCTGCGGAATTATAATTATTCTCTGTGACAGCTCTCACTAATGTCAGGTTGTATGTTTCGAAACTCTGTTCACGTTTACTTCATTCAAATCACACGGAACTTTATTTTTGGACGTCATCCAATCTGTTCAATTAATTTCAAGTGGGATTTATCTCACTTTACTACGTAGAACGTCAAGTCATTTTATGTTTCCCTGCGAAAACCCGGACATAGCTGTATGTACCCCTTCAAGGTAACCAATCACAATATGACACATTGCTTAGCTGTCTGACATACAAGCATATACAGGTCGGCCATATATGGAAGACTTTGACATGGCGGTGTAATGATTACATGGCCCTAAGTGTATAGGCCTATATATCTTTGTTTTTTGGCCTTTGTAAAAAGCCAGATATCTCAAGGCATTTAGATTGGTTTAATTTAACCAAGTCAGTTGTTTTTTTTTCAGATTCACTGAAAAACAAAATAGTATTAGATTGTGCTCGCAACACTGGGGTAATATTTGATTCACGTCTTTCGATGGAAGCAAGCATTGGTGCAGTTTGCAAGCGCTGTTTTATATTGCACATTAGAAATATTGGACATCTTTGACGTTATTTGACTAAAAATCTCTGGAACGACTTGCTGAGGTCTTTATTTCTGCACATTTTGGATTTCTCTTATTCACTGCTTGTTGGTCTATCGCAATCGTTCACCGCAAAGTTGCAAAAATTCAAAACAACGACGCCCGTATTATTACCGGATCCAGAAACTATGATCACATAACCTGTTTGCTTCATAAGTGACATTAGATCCCTGTTCAACAACGTATCACTTTCAAAGTTTTGGTGTTGGTCTTTAAATGCATTTGTGGATCGGCTCCGCAATATCTCCAGAACCTTTTGACTTTTCAATCATCAAAACGGAATCTCCGCTCATCCAAACAGCCTAGGCTCCTTGTTCCTTTTTCCCGTTCTACCTTTGTGAATTCCAATGCCTTTTTCTTCGTAGGTCCACGACACTTGAACTTATTGCCAGCGCCTATCCAGGCTTCCATCAGCTTAGACGACTTTAAAACAAAATCCATGTCCCATTTCTCTCGAGAGGCCTTCGAGGTTTCAGCTACCTAATTTGATCACTTTTTGTTCACTTCAGTGCTTTTAGTTGGGAGCTCAAATATTTATTGCTTTCCATGTCAAGCGTGTTAGAGCACAACCATGTCATTTTACGCTCTATAAAAACTATGTATTATTATTATTATTATTAAGAAAATGTTTGAAATGTGGCTTGTCAAATGAGTCGTATCTTGGCTTCACGGGGCTTTAATGCTACTTCCAAATATCTATTTAGGCCCCACAAAGTAGATTTTCTGTTTCCCCGGCCATTGTTTTGTAAAAATGCACGTGGAAGATGTTTTTTATTCTATTTTTTGTTATTTTTGTACTTATTTCGTTGCCATCAAAAGTTCATGTCATTGGTTTGCTTTATATTTTAGACATCACAATCTACAGAATAGTGGTGGTGCATTTCGTCCCTTGAGTGCAAGATGGCCTGGCAATGCTAAAGCATTGCAAAGCCTTCCACCCAATGAACAAATTTATCAATTTTATTAACTTGGGTAAGATATCAGGCATAAACCATTTAAGTGAATTTTTTTAAAATTCAGCATTGATTATAAACGGAAAGCATGCGGCTTTCAAAAGGACCATGCGGGGGAGGGTCCTAGAGACAGGTTTTAAACAGGCGTCCCACCATGTGGACTTTGGTGTAACTCTGAATAACATTATGCGTATCTTGACATTTGTATCTGTGCAAGTTTTGGCTACCTATGTAAGCAGCCAAGACTTGGTTAGAAACAACTGTAAAACCGCGTGATGGTGAAACTCTACAAAACAGTCCGTTCCTTCAAGGGTCAAAATCACCTCTTATGGAATTGGACAAAAAACATGAAAAAGTAACACGAAATGTCTGTTAGACATCCAACATTGGTTAGCGCTGTGAGTTTGGCGGAGCTGAAAAGCCCGATCTCCATAAAAACAAATTTCGTTCGACACATGCTGAACGATGCCGATGAAACATGTCTATGGCTAATTGGTCAAAACTGTGTGGCGGTGTTGCGTAAAATCACATGACGTCGCCATCAGATCTGTTGCCATAGAGGTACCCAGTATTCAGTATTTTTGGTGTCGAGTGGAGTTTTAGTTCGGTGCCAACATACGTTTTTGGTGCCAAATGAAAGATTCTTGTGTCGAATGGAATCTAATTGTAAACGAGAACAAAGTGACCATGTAATATCATTTGAGTGCAAAAAATGCTCCATCCGCAATGATAGTAGAGATGTCGACTTGTTACACTGCGGGTACAATGCTGTAATTTAGTTTCACCTGGCTCCTTTAAGTATTTCAGATGCACAAAAATGATAAACAAATAGATAATCGAAAAGTAAAATTCTTTACTAGATAATTTTAGGATTATTATTTACTCAATGTTTATTACTTTCCAACGAGTGATTTACTCGGATATCCGGGTTTGATTATAAACGATAACTTCAGAAGTGAATTATGCAGTCAATAATTGTGTCATGTATCCGTGCGCGCAAACGAAGACGCTTTGCCGTGGGTGTAATGCGGAATTCATTGTTTTTTTTTAACCCTTTGCCTAACATGAAAAGCAGACGACACTTGCAAAAAAATTCTTCAATAACTATTATTTTCATTTTTTGTCTCAAAAGCATAGGTTATGACCCCTCATCGGAAGGAGCTCGACGAGCTCCTTCCAATGAGGGGTCATAACCTATATTTTTGAGACAAAAAATGAAAAAAATAATGAAAATTAATTGACGATTTTTGAGAATAGCGCTGGTCGTTACGTTAGGCAAAGGGTTAAATAATATAATTATCATTAATAATGAAAAGTAATAAATAGAGTAATCGCTTGACTGGACTGGTTACGTGAAATAATTCATTCGAGGTGAGGGACTATATTGTAAAACACTCGTGCGCATTCGCGCACTCGTGTTTGTACAACGTTCCTCACCTCTCGTGAATTATTTCAAGTAACCAGTCCAGTCAAGCGATTACTCTCTATTTATTCATTCCAAATAATCTAGTAGCAAATGATTTATTATCTACCAGAAGGATCATAAAAAGGATTAAGTAACAAGATAAAAACGATAAAGTAAAAAAAAAATGTTTTGATAAGAATCAGATTAAATTGATACACTGTTAATTCAGTTCACCCATAACAAAGAGATTTTGCGGCAACTGTTACCTATAGATTACTTGGCAGGCGTGATTTCTGTCTTGTCTGTGTCGTCAGACTGTGATTTTATCGAAAACTGCGCACGCAAATAATAAACAAAGCCTTTGATATCTACCAACAAGGTATTTTGAGTGCCAAATTTGGGTGCCAATTCCTGTAATTTTCTGCCAAAACAGTTTATGTAATTGGCACCACTGGCACTCGACAGCGTGAACACTAGGGTTCAATCCCGGGAACGAGAATTTCCCGGCTCCCGGTTCCGAATCTAGTCACAATACCCGGGAAATCTGTAGAACGGAACCGGAAATCACGCACGGCACTGTTTGTGTGTTTAACTCAAGTTTTCTAAATTGAAAAACTGTGCAATGTAACTTTGTAAGATTTCGTCAGCCCTTACATGCCTGAACGTTTTACAATCCTGCTTTCTAAAGAATCTTTGTCACCAAATCACTGTAGCTCGCAATCAGTTCAGGCGGGCTCCTTTCTGAAAGAGCAAGATCTTCAATTGCTACAAAGTTCAAACTCGTCTTCATTTTTCAGAATCACTAGTATCTTTCATTATTCACTACCTCCTTCAATTTCAATTTTTTTCTCCACTGTCGTCGCCAGTCACATTGTTAAGCAGGGAAGAGGAAGTGATAAAACTAGCGATTCTGAAAATGAAGACGAGTTGGAAGCGGGTTTGAGTTTTGACACTTCTGTTTGGAAAATACCTTTTCCATTTGGAGATGGCAGATTGTCAACAAAATATTTTTAAAATAAATTCGTCTTGTTACTCTTGTAAATTTACTTGATGTTATCCGGGATATTTCCTGGTTCCGAGTGTAATTTCATTTCCGTTCCCGTTACTATAGAAAACCGGGAATATATGAAACCCAAGTGAACACTTGGAGACATCTCTTTTAGACGACTCGGTGTTATCACAGAACATACTTCAACAGATCGGCCTCTTTATAATTGCAGTGCGGTATTCAAACGACACGCATAAATATAGGCGTAAAATCATGTGATGCAGTCCCAACACAATAAACAATACGCAGGAAGTGAGTATCGGTGAACATTGTAGTAGAATTAAATTATTACTGAACCTCTCTATAAACAGACAGTTGAAACGCCCAACTGGAGAGTGTTAAAGGGATTAAGAATGTACCACTCAACAGAATAACAGATGGCACTACCGTCCGTGTTTGAACTTGTGGTGTAAAACCTCCTTGGCATCTTTTGTTTATTTGGGAGAGCTGGTTCTTTAAATAAAAATGGTGTTTTTACTGTTTTTGGACTATAAAATAAAAGTAAAACTGGATGTTTCTTATTTTTTTGTTTAATTACTATTTTTAAAAAAAACAAATTTGTTATTATTTCCTTATTTTCTTTATTTTTTTTATATCTTTTTTCTTTTTCGCCGGAGTGAGTGTTCGTTGAGTTTGCGTATGAACGCCTTGTCATGCACTTCTTCACTCGACGAAACATGTTTTTCATGAAACCTCTGGGGCCAATACTATTAAACTTTTACAATTGTATTTTCTAGATTTGTATTTTCTACGTATTAATATAAATGACTAACATGAATCATTAGCATTTTAAAATATATGTCAATTTGCCACATCTTTAAAAATGTTAATGGTTCATTTCAACACATTTAAAGTCGTAACTAGAAAATACAATTCTAGAAAATACAATTGTCAAAGTTTTTTTATGTTCTGTTATTGGTATATCATTCAAGACATATACCCATTTTCCCGTTTTAGGCTATCGATACATAACTGTGGCATTGTCATTGATAGGAAAGATGGGAATAACTGTGGTGCTTTCAGAGATGTTCATATACACTGCCGAACTGTTCCCCACAGTTATCAGAGGAAGTGCTTTTGGTGTGGCTGAAATATTTTCCCGTGCTGGTGGAATGGTTGCTCCATACATAGTGGATGCGGTATTTATTACGCTTTATGGTGTCTATGTTTATTTTATTTTTAGTTTTAGTGTTTGTCTTATGTTGTTTATGCCTGTGTCCAAACCACTCTGCACAATTCCCCCACGGAAGTGTTATATTAAGGGATGTGTTTGCATTTAGAAATATTCCACTTCTTGACCAATTTGGACATCTAATGCATCGGAGACAGTGTTATTATTTTTAATGAGGTTTCTTCCACCCAAGTCCGGAGAGAGGGTGGGGGAGCCAGGACAATAACCTATCCTACCTCAGAAATACTCACGCAGGCTGCAAACTCAGTCCATATAAAAGCCATCAAGATGGCGTCAAGTCAATCAGTGCGGTAACTCCCCATAACGCATGACGTTTGATGACGCGAAGTCACAGCGTGGCTGATTTCACACGTCATCATGATTACCTAGCACCAGAAAAAAAACAGTTACAGGTGATTTTCTTTTAATCTCTGTACCTGTATTTAGTCAATAATAACTAACGACTAATCAGTTTATAAATAATCTTCCCCTCATGTATGGTATATGGAGATTTAATACCTGGATGTCGATTTTTAAACATCGAGCCGCAGGCGAGGTGTTTAAATGAGACATACAGGTTTTAAATCTCCATATATCATACATATACATGCTGGCGGAGATAAGGTTTTTGTCAAGTTTGAAACACAATACAAACATAGTGGAATAAAATTGTGGACGTATATCTCAGCTCCACAATCACTTGGACCAAATTCGTGATAATTATTTTGTTTTTATAATCGCAGAAAACAACAGATAGAGATACATCCCTTGTGTTGTTAAGGAAACGAGTAAACAGTATTTTGTTGACATATCGTCCCCTGAGTTCCAATGTGTTCTATGTGCCTACTGGCACATAGAACACTTTTGGAACTTAGGGGACGAAATATTTGTTCTTATTTTATTTTAATTATTGAATTGTCGGAAATTTGATGATATTTGCGTCGACTATTTTCAGGTTTTGGGTTCGATGTTTGTGTCGAGGTGAGCAAAAAACCATATTCCCCCGACGTTTCGCGAGCTCTTATACCCTGGATGTTGCACGCTCTCATATACCTTGGATGTTGGGTGTACCCGTTGTCATGGCTATTTGTCCAAGGCATTCTGACCAATCAAAAGACAGAATTTATCGGGGTATTGGGACAATTTCTGTTGTCATGGAAAATGTGCACATCATCAATAAGATTAATTTTGCACAGACATCAAAGTATATTCTTCGGAAAGCGATCGATGATTGCTTGGCGTTGGGAAATTGAAAACTATCGAGAACTGTTTTTATTATTGAGTATTGTTTGTTTATAGCAACATTCGCCCCCCCCCCCCCCCCCCACACACACACACACACTCCTCTCAAGGTGGCGTCGAGTGAGACACTTCTCCTTTATACGGCCAACGAGGGTTCCAGCAAATTCAATTGTATAGCGATCCGTGGTATTTCCTCAAACATTTTGCTAAAATCGCACTACGGCACAGCGAAGCTTTGGAATTAGACTCAATTCGAAATAGTCCCCATGATTCGATTCGATTCGATTTCAATCGCACCAATTCGAATATTTTTGAATCGTTGAGATTTTCTCAGGATCCTACAAAATGTCTCCTCGTAAGCTATTCTGCTGTCATCGGGTTTCCTGTACAGGACAACCCTCCCCTGCCTCTTTTCCTCTTGTACAGGAGACCTGATGATACAGGAAGACTTCATATAGGTTCCACTTCCGAAATTACATTTATACAATTCTGGAATATTCCGCATTTTTACTAGATTTTCGCGAGTCTCTGTTGCACACAATACTTGAATTGATTAACGGCTGTAAGAAGGTGCAATATCCAAAACTTAAAAAGCAATGAGATTCGATTGGATTCGATATTTTATTCGATTCCAATCGAAATATGATTCGATTCGAACCCCAATTTGAGTTACGCAAAGCCCTAAAATACACAGCACGTCACTATGTGTGAATGTGTTGTCAATGTGGCACGAGTAAGTAGAGGTGAAGGTTGCAAGCCGAGAGATCCTCGATTCGAATCCCACTTGCGGTAATCGCATTGTGTTCTTGGGCAAGACACTCCACTCCACCTCGATTGCCCACGTGGGGGATCGATAACGTTGTGTACTAAGGCACACTGCACATCGATGGTGCACCTGTCGTAAACCAATGCTAACCCTGCTTGTGTGGAGTTAGTACTCTCTGGTTCTCTCCTATACTCCGGCTTCCTTCATCCGTGTAAAAATGCCGTTGTCGTGATTCGCCATTTTGCTGAAATATTTGATCTTAAACTCCAATAAATAAATATATAATGTGACATTTCAGCCATTAATTTAAAAATTCAAACATCCTACACAGAAAGTTTCAAACTTTATGGATCGTCTGCTTGAAATAGAAACAAAAATAAAACTCAGAAGTGATTGCCAAACATTTGTAACACATGCGTAACCAGAAACATATAAATGAAAACTGTTTCCTAATAGGTTATTTATTCGTTTTTTTAAGAAGTTAGCTGCCGTTATCTAAGAGATATTCGATTCAGTCAGAACTTGAGTGTTATAAAATCACACCCCATTTATAGTTTAAGCATACTTTCGTTAATTTTGGTGGATTTGAACACAAATATTTTCCAATTGACACTCGATTTATTGGCTGTCACTGCAGTTTCCGAATAGATATTTGTCACAATGCGACGTTTCGATTGGTCGATTACGAAAATAGGCAGAGTTTTATTTTATTATGGATTGATTACGTTATGTGGAAAAATTGTCCGGCAGTGGAAATTCGTAAGGATTTGTAAATAAGGAATTGGAGGAAAAGTAAAAGGCGGGCAATAAACTGTTTTTAAAATGAAAGCAACGGGGAGCTCAGTGGCTCAGTGGTTACGTCATTGGACATCAAATCGGAAGGTCCGTGGTTCAATCCCTGTGAGGAATAAAGGCGTTGTGTACTGGAGCAAGACACTTAGTCCTGATTTCCCGGGGGGGGGGGGGAGGGGGGTACGGTGGCGTTGTGTACTAAGCCGTATTACACGCACGTCGATGCACTTGTCTTCAACCAATGCTAACACTGTTTGTGAGGAGTTAGTATGTTGGGGAGTCTGACTGTTGTTTAACTCTGACCAGTGATTCTCGGCTTCCTCCACCTGTAAATCTCTCTGATAGGAGGCGACTCCAGCTGTCGAAAGTGACGATAAACCAAAATAAAAATAAATAATAAATAAATAAATAAATAAATAAATAAATAAATAAATAAATAAATGCAAACAGCACAAACTAATAAATGGAAGCTACTCACTAATTCGTATGTAAGAAACACACAAAACATTGTTTTTGTATGGTTTCCTTTTCATTCTTCTTCTCCTGTCTTCTGTCTTCTATACACTTCCTTGTCCGCACGATAACTGGAAAACGAATTGCTCTAGTCCGCTGAATTGTGGCGTACTGTTTGACAGTCAGAATTTCTCGTACACCTATGTTTGTCAGATTCATGGGGCATTGGGGTGTCCATGAGGTGTTTTGAAAGTGTGTCACGCCCATATCTCAGGCCTGGTATAACCATTGGACCGGGACCAACAACAAATAAGTCAACACTCAATGGTGGTTCAAAATATGGGTCAAGGACACTGAGGTCACCCAAGAGTCATTGAGTGCATTTTTTCAGAATTACAGAAATCACATTTTTTACCCCCTAATGCATTCCGAAAGTTCATACATGCATTTTTGCCTTCACAAACTGGATGTGGCCAATAACGTTGAAAGTGGGGCACGCTCATGTCTCAAGCATGGTACAACTTATGGACCTGTTACCAACACCAAATGAGTCAGACCTCAATGGATGTTAAATATATGGGTCACGGTTACTGAGGTCTCCAAGGGGTCAATGGGTGATTTTTTTCGATTTGCTTCAAATCACATTTTATGACCCTCGATGCATTCTGGGAATTCAGTCATGTATTTCTTCTCTCAAAACAGCGGGCAGAGTAAAACATACCCATTGCTGATTCCTTTATAGAACACAGATAAGTCGGTGTATAGTAGTTATTTCCGGTTTTTTGAAAAATGTGATCTGAATCCTGTCTGAAAATCGTTAAAACGCTGTTTTCGAAAATTTATGTCTGAATTCTTTAACCCTTTACCTAACATGAAAAGCAGACGACACTTGCAAAAAAATTCTTGAATAACTATTATTTTCATTTTTTGTCGCCAAAACATAGGTTATGACCTCTCATTGGAACGAGCTGGACACGGTAGCTTAGTGGTTACGTCATTGAGCTTCAATTTTTTTACATAATAAACGGTTATATGATCAAATATTTCATACCATACTGATTAAAATGGTAACAAATACATTTGATTAAAATTAGATTTTAATGGTTCCATTTTTGTTTAAAATTTTCAATTTTTAACCCAGTACATCGCCTAATTAATGTGCTAAAAAGGGCTGATGGGAGTAACTTCAAAGTCCTAAAATTGTACTAAATCCTCATGAGAAAATTCGAACTGACATTATTTATTTATTTATTGGTGGTTTTAAGGTGACATATTCTGCACAATGGCTAATCATGACCATGACAGTTTTACGGGTGGAGGAAGCCGGAGTACCCGGAGAGAACCACCGAGCAACGGCGAGCAACTGTCAGCTCCCCAACATACTAACTCCACACAAGCAGGGTTAGCATTGGTTAAAGGTGCACCATCGACGTGCAGTGCGCCTTAGTACACAGCGCCACCGTGCCCCCACGTGGGCAATGGGGGTGAAGTGTCTTGCCCAAGGACACAATGCGGTTCCCGCAGGTGGGATTCGAACCGAGGACCTCTCGGCTTGCAGCCTGCACCTCTACCTACTGAGCCACCGCGCCCCGAAGAACCGACATAGATTTGATTAAAGCAAATATTAATTTTCTTTGTTCTGTAAACATATTGTGGATTTGTTATTGTTTTATTGGTTTCATTTAAATCTTTACCCAACGAATCGGCCACATCCGCCCGCGTAATATGCAAATTCGGGATATGAAAAAGTACCATTTTAAAAAAAATCAGCAAAACCTTATCATGTGAACCCTCTTTGGAACGAGCTCATCGGGATCGTTCCAATGAGGGGTCACATGATAAGGTTTTGTTGAAATATTTTTTTTAAATTTAAAAAAAAAAATAATATTTCTAATTTTATAAATTTTGATGTCGTCTGCTTGGGTAAAGGGATAAGTTTAAAAAAGTGGTGTTTTTCTATCTTTGTGATCTTGCGGCAGATAATACCTCTCTTTCCCAAGTGTCAGTCAGCACGGTAAATTTCTAACGTCTGGAGAATAGAGGTGTTTATTTTTACATTGTGATGCCTACAGTTTGGATGTGTGGTTTGAGCAACAAGATGAAAATAGAATGAAAATGTCTACTTCAATGGTAATTCCTTTGGTGTGGATGTTGTTTTCTAACAATTACTCAATATTACGTTTTCTAATGAAATAAAACCTCTAGCTCCCCATCAGACGTTTAAAATAATTTTCGTTTAAGTGGGATTCATTTAAAATCAACATACATAAAGCATGAGCCATGCCAGGGCAGTAACTTCGGCCTCATTGAGAAATTGACTGCAAGAAACTATGTGAAGGAGAACAACTTCCTCGACTCGACCTGAATGCCCAGTTGTAAAGAGATTAGTTTTGGACGCAACTGAAAAGTTGAAGGACTTTTGTCCAGAAAGAATGGGAAAAAAGTGAGTTACTTCCTAATTGAAATTCTTATTAAACTGTGTGTTTAATCAGACATATTTATCTATTTTGTTCCCACATGACAGTATGTATTATTAGGTAGGAACAAAATTGAGAAAATCATCTAATATGATAATAAAAATGTTAACAGGGAACTAGAGAAACAGAATTTACTACGTTCTGTAAATACACAGAACGACACAAAAACCAGTCCATACACAGAACGACACACGGGTGTGAATGGGTTAATCGATGTGGCATGATTGCCAGCGCGGAAGGATAAAACGAGAGGCCACAGGCCTTGCGTTTTATTCTTCCGCGATGGCACAAGTGGCATATCGATTAACCCATTCACACACGCGTGTCGTTCTGTGTTTATTACACGCCTTCGCCTGTATAAAAAACATTATTAGAAGGACACTCGGCAATTCTTACAACTATTAACAAAAGGAACACATTTTATCGCCAACCAAATTTGCGAGTGGAACCCGTGTTACTATTCCGTCCCCTGCGTTCCAATGTGTTCTATGTGCCTAATGGTACATAGAACACACTGGAACTCAGGGGACGATTTTTAGCTATCGTTAGCGATTCTCATTTTAATTTGCGAGCACGATTTGTAAAAAATTCAAGTGAAATTTCGTTTCTTTATAAACATAGTACGTCAACGATTTATGTTCCGCACATATGTGCCGAACAAATTTTCATTTTCCGCACGGTTTGGTGTTGCTGTAGAATGGGATTGCAAAGATTTATTTATTTATTTATTTATTTATTTATTGGTGTTTAAGGTCACATACTTATGCACAATGGCTAATCGTGACCGTGACAGTTTTACGGGTGGAGGAAGCCGGAGTACCCGGAGAGAACCACCGAGCAACGACGAGCAGCTGTCAGCTCTCCAACATCGTAACTCTGCACCGCAGCACAGGCAGGGTTAGATTGGTTGAAGACATGCGCAACCTCGACGTGCAGTACGCCTCAGTACACAGCGTCATCGTGCCCCCATGTAGGCAATCGGGGTGAAGTGTCTTGCCCAAGGACACAACGCGGTTGCCGCAGGTGGGATTCGAACCGAGGACCTCTCGGCTTGCAGCCTGCACCTCTACCAACTGAGCCACGGGATTGCAAAGAACAGGCGTGTAAAAATGAACTGTGTGAAAATGATGAAAGCATCAAAATAAACTATATAGAAAGAGAATTTATAGAGGCTTATTTTCGGGCATAAAATGTTTTTTAAAGAAATCAGAAATAGGTTTTCGTTAACAGTATTTAAAGATATTCGTATAGGAATCAAGAAACTAGAAAATAAAAACATGTATGTACACAGTACTCAAAGGGTTCGATGAAGGAATCATTTATGGATATTGTGGGCACCGCCCACTTATTTGAGTGATGAAATGCACTTATAAACTTCAGAAATGCATGAAAGTGTAATAAAATGCAATTTCCAGTGGTCCTAAAAAATATGCACTTAATGAAATTAAGTGGACCGTATTCTTAACCTCTAGCGAGTTTCGACTCGTTCGGAATAGGCCCTAGATCTATAGGTCATACCATGTTTGAAGCATAAGCGCAACCCACTTTGAAAATATGGGCTTCACGAACTCCAGATCTGCCATATTGAGTGATGAGAGCAAATATTGTTTAGTATTGGCTAGAAGACCTTAAAGCACATAGTACCTCTGGAAAATATATCTTGAGATAAACAATTCAGTTATGAGGGTATACAGACATAAGAAGGCATTAAAGGTCCCTCTGAATGCCTACTGGCACTGGCAAAATCATGAGGTCTCATCGATGCCCAAGTGTGTTTGGAGCAGTAATGTGAGTATGGAAAGGGTTATTAGTATTCTTGCATTTTAATGAAATAAAATCTTTGGAACCTACATTGAAGCCCAGAGAGGGTTAAAAGTAGGTCTTTTAATTACTCTATTTTAATAATACCTTACTGTGGAATGTACACTGAAAGGGCGTCGCAAATCACATAGAATTAATCATGTGCCTCTAGACAGAGGTGAATAATTTATACATTTCCTTGAAAAGGAAAGGGGGGTTTCTCTCAACTTGGTTTGGGATGAAACTGACACCTGATTAAAATAACAGATAACATTTAATGTTTGAACGCAAACCTCAGTTTTCTGTAATTTGAATGTTCACATTGTTCTCGTTAAAGCCAAATAGATAAATAAATAAATAAATAAATAAATAAATAAATAAATAAATAAATAAATAAATAAATAAATAAATAAATAAATAAATACAGAATCTTTCCCCGCCAGTGGTAGGAATTATGTGCGTTGCTTGACTTGACGACACCTTAGTAGGACAGATATTAGATAAATAAATAAATAAATAAATAAATAAATAAATAAATAAATAAATAAATAAATAAATAAATAATCTTTCCCCGCCAGTGGTAGGAGTTATGTGCGTTGCTTGACTTGACGACACCTTAGTAGGACAGATATTAGAAACTTGATACCGTTTTAAAAATACCCTCCCCCCCCCCCTCCCACACACACACACACACACACACATGCAAGAAAATAACACATTAGCCCAATGCAACTATAACATAACATAAAGCCCTAAAATGTCCTCCAGTATTGGGCTATACACTCTACAAATACTTCTATTTCGCTGTCAAAGCACATAATTCTGTAAAAGACTCTCGGGCTAGGGAGCCTTAATCCAAAATAGGACCCTGCGACCATGACCCTCTTAACCCACTTCCCTCTAGGGGAGTGGGAGGAGAAGATACTGACCGGTGGGTTCTGGCGCAATGACTCTAGGACCCCCCCCCCCCCCCCACACACACACACACACACGAACATACACAGAGACAACAGCCTCCCAAACATCTTGTTTGCGCCTCCTACTGGCCATAGCGCCCCCCCCCCCCCCCCGCACCTATTATATAATGCTGGCTATGCTCCTGTCAACAAGAGCATCGAAGAAGTGACGTTTATGCTTCTGAACTTCGCAAACTAGCAGAAACCTGCAATTATTCATCACCTGGAGATAACTGGATTTTCCCCACCAATAGTTGTAATGTTGCTTTACAGTACAGCCGCCGTGGACCGGTCACTTCCCACGGGTGGGCAATATTTCCACAGACACAAAAATATTAGATTCCAAACACGAATTATAGGAATAATCTTCAAAAATTTATTTAATGAAACACCGGGTTCAATCCAGTGCTTCATTAATTAAAAAGTTGCTGATGATGATTTTTATTACCTGGTAAACGCATGCCTGGACATCACTGCCCACGCGTGGATTACGAACAGTCCACGGCGACTGTTTTGTACGTATTAAATACTAAAAAATATTAACGCCATTCATTAATATAGATTACACAACAAGTTCCAAGCCTTCAGTTCGCATCATTCTTCGGTCATTCTGAAGTCATATCTATTTTCTTTGTCTCAAAGGGAAGAATGATAGGAGGAAACACTGGATTAGCCTTTCCAATGATAGTGTATGGAGTGTTAGCAGTCGTCGGTGGTTTACTGGCATTCTTGTTACCTGAGACACTGCATGAAAAATTACCAGAAACATTGGAGGATGGAATTCAGTTAGGAAGGTAATAAATTATTAGCCGCATGTAGAATGAAGCTGACCTGCAATCGTTTCAGTCGTCAAGTTTCCAAAACGGTTTAATCTTTGACGCACGAACAGGATCATAATCAGTGAATTAAGCATGGTGCTAAAATAATAGAGCATGATACTAAACTAATATTGCCTGAATTAATTCAGCATCATACTCAAAATATTAAGAATCATGCTTAATTATTTATGCAGCATTCATGAAATAATTATGACCCTCCTGTACGCGAACATGATCTCTGAGATCATGCTATATGCTCCCTTCATGAACTCGTGCAATATAATATAGCATCATACTAATTTAATTAAGCATCATACTAAAATAATTAAGCCTCGTGCTAAATTAAAGTGCATGATCCTCTCGTATTTCAGCATCATGCTTAATTCATTTGGTATCATGCAGTATTATTTATGAAGCATTCATAAAATCGTGAAATATAATATAGCATGCTACTAAATTAATTCAGCATCATGCTCAAATAATATAGCACGATGCTCAATTCATTCAGCACCATACTAAAATAATTAAGCCTCATGCAAAATTAAAGTGCATGATCTTTGCGTAATTCAGCAGCATGCTAAATTCATTTGGTATCATGCTATATTATTTTTGCAGCATTCATGAAATCGTGCAAAACAATAGAGCATGCTACTGAATTAATTCAGCATCATACTCAAATAATTAAGCATCCTGCTGAATTAATTCAACATCGTGCTGAAATAATACAGCATGATACTAAATTAATTCAGCATCATACTCAAATAATTAAGTATCATGCTAAAATAATATAGCTTGATGCTGAATTAATTCAGCATCATGCTAAAACACTTGTCAATCACATTCCGCAAACCAATCAGTGGCGCCGATACATACACGCTGGGAGCATGGCCGAGAAACAAGAAATGTTGATGCAAACATCAAGCCGCAGAGTTAGAATCTTTCAGAAGAAATCTTTCGTATACATATCACGAATCATTTCATTGGATTCTCTTTTAATGATACGTCAGGGTATATAATAAATTAAAAATTAAACACCAAGAATTTGAGCAGCGCTTAATTAGGTTTGTAAACAAGTTCTGTTTTGCTGTTGAAATTTGACTCGTTAATTATAGTCAGGGGTGTGTGCTCTAAAGTGAGCATGGAAGGTAATACTGGTTTCAGAGTAGTATATATCTTGGGGGTACGAGGACAGCCCCCTCAGATCCCCGTATTTCAACCCAAAAACGACTGGCATTCCAGAGAGGCATAGTGCCGCATCCCTATCTCCACTATCCTGACCAGTCAGAGAAGGTTCACTCCGAGTTCACTCCTAAAATTACCCCATAAAAAACCCTAAAAAACATTATCATGGAATACTATCACTAACTCTGCATTTCTTAAATTTTTATTTTAGATTCCACTATTTTTTACTTGACAGGGACTTGTTAAAAGTGCGGAATTCGTACATAAATTGTCAATATAGGCCGCGGACGTTCGCGTAGAAACAAAATTGGTGTGTTGGTTTGACCAGGCGTTCCTACATGATCATGGTATCGAAGGCACACAATAGGATAGCAACGGCGTTCATACAGGAAGACCTATGTGAGTGTTAGCTTCACTCGCAACCGGAGGTCGCAAGCCACTGCCGCAGTCTACGGTGGGAACGTCCTCACACATCAGCCCACTTAGTGAGCATTTATTCCAACACGAAAGTGAGTGCTTGTAATTAGTGGTCATTTTGTCTAAGGGGCTGGTCATAAATAACAATGATCGTAAGCAAAACTCAACCCACCGGCCAGCATTTTTTTTTCTTTTTAGCCGTTTTTTATTTTTCATTTTTTGGTCGGCGCGGTTGAGTGGTATCTTGTTTGTATAACACTGCTGAACGGCGTTCAAGTAGGAACGGTAGACTATGAGTCTCTCTACACTGACACACTAACCAAACTGCTGTCAGTACTGGACCACCTGTCTGTTATCAACATGCTCTGAATTTGTTTTCTGCACAGATAAACTTTTGAAAAAGAAAGGCCCAGTGTCCTGAAACGGGGATATTTATCCAGTAATTTTGCAATTTCCCGTAACGTTCTGGCATGAATGTCTCGAATACCAGCATTTGCCTCAAGCCATTCTTTCCATGTACCTGATATTTTGCCAGTCAGTTTTTCAGTGCTGCGTAGTTCAAAGGCCACATTGAGCCATTCTTCGTAATCCAGAGAGGTAAAGAGAGAGACTGAAGTTTTCTCCATGCCCCAGACAACACATCGACCCACTCATAAGTCAGTTACAACAACGCAGAACTAGGTTACCTGGCGATACAACAACTTTTAATATACACCTCTTAATACACCATACACAATGAACACCACACATGTACGTATTCTCAAGGCTCGTCAGCCTGAAAACTGTTCATTCAGTTTCCTTCAAGTGCACCTCCAACGTCGAAGATGTCAGCCGAGACCTGTTCTTCCAGAGACCATCGCTACTGTGTCGCCATGCAGACTGCAAGAAAAAATAAAACGAATCTCAAAAAAAAAAAAAATGGCAAAAACGTGCGTTGCAAAGGTGTAGAATGAAATTAAATAAAAATTGCCAACGTCGTCTTGCTGTTGTCGAATCGCCCCAAGATGACCACACGTCACCAAAGTACCCGTATATTCACTCACTTATCTCCCTTGATACCCTTGATGGACAACGGTCGATGTTCTGACCATACCATGGAGAAAATAGTTTCCGTTTAATTCGTCCCTCAAACAACAGAAACAATTTTTCTCCATGCCCCAGACAACACATCGACCCACTCATAAGTCAGTTACAACAACGCAGAACTAGGTTACCTGGCGATACAACAAGAGTCAAAGACGGTCGAAGGCCCAAGGAGAGAGAAACCGACAGGCGTTCATCAATAGTATCCTGTATATAGCCATCCTTTGCCGTTTCACTCCTCCACCGACCATGCCTTTTAAACAAACGGTCGGGAACTCCGTTATGTGCAGCAAAAGTGGCACCGCCAGCTCGTAGACTGTGTAAACCGAAATCATTGATATTTGAAACGAATGGCATAAACGCACTTCGAAAAAGTTCACGAACTCGGGAATAAGACATAGGATCATTCTTGTTTCGTAACTTAAAGCCCGATTTAGTGTTTGATAAAGCGCGGAACACAAACTCCTCGGAATCATCTGGTATTTCGGACATACTGAGATACCGCGATAAAGCAGCAATTGGACACAAATCGGTACCCGTTTTCCCAATGACAACCCACTTACCGTCCCGAAAAACGTCGGTTTTTGACTTTTCGATAAAAATGGAAACATGAGTGGCAGAAAACACTACGTCACGACGCTTTAAATATCTAAGTTCTTGATTTCGCAAAAAGCCCGCAAAAGCGATGAGACACATTGTCAAAGTTCGAAGAGTGAAAAGATTGAAATTACTATTTGTAAATTCCATGAGCTGACGCAAAAGGTCGACGGTAATAGGCAATTTCTTTTTAACAGGTTTGGCGAGGCGCCTCTTCGCTCCCTCAAAAACATTAATAGCTAGAGGGTGGTCGGTCGGACTAACTTGGTGAAAAAGTTTATGGAAATGACGAACGCTATAAAAAGCCGTAGTGATAGCACTGCAAGAGTCGGATCCCTGACACAGCGACAGTAAATAAATAGAAAACTCTAGTGGTTTCGCCGGAATAATATTTGAGACGGAATGAAGCGACGCCCACCTCCGCCATCTCCGAAAGTCCGAAAAGTATTTGTTGTGCGTACTGTCCGCCCTACATTCTTTCAATAAAGGGACCACACCAGGAAGTCGAGATCGTAGATTCTGTGGCAAGGAGTCAATCTCTGTCCCGTAGAAATAGGAAAACACACCTGTAAAGAGGAACGGATTTATAAAGAATGCTATCGAAAATCAACAAAGAGAGCTAACATTTCAAAATTCAAATTACGTTCACCGAATAATCCCCCAGGTGAGCTACTGGGAATATAATACTCTTTCAAGGTCGGTAAATACATCCAGTCCTTCACGGAGGAATTCCAAACCCCATTAGGACAAATGAGAGGCCAAAAATTGGACGAATGCCAGTAAGGAATAATCAGAGTCCCTTGAGCACGATCTTCTGATAATTTTTTGAAAACTTTACCAATCATAGAGACTGGGGGTACAATCCAATGCACATCTGTTCCCCAAAATCTAGTGAATGAATCGACTGCACTACATCCTGGATTCCAGTATCGAGAATTGAATGTTGGTAATTTAGCAGTGCGAAAAGATGCTAACAAGTCCCTCGTATATGGACCCCATCGCGAATGAAAATATGAAAACAAACAGTCGTGTACACCCCAATCGTCTGTATCAACAATTCGACTAAGAAAATCGGACTTCTCATTTAAATGTCGAGGAATCCATGCACTATACAATGTTAACCCGTGAGAGTTACACAAGTGATAAATATCAATGGCAATATCCTGTAGATCTTTTTTCATACTCCCTTTATTTAGTATAAGATCAACATTTTGATTGTCTGTAAACAATTTAATAGCGCACGCCGATAAGGGTGGTATGAAGCTACTTAAAACATAAAACACAGCCTTGAGTTCACGATAAGTGGAACTCTGGGATTTTTCCAAATCAGACCACTGACCAGTAGCCACCAAATTCGCTACCTGCACACAATATCCGCCGAAACCGGTATCACTCGCATCGGAAAACACCACCTTATCCACCGTAACCGACGTTTCAAGACGTCTGCAAGTGAATTGATCAATATTACGCAACCAAAACTGTAGCTGCTCTATACTTTCTGCAGATAAGCGTATATAGGAGCACCAAGAGAGAGCATTCAGAATATCTATGCTTAAATAACGTGTCATTAACTGTACAAATTGACCAATCACTAATTTCATTGAAATTAGTTGACCAACACAACTTGCAACTTTGCGCACGGAACAACAGAACTTGTAAGATAAAACGTCGGCGATGGATGCCTTCAATTTCAAAATTTTTGCTATCGGAATTTCTAATTGCATAATTTCTGTATTAATGAAAGACCCCCAAAATTATATTTTTGTTTTAGGCTCCCACTGACATTTTTCATGTTTGGGCACAAATCCACTAGCTAACAAATCATTCTTTATCAACATGGCTTTATCCTGAGCATTACCTCGAGCTGCCATGAGCCCGTCATCTAAAAACATGAGTACCTTGAAGCCTTTTGTTCTCCAGTGTTTAACCAGTTGCCTGGTGACCTTCGTGAATACAAAAGGACTTATTTTTAGACCAAACGGGAGAACATTAAACTGATAAAAATGCCGCAAGCCATTACTGTTCACCCAAGAGAAACCCAGAAACTTCCGGTCTTGCTCCCTGATACTGATATGGTGATATGCCGAATGTATATCGAATTTTATCAATAAATCACCCTTATCGATGAAAAACAGAGCTGTTTTCCAGTCGTCATACTTAACAGAATGTTTGTAAATAAATTTGTTTGTGTGTCGCATGTCTAAAATCAATCGTTTCTTATGTTTACGAATCGATACACTCAAAGGGTTGACGATAAATGGCTGAGCAGAACATTCATCGATTAAACCTTTTCGCAATAAACCGACAATTGCTTCTTGGACAAAAGATGAATTTTCAACAGCCGAACGATTATTCGGAGCAAAGTAGCTACAAGGATCTTCAAAAAAGGGGATCTTATAACCATTTCTGATGGTATCGATGGTGAAGTCACTTGCACCAATGTCAAGCCAGAATTGTAAATTTGACCGTAATCGGTCTCTGACCCGAATATCAGCTACACCCTGTTCATACTCGAAGTAATTATCAGTCAGAAAAGAGGAGTCAGGTATTGACGCATAGTTCTCAGTATTAGAGCTGTATGTATCAGTATAAAAGTACTTAACTGAAAATTCGTCATCATCTTGAAAAACTGTATCACTATGAAGAAGATTTGACCTGTTCACTTCCGGTCCTGTTGAAAGGGCATTCCCGTCGCCAGTGTGAAAATGCACCACACGTGAAGCATCCTGGTCGATTGGCTCGACTCCGAAACGAGCCAGTAGAAGTAGAAGGGATATCAGAATGAAACTGGTTGTTAGACGAAGCTTTTGTGACTGTCGCAGAAGGAACCACTTTGGATTTGCTGAACTTAGACTGCCTTTGTTTGATTTTACGACTTGCACGGTTCTCTGCACGTTCAATCCTCTTCTCATCCTCCGAATTTTCGGCGAGATCGTTGGTAACATATTGGCGCACAGTTTCCCAACCACTGTCAGATGAATCAGCCAATTTGATGTGTTTATTGCGCTTTTCCAACGAGACCACAACTTGATCGAGAAGTTCGACGGTATAATCAAATTTACCATTTGCCAAAGCCCACTTAGCCTGCTTTAGAGAATCGATGGAATCAGAGTTAAATTTATATTGTAATTTATTACCTTCCCGTTTCCACTGATACTCACAATCAGTTCTTAGCCTTTTGACCTCTGTAACAGTCGAGTGAAACTCCTGACGAAGATCAGATATTTTCGAATTTAAAGAACACTCCAAATCACGCTTGGTGTTATCAAATTTTGCCAAAATAGAGTCAAGCTTGGAATTAATATCTTCAGTAGAAGCCATAGCATAGAGTATTTGACACGGATGGCTGCCAAAATGTCCGTAAAGCAATGGATCGACGAGAAAAATTTCCAACGTCGTCTTGCTGTTGTCGAATCGCCCCAAGATGACCAAACGTCACCAAAGTACCCGTATATTCACTCACTTATCTCCCTTGATACCCTTGATGGACAACGGTCGATGTTCTGACCACACCACGGAGAAAATAGTTTCCGTTTAATTCGTCCCTCAAACAACAGAAACAATTTTGTCCTTTGAGCAAATCGTAGCCTGATTTAAGGCTATTCAATAGGCTTTCCAGGTTTGCAAATAAGCCTACCTCACTGTAGGGCGGTTGACTGGATCCTTTGTAGCAATTTTCCGAACTAAATATTTGTGGAGATCTCGGCCTGAAAGTAATTTTGACCTCTTTGTATAACCCCCTAGAAGCGATTTTAAATCTGCCTTTGGTTTCTTTGGAAAAAGCTCCCCATGGGTCCTTCCTATTGAAGATTCTCAATAAAAATCACCAATCATCATCTCATAGTAATATACTCTATAAGATCGAATAAGCTGTGGCTCTTTTTTCATCCCATTGATATGTGTACCGTGTCTCATGAGCTGTCAAATTTGCATCCAAAATGCTGCCATCAGGGATGGCAATATCAATGGGAGGAGGCACACAACTCCCAATATTTGATTGCCTTAACATAATGACCACTAAAAACAAGCACCTAGCTGAGTTGTCGGAATGCAAGCTCCTAATGGGCCAAGTCCTATATTTACATAACCACCGATGCGCCAGTGTTATCTGTTTTAAACATAGCGATGGCAAAAAATGACACACACATCACCACATGGTTGAGTACAAGGTCCACAAACCTTATCGACAGAAAACAGCAGTGCATTTTAACACAGATAAGAGAACACCTTTGCTTGGTTAACTCTTTACATATTGAGGGTACTAACATAGTTCTCACTAAGGACCCTCAAATCACTATAAGACATCCTCCTCATCAGTTCCCACACTATTCAACTTCTGTATTATTCAAGTTGGAAGCTTCTCCACATGTATGGCGGTTGTGGCTACTTTGTATACACACGTCTTCGTAAAATTTACTGAGATTTTCCACTTTTTAACATATTCTGGAGGGCGTCCTGCACAATTTGTTTTCTTTTTTGTTTGTGGTGCAGTCAGTTTGGCTGATAAAGTCTTCTTTTGTATTGCTTTTTTTATTTCTTGATATTGCTTTTGTTCATTTGTGAAGTTTCTAAATTCCTTATCTGTTATGCACCCATCCGCGAATGCGCTAGCAACCTTCACAGCTATTGTACTAAGTTTTGCTTGTGCCAAGACTTTTATTTCATCATGTTTTTTTAATCTTACCGCTAATCTTCCTCTCTGCTACCTTCCCAATCACACCTAACGCCCCTGTAGCAATACCTACACCCTGCAATGGTAAAGTAAGAAGGGCACCCACTCCAGTAGCGAAAAGACCAAGAATGATAGCTGTAGAACCGACGCCGAGCCTGAGACATACGCCATCAACAGCCTGTAAAGCATTCAAAACCCTTTTGTATTCTTATACAATCCTTTTCTAATGTTTACCTCATTTTTCAACAGCTGCTCGATCTCACTAATTCTCTGAAGCCTGTAATCATCCCCTCGATGGGGCACTCGGGACCTCGAACCCTCGGGATATAACCTCTGTTTTTCTTCCATGATACTCTTCAGTATATAATAAGACAGACTAAAACTGCACAATTCAATTCTATGAAGGCAGACGCTATAGTGATTAGGCTAAAAGCACTATCACTTCTACTATATACGTTTATTCTATCACCAGCATTTACTGACAATGGAGGAAGGAATTGTTCAACTGCGTCCCTGTTACCCTCTTGGATTGTTGCTGTACACCGAGAATCGACATTCACAATACCATTAATCGCTATAAAAGAACTAAAACCCTTGGGTCTTTTAACAGAATGATCACTGGTGTCGGTTGAGCATACTGTGCAATATTTAATTCAACCAGATGCAGGCATCACTACTCCATTTTACCATTGTCTGCTTTATTTGAAGTTGCGTAATGATGTGATTCAGCTCCAAAGGAAATATTGAATGTTTCGGCACAAAGTTTCCAACAGCTTCAGCTGTTATGCATATCATTGGTTTTGAAAGTGATTGTAGAGACTGTTTGACGTATTTCTTGCTGACCACATCCTTAGGCCCCTCTGGCGCAGCAACATTAGTTATTTTATTGCCACCCATATCTATGGGGTCTGACATAACACCACCAGACTTCAAAAGGGCTTCAGTATCTACGTTGTTTTTTGGTACCGCATTTCCGTCATGCGTAGGCTGTGAGAGGTTTAGTAATTTGTTGAAATTCATGTTTATAACACCCTCCATAACGCTACCTCCATTTTGTTTGCTACCCTCTCCCTAAGCTTCCCATCCACACATTTATTATTTGTTGCGTAATCATGATCGACAGGAAGAGCTAATCCAGACAGCTTCTTATCCTCCAAATCAAAGGAGCGATCAGCCTCTTTTTGCACACAGTTAAGCAGTTCGGTCTTGGTAGCATATTGATCCGAGTCAAGTTTTTCATGAGTTTCCCACCCTTGCGGTATAAACACAAATACATTCATTGTACCTATATTATTAATCCTGGTTAAATTTGGACAACTCCTCTTTGTAGAAAGAACTCTGCACAACATCCCCGTTAGCATCTACTATCCTGTATGTTGGAAGGACTTGACTGATAGAAAATACCTCATCCGTATAGTTTGCTGTATAACCCCTCTTGAACTTGCCTCTCATTTTAAAGATTCTTACTTGGTCCCTCAACTTTCAACAAAACACGATTTATTGGAGACATATTTCCGTATAGATTTTCCCAAACGACAGCCTCATTTTTCTTTTTGCTGACTTCTATAGGTGTCATCTTGATTGATCTGTGGTAGGACGTGTTATAATTCTCGATAAGTTTGGGAAATACGCCAAGCCAGTACTAAGTCTTGTTAGCAGTGAAGTTCCTTCAGAGTTCTGTTCAACCTCTCAACAATCTGAGCTTTGGTTTCATTCTCTGTAGCAAACCGTCGGAGGCCAACCTTTTTGAACAGTTCTTGGGTCTCTTTATTAATAAACTCTGTTCCTTTGTCTGTCTGCAACTTTGTGGGCGTTCGTTGTTTGAATATATTCTGGATTGCTTGAGAAATCTCTTTCCCTGTCTTCTTTTTTGATAGAGAGTACCCATGCATACTTGCTAAATACGTCTTAACTGTCGGAATGTAGTTGGAGTTCATGTTAGCGGCTGAAAGACTCCTCATATCAACCAAGCCAGCCTGCCACTGTGCATCAATGCCTCTTACCTTCACTCTTCCAGTGAGATGCTTGCCTTTTGTAAGGCTTGTGTTTGGTATAAGTATGTTGTTCTTGCAAGCAGTCAGCTAAGCACATCCCCAGGTTTTATACCGGTTCTTCGGGAAAGCTCAGCTACTGAAGAAAATCCCTGCAATGGGGCGTAATAAATTTGTTTCAGCTTGATTCTGTCTGTTCTTTTCAGACCCTGCCCACTTGAATCTTCTTCTCAAATAATTTATAAACAGCTGCAGCACGTGCTCTCTGATAGTCATCTAAACTGGTGTCATTGGCTATTTTAATAGTCTCATCCAGTAAGTTTTTTTTCGGTAATGTGTTTGATACATCCTTGTATGCACTGTAAACGGCATCATGGTAAAAGCAAGCTCTATCTAATTCATTCTTGAATATGTGACCTGTGCCCCCTGTTTGTAATTACCTTTTCAAGGCGAGCTTTATGCTTAGTGCCAGGACCAGCCGCCGAATATGTCCCCACGATAGGGTGCTATAAGTGCATCTCAAATGGGAGATTATTCATTCAGCGTATATATTGTAACTAGTATTAAAACAGAGAGCCCAACAAAGACAAAGGAATACCACCCAAGAAAGGTACGTTACCAATCCTTAATGCTAATAGATACAAACTTGCTTTTTCTGCTATCACATACACTACAGACAAATTTGGCGAGATACCTTCCATTCTTAGTTCTTACAACTTGAACATTGACAATAGATGTGGGTCTCTTACACTTCACACAGTATGAGTTCATTTTTTATATGTATGTACTGATTAATTTATCATTTTTCTTGTAATCGCTTGGGCTGAAGTTGGTTAGTACATCAATAAACTGTCTTCGTTTAAGCAGCTCATCAATCACATGCATACAGAAGAAGCCACAGTTGATTGAGTTGACATTTTGGATTCTATAGGAGTTTCGAACCATTTTCTTCCAAGCCCGTCTCATCCTTTTCAAAATCTCCTCTGGAGGGTAAACTCCGAAGCTGTCAAAGTAAATACAACAGGAACCTACATTGAAGACGACTACTCAATGAGTGACAGGTCCCTCCTGATCATCTAAATTTACTATGTAAAATAACTCTAGTTCTGACAGGTTGTCCTTTGCAACCACACCCCAGAAGTAGTCATTGCCTTCGTGTCTGAGGATTACACACCCCTTTCCTCCAGCTCTTCCACAATACCCAAGAGATCATTTGTGTCCTTCCTCGTAAAATAGAGAGGTATTACACCATTTCCAGCTCTCTTTAACCCTCCCCCTTGTGTGTAGCTCCTGATATTGACCCTGAGGCCGCACAGACCCAAGTGTGCCAAGCACAGGAAAAACATTGGGAAGCAGAGTCTCAGCAGTGTTCAAAATAGCTCCACGAAAGCCTCTCTTTTATGCCCTCATCTGTGTTTTTGGAGAACGTAATTCTGACAGCTCCAGGCGCTTTCTGAAGTTTCGTGATTTGCCTTTCTGTCAAGTATAGCTGATGCTGACCACCAGTTTGCTGTGAGGACAACTCCAAGTGACAGCCTCTCCATTTCTTTTCACCTCTCTAAGTTTGTCAATTTGGCTTTCTGTTAAATTCAACTGGGTTATACATGCTTATGCGCTATAATAATATTCAGATTAAACAGTTCTTGTAGCCGAGATATTTATGAAGTCAAATGTAGTCTTTTTTGTCTAGCTATAAAGAACAGCAGCCTTGAGTTACCTGACAGTGTGCCTCCAAACCTAATTATTTGAGCCTTCCTAGGGTCGCCCTCAAATACCTTCTGCATAGACAAGTCAAACACATAATGCCTGTGAATTGCTAGCCACTCATTGTAGTCAAGTATTGCACCTGTATTTTTGTCCTTTCCTTCCATGTTGAAATTCTCCGCCACCACTTCATACGCTTCAATGTCGTTTTGAATACCCCGTGGGAAAAAGTGCTCACTATCCATGACAATGTTTATGGCCTTGTTTGATGTCTTTGCCGGGCTCTCAATGCGCTGCTGGCTATTCCATCTTGCTCTTTGTACTGCTACACAATACAATTTCCTCATCCCATCCAATGACGCCTCCAACTGTATACCTTGGTGACCATTGGACCCAACAATCTCTGCCGGGTAATGAAGCCGATTCCATACAAGAGGTTTTGTCATTGAGCAGTTTTTCCTCGTACTCCCTAAGTAGCTCATTTCTTGGAAGATACTTAACGGCAGAGTTAATGGTGCAATCAACAGCATCTGCATCCTCTCTTTACAATGCATTGTTAGAGCGGTATGTGATATCAAACTCAAACGCTTGATTAATCAACGGGAAATCTAATGCCCTGAAGAAAATTGATATGCAGTACAAGGGGATGTTCACACTGAATTGTATTTATTTGTTGTTAGGATCAGGGATTTGCCCCTTTCTGGCAGTATGCTCAGTATTATTCTCAAGGTTTTTGATGTGTCCACACTAAAATAATACTGTGCCCCAAATCTTACATAGTCGTTGGAGTATCCCAAGCTGTTAAGAATGGGGACACTGACAAAGTTCAGCTTGGAATTATCCACCTCGTCTCCATTAATTCTTGCTACTGTTTGGTTGATGAAGGCGAACGAACCTTTGGGTGACATAGCAGTGAGCAGGATATATCCATTGCCTTAATTCACCAGCTTGCCCGATGCCGTCTTACTATTATAGCTGATAGCATTAGTCAAGCCATTTCCATTATCGTTAACCCTTTACCCAACGTAACGGCCAAAACCGGGCAGCGCTATTCTCAAAAATCGCCAATTAATTATCATGATTTTTTTCATTTTTTGTCTCAAAAACATAGGTTATGACCCCTCATTGGAACGAGCTCGTCGAGCTCGTTCCAATGAGGGGTCATAACCTATGTTTTTGAGACAAAAAATGAAAAAAATTAGTTATTCAAGAATTTTTTTTGCAAGTGTCGTCTGCTTTTCATGTTAGGTAAAAGGTTAATAGAATTCTCAGTGGGGTGTATTTTAATTCACCTTTTGTATGAATTTTTAGGCAAACCAATTTCTTCGTCAAACAAATTAGCAAGCTCTTGGTAGTCCACCCTTGATTTTTATATAGTTCTGACTAAACCTACTGCAGGAGTTTGATCCTCTTCCCTTTCATCTATTTTCTTCGTCAAATATTGGTCAGGGTTTGGTCATACTGGCCAGAGCATGGTGTCACAGCTAATTTCAAATTTGTTTGAGATCTCGTTTCTATCTGGCTGCTTTGGAGATTGATTATTCGGAGCAATTCTTTTCGCTAATTCACTACCAATTCGATCACCAGCTGCTGTGATTCCTTGTGAGGCAATGCTTGTGGCCGTTTTTGTCGCTGCTGTCACTGATGGAGGTAGCTGTTTGATACATGTTCAAAGAAGTCAAATCATATCACAATACCTTCACCTGTCTGACTTGTATATCCATAGTTGCTGTGATACGTTGTGTGCCGCATCATTAACTTATAATAGCTCTCCAGACTAAATCCTAACGAGGTCTTTATTAGCCACTTGTAAAACTGCACCCCAATTATCCTCCAGAGGTAGCAATTTCCCATTTTGATCAGTGGGACACACTTCCAGCACCTTCTCTGTTGCATTTCTCGTGTTTCTCCAGTATGTGATTGCTAGAAGAGAGCCAAAAGAACTATTGGGTGTAAAGCTATAGAGGAGAGATGAGTCAGTTTGATATTCATTATAACCAAATTACAAGGTACTTGAACACTGGTCACATTTTCCAGCTGAGGCTCATTCGGAAAGTTTTCTGTGTGGTTGTAGAGCGTATTGGCATTAGCACCCAACATCTTACCAGGCCTTCACCGAAACTTATCGTATACCCAGACGAAATTTTAGGGTTTATTCGGTTATAGGCAGCATTTTCATAAAGATGAATCGCATATCTCTCGTCCGATTGCTTGTGCTGTCAAAATGTCCTTTGTTTTCCAAAATGTAATGTAGGAAGTTGTTAATGAACTTTACTGTGTATGACCCATCAGTGACACTGATTTGGCAATAGCCACCCTCGGTCGTCTTATTCGTGGAAGTGTTATTGTTCAGTTGCTGAGTAATATTCCGCCCATTATACCATAGATCTATATTGCTGAGAGCTATGTAGCGGTCAAGGTTCATGGGACTGTTTAGAGCATAACTAAGCCTGCTATTTTATTGAGTCTTGGCATCAACCGCTGAGATTTGCAGAGTATTCATGCTTATGTCTATGTTCTGTCTAAATGCCAGTGTTTGCGAGCATTGATTTTCAATCACCCCTCTTTATTTTTCTATGTTTGAAGATGTTGTGAAACAAGTCAGCTAGCTCGTTTTCAGTTTGACTGATGTCTTACCTGCCCATAGTTCACCTAACAACACTTGAATCCTCTCAGCTATCTCTTGCACTGATGTGAAGACCCCGCAACCTCTGATTGCTTTGGCTTGGGAAGGGGGTAGATTTTGCCCTGCATTCATGTTGATTTTGTCCAGCAATTCCTTCTCACCAACTGTCAGGTTTGGATGTTGCTTAGCAGTTGGTTTTAGCACCACATTCTTTACGTTGTTGTACACCCTCTTAGCTCCAAAAGTAGGCACCATTTTATTGGGCCCCTTGGCTTATCTGACGGACACATTCCTGTATTTGCTTATGGATGCCAATTCTTACTCGATGGTAGCACGTCTACCCATATCTTGCTGTGCGGGGTGGTGTCTTCGTCTGATACCAATCTTCTGAGCTCCTAACATCTTCGAAACCCTTGACAGTCGCTGAAGCGACTCTTGAATATTGTTTTGGTCATTGTCTTTAGCAAAATCGTTCAAATGCCTAACATTCTTCTCTTCATAATACTCCTCATCACTATCTGTTATAGTAAAGCGTCATAAAAATCTATTCCTGGTTGTGACCCATCTATTGCCGTTATGGCTGTTGGTGGTGCTAGTAATTGATGCTGATCCACCAAAACTACAGTTTGATTGCGGATTTCATCTTTCGAAGCATCTATCTCAGTAACACCGGAGCCAGACTTTTCACAGCCTTATACTGGCTGATTAGTTGATTGATTGGATGAGCTTTTGGCTGAAGGGAGTCTATAGACTTATTACTCACTGCTATCCTTCTCTTTATCGCTCTCTCCAGCTCTCTAGACTGGTTGGAATTCCTGTAGTCAATATCCTCGAAAGACATAGTTATGTTATACTATATGCTTCGACTAAAATCTCTGTATGTTTTTACCCACTGAGTAGTTTTACACAAGAAATTAAGACATGTCTTGCTTTTAGCTCTCCCTTATTTTTATGTATAATCTTACCCGCCAGGTAGTTTTACACAGGAAATTAAGGCGTCTAAACTTGGGAACAATTCCTCCTATACTTCACCTCTGGATGCATGGGGTCAATAACTAGAACAGATTGATCAGTGGTGGCTTCTTGAAACAAATCCTTAACTGGTTTCAAAGTCCATCTCCCTCGCTAGATTTTGATGAATATGCTGTAAATCTTTTTTCTGATGTGCTCCTGGTAAATATAAAGAGATTACATTTCCTTCTGGTAGCTTTCGGTGTCTGGAAATAGTCCTGCCCAATGAAGACAAGAGAGCCATTTTTCTTTCTCATTTTAGTAAAATAGGCAGAGACTTTCTTCGGGCTCTTGGCATCTTCATCCAACATATCGTCAAACACCATCAAATTCTGATAAGCATTGTTAATCTCGGTGGACGTCACACCAGGAAGGTCATCTAATTCACAACTATTTTCTATTAGAATAGGCACACCATGCCTTCTTCAACAGCTTGTAGCTTAGGCACTAGCACCTCATCGTAAAAAGTATCATGATCCATCAACTTAACGAACAAGTAGAATCTTTCAAAGCAGTTCAACTTGTCAATCAGATTGAGCAGAGCACTGGTTTTACCCCCTCTGAAGCTCCACAGATGAGATACCGAAGGGGCTGCTTGATTAGATACCTGTCATTGTGGGGGTTATTATAAGAAACCCCCACCCCTTGAACTTGCTTAAAGAAATTCAGTAGTGTAGACATCATTCAGCTTGTTGTATACACCATTGCTCAGTTTAAATGAGGTGTACATGAATGGTTTGGTACAGCTCAGAGCTTCACAGCAATCAACCACGACTTTCACGATAAGTAAAGCGCAAGGTCTTTTCCTCTCTAAATTACAATATTCATCATAACACCTGGAAAACATTCTCTTTAGCAACTCTTTATGACGCATCTCTATAAACAGTTTCTCACCCGTCAGCTTAAAGTAAATGTAGTTGAGATATCTCTGGTCTTCGTTGGGAATATGTCTGTGAATGTTAGATTGAGTGAAATCATTTTTCAACTTGTCTTTCAGCGTCTCCATATAGTCAGCATCAACTCGTGAGCACGTCTTGCTCTCTGTACCTTGCAACCTTTTCAGAAGAGCTATAAAGTGTCTACATGGGTTGTATGTTGGTTTTGTAATGTGGCTCTTATCGTATTCAAGGGCTCCTCTTCGTAATTAGTGTCTATCCACCCACAACCCCCACATACCTCTCATGGTCATCGATGGTCGTCTCATTACCACATTCTTGACATTTATCATCCTTTGCTATTAAACGCTCTTACAAACTTCTCTCCCTATGAACATCTAGATCTATTATATATACATACATCTTCAAATATTCAATTTAAGGTCTGTCTCATTTATACTGACTAAATACACTTGTAATGCCGATAGGCCAGCGTGTGCACCACATCGTCCAGTATGTATCTCTTGTCATCAAAGCAGCTCAGGCTGGTCTTGTTGATTTCGTATGAATGACGCTGATGCTTTTGGGATCTAATAGTTTTCACCTTGTGATGGAGCTGCTGCTGTTAGAATATTGCTTCCTTGTAGTTCTCATGTGTGATACCCCTTTTGATAACACCTTTCTTAACCCTTTACCTAACATGAAAAGCAGACGACACTTGCAAAAACAATTCTTGAATAACTATTTTTTTCATTTTTTGTCTCAAAAACATAGGTTATGACCCCTCGTTGGAACGAGCTCGACGAGCTCGTTCCAACGAGGGGTCATAACCTATGTTTTTGAGACAAAAAATGAAAATATAATGAAAATTTATTGGCGATTTTTGAGAATAGCGCTGGCCGGTTTTGGCCGTTACGTTGGGTAAAGGGTTAACACCCTTGGCTTTCTTATCACCGACTCCATCTGCCATAGTGTAGCTATACATCTTAGACCTCAGTCCCACATGTTTAGTGATTGGCACACCTCCTTCCTCTTCTTTCATTGTGCCTATGAGCTTCTTGTTCGTGGGGTCATAGGATGGAGAAGATGGTGAGTATCCTTAGTTATCAAAGAGATGCTTTTTCTTCCACACGTCAGCATACACATCTTCTGTTTGTATCTCATATGCCAGGCTGTCAGTGTCTACAGTGAATACTAGGCTGGCTTTGTGCTCGTATTTCGTCTTGATGTAGTTGTAATGGAAGTCATACACCAGTGTCTTCCTCGGGTCTGGGATGCCCATTTCCACATACGCTGGCTTATTCAGACCTTATGCACTACAACAAGATCCTCGTTGATGACCTTTGATGAGACGAAGGTAAGCTTGCTGACCAGATTTCTCAGCTTTCCTTCATTTACAACAAGTTTCACATCAATCCTCTTCCTGAGATTCACCTTGGTCTTTCCAAACACACTGTTGTTCATCAACTTGACGAAGTCTTTATCAAGTCATTTTTCGCGGCAGTTCTCTTTGCATTGTTGAAGTCAATGTATTCCTTAAGCCAGGGAGACTGGTCAAACTCAAAAATTATCTGAACTCTGAGCGTCAGCCCCAAGAAGATATACAGCTACAAGATCCTGTAGTTGAGCACATACTTCCTCACAGAGATGGTATCCGCCTGTGGACACCACCTACTTTAACACTGAAGTTCTTCTTGCGGGACATACATAAGGCGATAGCATATACTGCTTCACCTCAATCTGCTCTCATGCCAGGGGATAGTCATTGTGCAGATCATGAATATCCGCTGGATATTCAAGATCAACCTGACTGTAGTTTTCCAAGTTGAATCTGGCTGGGTCTGCCGACTCGAAATTGCCAGTGGGAAGGAGCTGGCTAATTGTCCATCCATACAGGTTATTTGCATCTAGATACATTATGTATTTCGAAGGCTGAGATGGGTCATAGTCTGATAGATACTTGTTGTTTGCTTTGGCATATCTCTTAGCAATGTTGCCACCTTTCATACCTTTCTCAATGAATTGATACATATCAACATCGGTCATCAGATCCAATTCAATACCAGTCATCTTGAGTGCAGCATCCCAAGCAAGGCCAGGACTGGTGAAGTAGTGGGCGGGATCGAGCTTGTAATACGGAAGGCAAGTTTTTCTAAAATTTTCAAACACATCTGCAAGGATAAGCACATCAGTTTTGAGGTACAAGTCATGATACTGACTCATGTTTTCAATGCCGCACTTGCTCCAAACGTCCTCTGCGCTGATGTAGTCAGCCTCTGAAACACCTTCACCATTCCACTGACTGTAGAAAGCTTCTTTGGGTGGAAGGCTGGTCATCTCAAATTTCTCCCAATAGTCCATTAAGTCATAGGGATAGACACCTTTAATGGTAAGCAGTTCATAATAGTTTGGACAGTCCGTCTGCAGAATAGGGAAGTCGGCCAGATTGGCAGACAGCCTGTCCAAGGATGAACTCATGAACTGGAATCTGTGTAGGAAAACAAGATGCTGGCCCATCATGAGTGCCATGTATTTTTCCATGTTGTTAGGGATGACATTCAGATTCATCACTCTGCAGCCAGCGACCCCGTGGACGATCTTCCCACCTTTGCTCTCCACATATACATGTTGTGGGTTCTCTTTTATAAACCTACCATTCTATTGGAGTAAGATGTGGCTGTCATAACCACTCAGGTTGTGGAACACCACTGGACTTTTATCAGTTAGTCTGTAGTTGATATTGTATACATTGTGAGCAGCTTCTCTGAACTTGCCAGTGGCTTGGCAGTGGTCTCTTACAGGTTTCAACTTATCATCGCCTGAGATGCCTAAATCACCATTGCATATGTGGCAGTGTGTAGCTGCTTGAGAGCCTAGTTCATCCTGAACTGGCATTTTGAGGGGCTTGTTGAAGTGAGTGTTCCAAATACCTATGCAATAACTGACCTCTTCAACCATTGCCTGTAGAAACTTGTATGCAGCATTTTCTCTTCTAAAGATTTGTGCTGGCTTGTTTAAAATATCATCATAACAGCAAATAACCTTTTAGCCATAGCCGAATTGTGTATGATTCTGTAAAGCCTTAGTGTAGGAGTTCTTAGCATTGGGATCAGAACCATCAATCTTTTCAGTGAGTGACTCAAAGTCAGTATAGATGATGAACGGCGCTTCCAACTGCTTATGGAAGTTGGAAAACTTCACTGTGGAGTTCTCTGAAGGCATGTCTTCCATTGATCTCCAGACACAAGGGCTTGTGTTTCTGAAGAAATTCTTGTGATGAGAAGCACTGTAGGCAATATCTTTAGAAATGCTTCCTCACTCTATATTTGGTTTGTTTGAACATGGAACTATTGAAATCCTTGATCAAGCAATAGTGTTGGTTTTCACCTTGGGTTATGAAAAGCAAATCCATGCAGTCCGCGAATTGTTCAATGATTACATGGATAGGATAGGTTTGCCCCTTCTCATACCCAAACACACTGATACAGATTTTATTCTGTAGTTCAACCCTCTTGTAATCGTTCATCTTTCCTAGGACTAACACCTCTATAGTTCAGTGTTTGAATAAGTTCGGGTTTGTTGTAGTCAGTAAGTCTTTCGGTGTGGTGAGGTGCTGGATACGTGTGAGCTAAGTGACACCATCTGAAGCACTCATTGTCATTTTCATTTTTGATGTTCATGGTGCCCTTTTTGGAATTTCCCAGCTTTTGAGGTAGTTGAATGTATGAGGAACCAGCTAATGGTTGATAAATGCTAATATTCAACCACTGGCCTAGTATTTCATTAATGACCCATCCTCATCCCTCACCCAACCACCTATCACTCTCCTACATTTCGTTATGGAGAGATGATGTTTAATCTCAGAGCAACTTGTTAGTTATTTTCTTCTCAAACTGTTCGGTCTTGGCTTGCCTTTCCATTGCAGCCTTATATTTATGTCCATCTCTTTCCAATCGCTGTGTCCTTTCGTTTGCCGAAAGTCTCACTCCGATTCGAGCAGGCATAGTGAGTCGCTATATATATATATATATATATATATATATATTCCTAAGGAATTTATTTCTCAAAATGGATGACTTGCATTGGAATGGGAAAAACCCAGTCTATATATAGGAGCAATCACCAATCGTCAATTTGAAGCGTATTTTACCTCGTTGTGCAATGCAAACATGAATTTCCTTGAAATTCTTCAATTTTCCGCATTATATATATATATATATTGGGATTGCCTAATAACAGAACGTTCCTTAAAATAATAGTGTTTTGCACACATAGTTAATCATTAAAGTAAATTGAAACATTATTTTCTATTGACCTCATTTTTTCACACACAGGTTTGTAAACAAGTGATGACCTGAAATGACAAACCGTCGAAAGTGAAATATATAATCGTTTATTTTGAAAGCATTTTACATTCAGCAAAATGTGCCAATTCCGGGGAGTTTAAAAAACTTGTTGGGCACAGTTAGGCCAGTAACTATAGGTCCTCACTGTGTATTTAAAACAGTCTGAGGAGATAAAGTGAACGTTATTTTTATATATCTTACCCCCTACAAATGTTTGGGAATTTCATTGGTTCAAAGACTTCACATGCAGACTGCATATAAAACCATATACTGCCTGTCAACATCAATATACGCTGACAGCAATGGGTGATCTCCCCTTTGTTCACTGATTATTCAAAATGGTGGCAGCCGATAAACGCTTCAAGTTGAAAGATTGAATGTTGAAAGCCCATATTTGGTCTGAAGTGCAGGTTAGGCAACTTAAAAGGCTTCATATTCTGTGGATGTGTGTCATGTTACCTTCGAAATGAAACTGTTTGGTATGTATGAATTTGCCTTGTTACAATTTATGGGGCACTCTCGACACGTAAACACATTGTGAGAATTCTCTCATTTAATTTTGATCGTTGTTGTTATTAGTTCTGTGCATCGATGCAGCAGTCGGTAAGATATTTTCGTTACACAGTTTGTTGGTGGCCTAATATGGTATATATGGTGTCAGTTAATTCCATATTGGATCCTTACAGTACGTCGAAGCTGTGGTACTTATGTGCATTGTTTTTCCGGCTGACGTTGAGCCCGTTATAGCGCAAATAGTTAGCGTTGGGTTGTTTGGCTAATTGCATTATCACCCTGCCAATAGCCCACACCTCAGTTTTTTTTTCACCAGAGGTTTCGTTTAGTGTTAAGATCAGTGCATCGCCATACTGAGTTTTCAGCTCTCGTTTCCCTTTGATGCTATGCGTAACCTATGGTAGTTCAGCCATTTGATAGCTGGCTTATTCTCCACTTTGTCGAAATCGGCATTAGTTGGAAACATTGTGTTGATGCTCTCTCTCTCTCTCTCTCTCTCTCTCTCTCTTACTATACCAAAGGGATTCATTTCTCTAAATAGGTGACTCGGATTGTTCGAACAAAAAACAACCCGTCTTTTTTCCTGCGACTGTCCCCGAGGCAGCTGGGGTCGTTTTGGGGGTGAAATACGGGGATCTGAGGGGCTGTCCTCAGCTGAGAGTTTTGTGACCACGAAAAGGTGAAGGCCTGTCAGACACAACCAGTGGGACAGCACGTAAGAGTCGGGCCCGGTTCCCGGAACTTTGCCAGAGAAACTGATGTTAAATGTCCATAGGAACCGGAGCTTTTGCCATAACAACACTTTCCGGAGCTGTGCAAAACATCGGCCCCCATGCATTTGGATACGCCAGTGGTGGAGGTGCTGCATAGTATGCTAATATTGTATAGTGATATATGTACACACAGGGCTGTGGGTATATAGTAGGAGTATGTGATGGAATATTGATGGGGTAAAGTGAGTTTTCATGAAAGTTTTCCCCGCGAAACGGCTGACGTTGCTATTGACGACGTGACATCACGATGGTCCGCGCGACGTCATAGAAACGTTAACTGCTAGTGTTGTCCACTGTACAATCTGACATGACGTTTTTCGAGCCTGGGGGTGTCGAGTGTCTCGAACTGGCGTGGTTTGATAGTAGCAGTATATACCCCCGCAAATCCCCTGCTAGCCTTTGGTACTGCCTTGTACTCTCATATGACTGGTATAGGTGGTACGTAGTGCTAATCCAGGCAGTATTATTGGACGGGTGAGGGTAATGCATGGTCGTCTAATGTGGTATTTTGAGGTAGTCCTTGGTCGTTTAGAAATGTACTACTAATCGACCTATAGCTTCATAGTTTTTCTGTAACTGGTATAGGTAGTGCGTAATGCTAGTCTATATTGTGCGCGTGTGTGTGTGTGTGTGTGGTGGGGGAGGGGGGGGGGGTGGTTATGAGGTAATGCATGGCTGTGCATGCCACCGATTGTATAGGGAGTACGTTATTCTACGTCCAGCAATATTTTTGTCGAGGGTAATGTAGGCGTGTCTAGTGTGGCAGTATATGTTGTACGCTATGTACCCCGTTGGTTTTACTGTTATCACTTTATATCACTATCCGTCCAAGGCTTTATATTATCATATAACCGGTATATGTGTTACATAATGCTTGGTCAAGCAGCACTGTATGCTTGGTCAAGCAGTACTTTGGAGAGTGGATAATGCATGGTTGGTAGTATGGGATGTAAGGTATGTACTCCCGATGGTTCACTGGTAGTCCATAGTACTATACATCAACCTTTACGTTATAATGTCCTTAGTAGGTATGGATAGTACGTAATGTTAAGTTCCGTAGTGTTATGCTTGGTTGTCTGGTAGAGTTGTATAGGAGGAACTCTGTGTATACCATATGTCTACAGTTAGCCCATAGCAATGATTTTTCAGTAACTACTCGATCTCTTATTAAAATAAATTATATAATCATATAACCGGTATAGGTGTTACATAATGCTTTGTCAAGCAGTACTGTATGCTTGGTCAAGCAGTACTGTGGGGAGTGGGTAATGCATGGCTGGTAGTATAGGATGTAAGGTATGTACTCCCGATGGTTCTCTGGTAGTCCATCGTACTATACATCAACCTTTGCGTTATACTGTCCTTAGTAGGTATGGATAGTACGTAATGTTAAGTTCCGTAGTGTTATGCTTGGTTGTCTGGTAGAGTTGTATAGGAGAAACTCTGTGTATACCATATATCTACTGTGTTAGCCCATAGCAATGATTTTTCAGTAACTACTCGATCTCTTATTAAAATAAATTCAAATAGGTATGAAAAAGTTGTTCGAGCCAGCAGTAGTAGAATGATAGTGGTATGAACTGCGACCCGTAGCGGCGGCAGTGTTATGATAGACACTATGAGTTGTAGTAGTAACTCCGTATTGGTTGAAACACAGTGCAGAATAACAGTAGCCGATAGTAATAGCACGATGCAGTCATGATCCACAACTATGAGGGTGATAGTAATGGGTGACTACAATAGTACTGAATCAAATGACAGATGGTGGTGACTATGGACAAGCAGTGGCCTTGAAGCTACGAAGGTCTTGAGGTGGCAATGAAGGCTGGGCCAAACGGGTACTAAGTCATAACTATCTCAGATATCCTGCAAAAGATATCCTCTAAAGGATCTAGCAGTTTTATGAGCTGCCATAAACGATAAAAGGCTTAACAAACACGAGGTATGTTTCTGGATCGAACTAAAAACGATAAACGCGGTTACCGATCGTTTGTAAGCGGAATGGGAAACGCAAATACACGATAGGCCTTCATATATCTATATACTTTCAAGTTGAAGCGTTGACCTTTTTTTCTAATTGTTTTGTAGGCTTACTCGATTGCTATGATCGTTATCCTCCTTTCATTTACAGAAAACATCGTACGTGCAAGTTTTTGAGAAAGATATGGCCTGTGGGCAATTCGTATTGAATATGATTCACTCACACTATTTGGCCTAGATCTGCCATAAAAGTAACCGTAGGTGAACAGATACACCTTCAGCCACACACCCCACCCCCCCCCCCCCACCCCCCAATCGCCTGAAAAATTTAATTATTTTCCCACTTCTTTTCTAAAGAAATAACGGCTGTGATTTCTCACTGTCCAAGCCATAGTTCTAAATACAGCCCATAAGCTGTATATTTTTGGTGTTCAAAAATGTTTTTTTACAGTAAAACTACACGCAGGATCCATTGCAGGAATTTATCTTCACACGATTTAAGGGGCGAGGGAGGGGCGTTGGCGTTGCGGTAACCGCTTCTCGTCAGGTCACCGAAGTTAAGGAAAGTCGAGCCCGGTTAGTGCTTGGATGGGTGACCGTCTGAGTGATCGATTCGGACCCCCGCGTTGTGTCCTTGGGCAAGGCATTTAACCCCGATTGTCCACATGGGGGAACGATGACGCCGTGTAGTACTGCCCCTCGATGGTGCGCTGGTCTTCAACCAATCTAACCCTGCCTGTGCTGTAGTGCGGAGTTACGATGTAGGCGTGCTGGCAGCTGCTCGCCGTTGCTCGGTGGTTCTCTCTGGGTACTCCGGCTTCCTCCACCCGTAAACCTGTCATCGATACGGTATGACCTTGGCTGTTAAAGTGTCGTTACATCCTAATAAATAATAATAATATTAACAGGTGATTGAAGTTTTACACTGCTTGTGGGGTTAAGATAATTAAATATTGATTAAAAAGAAAATCCTCATTTGCAAAAGTGTGTGGGGGAGGCATGGGGGGTATAGGGGGACAGAATCCGATGGACTCCCCTCATCGATAAGGTTCCGTCATACTTCAGCCACCCGAACGTAGTGGCTACCCCCTCTACGTTCAGATTCTTACCATTCAATCCTATAGAAAAAGTTCCATCAAGTTTTTATGGGAACTCAAAACTCGAAATTAGGAATATATATCAAGTTTTCGCCCTTATTACCGACTACAATCGATAGTACACGTATTTCCTTACATTTGGGCAGAGTTTATTGATCCAAACTATGTTTTATTCTTTAATTATCGTCATTTGAATACTCGTAAGGCTTCAACGGAGATTTCGAAATCGGCCATGTTTTTTTTTAAATATATTACAGTAAAAACAATAACCCGGTAATGGCGCCGAAACAAATAGACCTTTTCATCGATGTGGAATCGGAATCTCGATCTCATTCGCGCGGAGGAGGCCATCAAACTCGGTCGCATTCGCACAGAGCAGATTATCAACCCCCCTCTGAGCAATTGCGATCGAATTTCCGATTCTGCATCGATGGAAAGGTCTATTCGTTTCAATGGTTCAAATATTTCTGTACCTGGTATAGGTAGTACGTAATAGTGGTCTGAGCAGTATTGTGGTGGGGATAATGCATGGTTGTCTTGTGCGGTAGTACAGGTTATGCGGTTTGCATCGTTGCTGGTTCAATGTTAGCCCTTCGTTCCACTATCCTTCTAGGGTAGTGTGCTGGCCCACATATTGTATAGGTAGTGCGTAATGCAAGGCCAAGCGGTATTGTGACGTGGGGTGGGGTAATGCAGGATTATATAGTGTGGTAGTAAGTGGTGTACGGTATCCCTGTTGGTTTACTATTAGCCCTTAATACGCTGTCCATCAAAGGCTTTATATTATCGTCTGACTGGTATAGGTAGCATCTAATGCAAGGTCAAGCAGTATTGTAAGGACGGGGGGGGGGGGGGGGGGTGGTGGTAATGCATGGTTGTATAGTGTGGTAGTATAGGATGTTAGGTCTGTACACCCGCGGGTTCAGTGGTAGCACATGGTACTATTGATCCACCTATTAGTTATACTGCCCTAAGTAGGTACGGGTACTACATAAGGCTAGTATAGGATGTTAGGTCTGTACTCCCGCGGGTTCAGTGGTAGCACGTGGTACTATTGATCCACCTATTAGTTATACTGCCCTAATTAGGTACGGGTACTACATAAGGCTAAATCACGTAGTGTTAAGCTTAGTGGTCTGGTAGAGTAGTACAGGAGAAACACTCTGTACCCAAAGGCCTATTGTTAGCCCTTGGAATTAATATCCATCCCAGGTGTTGTGGTGCTGGCCCACAGTTTGTACAAGTACTTTGTACTGCTAGGCCAAGAGGTATTGTGGGGTTGGGGGTAAATCTTTGATTCTAGACTTTACAACTCTGAGACCACTACTGCTGACTTACCTAAAATCACCGTGATCTGTCTTTTGATTGACTTTATTTACCCAACACTATAGTTTTCTACCACGCTTACAGTCATTGCCACTGAAAAAATACGAAGGGCTTGATAGTTACATCAGCCTTGAACATTATCGAGCAAATGAGCTGTAGGTCAGTTACTCGAACGAATGACTTCACATACTGCCCTACGGCTCATCTCGGAATTTGAGGATACATGGTACTGTACTATTTGAGGATACCTTTTGAGGCTTCTTTTTGAGAATACTGTTGAGGATATCTATCTATGATAGTTATGGTTTCTTGTCCAGTAGTAGGACAGCGATGGATCGACCCTTATTGGGGGATCTCATTGGGACCCCACAGGGGACTGAGGATGAGAAGTAGTAGAAAAGCGATGGACCGACCCTTATTGGGAGGGAGGATCTCATGGGGACCCCGCAGGGGACTGAGGAAGGGAAGTAGTAGGAGCGCGATAGATCGACCCTTATTGGGGGATCTCATGGAGGACCCCGCAGGGGACCGAGGAAGGTAAGTTGTAGGAGAGTGATGGATCAACCCTTTTTGGGGGATCTCTTGGGGAACCTCGCAGGGGACCGAGGAAGGGAAGTAGTAGGGGAGCGGTGGATCGGCCCTTATTGGGGGGGGGGAGGGGTGAATCTCATGGGGATCCCGCAGGGGACCGAGGAAGGGAAGTAGTAGGAGAACGATGGATCGAACCTTATTGGGGGAACTCATGGGGACCCCGCAGGTGGACCGAGGAAGGGAAGTAGTAGGAGAACGATGGATCGACCCATATTGGGAGATCTCATGGGGGACCCCGCAGGGGTCCGAGTAAGGGAAGTAGGAAGAGAGATAGATCGACTCTCATTGGGGGGGGGGGGGGTTCTCGTAGGGGACCCAGCGGGAGACCGAGGTAGGGAAGTAGTAGGAGATTTGGATGTCCGTTTGTAGAAACCATAGGTTTTTACGACAAATAGCCTCCTAGGCCCCACCAGTCCAAAATATTCCCCACCAGACCCCACTAGTTCCCACCAGTCCTCAAATCACCAAAAACGACTTTAGTTGATACGAATTCCACTAGAATCCTTTTTAGGACCGCCATACCAAAGATTTTAATAGTAGCACGTAGTGCTATAGTACCGAAGGGGCAACGGGGGTAAGTTCGATTGAATAGGAGTAAATCTAATTACCCAAATAAACCCAAATCACCAAAAACTACTTTATTTAGTACGGATTTCCCGCAAAATATTTTGTAGGGTAAATTCCATTGAACTTGAGTAATTTTCTGGCTCGGATTTTCTCCAGAATACTCTGATACATCTTAGAATTACCACAAACAACCCGACAATCTCCCCAAATCACCAAAGCCAACTTTTAATTGATATGAAAATCCAGACTGGGCATGTAATATTAGCACGTAGAGCTACAGGGCGCGTTCGGTGGAATCGGGTGTACTCCAGTAGAGTGGAGTAGCTTACCGTGTGGATCAGCTTTGCTTATTTTTACTATATTTAGCTTTTCTGGTGTGTTCTTGGTAGTTCTGATCCTATTCCGAGTACTCTTTTTCTTGTTTTCTAGATAATCCAATAAGTTCACTTTACTGCAGGTAACTAACCAATCAGATTGCTTGATTATAACAAAAGCCTATATCATCCCCAAAGCCAATAAGCTATCGAGCAGTTACTGAAGTCACTGCTCGGACGACTCGAAGCCCATCGAAAATGAGCTTTAGAGCAATTGCTCGATCGAATGACTCGACATATTGCTCGAACGACTCGAATCCAATCGAGAAAATGAACTATAGAGCAACTGCTTGTTCGTGTGGCTCGCACATACAACTCTTAGCATTATCCCCAGATAAGTATCTTATAAAAGGTATCCAAGAAAAGGTATCCTAAAATACATCACCAGGCCATAGGTATCCTCAAATACTGAAATGTTGCTAAGAGCTGTATGTGCGAGTCACTCGAACCAGCAATTATTCTATAGCTCATTTGCTCGATGCGACTCCTTAGATAAGTGTCCTACAAAAAGTATCCTCAAAATAATATAATACCAGGTATCCTCAAATACTGCAATGAGGCTAAGCGTCGTATAATTATGCTAGTCACTCGAACGAGCAATTGATCTATAGCCCATTTGCTCGATGGAATTCGAGTCGTTCGAGCAACATGTCGAGTCACTCGATCGAGCAATTGCTCTAATACTCATTTTGCTCGATGGGGCTTCGAGTCGTTCGAGGAGTGACTTTTCAGTAACTGCTCGATAGCTTATAAGGGTAATTTGGGATAGGTATGCCCTGGGGTGTCCTAGAAGGCTGGGCCAAGCAAGTAATTGTATCCTTAGATAAGTATCCTATAAAAAGTATCCTCAAATAATACAATACCAGGCCATAGGTAGCCTCAAATACCGAAATAAGTCGAAGAGTAGTATATGCGAGTCACTCGAACGAGCAATTGCTCTGAAGCTCATTTGTTCGATGAGCTTCGAGTCGTTCGATAGCTTTTTGGCTTTGGGAATGATAGAGTCTTTTGTTGTACGCACAGGAGATAACTCTGCATACAGATTATGGGAAATCAAGCAATCTGATCGGTTAGTTACCTGCAGTAAAGTGAACTTATTGGATTATCTGGAAAACAAGAACGAGTGTACTCGGAATAGGGTCAGGACTAACAAGAACAGACCAGAAAAGCTAAATATAGTAACAATAAGCAAACCTCTTCCACACGATAGGCTTTCCTTCTGTACTGGAGTATACCCCGATTCAATCAAACACGCCCTATAGCTCTACATGCTACTAATTACATACCAAATCAGGGGTTTCATATCAATTAAACGTTGGCTATGGTGATTTGGTGAGATTGTCGGGTTGTTTGTGGTAATTCTACGAAGTTTCAGAGGTTTCTGGGGGAAATCCGAGCCAGAAAATTACTCTAGTTCAATCGAACTTACCCCTTGGGTTCCCCTCGGTCCTATAGCACTACGTTCCGCTCTACTACAAAATATTTTGCGGGAAATCCGTACTAAATAAAGCCGTTTTTGGTCATTTGGAGGGATTATCGGGTTTGTTTGGGTAGTAAGATTTACTCCTATTCAATCGAACTTACCCCCAGTGGCCCTTCGGTACTATAGCCCTGCGTGCTAATATTAAAATCTACGGTCCTAAAAAAGGATTCTAGGGGAATCCGTATCAAATAAAAGTAATTTTTGATGATTTTAAGGGATTGTCGTGTTGTTTTTTGTAATTCTACAAATCGGGAAATTACTCTTGTACAAAGGAACATGCCCTCCGAACAGACCCCTGTCTTGTTGTAGGCCATTGGGTAACATAGAAACCACGTGCTACCATAGAAACCAAGATGGCGGCCTCAACCCCCCCCCCCCCCCCCCCCCCCCAATTTCTTGCCGAGTATGTACCTTCGAAGCAATCTGTACAATCTGTTTCGCCAATTAACAACACTTGTTTGGGGTAATCCTTGTAACAAAGTAATAAATTATGGCAAACATGAAGTGTTGTTCGGCTTTCAATGATCTCGTTTGACATGCCTAATTCCCAGATACCCAATTTAGTTCCCGGGGCCGTTCTCGATCTAGAATTTGAAACTTTCTACACATGAGGACGCAGTGTTTCTGCTTTAAAATGATACTGGAATGCAAGGAAATTAAGTGTTTTGGGTTTAATTTATCAACATTTTCTAGCCGCGAGCGAACCACAGTCGCCCCGTTGGAGCTTGGTCTCTCCAAACAGGAATTTATTTTAAGCACCAGCAACCCATCCACCCCCCCCCCCCCCCCTCCCCACTTCGAATTAAGCAGCGCCGGTGACCCTGACACAGCATCTGATTATATAAGGGAGCCGGCTTGATAATTTTTAAATGGTTTCTTTTGCGGATTTTCACGGGGTAGAATTTATCTTGGTGGAATTTTCCCTCGGTGTGTGTTTCCAAATCCGTCCACTATCCATGTACTGTTTGCTTGTGTGCACAAGGGTACTTGATAACCTCAAAAAAAATATAAGTTTCGCACGCATATAAGGTCATGTTTGATTCAATTTATCAGAATGGGTCGATATGCATAGGAGCGAAAATTTGAGACACAAATCCAATATCCGACTTCCCATGCACATGTTTGAAATTGTAAAAAAAACATTCGGCTTCGTGAAGCACACACACGCTTCCTCGCGTATTCTTTCAAACGTTTTTGTGGGATAAATAATTGAAATACAATTCTTCTCTGTCATTTGAGTACGGTTTCCTTAACTATTTCACAGAGTGAGTTCATCAGCATATCGATTCACCCAAATGACCGCCCTTCTCCGGTGTTGAGAGGATGCACAAACCACAAAATTACCTTTTGGTTGCTCCACCGATAAACAGCCTATTTTTGTATGGTCACGTTTAAATAGCAGTACTACATCACTGGCGGAGAATTCTCTTTTTTATATAGGTATATATTTTTCATAAATCTCGATCGATTACTTTTCGATCAGTACCAGTCATTTTTAGCTCAACTTGACAAAGTCAAGCTGAGCTATTGCCATCACTTCTCGTCCGTCGGCGTATGTACGTACGCACAATTTCCTGTGGCACACCTCACAGGTCGCATTTATGATCAGATCACTTTGAAACTTGGTATGCTTGTTTGGAGTGACCACTAAATGGGAGCTATCGATTTTCTTCAAGTTCCGTTCGCGGCCAACATTCTTAGAACTTAGTTTAGTCAGACCACAATATTTCCCTTTGGCACACCCTACAGGACACATTTATGATTGGATTGCTTTGAAACCTGGTATGCTTGTTTAGGGTGATATCTAGATGGGAGCTATCGATTTTCTTCTATTTCCGTCAAAAAATGTTGCCACGGCCAACGTTCTTAAAACTTAGTTTTGTCAGACCTCAATATTTCTCTTTGGCACACCCCACAGGGCACATTTATGATCGGATTGCTTTGAAACCTGGTATGCTCGTTTGGGAGACCTCTAGATGGGAGCCATCGATTTTCGTCAATTTTCGTCAAAAAATGTTGCCGCTGCCAACGTTCTTAGAACTTAGTTAAATCAGACCTCAATATTTCCCTCTGGCACACCCTACAGAGCACATTTATAAGCTCAACTTGACAAAGTCAAGCAAATCTATTGTCATCACTTCTCGTTTGTACACAACTTCTGTACGGCTCAGACTAGAGGCCGTATTTATGAACCGATCTTTACGAATCTTCTTGGGTACCTTCGCTATCACCGTGGGACGAGAACGAGTGTTCTGGTTTGCGGTCCAAAATTCAAGATGGCCGCCGGCAGCCATTTTGTACCAAAATTAGTGCAATCAGTTTTTTGTACAGAACTTCTGTATGAAAGATTTGAATAAATTTTTGTAGGAATGTTTAGTAATGTAATACATCACATATAATACGGTTTTTTTTTTCTCATGCAGAAAATATGCAAATAAGATGAACTTTGATTTGTTCAGTGCTACTTATACACAGTAAGTGCACATGTCAATACGGCTCGGGCTAGAGTCTGTATTTATGAATCGATCTTAACGAAACTTCTTGGGGTACCTTTGTTATCACCTTGTGACAGGAACGAGTGTTTTGGGGTGCCTTTGTTATCACTGCGCTATAGGAACAAATATTTTTGGGTTCAGTCAGACCCACTCTGGGACTCAAAGATTTATTTTCTAGTTTAGCATCTAACTGTCACCCCCACCTTTACAATACTTTACCTATATATTTGTTACAAGCTACGGTCAGCATTTATGTACAGACCGTTGGAATACTTTACATGTACCTTTGTTATCAGGTCATTACCTAGATGTTTGTCATTGCTGTGTCACATACTTTACATGTACATGTCTTAAACAAGTTGAGCTACAGTGTCATTGACACTTTCATTACTGATCAATGACGGAAAATTATCGATGGGTGGAGGAGTCCATCGGATCCTATTTCCTTATACCCCCCTCCGCCCCACCCCCACCCCCCCCCCCCACACACACACGCTCACAATCTTTGGCAAATGGGTTTTCTTTTTAATCAATATTTAATTATCTTTACCCCCACACCCAGTGTAAAACTGTAATCGCCTGTAGATAAATGTCTTCAATGGAGCCTACGTGTTTGCTTACTGCAAAAAATCATTTTTGGACACCGAAAATATATAGCTTATGGGCCGTATTTTGGAATTATAGCTTGTACAGTAAGGAATCACATCCGATATTTCTTTAGAGAAGACGTGGGAAAATAATTAAATTTTACATGCGATGGAGATGGGGGTGGGGGGGAGGCTGAAGGTGTATCTGTTCCCCTACGGTTACTTTAATGGCAGATGTAAGACAAACAGTGTGCATGAATCTTATTAAATGCGAATTGCCCACGGGCCATATCTTTCTCAAAAATTAGCACGTACTCATGTTTACTTTTAACTGAAACTCCAGCCAAAGCGAACATATTGAAGTCTATTGGATTGGGAGGGGGGGGGGGTCAAACTGTTCTCTAATGGTACATCAATCACAAAGGGCATAAACAGATCATATAATTTTCTGTAAAAGAAAGGAGGACAGATTACGATCATAGCATTAACTCACGTTGATGATTTAGAACACCAGTACCAAGTGGGCCTACAAGTCAAACCTCTGCATATTTGTCGCGGTATTTTTATTTTCGATTTCAAGTGAAATTACAAATTATATGAGAATACTGGCTGAACATTCTCATACTCATCACAAATATGAGGTGAAATAATAACGATTTAAAAGAGTGTTTTAAAGGTCTTAGTCTATTTCTATTAAATGTTGATGAGATCTGGAGTGGTAGAGTGTCGAGACCACGAATCTGTGGTCGAACTTCGAAACTGAATTCCACGAGCAACCAAGTAAGCCTACAAAACAATTGAGAAGAAAAGATTTCTCATAGCTGCAACATGAAAGCATATAGATACCTGAAGGCCTATCGTGTATTTGCAATTCCCATTCCGTTTACAAATGAGCGGTATCCGCGTTTATCGTTTTTCGTTCGACCCAGAAACACACCTCGCGTTCATTTCATCGTTTATGACCGCTCATAAAACTGCGAGATAATTGTGGTTTTGCTAAAACTACTTCCGACTTGTAGTGAACGGTGTATGAGGATACTTCTGGCATGGTAATGTATTATTTGAGGTTAGCTTTTGAGGATACCTTTATATCCATTTGAGGATATCCTTTATAGTATATCTAGTGCAGGATATCTGAGATAGTTATGATTCCTAGTACCCGTCTGGCACAGCCTTCTTAACCACCCCCAGACTTTCGTAGGTTCAAGGCCTCTACTTGTCCATGGTCACCACCATCTGTGATGTGATTCAACACTATTGTTGTCACCCAATACTATAGTCTTCTATGGCCCTCATAGTTGTGTATCAGTACTGCCTCGTACTATTACTATCGACTACTGCCATTCTGCACTGTGTTTCAACCAATACTAAGTTATATTACTACGACAGCTCATAGTGTCTATCACGACATTGCTACCGCTACGGGTTGCAGTTCATACCACTATCATTCAACTACTGCTTGCTTGAACAACTTTTTCATACCTCTTCCAATCTCCTATAATAAGCGATCGTGTAGTTATTGAAAAAATAATTACTAAGGGCTAACAGTAGACCTATGGGATACACAAATATCCTCGTGTACAACTCTATAAGACAACCAAGCATAATACTACGTGACCTAACATTACGTACTCTCCATACCTACTAAGGACAGTTTGTGTTAGGTGGATCTATAATTCTATGGACCATCACTGAACCAGCGAGAGTACATACCTTACATCCTATACTACTAAACAGCCATGCATTACTCCCTTCCCACAATACTGCTTGACCAAGCATCATGTACCACCTATACCAGTTATATGATAATATAACGCCTTGGGCAGATCGTGATATAAAGTGATAACAGTAGATCAACAGGGGTACATAGCCTACAACATATACTGCCACACTAGATAAGCCTGCATTACCGCCGCCCACACGTCAAAATGCTGCTTAACCCAGCATAACGTACTCCATGTACAAGCGATGGGCCAGCACACCGCCCTAAATGGACAGTAGTACAAAGGGCTAGCATTGAATAGCAGGGGGTATAAACAGCACATCCTATGCTACCACACTAGACAACCATGCATTACCCCCCCCCCTCCCTCTTACTCTCTCTCTCTCTCTCTTCCACCCACAATAGACTAGCAATACGTACTACCTATACCAGTTACAGCAAAAAATATGAAGCATTAGGTCGATTAGTAGTACCAATGACTGAAAGGGAACCTACATGGGGTATATAACGCTCATATTATACTACTATTCTAAACGGCCAGGGACTACCTCGAAATACTGCACTAGACGACCATGAACTACCCACACGCGCCCCATAATACTGCCTGGGCTAGCATTACGTACTACCTACACTAGTCATAGGATAGTACAAAGCATTCGGCCGATTAGCAGTACCAAAGGCTAACAGGGGATCTACAGGGGTACATACCGCTATTACAATAACAGAACAGTTCGAGAAACTCGACACCCCCAGGCTCCAAAAACGTTATGTCAGATTGTACAGTAGACAATACTAGAAGTTAACGTTTCTGTGACGCCGAGCGCGTCCATCGTGGCGTCACGTCGTAAATAGCAACGTCAACCGTTTCGCGGGAAAAACTTTCAGGAAAACTCGCCTTCCCCCATCGATATTCCATTACATACTCATACTATACACCCACAGCCCTATGTGTACATATATCACTATACAGTGTTAGCATACTGTACATGCAGCACGTACACCTCTTACGGATCAATATGCATGGGGCCGAGGTTTTGCACAGGAAAGATTTGCTCTGGCAAAAGCTCCAGTTCCTATGGCAGTTTAACTCTAGTTTCTCTGGCAAAATTCCGGGAACCGGGCCCGATTCTTACATGCTGTACTGCTAGTTGTGTCTGACAGTCCTTCACCTTTTCGGGATCACAAAATGACTGAGGGTCTAGGAAAAAACCCAGTCAATGGCATTTAGGACTCGGGGAGACTGTGTGCTTTCTGGTAAGTGTGCCTTTTCAGATTTACATTTGTATTCATTGGTTTTAAAAGCTACTTTCAGTCTCTGTGGCTAGAGCAAGTGCAATGTCATGGTTGTCAAACCATTCTTACCTCCCATACTCATTTTAGAGCACACATCCCGGACTATAATTAACGAGTCATATTTCAACAGTAAAACAGAACTCGTTTACAAACGTAAACAAGCACAGCTCAAATTCTCGGTGTTTAATTTTTAATTTGTTATGTACTCTGATGTATCATTAAATGAGAATCCAATGAAACTATTCGTGATATATATACGAAAGATTGCTTCTGAAAGATTCTAACTCTGCGGCTTGATGTTTGCATCAACATTTTCTTGTTTCTCGGCCATGCTCCCAGCGTGTATGTATCGGCGCCACTGATTGGTTAGCGGAATGTGATTGACAGGTTTTTTGGCATGATGCTGAATCAGTTCAGCATCATGCTATATTATTTTAGCATGATGCTTAATTATTTGAGTATGATGCTGAATTAATTTAGTATCATGTTATATTATTTCAGCATGATGCTGAATTAATTCAGCATGATGCTTAATTATTTGAGTATGATGCTGAATTAATTTAGTAGCATGCTATATTATTTTGCACGATTTCAGGAATGCTGCATAAATAATAAAGATGCCGAAATAATTAAGCATGATGCTGATTACGAGAGAATGCGGCTTAATTATTTGAGCATGATGCTGAATTAATTTAGCATCAGGCTATATTATTTGAGCATGATGCTGAATTAATTGAGTATAATACTACATTATCTGAACATGATGCTGAATTAATTTAGAATCATGCTATATTATATTGCACGATTTTATAAATGCTGCATAAATAATATAGCATTATACCAAATGAATTAAGCATGATGCTGAATTTTGAGAGGAACATGCACTTTAATTTAGCGTGAGGCTTAATTATTTTAGGATGATGCTGAATTAATCTACCATCATGCTCTATTATCTTGTACGATTTCATGAATGCAGCATAAATAATATAGCATGATGCTAAAATCAGGTCCGCATACTCGAGGGTCATAATTGTTTTCTTTAGCATGTTACTCTAATAATTAAGCACGATACTATTTGGTTTGATTTCATGAATGTTGCATAAATAGTTAAACATGATGCTTAATTATTTGAGTATGATATATTATTTAGGTATCATGCTGTATTGCATTAGCAGCATGCTCTATTATTCTAGCATCATGCTTAATTCACTGACTTATGATCCTGCTCAAACATGTACGTCATATCAATCAAATCAGTACTTCTTTTTTGTTTCCTGTGACCGACTCTTGCATAATACCATTAAGTAATATTTTACTTCTGTACGTGACGTAACTATGAATGCAATTATTCCCATCGACACGGGTAGTATATTATCCATGGTTTGAAAGGCTTGTCAGATGTTACCTAAAGTTTTAGGGTGCTAAATCACGAAGACAAAACAAAGTCAGTTTCTACTTAAACGTGCAATTTTCCAAGGGGTATTGTTTCACATATGTACTATTGTTTGACTAATTTTGTGATCAGCAACTGGGGATAATATTTGTCAGTGTATGTGTACTTCACTCCTTAACCCTTTGAACCCTGGTGGTACATTTCATGTCAGTTCAATGATAGCAACTAGAAGAGTCCACATTCATTATGTGGAGTAGACCAATTAATATTTTGAACGTGCACACCCACGGCTGCACGTTGAAACTATTAATTGGTCTACCCCACACATTCACTTTTGGAAATTATGACGAATCAGGCTCCTTGGTCGGACAAAAAGGCCGCTCGGATACACAGGGTTAATAACACATGTACCGTTTTACTGTTTGTTTTGTTTCTTTTCTTTGTTACAGTGGTAGGTTTTTTGTAGGGGGGGGGGGGGGGTATATTGGCTGAGCATGTGAACCAAACCCAATTTCAATTAAAAGGAAATAAAATTGCTGTTTAAAACAAAACTATGAAGATGATGAGAGGCTGCAGCTAATAATAACAATAACACTTTGGACGGCCGCTGATTTGTCGTGGTTTTCAAGTGAGAAGGCCTTGGGTACCCGTGTACCCCCCAACTGCCTCCTTATTCCCACGCCTCTTCTCTCTATACCAATACTCGGAGACGAGTTGCTTCATGACATCCCGTGCCCCATTCTTCCCATTCTCCCTGATAAGCATACTCCTGTATGTCACCCACTAACCACATGTCCTCCATTCTCCAATTCCACTTTCCCATTATATTCTCAGTGAATCCCATTCTGTTAGACTGGTATTTTGGACATTCTGGTAGAAAGTGTTCCAGGGTCTCGACCACGCCTATTACTCATCGAGCACTCCTTTTCACTGTTTTTCCCAATTTTCCCGTAAACACCAGGGACCGGGACCTTAGCTTGAACAACAGTCCCCCCCCCCCCCCCCATACACCTCAAAGGTGTCATCAAAGTACTCTTCAAAGCCTGGCTTCTCTTTATCACGCAGGCCACCCAAAGACCTCTTTGATTTGACCTACTCTCACCAATTAAGGTTGCCATCCTCCATGACTTTCCCTGACGATTTCGTTTTATCCTGGTTTGTCCCAACTTCTAGGTCCCAGATATCCAGTGAGTAGTTCTCGTGTAACTCGTTCACTTGGACCATCCACTCTATCTTCGTATTTGAACTCCAAATATTTTGGAGTATTCGTTTACACTATCGGCGGTCGGGAGATTTACCAAATAGTTAAGATAACAGAGTTTCATTAAGCTCACGATCAAGTATTTTTTGGCCTGTCAGGGAGTTTTTCAAGCATGCCCAATGCAGTTAACTGAAAATAAATGTCAAGGTCGTGACAACCTTTGGACATTATTTTAAAACAAAAGGTTAAGTGAGAGACACCCCTCTTTGTGCTTGTGACAAGAGCCTGGGAAACGCAAGCAAAACTTGTAGATTTCACACTTCTTTCTTATTTTAACATTACATTTGATGTTTTCTGTTTGACACAATGGAAATTGTCGCGAACAGTGTGACTGACCTCTATACACCTGGACTGGTGGAGCATCTGCGAAAAGCTTCGCATCTCAACCAGTCTCAGGAGGTCGTCAAATCAACCAAAGCACGTTACTCCTCCCATTCGCGGTGACTTTTGATGACGTGAAAGAATTTACGCCGTGACTGCAGTCACAGCGTAAGAGTTTTCACACCCGCAAACATCAAACAATAGATTGGCATGGAAATTGTGAACACGGTCTCAACTTCCCAACGTCAACACTTGTTTTTGTCCATACAAATTGAAATATGTTGTAATATTCAATTTGAATTGCCGTTCAAAAAGTACACGTTATCAATATATTCGATTTTCGTGGACGACAGTGTATATTCTTTAAAAAACAATGGTGACTGTAAAGCTTCACAAAATTGAAACTATTGAGAAAATGTTTTGTTCAGCACTGTTTTTTCACACGAACAAATGCCGCCCTGCTCTCCCTTCTCGAAGATGGCGCAGGCTAGAACCATTTTCGGCTCGTCACGAATGCGAGTTTCCGCAGTCCAGCAGTTTAGAAGTCAGCGGGTGGATCCGATTCCGAATCAGGTCCACACTTGATATACCCCTGCTTGGCATATGAACTTATTTGTTCAGGAAATAATTTTGCTGTCGCTTCAGGGAAGTACGTTTTCACAAAATACAAAAAAATAAATCATAGTCAGCAGGGGCGCCGGAAGCACTTCAGAGCAGGGGTGGGGGGGGGGGGTGGGTACTCGCATTAGCAGCCCCGCCATGATATGCTGACGCATGGATGGCTCGAACGCCGAAGGACACAGTTGGGGGAGTTTGAGAGGAGGTGTCCCATTGCAATCGGGGGGGGGGGGGGGCGCTTTCTTCCAACTCCCCAACTTCCCATTGAATTTGGAAAGCTCCCAGAACGGATTTGTAGTGTATTTTTGCTCTACTTAGAGATTAGATATTTGAAAAAAATGAATGACGAACCTGGAAAGGGCATTGTCTGCCCTCTCTCGTCCCCATTGTCCGAAGGCAGGCAGAGAGGGCAGCTCCCCCTCTGGCCTGTACTTCCGGTGTCCCTGTGAGTAAATAGAGAATATTTACACAAGGCCGCCCAAGGTATTCAGCAAGATAATGGTTGTGGGCTTTGCCCTCGATAAATACTTGGCCGACGACACTAGGCCGAATGTATGATTGGACTTAAAACACACTTTAAATTAAACCGATGTTTTGATGGAAGTTGTGAAACAATGTTATGAGTGAGGAGTGAGCGGAAGTTGAACATGTACCCCCCCCCCCCCCCAAACCTTCCCCCCCCCCCCCCCACACACACACACACACTTTGATGGTTGAGTTATTTCGGAAAACTCTTATTACAAACAGCCAGTGGTATTCAGAAGAAACTGAAGGTCAACTCTCCCTCTCTGACTGGTCAGTTCGATTGTTTGTATTATAGTACAGTCGTCGTGGACTGGTCGAAATCTACACTTGGGCAGTGGTGTCCACACATGCGTTTACCCGCTAATAAAAAGCATCATCAGCAAAATTTAATTAATTGTACCCGGTGTTTCATTAATTAAATTATTGATGATTATTCCTATGTTTTGTGTTTGGAATCTAATATTATTGCGACCGTAGAAATATTGCCCACCCGTGGAAAGTGACCAGTCCACGGCGGCCGTACTGTTTTTTTTTTTACTTCGGTGTGGTTTTCTGTATCCCATCCCTGTGTACAGTAGGTGCGTATTGTTTTGGTAACTGGATATTATTAGAACAGTGTCTGTGTATTTATAACCGGTTTTGTAATAGTACTGAAATAAAACACAAGAACAGTTCTAAATTACAGTGTATTTTTATTCATCTGTACATAACAAAAGCTTATTTTGGGTATTTGTACGCTTCCGGTCATGTTCGTGTTCAACTGAATCGATGTACATATAACTTTTTGATTCAAGCTGTAGTGTATTTTATTGTTGTTTCATTCGCCGGGGTGAACGCGAGGGATCAATCAGATTGCAGTATTCAAAATCTTCCCCCGAATTTAGGCGCCGCCTCGTTCATAATTCGTCGTCCAGTTTAAGTTTGGCATAAGCTTTTATCTTGCTGGCCAACCTTTAACATACACACTAGGTCAGTTTTGAGGACACTTTGTAACCCGCAGAAAGGTTAGGCAACAGGGACACTTTCAGCTCGGACCTGGACCTGCTGAGAATCAACTTTTCCGATAGCGATTCTCTCCGTATCCGAGTTCTGTGTGAACCATTCCCAGTCATCAAACCTGTGTAGGGTTGAACTTAAACCCGTTTTGGGTTGAATGTGTAGTGGGTTCGTGGTTTTTGACCCATCGTTCACGTTCATGTCCATTTCATACCATACTGTTTTCTTCTTAATAAACACCTGTAAACTGTTTTTCCTATTTTCATGTTTATTCACCCAGACCACAACACATAACAATGTTTATTCTACCTCCAGCGTTGAGTTGTATCTGTGCCTTCATGTTTTGACAGTTAACTCAGGTCCCCATGAATCTAAAGGCCAACAGGGAAATTCCAACCAGTGTTCGAGCACCCACGGAGTCTTTCACTCCACCCACGCTAGGTATTTTTAGAATAATGCCCGGTTATTCTTCTAATATTAACCTTTCAACACTGACGCCCTGTGAGGTATCCTTTCAGCCAATGCTGCCAATGGCGAAATGGGCGAAACCATCCAGATTTGTTGGAAGGTTCAGTAATAATTTAACACAACAGCTCTGTCGAGCTGTTGGATTAAATTATTAGAAAGCCTGGCTTCAGACGTTTTGCTATTATTAATCGTCTGCTCGTCCACTACCAATGTTTCTTCACGCAAAAATGTATGCACGCCGGGTTTAAATTGTTACTGTTTGTAACCTATCGAGTTGGGAGCATCTCGTGATTTTGAAATACCTACCCCGTGCGGTCAGCGATCCCAAATCCGGGACAGGAATCACGAAATACTGACAGTGAGGTTGATAACTGACTTACACCCCTGCCCTTTTGTTCAATCTACAAAACACAAGGAGTCATGCATACTTAGTGGTCCAGGGGTATTCAAGTGACATCACTAATACACCCAGTCTATTGTTCTATCGGGTATTTCAGTAATAGTTACCGACCTCACTGAAAATATTCATGGACTCTTTACAGTTTTTTAAACTGTTATAACAGTTTAGCATATTAAATTAGAATGATGCTAATACATAGACAAAACTACATGTATGTTTCAATGAGTCGTTTTGTATTCAATGAGTCAGATGTGCGTAGGAAAAAAACGTCGAGACCGAAGGTCGAGACGTTTTCTTTCTACGCACATCTGACGAATTGAATACAAAACGACTCATTGAAACATACATGTGGTTTTGTATTTATTACATGACCCAAGCACCTACTGACCTAATTTTCTTTTCTATCAACGGTGGTAAACACCATGCACTTTATGCAGTCGCATTGCATAAAAAAGTCCCGGTTGGAACAGGTTGGCGTGCAATACGGAATTCCGTATTGCACTGCCGTTTTGCACGCCGTATTGCATAAGAGAGACTGCATGGGCATGTAATAATCTCTCAGATTAGTTAGAGTGTTACAGTACGATCTTCGTGAAAAGGTCAAAATCCGCAATATTTCCACGCATGCGTTGATGGTGAATCTCCGACATAAAATAATTTAATCGCCATCAAATTTGCATTGAATGGAGCACCTGGTACTAGCTGATGCTTCTTTCGCTGAAAATTTCCTAAAATGTACTGATTATTAATTGAGAAAGGCCCACGGCCGATTTTGACCATTCCACGATGACTGCACTGTATAACAGTTTATTGGGAAACATTTCCGACGTTGATTTACTCTATAATCAATTGGTTTAAAAACCAGCCCAAATGAACTGGGTTGAGTTGGGTCCATATTCACGCAACGCAGTTCATTTGGGTTGATTTTCAACCAACCTGATTTGGTGTCTTCCCACTAGACCAATTCCCTTTAGACCAATTCCCTTTAGGCCAATTCCCCAAAGACCAATTCCCCTTAGACCAACTACATACTGTTATTGATTGAGGGTTGATTAGGGATAATTAAGAAAACATTTATTTACTGATAAGCAATTATTTGATAAAAAAATATTTATACGCATAACATACAAAAAATATAGGTTTATAACATTTCAGTTTATAAAATATCAACAAGCCAGAATATAAGCAGACTATCATCAGAAAAATGAGGTCCCCAGAGGGTGAATTTGGTGATGCTACCCGTAGCATTATTAAATTTACCCTCTGTGGACCTCATTCTGAATTAAGGTCTCAAACATATACAGGTATCCAGAGGAAAACTGGCCCACTGTATGGGATAGCATCAGCAAATTCACCCTCTGGGGACCTCATTCTGTAAATGACAGACTGCTTATTTTCAGGCTTGAATATCAATAACATTAAATACATTTATAAATATTTATAAATATATCAAATTATTGATATAGAATTATTTTAAAAGTAGAACGCATGAGTTGGTCTAAGGGGAACTGATCTTTTGGGAAATGGCCTCGTAGTAATTGGTCTAAAGGAAATTGGTCTAGTGGGAATGAAACCCTGATTTTAGAGTGTTCAAAGAAAATTATTGTTAATGGCACTTTTAGATTCAATAATCTGGAATAGTTCAGTTGGTCGGAATAGAGAACCCGTATATTCTCTTTTCCGACCTACTGAAATATTGCAGTCAATTCAATCAAAAACAAAGCCAATGGACTATTTACAGGCTAGACTGGTTCCAGGCCATAACTGCATCGAAGTTCTTGCAGAATGTGACTGGTGGCTTGAGGGCTTGCCATCTTGTCTTTTGTGACGAAGGCTCGTCGACTTTCAACTATTCCTTCAGAAACAATTTAGAATTTTCCTATTTATTTTATTGAGGTTTAACGACACTTTTGACACCCAGGATCACCTCGTGGACCTTTCGATGTGAAGTCCAGTGCAGTAACCACTGAGCCGTTACACTCCCACAATGTGCATATACAGGGGTGCAAAATTAGGGCTGCACGGTATTTCGATAAACCGATATATACCGGTATTCAAACCAATATCGATTGAATACCGGTGTAATTACAAAAATATCAGTTTATCGCCATTATGTATTTACACGCAATTTAATTTTCAAGATGCCTTGAGTTTTTTAACTGTAGATCAGAATGAATAATATATCGCTTTACCCAAGGAATCGTCCGCATGCGCCCACGTAATATACCAATTCAGCAGTTGCAAAAATAATTTTCAAAAATGTCAACAAAACTATATCATGTGACCCCTCATTGGAACGACCTCAACGAGCTCGTTCCAATGAGGGGTCACATGATATTGTTTTGAAGACATTTTTGGAAAAATTTGATTTAAAATAATAAATTTTGATATCGTCTGCGTTGTGTAAGAGTTTTTCGAACCGCATCATCAAGGCATGCTGATTCGTTCCGAATGTGATGCCTCAAGTGTCGATTGTGGTACTTATGTTCAGATATCTGAACAGGTTTTCGATATACCGGTATACCGCGGTATTTTTTGGAATACCGATATCGGTATTCTGTTTTGAATATCGTGCAGCTCTAGGCAAAACATATATTTGAAGTTCTCATGAAGGTTTCATTATTGTTTGTTCTTGGCGTCGTATAAGACGGAATAATTAACCATCTTTCTAATTGCGCTAATTTTATGCCAAACAAACCGTGAGGTGGAGCACTGCTTTACTCTGGTAAAGACATTCTGTCTGTTTTATTTGTAAAATAGGACGCGGTTACTGACACCTCGAACGTGTGTAGCACTGGTTTAAATACAAGGTCAAAATAAACGTGACACACGATGCGATCAAATATAGCCGTAGATTCTGATAGTCACATGAAACATAAATAAATTAAAAATAAATGAGTACTGTCTGCTCGTCTTCTGACATTTTAGTTGCACACAACAATATGTGATTACCATCTGCGCGTGAATATTATCTGTTTCTCAACATTGCTTTTACTTTCAGGAAAACAATACCGAAACCAGCGATTGGCGACGATGTGGACTAAAGAATAGCAATGTTCAAGGAGTGAAGCCTTCGGTGTGACATTGGCTAGACGCAAGAAAAATCAATTGTGAGAGATGTAAATGACTGAATGGTTCCATTTGAAAATATTTATTTAGTAGAAAACTGTTTTTTATGGTTGAAGATATAAAATTAGCGTACATGCTATTTGCTTAGGATAGGTCGCCTCTTGCAAGCAAGACAGTGCCAACCGAGTTTACAAAAATCAATCTGAGCGTCGGCACGAGGCTCATGTCGTTTTTTGTGAACACGGCTGGCACCTGAAATTTGGTCGTTGAGATTGTAGTTTAGTAATCTGAAAGTAATCGTCAATATACATTGATATAGTACGTGTTCATTACTTGGCTCAGATATCGAAAAGAGTCCACGATATACCGATATATGGCGGTATGTTTTTTCATTTTTTTTTTGTGAAGAGGTGCCTAGAACTTCCACATCAAATACTTACGAACTTGTGATTCTTTATCAGATATTCTGTATTTTAATGAAACAGATTACTTAAAAAGTGGAGAAGATTAATTCAATTCCACTCCCGAAACCCTCGTTTTTATTTTCCAACAGGGAAGTAGAAAAGTGGGTGGGTGGGTATAGAAGGAGGGGGAGTTGCATTTCACAAATATATTTTTGCACCACAATACCATGATGCCAGTACCAGAAAGTCAGTGTGTGTGTATGGGGGGGGGGGGGGGGGGGGGGTGTTCGACGAGGTGCTAGGTCCAGGTGTAATCACATCAAACTTGTTTTTCTCTATCGCGCGTTGGAAACACGAAGTCAAAAATGTGCTTTTTGAGTGTTGAGGCGCCTTTGGCCCAAACATAGCTTTGTGTACTGTATTCCAACCATGCCACTGATTGGTTGCTGGGCCACCACTGGTATATATCAGGGCGTGGGTATCTCTCCACCCCAGCCCCCAGTTCGAAATGCTTACCACATTTAATTCCCATGCTGTGTTCTGACCTATATGTAAACTTTGAAAACGATAGCATTTAACTCTTCGCATGCTGGCGGATATTCCTGCTCAGCACTGGGTTTCTCTTGTCACTGAAATAAGTTGGGCATATTTAATCGGATTTGCACCGTGTAACAAGAATGGATTTTTTCACCAATGGTTTATTATGTTACATTTATATTAATTTGTCATCAAATCTAATCTGATATAAATTTGATGAAAAATATCTAGAAAATATTCAGCAGGTTAACAGTTAAAGGTCGATGCTTGTGAATAGTGTTTTCTGAAGGTTTACAGATTTAACCACGTGTTACTGGTTTGTGGTGACCGCGACTTGCTACTGTTCGTGGTTGATTCCATGCTGTATATAGAAGTTCCATAATAAATCAGACCTTCTTCTGCCTACCCTCAACCATTTTGTTCCTAATTGTATCGTCTGCTCATCAAACTCTTAATTTTTGCTTTATCTAAAGGCTCCGGCGAAATTTTCGAGTCAAAGATATCGAATATCTTTTAGTTTTAGTTTAAACAATATTTTATTCCAATGGAACACAGTCATGTTATATGGACACTTGGTGTTCAAAAAGATAGATGAAACAAAGCGAAATCTGAGATAATAGTACATTAAATAACAAAGACAACAACTTGTAAGTAAGGGATTGGACAGTAAGCATGGATCTTTGGTGAGTCGTCCCCCAGTAAGATAATAGCTCTACACAAGTTAATTACCTGGATACTTTCATCAGTTTAATATCTCATAGGAATTGATTTTGTTTAAACGAACGAAAAGAAAAGAGAAGTCAAGGCGGTGTGTGACGTAAGATGCAATCTACGCTTAGTAAGGTTGCAGGTAGACACACGATGTTGGGTTGCTTACCTCCAAGATGGTAGGAAAGTTATGAAGTGAGACCAGGGTGTGGTGGTCTCATTTTTTATACAGACGTTCCTTATCCACACCCGAGGTTCTGCAGCAAGCCCCGAGCGAGGAAAGCATGGGAGGAAGAAAAGCAAGCTGCGAATTTCTTGCAAAGTTACTGTGCTGCTCTATGAGTGTTCGTGTCAACTCTTTGTATGCAACGGTAGATACATTTTGGGAATTGCCCCACGTCCGGAGAGAGAATAGATGAACGAGTGAAAGTGGAAGAGTAAGAGGAAGAGAAACAAAAGAGGATGGATGCTGGAGATAATAAGCCAACCGAAAGACAGAATGTAAGTAAATTGATCATGACGTTGTACTGGTCAGTAACTAGTGTGTACATGATGCAGGGGGAAGAACGTGACCAGCTTTGTAAGGTACAATCTCTGTTACTACTGTATTCTGCTTTCTTAAAAGATTAGATTTGATTTTTACAACTGGAGGGCTTTAGTATACAGTTCAGCTGTTTGCGGCCCGGAAAGAGTCCAACTTGGAGTACGGGTGGGGCGTGTGTTAATTAAATAAGAAATTGCGCCTACATGGGTATTTTGTTTATTCACTAATAAATATCCAAGAAGGGTTAAGCTTTTTTAACTATAATCACGACTACTAATATATCAACTGCACCATCAGGCATGTCATCAGTGAAGGGCAAATTGGGTTTAAATATCCACCCCTATCGCGTTCGCAGCAACAGTCCTTCAACACTTTGAAAGGGGTATCCGTAACATTGTAAAAATGCACTTTAGATTGTTGACGCAGACGGCACTGTAAACAGCCACTCGGTGGAGATAATAGGAACGAATACATCAGACAATCCTTTTGAGTTGATGATTATGGAGCCAGGGTTGGGGCGAATATATTGTAAATGTATTGAACACGAATACGAATACTTTGAAATTTTATGAATACGAATATGAATACGAATACACAAATTTCAAATGTATTGAATACGAATATGAATACTTTACAATGTATTCATGAATACAAATATGAATACTTGAATACTTTTCAAAAAATTTTCTTGTAAATGGATGATAATTTGATCATTCTTATTGGGATTAAGGGTATAAGGGATTATAGGTTGAGATTTTGTTTTTCAGAGGGTGGATCTCTTAATCCTTCAGAACCCAATCAACAGACATAAGTTGGTATTAATGACAAACAAAAGAAATAAAAAAAAATTCTAATATCAATTTATTTAGAAAACAATTAGCAAAATGTGCACAGTACTCATCCAATGTTTTGTTGTTTAGTGCATGCACAGTAATCATTAAATAGAGAACTGTGAGAAATTTACACAATTTTTTAGGTATTTTTTAAAGTTTTTTTCTTCTAAACTGCATTTTATGACCCCCAATAATGTTTATTAATTGTGGCTAATTGTGGCTTCTTTGCTTCATGTCTTTTATTAATATTTAATCATACATTGCTGGTGAGAATAAAAAAAAACTGGCCAGTGCTATTCACAAAAATCAATTAAGCAATTACTGCACTATTGGAAAAATGTTGTAATTCAAGCACAATAATTTTACAGATCTATCAGTCTACACCTTATTTCTACTATTACTGTAGACAAATATTAGATTAGTATTAATTGGATAATGGAGTTGTTTAGGGATTAAAAATGAATACTTTGGCCAGACTGATATCCTTTGTCCAAAGAATAATCTGTACAATTACAATGTTCAGTTTACAATGAAACAAATTTTGAACAATGAAGAGTTTGCTATCAAAAGGCAGATAAATAATTGAACTTACCTTCATGTGTAGTATGAAGTTTGATGTACTATTTGATGGACCTGATATGTGCACTTCAAAAGTATTAGTTTAATTCTTTACTACTTTCTAATAGAGATAATCACAATATTTTTTTTTACAAATACTGTATACATGTGTATTAAAAACAAGAAAAGTATTCAAAAAGTATTCATGAATACACCTCCAATTTGACTGTATTCGAATACGAATACGAATACTTTAAAATTGCATGAATACTGAATACATTTGAAAACTGGAAAAAATGTATTGAATACGACTGAATACCGAATACGAATACGAATACCCCAACCCTGTATGGAGCATGCGTATACGTCTTGGAGAGAAATTGTGCTAATAGATATTTCTATCAGTTATGGGTTGCATTGTTTTGATGAGGGGCGCCCACGGTGCCCTAAGGCGCCAGAGACAAGCATTGTTATCGGTGGCAAGACATATAAAATGGTTCCAGTCACGTTGGGTCCTGTTTATGTTTGAGTTGCAGCCAGGGTGAATGTTGGGATACCACAGCGGATCGAAATTTTCCGCGAAACTGCCACTTGTTCGTCGCTTTCTCGTAGAGAGGGGGTTTGTTTTTTCTACAAGAAAGATACTAGATACGAGAGATTTATCTAATAGTACAGAGACTATCAGGCATATTTACACAGGTAGTTATGGTGGATAGCATGCCTTGACGACACTACGACCAAAACGAGTTTACCCAATCATAGGTTGAAACATAGGCAACATTCATATATCATCCCTATAGTGGACCAGGGTACCACCTGTAATTTGGCATTGCAGATGGCGCCTCGTTCCACCAAAGGAACGCTATATTGTTCAAACTCCATGAAACTGGGTCTCTATGGTTGCTTCAAATGACATTTTGAGGGATTTTCCGATTAAACTTGTGTTATCTTACGCTCACTCTCGTTCCACAGAAAACAACAGGATGAGTTGTCGGTTTATTCCCAACAAGACGAATCCCAACAAGACGAAAGTCGAAAGTGGCCATCCAACAAGACGAATCCCAACAAGACAAATTTAATTAAAATGACTACATAACCCATTTATTTTGAGGTTTTCCATCATAAACTGCTAACACGGCTTACTTTTGGACAAAGAGATTTCAGTTAAGTGGTTGCGTGTTGGAAGCCCATTTTTGGGGCTTTATACCGAAGTGTGGGTATCAGAGCTAAAACACTTCATACTCTGTGGATGCACTTCAATTCATTTTCGGTGTGATATTATTAAGTCTGGGTGGATTTGCCCTGTTACAATTAACGGGAGAGTGTATATAGGCACTCTCCCATCAATTGTGACAAGGCAATATTATGTGAAAAAAAACTATGACAACCAAAAAATAACTTAGCACCCTACCAGTTAATAGAGGCGCCACGCTTTGTTACAAGACGCTATTTGCTACAGTTTGTTGTATCTATTTTGTCAACAAAACTCCCAAACACATGCATAAATAGCATATAAATACTTCAAATAGCATACATTGTAATGTATACGTTCTTTTAAAAGTAAATTACCTCCATATTTGATGAGACAAAATGCATCATGTTTGGATTCGTCTTGTTGGGATCGTCTTGTTGGGATCGTCTTGTTTGGATTTTTTACCAACTCGTCTTGTTGGGATTCTTCTTCTTGGGGCGACACCGAGTTGTCATCTTCAGAGAGTTCACAATAAATAAATATTTAAAATTCCAAACACTCCGAAATTCGAATAATCGAGACAATTTCCAATCGAAGCTAATCAGTAAAAAACATTCGAACCGAATCGAATCGCGAACGTTCTCCAGGTCCCATTTAAATCAGATCACAATTAACCGTTTCAACACTGGTATGATTTCAGCCAATATCGTCAACGCCGAAATGGGCGAAGACATCTTGGCTTGTTAGGAGATTCAGTAATAATTCAACACCAAAAGAGTCGAAACTCAATGGAGGTTCACAATATGGGTCATGGTTACTAAGAACACCCAGTAGTTATTGAGTACATTTGTCAGAATTGTGGAAAATTGCCATTTATGCATTGCTGAAATACATACGTGTATTTTGACACTTTGAAAGTGGGCCATAAACGTTAATCGCTTTAGATTTGTTTTCTCTTTTTATATCGTCTGTTCATCCACTACCAATTGTTTGTCACGCAAAAAGTTATGCACACCGGGTTGAAAGGGTTCAACACGCTGGGATATCTACGACGAGTTAGGGAAAAATGTTAATCGTAACGCAGTCCTGAGCTCTTCTTTGATGCTTTGAAATTAAACACGCCGTTCTATCATATACCTGAGTTTAGTTTTTGGGGACAAAATATTTAGCAGAGGTATAACTGTTTTACAAAATGATAACTTTTCTTAATATATTCATTTATGAAGAAACGAGAATAACAAAGAAAAGAATACGGCTACAGTAAAAAAAAGAACAACTATATTTGCCTTTACCTAACATGGAAAGCAGACGACACTTGCAATAAAATTTTTTGAATAACTAGTTTTTTTCATTTTGTGTCTCAAAAATATAGGTTATGACCCCCCGTTGGAACGAGCTCGACGAGCTCGTTCCAACGAGGGGTCATAACCTATGTTTTTGAGACAAAAATGAAAAAATAATGAATATTAATTGGCGAATTTTGAGAATAGCGCTGGCCGGTTTTGGCCGTTACCGCGTGCGTTTGTGGTATGCATTGGTGCTCTGCCGATTTCGTTAGAAGTCTACTTCCCTGCCTACAACCAGTTCCAGACAAGAAACAGCTATATGTGGTACTCATCGGTGATGGCTGTGGATATTCAAATAATTGTACGAGGAATCGAAAACTACATGGTAAAGTCAGGGGTACTGGGTGCAAATAAAATGTGGTAGGCCTGAGATTTGTATTATCGTCAAAATACGCAGAAACATTGAAAAACGTAAAATAAATCAAATTCAACGAATTATAAGCACGATTGTTGAGTGAATTCAACGTTACTAAATACAATATACACATTGAGAAATGTTCTAGATACACCACGCGTGGAATGCGTCCTAGGAAATTTGGTATTATTATTTGTAACTAACCAGAAGTTGTTGTTTCTACTGGCGCTTTCAGCATTACCATTGGTGCCCGTTTTAAAGCTGGTGGCAAAGACTGATTAACAGGTAGCGATAGAGCAGATGTTTCTGAAATGTTATTTGCAGTTGGAAATGTATTTTATTACACGCCCGTTCTATGAAATCCCCATCTACAGCAACACTAAACCATGCAGGAAATGAAAATCCGTTCCGCACATATGTGAGGAACGGAAATCGTTGACGCACTATTTTCAAATAGAAGCGAAACTTCACTGTGATTTCTACAAATCGTGCAATGCAATTATCATTTGAATCGTTAGCGATAGCTGAAAATCGTCCCCTGAGTTTCAGTGTGTTCTATGTAGGCACATATAACACAATGGTACGCAGGGGATGAAAGAGTAACACGGGTTCCCTCGCAAATCTAGTTGGCGATAAAATGTGTTCTTTTTGTTGATAGTTGTCAAATGATTTACTGGGTTTCCTTTTAATAATTGTTTGTTCGACGTGAATGCCTGTAATAAACACAGAACGACACACGTGTGTGAATGGGTTAATCAATATGGCACTTGTGCCATCGCGGAAGGATAAAACCCGAGGTTTGTGGCCTCTCGTTCTATCCTCGTGCCATATCGATTAACCCATTCACACACGCGTGTCGTTCTGTGTATTTTTGCAGGTGTTTACGGTTGAGACAGGGAGAGAGAGGTATCGCTATGTTAGTTTTCGGTGGATATGTTTGTTTGTTTCATTGGGATTTAAATACCCTTTAAGCATCCAGGGTCACTTCCTGTCAGACAGGTTAACGGGTGAGGGAAGCCAGAGTATTATACGATAACCACCGCCAAGCGGCCAGCAGACTCCCCAACGCTCCAACTCTGCACAAATGGGGTTAACAGCGGCTGATGAAAGGTGCACCATCGACGTGCAGTACGCCTTAGCACACAGCGTCACCATTGCCCCGTGTGATTAAGTGTACTGCCGAAGAACACAACGCAGTCACCGCTGGTTAGGACCGAAACGTTATTTTTTTTCGGTTTGAAGTTCACAAGCTGCTAAGAAACTGCGCTCCCGGTTCTCGGTGGATAAAATCAAAATTAATGCCCATACGAACAATTAATACTCGAAGGTTTGCCTCTGTATCCACAGAAAATACTGCTGTGGCTTAGACTAAATGCTCTTCCTTAATACACACCACCAGTTGCACTAGAAAAGCCGGCCCACTTTTTTCTGATCAATGTGGCATTGGGGTATTTTGGGCCCCAGATTCCGCTATATATAGAACAGATGTGGGAAACGCAGATAGTATTATCCTTACTAACAAAAATGTAACAATTCACGTCATTTATATCAGTTGGCGTACGTTCTGGTGTCGGTCCGGACAACATCAGTAGGTAATAAAGGCGGATTTACGACCACTTTGTACATGTACGTGTACGGTATACGTACACGATGCGTTTACCAACGTGGGATTCAGTGTTAAATCGCACGCTTGTTCACAAAAATGTTCAGTGGTCTTGAATCCCCCATGTTTTTTTGTGACTCCTAGTTCGCACTTTTGACGTTCAAATACTCGTGGTGAACGTTGAATGTCACGCGTTTTTTAAAAAAAGGTGAAATTGTACATTTTTACTTTTTCTTTTAGTTTAAAAATTTTTTGTCAACGTTCTCATCGCAGATCAGACCATCGATCCATCGTTGGTGAACGCGAGCAAAAAATTCTAGGCTAGATCAAAAAACGGTCTGCGGATTCAGGACCAGTGGTCCAGAATCCGCAATTGTTTAGAGGCGGTGGGTTTTTCCCATTTATGACGTCATTAGGGGAATTTCCCACTATGGGAATTCCCAAACTCAGCTAATCGACCGATCGGATCGCTCGATTCTCCGCCAATTGACCGATCGGATTGCTCGATTCTCATAAACTCGATCATACGGAGTTATCTCCCCTCGTCGTGGGGTGGGGGAATACCCTAGGAAATAAATAAAAGTGATCGATATATATAGGAGAGAAAAAAAACATAACATAAAAATAATTATACATTTAATTTTGAAAATAATAAAATAACTCGCATTAGCATACTTAAAGGAACATTAACAATTAAAAACGAAAGATGTTTTTTACAGATGGATCCTAGGTGCCGAGATCTAATTTTAGGCGAGTATGAACGTGCTAAAAAGGGGATTCAGTCGGCTGATAGGAGCAGACGTCTTGGTGAGATGGAACTCAAACGCGAAGCCACAAAAATATTTAAACCCATGACGGAGGGTCAAGAGCGAAGCAGGAAGGAGATAGTCGAAGAATTGAGACCCATAAAGGAGAGTTCGTTGAGAATGGGTTCGTTGCCTCCTAGTTTTGGAAATCGGTATTCCGTTCAATCTACACCGGATTACGTTCCCACGGGAATTCAAACAGATTTGAGCGAGAGCGACGATACAGCTTCGACTATCACCACTAGTAGCGTCGCATCGTCTGATGATGATGGCGGTAAGAGAGATCAGTCGTATGGATTTTATAAGGATTCGGAGGGAAGGATTTTTGTAGGAGACACAGAAGTAGATATTGGCGATGATGAATTGATCGTGGGTTCGAACAGATACGAATTGACTGATGGGCTGCGCAGATTGCTCCTTTATGACAAGCCTGGCGATTACACGGATCAGGTTTTCGACAATTACGGCGACATTCTGGTTCAGACCACGCCATGAAGAGAAATAACGATGCCAGAGAGACGAGACACAAAGCCAACAGAGTTTACAAGTGGACGAAAGTGGTGAAACCCATATGGGAAATGAACAAGAAGTTCGTCGAATCGGTGACTGGCAAAGGGGTGAAAAGCACTTTTCTTCCGACCGATTCTGACGCTCTGTCTCAGAGATTGAGTTTGTTGATGGCGAGCAGACGGGCTGGTAACACAGGATTAGATAATCAGATAGTTGTTTTATCTGATGAATTGTTAAGACAGAAGGTTTTGAATAAAAACCAGTATAAAAGGCTGATGAACGAATTGAAGGATTGATGTGTATATAATAAGTAGAGAGAAACAAACAAACAAACAAAAATAAAACAGTAAATTTTTTACACTAGAATAATAAAAGTATTTAAAACCGACAAAACGATTTACCAGTGAAAAAGACAAAATATATTATAAAAATAAAAATATGTTGGTGATAAAGAACAGGGGATACGTCAGGACTTACGTTCAAGGCGGTTCTGGCATCGTCGATTCTATAATGCGAGCGTTCACGGGCAATGCGGTTAGAAAACTCGCATCGACCGCGTTTGAGGTCGGTAAGAAGACGGCTTTGGATGCTGGTAAGAAAGCCGCTTCCGAAGCCAGTGGTAGGATAGCTTCTGTGGCTGGCAAGAGGGCAGCCGACCGTTGATCGACTAGTTGATCAGTCCGCCGGCGAAGCGAGCTGCGTTAGAGCGAACGCCGAAAAGTTGGAAAGATTTTAAGGATGCTGTGGTGCCCATACAAGATTTAGCCAAAATGACGAGTGGATCCGGATTGAAGAGAACTCGCGACGGTGTGATATAAATAAATAATAACATTAAAAACAGAGTTTGAAAAACATAAAAAAAATTTGCGTTTGAAAAGAATCTAAAATAACAAACAAAAAAATAAAACAAAGATGAACATTAAAGATATGTCTTGGAACGACGCCGCGACCAAGAGGTCGAATAACGAGTTCTTTCCCAAAAGCGTAAGAGGTTTGATAGTGGGAAAATCGAATTGTGGAAAGACCAATCTGTTGATGAATCTGTTGTCCCGACCTGACTGGTTGGATTACGACAGATTGTTCGTGTTTGGCAAGAGCTTGTTTCAACCCGAATACAGATTGCTTCGAGAGTGCATGGATCGTAGATTGCCCAAGGACGTCATAGCCAGAATCTTTGACAGTAGGGAGGAATTCGACAAGAGCGAAGCTCCACTTTCGACCATTTTGGACGGTGCGGCGATGGAACTGATGAAGAGAAATGCATCTTCGAACGTCGAGTGTCGATTTTATGAGAACGCTAGCGACGTTCCGGATCCTAGAGAACTGAAATCGGAAGATAAGAATCTCATGATTTTCGACGATCTGCTTTTGGAGAGACAGAACCGATGCGAATCGTATTACGTTAGGGGTCGACACAGCAACGTGGACTGTTTCTACCTGTCGCAGAATTATTTTCGATTGCCCAGACAGACGATAAGGGAGAACGCTAATTTTCTATGCCTCTTTCGCCAAGATCTCAAGAATCTCAATCACATCTACGGCGATCACGTCGCAAACGACATGAGCGCGGCGGAATTCAGGAGATTTTGCAAGAGGGTTTGGGATGGTGGACTTTACAATTTCGTCGTGATCGATTTGACAAGCGAATTTAATCGCGGAAAATATCGGTGCGGATTCGACAAGTTTTATGTTTCTGATGATAATAATAAGATAGAGCGTGAAAATAAAATTTAGAAAATAATAAATCTTCAAATAATTAGTTTTGAATAAAAAAACATAAAATTAAATATAATGTTCGAACATGGAGAATTGTTAGAACGGATAGCCGAGAATACGGCTGCAAAACAATCCATTCAAATCGTGGTGAGTGGCGATTCGACTCGATTTGCTACGAAATTCGAACCTTCCATCGAATTGAATAGAGAGAAAAGATACGAGATGGCGTTGGTAAATCTGGAGACTTGTTATTCCTTTCCTAACGTCACCGAAAAGAATAACTCGTTCAAGTATTCCGACGGAACGGATTGGTTAGAGATTCGAATTCCCAAAGGGAGTTACGACATAGACGATTTGAACAATTACATTCAGACGCGAATGAAGACGGATGGAAAGGGAATCAACAAGATCAGACTCGCTCCCAATCCTAATACCTTACAGACGATGTTGGATTTGGAAGATAATTTTCGAGTGGATTTCAACACGGACGATTCTATAGGCAAGATGTTGGAATTCGATCGAAAGATGTATCGAGGCCACGCGGCATCTGAAAATACGGTAGACATTCTCGCAGTCAATAGCATTCTGGTGAACGTGGACGTGATTGCTGGAAGTTACGTGGATGGTAGCGCTCAACCGACGATCTATTCCTTCTTTCCAAACGTGTCGCCGGGTTATAAGATCGTGGAGCGACCTCGAAATTTAGTTTATCTACCAGTGATTTTAGACACGTTGTATAGACGGATCAAAATGGTGAACTGTTAGATCTTCGCGGCGAGAGAGTGACGATACGATTTCACATAAGAGAATTATAAAAGCAAAAAAAAAAATATTGTGTATATATATAGATAACAAAAATAAAATAATCGCAATATTAATTTTACAAAATTATTTTAATATAATTATTAAACAAGAAACAATTGAAGTAAATAATTTAAAAAAACAGAATTATGACAGAATACGTGGTTAAAAACGTGAACATATCCGCAGGACAGAGGAAAAAACTTAAGAGAGCGTTAACAACTCGAGGCGAGGCGGTGAGATTCAAATTCACTCACGAAGATCTGACGAGAGGCGGTCAGGATTCGATCGCCTGGACCAGAAGTCAAATCAAAAGGATGGAGAAAGCGATTCGCGATGGAAGAGGGTTGACAGTGAGATTGAGTCCCGCTCAGTTGAGATACAATTTGAGAATGAAAGGCAGTTTCCTACCGCTATTGGCAGAAATCGCCGCAAAAGCATTACCCTTCGCCGCAAAGGCGCTACCCTTTCTCGGAAAGACTCTCGGCGTGGGAGCTCTCACGGGACTCGCTAGTTCGGCAGTTGAGAAATTAATGGGAGGCAGCGGACTGTTTTTGAAGAAGGGAGGAGCCGTGTGTCGCGTCCACGTAGATGACAGCGGTAAAGGATTGTATCTAGAACCCGTTAGAGGTAGCAACTCTCTGAGAGGAAACGGTCTCTATCTGAAGAGTGGACGGAACGTTGAGCGACTCGGCAAGGGTTTGTTGCTCTGTGAGAATTCGCCGTTTTAGAATATACCGATTTTGAATATGTTATTATAATATATAATTATATAAAATATAAATCATAGAAAGTATAAAATAATATATTTAAAATGGGTAAAAAGGTGAAGAAACAAATTCATCACCTGGATGAAAAGGTGGAGAAACAATTTGACGATAATGACGAACATCGCAAGCTAGAGAGTGAAAAAATAAAAAAAAAAATGGTTAGACGCTAATGATGGATATCTAAGGAAAGAACTGATGAAAGAGATAGATAGAGTGCAGTATAGACGGTTGAGAATGAGACAACTCTTTCCACCATCACCACTACCTTCTGAAGAGAATGGTGATGATGCGAGTGTTACCAAGAGATGCACAACATTCGTTCATAATTATGATTCGGATAAACAAAAATGTTGTTATAAACGTATCATATCACACAGAAAAAGAAAAAGAAGAAGAATCGACGCTGAAAATTGAGAAAAAAGGAAACGTTATTATAATATATGATAATAGTGAAGAAGAAGGAAAACAAAAAAAAAAGTAATGATCTCATTACTTTTTTTTTTCATTTTTCTTCGCTAAAAATCAATCACTCTATTGTTTATATTTCCAAGTCCGTTATTAGCATTTTGACACTCGTGTCTTCTCCTTTTTCGAAAACGTGTTGAATGTTTATCTTTACTCTTTTGAGTTTTTTACATTGGTCAACTCACTCTCACCACCCAATTTCTCCACGAGTTCGAATGAGATGTTTGGAAATATGTAATTTCCATAGGGCAACGACAAATTGTCCTTGTTGAATTCTCTATCTTCGGCGATGACGATGTTCTGCAGATCGCTTTGGCACTCGTAAATCAAATCGAGCGTGGCTTCGTCCAATTTCAGAGGCATCTTATATTTGTCGTATTTGTGCTCTAAGCCCTTCGTTTCGACCTCGTTCAATTCGATGGGATCGTGTCATTGTAATCTATAGATTTTATGACCGAATTTCTTATACGTTTTGACTCGTTTCAATTTCAATTCACATCTTTTAGGTGTTGTTGTCCTCATGATTGATTATTTAGTTTTTTGTTTTTACAAATTCTTGCAAATAATGTATATTTTAAATTTTGTATTTTAATAATTTGTTTAAAAAAAGTTTTGTTTTTTTTTGCTCTTTATATTATATATATATATAAAAAAATTGTTTTTTTAATTTGTAATTTTCTTTAATGTAAAATTTTTTATTAAAAGTTTTTTTCTCTTTATATATATATATAAAAAGTTAAATTTTAACATTTCAATCTCTCTATTGTTTATATTTTCAAGTCCATTATTAGCATGTTGACATTCGTCATTTTTCCACTTACGAAAATGGTTTGACTGTTTATCTTTACTCTTTTGAGTTTTTTTTCATCCGCGAATGCGCTCTCACCACCCGATTTGTTCACGAGTTCAAGTGAGATTATTGGATATATGTAACTTCCATAGGACAACAATAAATCACCCTTGTCGAATTCTCTGTCTTTGGCGATGATGATATTATTCAGCAGATCGCTTTGATACTCGTAAAACAAATCGAGCATGGCTTCATCCAATTTTAAACACATTTGATATTTGTTGTAGTAGCGCTCTAAGTCCACCATCTCAACCTCATTCAATTCCATGGGATCGTGTTGTTGTAATGTATAGATATTAAAACCGAATTTCTCATACGCTTCGTCTCATTTCAATTTCAATTCGCATCTTTTAGGTGTTGTTGTCATGATCGATTATTTGTTTTTTTATGAATTCTTGCAAATAATGTATATTTTAAATTTTGTATTTAAATAATAATTTGTTGAAAAAGTTTGTCTTTATTTCTCTTTATATATAAATATATAAAAAATATTCTTACAAACTCAATTTTGAGGTAAAAACAATGATCAAGTCCAAACATCCGAATTATAGTCTAGAACGTGCAAGACTTCAAACGTTTAAAAATTGGCCTTCTCATCTCGCTCCAAAACCCGAAGATTTAGCCGCCGCAGGTTTCGTTTATGTGGTTAAAGGCGACAAAGTCAAATGTTTTTGTTGTAACATACATTTGATGAATTGGGAACCTCACGACAGACCTTTACTAGAACACATAAGTAATATTAAAAAAGGCGACTGTGATTATTTGAACAAGATCCTAACGTTGGGATTGTTCAAAATCGAAGATGAAGAGATTGATAGAGATAAAAACCAAAAATTATTGATGGATATATTACAACTTGGACACACCAAGGAACAATTGTACAATGCGTTAAACAACGTGAACAAGACCCTGTCTCAATTCATAACTTTAGAACATCTCCTCAAATTCATGGCGGAAGCAGAGAAGTTGTCGTCACTCATTGAAAACAAGCCGAGCAAAACGTCCACTAAGTGTCTGCTCTGCGAAGGTGTCGCAAACGTCTTGTTTCTACCATGTGCACACCTGCCTTACTGTAGAGAATGTTATTCTGAAGACGAGAAAACGTGTTTGTTTTGCGAACGAGAAATAAAAGCGGTCTTAAATTATTTTTGAATAAAAAACACATTAAAGAAAAAAATTGAATTTAAAATTTAACTTTTTTTTTTTATATATATAAAAAGAGTAAAAAAGCAAAACTTTTTAAACAAATTATTTAATACAAAATTGCAAAAAAAAATATTCTTACAAATGAAGCAAACAGATAAAACAATGGTAAATTTAAATGAGAAAACCATACCTCAGTTAAACGAGATTTGTAAACTATTACAAATTTCAGATTTCAGAAATCATAGAACTAAATCAAAAAAAATTGAAGTCATACAAGAATATTTGCGAAACGCTAGAAAGGCAAACGAAATGTCGATAGCAACGACGTCAAAAGATGCATCAGTTGTGAAAAATGAGAAGATAGTAAAAGGAATCGAAATGCCGACGTCGAAAAAAACCAAAAACATTTCGATTGTGAAAAATAAGAAGACGACTAAATGAAAAGCCGTTGAAGAACATCAAGTTTCCAAAGAAAAGAAAAGAAAAACTAAAATGAGTGATGCACTTCAGATTCTAGACAAACGAGATATATCAAGCGAAATTCAATGAGCAATCGACGAAGAGACAGGAGAAGAATATGTAACACGACTCGTTGCGGAACTATTCCAATCAAAACCCATAGAACGGGAGAGTGCTATCAAAGGCGTTTTTAAAACTTTCGACGTGGTTCCCTCGTTCAAGAAAATCGATCCAAAATTGTTCATGGAATGGGTGAAGAAAAATGTATTGGATTTGTCTCGCGAATACATGAACGAGGGATTAAAAATTAAGATGATACTCCATTGCATAATGAATAAAATTGACGTGAAGTCCGGCGAGAGCATCGTGAAAAATGCATATTTCAGATCTAACGTCTAACCCGTATTTTGAGGTTCAGATCTATCAGACGTTTTCAAAAAGATGAAAGACAAGATGTTGACGTCTCTCGCGAATTATCAACATGAAGGTAGTAATTGGACGTCCGATGAGGTGCTGAAACTCGAAATTCACATAAATAAAAACGAACCGTTGAAAGGATCTTCCTACTTGGAATTACCATATTTCTTGACTAAGAAACACGTCATGGTCAATGTGAGAAATAAGGATGATCAGTGTTTTAAATGGGCAGTCACCTCCGCTTTATACCCTGTCGAAATACACACCGATAGAGTTTCTCGTTTTAAGGAAACTTCTAAAAATCTGACCGGAGTGACTTTTCCAACAGAGTTAAAACATATCAAACGTTTCGAGGTTCAAAATCCCACCGTAGCAGTAAACGTCTTGGGATACAACGAAAATCAAAAGATCTATCCTCTCAGACAGACTTCGTATCTCGGAAGAGAAAAGACGATTATTTTATTATTGATTTCGAATGGTGACAATCGTCATTATTGTTGGGTTAAACATCCGACCCGATTACTGTCGAAACAAAATAATAATCATAAAGGAAAGATATCTTTATGTTACAATTGCATGAATATATTTAAGAGCAAAAAATCATTAGCGAAACATCAGGAATATTGCAACGAAAATCAAGGCGTCGCCGTCGAAATGCCCAAACCCAACACCATCGTGAAGTTTGAAAATCACAATAGAAGGTTAAAAGTACCATTCGTCATGTACGCCGATTTCGAATGTTTCACCACGAAAATGAGTTCCTGTCAACCCACCGCTCTTCAAAGTTACGTCGAAAGATATCAAAAACACATACCTTCGGGCTATTGCATTTACGTGAAATGCGCTTTCAACTCGCAACACGACATGGGTCCCTTCACCTACACGAAACAGTTTGAAGATGACGACGTGGCTCAAAGGTTCGTGGAAGAGTTAGAATCGAAAATTCAAATGTTATACGACAAATTCAAAACTCCGGCAAAAATGATCATCACGCGAGAGCAGCAGAATGAAAATAACAGAGCCACCGAATGTCACATATGCAGACAATAGTTCGACGAGAATTCGGAGGAAAATAAGAAGGTCAGAGACCATGATCATTACACGGGTCTGTATCACGGTCTGGCTCACAGCAAGTGTTATTTAAAATATCAAGACGTCGCTTTCTATCCGGTGATGTTTCACAATCTCTCGGGTTACGACAGTCATCTGTTCATGAAAAATCTTGGCACCTCACACGAAGAATTAAATTGCATCGCGAACAGCGAAGAAAGATACATTTCCTTCACGAAATGGAAGCTCATGGAGAAGAAAAGAGTAATCGACGGAGAGACGTTGAAAGAAAAAACGAAATCCATTCGTAGATGCATACGTTTCATCAACAGTTTTAAATTCATGTCAACCAGTCTGGAAAAATTAGTTGATAATACGAGCAAGGATAAATTTAAAATCACGAGCGAACATTTCGGAGAACGAGTAGACGTCATGTTGAAGAAAGGAGTCTATCCTTACGATTACATGAATGATCTAAAGAGATTCGAAGATACCACACTACCTTCGAAAGAAGATTTTTATTGGAAATTATACGAATCCGACATTTGTGACGAGAATTACGAACACGCCAAAAACGTGTGGAAATCATTCGATATGAAAACCATGAGAGATTATCATGATCTCTATCTGAAGACCGATGTTCTGCTCTTGGCAGACGTGTTCGAAAATTTTCGAGACATCTGTCATCAAAATTACGATCTGGATCCCGCTTGGTATTTCACCGCACCCGGTCTGGCATGGGATGCTCTGTTGAAGACCACCGAAGTCCAATTGGAATTATTATCCGACGTGGACATGTTGCTCATGTTCGAAAGGGCTGCAAGAGGTGGCGTCTCGATGATCTCCCACAGATATTCTGAGGCTAACAATCCCTACATGAAAGAAGGTTTCGATTCGAAGCGGTCGACTAAATACATACAGTATTGGGACGCTAATAATCTGTACGGTTGGGCTATGAGTCATCCTTTACCGATTGGAAATTTCAAATGGGTAACGGAACCGAATGAGATGCAAAAATGGAGAGACTATCCTTGCATTTTAGAAGTCAATTTGAACTATCCGGAAGAATTACACGATCCACACAACGATTATCCACTAGCTCCCGAACGAATGGAACCGAATGAAGGAGACGAGGAAAAACTCATTCCCAATTTATTTAACAAACGTAACTACATCGTCTACAGTGAGAATTTGAAACAGTACGTCGATTACGGGATGAAATTAGTCGACATACATCGCATCATTCGATTCGACAAAGAGTCTTGGATGAAAAAATACATCGATCTCAACACGAATCTCAGAACTCGAGCCGAGAACGATTTCGAAAAAGATTTCTTCAAATTCATGAACAACTGCATGTATGGCAAATCGATGGAAAACATCAGGAAGAGAACCGACGTTCGACTCATCACGTCTGAGAAAAGAGCTAAAAAATTAGTGGCAAAACCCAATCACAAACACCAAACCATACTCGACGAAAATCTAGTGGCCGTTCACATGCAAAAGACGCACCTGAAGTTCGACAAACCGTATTATCTAGGACTGATCATCTTAGATATCAGCAAGCAATTGATGTACGAGTTTCACTACGATTACGTCAAACGAAAATTTGGTGATAAAGCCAAACTACTGTTCACTGACATGGATAGTTTAGTTTACGAGATAGAGACGAAAGACGTCTACCGAGATATATCTCTGGACGTGGCCGAATGGTTCAACACAAGCAATTATCCCGTCGATCACCCGTCCAACATTCAATCGAACGACAACAAGAAGGTGTTGGGTAAATTTAAGGACGAGAGCGGCAGTAAACAGATCGTCGAATTTGTGGGCTTGAGACCCAAACTGTATGCTTATCGTCTAGAAGATGATGAAGAGATCAAGAAGTGCAAAGGAGTTAAAGCGTGCGTGGTGAAGAAAAACATCTCTTTCCAAGAGTATAAAGATTGTCTGTTAGGAAGTGGTCCGGTGTATAAGACTATGAAATCGATTCGAAGCGAAAATCACGACTTGTGTACCGAAATAGTCAACAAGATTTCGCTGACGGCCGACGGCCGACGACGATAAGAGATTCGTGTTAGACGATAAAATAAGCACTTTGGCACTCGGATATTGGACTGTGGATCTAATTAGAGACGATATGAATATGGATGATTGGATTCTAGATATAATTGTGGATGATAAGATTCCAGATATGATTGTGGATGATAGGATTCCAGAAAATCAAGAAGAATTAGATGAACACAAAATTATAGAAACCGATAGTGACATCGAGAAAGTTAGTTAAAAAAGAAAGAGAAAAAAAGAAAAAAAACCCTAACAAACTCCAATTCTTAAATTCCGAAAACGTTCGAGCTAAGAGAGACAAACTACGTTTGATATCTCTTTTTGCATCGTCTTTTTTTGCAGGTAGTGAAAAAGACGTATTTGAATATAATAGATATTTGCAGTTGTTATTCCTGTTCAAAAAATTGTCAAAAGATCAAGTGAAATACATTTACGACGCAGTATCTAAAAAATGTCATTTGTTAAATCACCACAAAACGATCGAATCTGTTCTACTAAAAGATGGTAATATCGAGATTCTAGAAAATCAAGAGGAATTAGATGAATTCAAGATTATGGAAATCGATAGAGACATCGAGAGTGTTAGTTTAAAAAGAAATAAATAAATAAAAAAAAAAATAACGTCATTTTAGTGAATTATAATAAAATAAATAATTAAAAAAATATATACGCATTATGAATAAGAAAATAAAGATATCCGTAGAAGGTGTCGTCTTACCTAACGAACCCCTATCCAACATCAATCTGTTGAATGCGGCAAAAGATTTGAAAATCAAAGATTTTCTAGGCGTGTTTTCCAGAGATGCCTTGCCGAAGAGAAGACCTCGACAATCAGAATGCAGAATTTTAAATCTAGATGATTCATCGGGTGAAGGCACTCACTGGGTGGCGTGGATCAAGAACAGGAAGAAGAAAAATTATTATTTCGACAGCTACGGAATCTCGCCACCAAAAGAAATAAAGAACTATTTCAACAAATCGATGGTTCGTTACAACACGGAACAAGTGCAATCACCAGATCAAGTGTTTTGTGGTCACCTGTGTCTCTACGTTCTCAAGAGATGGTCTGAAGGAGATCGATTTCAAGACATTCTCAATGATTTACATTAGAGAGAGATTTTTTTTTATAGTATATATAAAGATAAAAAATTATTTTAAAAAAATTTTAATCAAATAAAACGAAAAATAAAATAACATAGTTCATTTTTAATAAACTGCGTTTGAATATAATTTTTCTAAAAACAAAAAAAAATCCCACAACAACATGCCAGTCGATAAATTTGGTAGAAGTGACGACGAAAAAGTCAACCCAAGAAAGAAAAGGAAGACGTTCGAAGTCGACGATGGTTACGACGTTGCCAACTTGGACGAACGTTATGTTCGGAGATACGAACCTCGAGAAGAGCCTTTGAACATGAACGATAAGAAGCTCTACAATCTTCCCGAGCCGATAGATCTCGCAGATGCTGCGACTAAAAAATACGTCGACAGGGGGAACGCCGATTTCGAACGAATCCTGCTGGATAATTACGTGGATAAAACCATAACCGATGATTTTGATCTGAAATCCAAACGTTTGGTGAATGTCGTGAATCCCATAGATCCCACTGATGCCGCGACCAAGAAATACGTGGACGACTCTCATGCGAGATTCAGCAAACACCTGAGAAATAGATACATTACGAAAACGATGCACTCGGAATTGAATGCCAATTATAACAAGATAATGAATGTGGCCACTCCCACGAATCCCAAGGACGTGGCGACCAAACACTACGTAGATCTGGAACAGAGAAAGTCTGACAGACGAGAAATGAAATCGGATCTGAATGCGGGATTCCACAAGATATTGAATCTGTCGGAGATCAATGACACGGATGCAGACTCAACCGCAGTCAACAAGGGCTATGTAGATTCTGCCGTGATACAATCGCAACAATATCTAGAATCGCAAGTGGACGATCTCTACCTGAACAAACAATCTGGTGGAACCATGGAGAGTGGCATCAACATGAACGGTCACAATTTATTCGGTCTCGATCACGATCCCGAATTCGATTCCAGCGCGGTCAGCAGAAAGTATGTGGATGACAACTCGGTCTGGAGAAAGGGCGACATCATGGAAGGTAAACTAGACATGGGTGGACACGCGCTCACGAATCTACCGGATCCCGTGAACATGACGGATGCTTGCACCCTGATTTCGGTGGTGGACAAAGTCAAATATGCTAGACAATTGATCACCGTGTGGGCCGAAGAGGCCGGCACCTTAGATGAAGGAAAAGCTGAGTGGTCTTTCGGAAATGGAGGTAGCGGATTGAAACATGGTCAGGTGGGATATCCCATGCCGCTGGGAGGTGAAATCCTTCGAATGAGTCTGGCTTCCTCAGATTTCAATAACAGAGCGGTCGTCAGTCTCATGGTGAATGGTGTGGAGAGCGATAAGAGATACAGCGTCGAAAAGACTGAGAATCAACACGCGAATGTTAGCACGTTCGGCACGCCCCTCAAAGTGAACGCCAGAGACAGGAATAATTTCGTCACGACAACCATTAATCCCGAAGCCACCACTTCCGTGGTGAGTCTACTAATCGAACTAGATTCTTTGAACAAACAGTGAACGCATGGAAAATAATGAATTAAAAAAAATAACGTGTGATTATTAAAAACAAAAAAAAAAGTAATGAGATTTAGAAAGATGTTCAATCTCTCTAGATCACATTACTTTATTTATTTTTTTTGTTTTTTGGTTTTTAATAATTACTCAATATTTTTTATTTTTTTTGTTATTTATTTTTTTTTCACACACTCGTCTCTCATCGAATGATCGACATCTTATTTCCGTCCGATTCGAATTGTAATTCTCTGTCCGACAGGACCAGGGTGAAGGCTTCGGTTTTTCTCGGAACGTTCCTATCGAATTGCATCTTGATCTGAATGTCTAAGACGCTACTCTTGAGTCATTCACTCTGTTTACTCACGTCAAATACGAACATGGGATACATCGACTTGTATTCGCCGGGAGACATGTTAGGATTGCTCATCAATTCGTCTAGACTGTGATACTTCTTTCTAAAATCAGCGGCGTCGCCGTACAGTCTGCAGAAATCGTTCTTGTCGAACGACGCGTTGTAATCGATTGCTGGATATCTTGTGGCATTCAGAAACACTTGCATGTTTCTCAAATAGCAGTGATCGAACAGCGACGCATTCTTTTCCTGAAACCTGTCCCTATCGGTCTGAAACGCAACCACGATGAAACACGGTCTCTCGGAAGTGGATTTCACCATCAATCTCCAATCGAAGTGATTTGTGGAGGGAGGAATGCTAGCCGTGTCACACTGTCTCATTCTAAATCCCACGGGTAATTTACTCTTGGATTCCATGATCTTGTAGAGACGCGCTTTCTCCACGATCGAAGGCTCCACGTGCGGAACGAACCACGATGTCTTGTGTAGAGTTATCTTACCCGCATCGGTCGCAGTGAGTCTCACTATTGCGTCGTCGTTTCCTTTTCGAATCAACGTCAGATTGTGTTTGAATCCTTACATGATCTTGTTGTAATCGTCCACAAATCCGAAGATGTGTTTCAAAGGTATCCTGAACGAAAACGTTCCTTTAGGTCTGGACGTCTTGACGACGAAGTCGAATATCAAGGCGGCGCCGGCGCTAGCAGGGCCGACGGTGTCTTTCACCCACAACTGATTAAGTCCTCTGGATTTCGAAAAATCATCAGGATACGTCAAGAGTCCAAACATCGTGGTGGCCTGACCGGGATGAAACACAGATTCTATCTCTTGTCCGGATAGCATGTATTTTATGTTACTGAACAGATGCATGATGCCATTATTGGTTAGAGTAACCGTGTCGTCGTCAGCGTAGTCGCTCCCATCTTCTTTGGTGAGACGTCCCTGCACCACTATGTAACTCTCGCTAGGATGTATGAATAAATCTTGAGTTTCAACGTTGATTCTTATCTCTCCCGCATTGTTCAAACTCGTTCTGGTTACCGGTTCGTATTCGTGAACCTTATATTCTTGAATACTTTCATCTTTCACTATGCTTTGTGCTATATCTAGTATATTTGTCATTTTAAAGGATTTTTAGTTTTTTGTTTATTAATTAACTTGCTTTCTATATCTAAAAATAGTTTTTAATTATTTTTTATTATTATTTTTTTCTCTCTTATATATATGTGTGTAAACAAGAAAATGTTAAAGATAGTAAATAAAAAAAAAATTGTCTTCTTCATCAAAACTTTGTCTTCTGTAATTGTTGTTCGTAAAACTTTCCGATGATCTCTTCTCCATCCAAAGCTTCGATTTCGTAAGTCACCGGATCGGTGTGAAATATTTTGATTATCACGAAGATTTCCGAGGTCCATCGAGGAGTATAACCCTTTTCGAAGTGCTTCTTATAAGAGTAGATTCTCACTCGATCACCGACCGCAAATTTCGGCGTTCTAGACTTCTTCTTGATCTTAGATCTCTCAGGATATAGATTCGCGTAGACCCGTTTTTCGTTTCGAGGATCGCTAGCTTCCGCGGGAGTCATCTTGATCGATCTGTATCGCGTGTTGTTGTAATCTTTGACCAGACCGTTCAGAGCGTATATGTATTTCTTGGTCGAATTCGCCATGAAGTATCTGTGCATCTTTTCCTTCATTGTTCGATTCCAACGTTCCACCACGCTGGCTTTCTCTTCGTTTTCGATCGAGTAGAGGTCTACCAATCGACGAACGTGCTTGTTGTATAATTCCTTTCCTTTATCCACCCACAATTTACTCGGTTTTCGAGAAGACGAGTCGAACACGCTCTTCAGAGCCTCGGCGACGCAAGGTCCCGATTTATCCTTCAAAGCTCTGATCCAACCGTATTTGGAAAACACGTCGATGACCATCAATAGATATTTGACGCCCTCGTTCCACCTCGAAAACGATCTCATGTCGACCAAGTCGGCAGACCAAATATCATCCAGACCCTTCACGAACACCCTTCTCTTTCGAAATTTATGCAATATGGGTTTGTGTAACTCCTCGGCCAATTCGCTCGTCAATAATCGTTTCTTCTTCTTTTCAGATGCGCTTTTTTTTTGAATGCCCCATCCGAATCGACATTTCACACCGATCAGATTGCCTACCAGCGAACGTTCCATCTTCTCTCTCCTGGTCGGATTCGATATGCCTCTCGATTTCCCCAACATGTTTTTTATCGCAGACGTCTTTGCGAGTCTTGGTGTCGGGATGTCCGGCGTAGCACAGATCGTGATCATACGCGTCCACCCTACTCACAGGTTTGCTCCAAGATTTGGGTGTCAGATCGGCGTTGAGTCTCTTGTTCAATTTCGTTCCGGGTCCTGTGAAACTGTGACCGGGCAGATGCATTTCGAAAGGTAGATTATTGATCATTTTATTCACGATGCCTTTACCTTTGCTCGCGTTCTTTTTTTTTTGACGAATCTAGTCTTGACAGAACCACACACGTCGCAAATTCCGCGAAGCATCTGTCTGTCGTTTTTAGTTCGCACTTCTCTAGAATTACTCGTCTCGGTAACTCTCTTACACTTTACGCAATACATTTTTAAGAGTTATTTAAATTAATTTTCGTTTTTTTATTTTATATATAAATTTAATAATGAATCAATTCTGTTCTTATTATATATATATTTTTTTTCAATCGCTGCTCTTGAGTTCTATCATCTTACTGAATTCCTCCCTGGCCTCTTTCCTCCCCTTTTCCACGAGAGAATCCTTCATCTCTTCCTTGATGATCTGACGAGTCTTGATTCTCACGGCTTCTTTCGTGGCATTTTCTCTCTCAATATCGCGAAGTATTCTCCATCCGATATCCTACTGTCTTTCAATGCCATAGAGATCATTTCGGATATCGTGTCGATCTTGGAGTCAGCCAAGACGCGAATCTTGTCGTGTTTCCTCGCCTACAGATATAATTTCCTACTGAAAAAGTTTCCGAGCGTGCTAAACAATCCGGCGGCGAGGGCCACGCCTTCTACGGTCAACATGATCAGAATGGCGACCGCGGTCGACAACAATCCGATGCCGGCCGCGTGTAAGCCCATGGAAATCGTGATGAGTGTCGTGTCGATCGCGTTGACGAATGTCACGAAACGCGAATACTTCTTCTTGAGGGAACGACGAGAATCTCTCTCTCGAGTTAGATACTCTTGGATTCTATTGATTTGATCGATGCAATACCTCTCTCCTCTTTCTCTTTCTTCTAGCGACGGTGCCGTCGGCAAAACGTCGATCGGTTTCTCATCCTCGTCGTCCACTAACGTCGGATACAATTTATTTCTGGTTCTCATTTTTGTATTTTTTTTCTTTCTAATATTAGATAAACAATTTTATGTGTGTATTTATTTTTATTTTCTATTCTCCCTTATTTTATATCAACGAAAAAAACTTAGACATATGCTTCATTCAGCAATAATTTCTTGATGCATCCCTTGTCTTCTAAAGTCAGACTTCTATGCGCCAATTTCAGTTCTTCCGAAACTGTAGGCTTGTCTTGATTCTTACAGAAGACTAATCTCTTCCAAAACGTGATCACATCGTCGAATCTAACGCGTTCGAACGCCGGTTCGAAATACATGACGACCATATCTTCCCTTTCCATCGTCAGACACGAATGATTCTCGTGATCGAAGTCTAGATGATCCCGACATCCGACGCATCGTTCTAACAAGATGGAACGTAGTTCATCGTTCACGCAGATTGCGCATGCTCTCATCAGCATGTTTAAAAGAATCCTCACTCTAATAGTCTGGGAAGCGCACATGATTTACGTATTTTTTTTATTATCTATTCGATTTGATATATTTAATTTTCTAAATAACTATTATTTATATATATTTTTTTTTCTCCTATATATATTGATCACTTTTATTTATTTCCTAGGGTATTCCCCCACCCCGCGACGAGGGGAGATAACTCCGTATGATCGAGTTTATGAGAATCGAGAAATCCGATCGGTCAATTGGCGGAGAATCGAGCGATCCGATCGGTCGATTAGCTGAGTTTGGGAATTCCCATAGTGGGGAATACCCCTAATGACGTCATAAATGGGAAAAACCCACCGCCTCAAAACAATTGCGGATTCTGGACCACTGGTCCAGAATCCGCAGACCGTTTTTTTTTATCTAGACTAGAATTGTTTGCTCGCGTTCACCAACGATGGATCGATGGTCTGATCTGCGATGAGAACGTTTACAAAAAATTTTTAAACTAAAAGAAAAAGTAAAAATGGAGAATTTCACCTTTTTTTTAAAAACGCGTGACATTCAACGTTCACCACGAGTATTTGAACGTTTAAAGTGCGATCTAGGAGTCACAAAAAAACATGGGGGATTCAAGACCACTGAACATTTTTGTGAACAAGCGTGCGATTTAACACTGAATCCAACGTTGGTAAACGCATCGTGTATGTATACCGTACACGTACATGTACAAAGTGGTCGTAAATCCGCCTTTATTACCTACTAACATCTTCTTAACAAGAGTAAAAAATAAAAGGTCAGTCACACCTCATTGGATGGACAACAGGTGGACTGACCTCGTCCACCTAATGACCTTCTCCACCCAAATGACGTAGTTGACATAGGAATGAGTTATATATCGAACACCTGGTTATTACCCAACAGTATTAAGTAACACAACAGATATATTTTGTGATAACGTGGCTTCTTATATGAAAGTCCAGCGGTATTTATCATTTCATGAAAAGTCGGGCGAACCAACAACCATACAAATAAAAAGGAAAAAAAACAAACTCGAGATAGTACCGATCGCGAAATTCTAGATCCGATGCCCATAACCATGCCGAGGACGGTGAGTTTATTATTGGGGCGGCTAAGAGACTATTACGAATTTGACATGGGATGAAAGCGGTCAGTTGATATAATGATCAAACAGTAGAAGGGTCAAGTATCACAGATCTAGTGAACGATTTATTGAGACAACGTAAGAGGTTTGAACCAGAAGGCTGGCAATTTTTAGGTGAAGCATTACGTCAGGCTAATATCCCCCAAGAACTCATCGGGAACAAAGCACGCTGGGATTTTATTCGTAAACCCATCCCCAAAATGACTGCCCCATCCCCTAAATCAGCAGAGAGGGGATCACAACCACGTAAAAATGGCTTTCCCTTTAAATACAGCTGCAATCTGTAAGTCTGTAACATAATGAGTTTAGAAGAGCTTTACTACACACCGGCCACCCCAGGGAGTTTTGGCGGCATAAATGCACTCAAACGGGTTTCCAAAAAGAAAGCAAAAACAGTCATTGAGTGGTTAAGGGGTCAAGACACAAAGACATTCTACAAACCCACACATCATAATTGTATTAGAAAGAAGACGATTGTTAATGGCATCGATTATCAGTGGCAAGCAGATTTAGCGGACATATCGAACATTAGTAAACACAATAAAGGGAATAAACTTTTGCTTACATGTATTGACGTCTTCTCGAAGTTTGCCTCGGTTATCCCTTTGACAAATGAGTAGGTTGCATCTATTGTTCAGGCGTTTACTGCAGTTTTCGATACAGGACGCAAGCCAATGAAATTAGAAACAGACGAAGGAAAAGAATTTAAAAATACCCAGTTTCAGCGATTTTTAAAAAAGAATAGAGTCGACTTTTTTTACTACTTACAATGCTGAAACGAAATGTTCGATTATAGAACGCTTTAATCGGACATTTAAAACAAGAATGTGGAAATATTTTACTAAAAACAATACATTAACTTTTCATATACAAGGTTTGACGGATTCGTACAATGACACGTACCAACGTAGTATTGGTATTGCACCATCCTTTACTTACAGCGTCCAAGAACGTATCTGGCAAAGGCTTTATGGTGATCCAGTCGTGATCCGATCGCGTTATAAAATTGAGAATCGTGTTAGGATAAGTAAAGTTAAGCGCACATTTGAAAAAGGCTAATCGCCAAACTGGACACATGAGTTGTTTTCCATCGCCGAAATAATACCCGGATATCCAGTCACATGCAAGTTAAGGGATGATAGCGGCGTGCTACTAGAGAGCGGTTTTTACGAGGAGGAAATTCAACAGGTAGCCGAGAAAACCACTTGCAAAACAGAAAATGTTATCAAAACGCATGGATGAGGAAAACGAAACGACCTACTACTAAAATGGTTGGGTTATCCAACATCGTTCAACTCGTGGATCACACAAAGTCAGATTGTCCAATAAAAGGAGAGGGGTCGGCGTAAAATTGTCATTATTACGGAAGACGCGATTAGTAACAGGTTGTGGTATTTGAGTGGGAGTAAAGTACCGAGAAGTGAAATAACGTATTTTGTACAAGTGATTATTTTATACACGATCATAATCACAAGCATAGCTAATTTAAGTTTGGAAACGAATAATCCACAATTGTGGGCAGCTTTGCTGAGCAGTGGAGTAAATTATTTACTCCCTAATCCCACTATCAAGAATAAAGAAGAATAAATTGAAGAAATTTGAAAACAAAATTGAAGTAATTTAAACACAAAATTGAAGTAATTTAAACACAAAATTGAAGTAATTTAAACACAAAAATTACAATAAATTGTAAACAATTTCCAAGCAAATTCACAAATTTAAGCAAAATTACAATTTTTTTTACAATAAATAATTTGGTTGTTACAATAAATTCGCAATAAATAACTTTTACATTCATCTAAATATAATTTTACATAAATACAACTGGTTATGCAATAAAATTTTTTAAAAGTTCTATAACTTTCTTTTGGCATATAGGATATGTTTTCAGATTCCTACAACATTTCTCACAACAACATAAATGATGATAAGGTCGAATCCAAATAGACGATTTCGACTCTAGGCAGACACAACATTTCATTTGTAAGTCAGGGCTCTCTTTGGAATCTCCTACCAGCTCGTCTTCTTCTTCTTGTGGTTGTTGTGGGGGTATGTGCCGTAAAAAGGGACAAATAGGCTGTGCCCTTTGATGCTCCTCTTTCACATCGTCTTGCTCCTCCCACATATGAATTTGGACACCGCAATAAAAACATTTTGTTTTATCTTCGGTTCCCATGTAGAAAACAAACACACCTTGCGAGTTCTTTGGGATTTTTAGGACATTCGCTTGGTTGCATAGAATCAAACGATTTTAGTCTGTATGCCTCTAAAGCGTATTTTGGGTATAGTGGTGCTAGATTTATAACCCCGTCTCTTAAAATGTTAGCAAGTTCAGTTTCGATTGCGTGCCGGAATTCAGAGTCGAATGAGACACTGAGGACTGGGGTGAATTATGCTGGGCCAATCGTCAGTTCTGTCTGGAGCGTTTATTGTTGTGTTTCTTCTGGTCGACAACACGACTGAAATGTACTGACGGTGGTGGACAAAATATCTATCTCACTAATATATCATTTTCGTGAAGATTGGTTGTGAAGTAACTCACTATAGGTGCCATAGACACACCGCGACATCTTAGTAGTAGGTAAAACAAACAAAATTGTCCACACACGGGTAAATCACCTTGAATACGAATGGGATTAAATCGCCATGTGGATGGATGTTTGTTTAGAAATCGTTTGAATGTCTTGTGTTGCGGTGTTAACCCACATAAATCAAAATATTCAATACATTTTGTCCTATGTAAGAAAAACACCCAATGTTCCCCTTTTCTATAACTCGGGTGGGAATTAGCTGTAAATACCACTGGCCTGCTGGTAAGTAACGTTCTTGGAAAGCGATTCCTGGCAAAACTCCCAAACTATAACGTCTGAGATATGGGTCTGAATTCATCACATGCTCTAGTTGCAATGTATTCATGTTGTATAATCGAATATCACGTTTATGTGTCTGTCTATTTCAATAAGATTTTGCAGCTCGGCATATACTATAATATTAACTGTTATTGGGAGGGGTTCCTCAAAGTGCATTTCCAATCTCAGATTCCCTCGTTTGACTAAGTTAAAATGTTTTTAATATTCAAAACGAAGCTGCAAGGGCTTGGCGGGGAGTTGCTGACCAACAAATACAGCTAGAAATTAATGTTGTAATGCTTAAAAAGGAATGGATTTCTTTGAAAAACTACCATTAAAAGCATCATTGTTCACACAGCCCACTACGATTCGTTTCGGTAGTTGACCTAGAAATAAATTTTCCTGCATAACATTCAAAGTCCCTTTGGTACGGAGAATAATTTGATTTGTATTCTATCTATAGGGCGTTTGGTTGTTCCTTTTTCTGAGGCCTTCGCGTGTGCCAGTCGTGTAGCTGGGTTGAGTCGTTCTTTCCCGATGAACATGGAAACTCCTCTAATTTTGATTTTAAAATTTGGAGTTTCCCCCATCAAAGCAAAAGCAACTTTTGATCTGTTCATTTTTAAATGTACGTTAACCTCATTCAGAAGATAACGCTGTCGAAAACATATGTCCAAGTGCAAGCGTCCCACCATGTTAAAAAATTTACTTTTTTGAGTAAAGTACCTTCTAGTCTCCAATCCAGCATTCTCGTCTATATCATCAAAATGCCCAGGTGTGTCTTTGTACCACAAAGCACTTGTCAACTGAGATTTTCTGGCGTCCGGACCCTAACTGAGTAGAGTTTCCAAATAAGCCCTGTAGGGGTATGTGTTGTTCGAAGGTGAGATGAGTTTTTCATTGAGACTAACTTCAATCTGATTGACCAGTGAATGCATCTAGAAATTGACTGGCCCCACTGTTACGTCATCCGGTAACACCCGCCGTCCATTTTTAAAATTTGGGCTTTTACGTGAAGATAGCTCTGCCCTAAATTTAAATAGTCATCACCGCTCCCAGATATGTGGAATTCGACCGGACCACCGTTTCCAATTGTGGCTAAAGGGCGATATTCTATCCATTTGCCCTGATTCCACACTCGTCTGGGTGGGTGGGGGGGGGGGGGGGGTATTGGAAATAGATCCAATTCGCTGTTGAGACAGTCTGAAGATTTGGGAGTAATTAAAGACATGGTCAATCTAAAGCGTCTTTCTTGACAGTTCGCTTTTTATTCTTTGAAATGGGGGATTTGTTCTTAGCAGGGGATTTTATATTCCTTGGTTGTTTCACGAGGGGCGCTGCTCACAATTCCTTGCACTAAAGCTTCTTTGAATCGCTTCAAACTGGCTTCTATTACACTTTTTCCAGAGGCCACATCTTCCGCAAAATCGACACCTTTTTAAAAAATTGTTTGCCTACATTTTTAACTAGCGGTAATACTGCATGTTTTAGTGTTCCAAGCAGACTTCCTGGACCATACCCTCTTTGTATTTGCGCTCCCGAAAAAGCTGGTAAACCTGAACCAACTTGTCCGAGGTTATAATCTTCGAATAAATTTGGATTACAACAGTACGTCATTGTTTAAAGTGAAGTGTCACTGTCAACTTGTCGCGTTCAAATGGAACAGGTTTCCCGGTGTCGTCTGTTACATAGACCTCAACGGTTCCAAAATTCTTCCGAGACAGATGTAGGTAGTACGGATTTTCAAATGTTCGCGATACTGCTGTTCCATATTCACCCTCTACGGGTACAATACGTAGAAGTGTGACCCTAGAATCACCGACAATCTGTTCTTGAACCAGCTCACAATACACGTACAGAGAATAAAACACAATGTTTACGTCTGTCACGCGAGAAGCTGTATGCCACCCTTGATGATATGCATTCTGTTCAAATCCGAATATATCTTGAAGACAATGGCTCAGTGTCACCTCAGCTTTATTTCTAATGATAAAGGTTATTTTGGGGGTGATGGTATCCCAGTCAAACTCTAAACGGAAGGGATATGGCTGGGGTAGGCCTAGATTTACTCTACCTATATCAAGTTCTCGTAGCAGATCACTGGGTTTTGTATATCTCCCCCATCTTAGTATAAACTTGTTTTGTTCTCCCTTGATCTTTACACTTACAAAACATTCGGATCTCGTAATATCAAACCACGTATTGGGGTACTGAATTTCAGTAAGTACGACTTTCCAATCACTTTCAAGATTGCTGGGTTGACTCAATTGCGTCCGAAAAGTTGTAAGAGTGTTGTCCGGAAACACACGCATAGAACTGTGCTGGGTAAGTGTAAATAAAACAGTCTTTATTCTTGATAGTGGGATTAGGGAATAAATAACCTACCTCACTGCTCAGCAAAGCTGCCCACAATTGTGGATTATTCGTTTCCAAACTTAAATTAGCTATACTTGTGATTTATTTATTTATTTATTTATTGGTGTTTAAGGTCACATATTTCCGCACAATGGCTAACCATGACCGTGACAGTTTTACGTGCGGAGGAAGCCGGAGTACCCGGAGAGAACCACAGAGCAACTGCGAGCAACTGTCAGCTCCCCAATATACCAACACCACACAAGCAGGGTTAGCATTGGTTGAAGACAGGTGCACCATCGACGTGCAGTACGCCTTAGTACACAGCGTCACCGTGCCCCCCACGTGGGCAATGGGGTGAATACTTGTGATTATGATCGTGTATAAAATAATTACTTGTACAAAATACGTTATTTCACTTCTCGGTACTTTACTCCCACTCAAATACCACGATCTGTTACTAATCGCGTCTTCCATAATAATGACAATTTTACGCCGACCCCTCTCCTTTTATTGGACAATCTGATTTTGTGTGATCCACGAGTTGAACGATGTCGGATAACCCAACCATTTTAGTAGTAGGTCGTCTCGTTTTCCTCTTCCACGCGTTTTGATAACATTTTTTATTTTGTAAGTGGGTTTCTCGGCTACCTGTTGAATTTCCTCCTCGTTCGTAAAAACCGCCCTCTAGTAACACGCCGCTATCATCCCTTAACTTGAATGTGACTGGATATCCGAATATTATTTCATCGATGGTAAACAAATCATGTGTCCAGTTTGGCGATTATCTTTTTTCAAATGTGCGCTCAACTTTACTTATCCTAACACGATCCTCAATTTTATAACGCGATCGGGTCAAGACAGGATCACCATAAAGCCTTTGCCATATACGTTATTGGACGCTGTAAGCAACGTCGGGCGGTGCCATACCAATACTCCGGTGTTACGTGTCATTGTACGAATCCGTTAAAGCTTGTATAGAAAAGGTTAATGTGTTGTTCTTAAGTAAAATATTTCCACATTCTTGTTTTAAAAGTCCGATTAAAGCGTTCTATAATCGAACACTTCCTTTTAACATTGTAAGTAGTAAAAACGTCGAATCTATTCTTTTTTAAAAATCGCTGAAACTGGGTATTTGTAAATTCTTTTCCTTGGTCTGTTTGTAATTTCATTGGCTTGCGTCCTGTATCGAAAACTGTTGTAAACGCCTGAACAGTAGAAGAAGCCTACTTATTTGTCAAAGGGATAAACCAGGCAAACTTCGAGAAAACGTCAATACATATAAGCAAAAGGTTAATCCCTTTATTGTGTTTACTAATGTTCGATATGTCCGCTAAATCTGCTTGCCACTGATAATCGATGCCATTGACAATCGTCTTCTTTCTATACAATTATGACGTGTGGGTTTGTGGAATGTGTATGTGTCTTGACCCTTTAACCACTCAATGACTAGTTTTGCTTTCTTCTTGGAAACCCGTTTGAGTGCATTTATGCGCCAAAACTCCCTGGGGTGGCCGGTGTGTAGTAAAGCTCTTCTAAACTCATTATGTTACAGACTTACAGATTGCAGCTGTATTTAAAGGGAAAGCCATTTTTACGTGGTTGTGCTCCCCTCTCTGCTGATTTAGGGGGTGGGACAGTCATTTTGGGGATGGGTTTACGAATAAAATCCCAGCGTGCTTTGTTCCCGATGAGTTCTTGGGGGATATTAGCCTGACGTAATGCCTCACCTAAAAATTGTCAGCCTTCTGGTGCAAACCTCTTACGTTGTCTCAATAAATCGTTCACTAGATCTGTGATACTTGACCCTTCTACTGTTTGATCATTATATCAACTGACCGCTTTCATCCCATGTCAAATTCGTAATAGTCTTTTAGCCGCCCCAATAATAAACTCACCGTCCTCGGCATGGTTATGGACACCGAATCTATAATTTCGCGATCGGTACTATCTCGAGTTTGTTCTTTTTCGTTTTTATCTGTACGGTTGTTGGTTCGCCCGACTTTTCATGAAATGTTAAATACCGCTGCACTTTGTATATAAGAAGCCACGTTATCACAAAATATATCTGTTGTGTTACTTAATACTGTTGGGTAATATCCAGGTATTCGATAGAAAACTCATTCCTATGTCACCTAGGTCATTTTGGTGGATTAGGTCATTAGGTGGACTAGGTCAGTACACCTGTAGTCCACCCAATGAGGTGTGACTGGCCTTTTATATACTACTAGAAAGTTTTTCATCACTGGCGAATAAATTTTTGTAACACGCCTGTACTATGAAATCCCTGCCTGCAGCAACACAAAACCATGCGGGAAATGAAAATCCGTTCCGCAAACATGTGCCGAACGGAAATCGTTGACGGACTATTTTTAAATGGAAGCGAAATTTCACTGGAATGTTCTACAACTCGTGCACCGCAATTACAATTTGAATCGCTAAGGATATTGTGTTATTTTTGTCGATAGGCCGTCCCCTGAGTTGCAATGTGTTCTATGTGCCCACTGTCACATGAACATCTTGGAACTCGGGGGACGAGTTGTCAAATGAATTGCCGAGTGTGCTTCTAATAATTGCTTTTATAGACGTGAAAGCGTGTAATAAAAACAGAACGACACTCGCATATGAATGTGGCCTCTCATTTTATCATTGCGCGCTGACACTCGTGCCATATCGATTAACCCATTTACACGCGAGTGTCGTACTGCGTATATACGTTTAGATATATTGAACACAAATGAGGATGTTTGTTTTAATTCCGAGTGGCATTCCGCTTTTTCTTCTTTCGCCTTTATGTTTGAACAGCAGGTGACAGCTTCCTAAAAGAAAAACACGCGTGACAGACATACAACAGGCAAGTTTTATACGACCTGAAATTTCTCGTGCCGTGCCTACAGGTAGGCACCATTGAATTTTATTCGCTCTAGCATATTAGTATGTGCGCAGACAAAGTCCTCAGACGCGATAATTTTTCATCTCTTCGAAGGTGAAAATTAATTTGTTGTTCAACACCGAGCCGAACCATGGTCGGGCCCATGCGTTCATCTCCGTCTAAAGTCTCTTGCTATAAAACACTACTTGGGGTTTAGACAAACGTCTTAAAGGCGAGAACTGGGTATCATTTCTGGTCCAAAAAACATTTCTGTTAGTTCAGGGTCAGCCCTCGTGTTAGGTAACAGTAAAGTGGTGTCCAATTCCGACGGATTTTCGGGTTATTTTTTTGGCCCAGGCCGCTCCTGGGTCACGCAAATAAAGTAACAGATTGTCCAAAACATAGATAAAGTAAAATAATTGAATTTCCCTTGACACAACGAAAAACGAAACCTATTTGGATCCGTGGCAACAGTTACTTATTCCTGGTCCTTTATTTAGAATTCGTTATCAACCGATTTTCAGTTGATAACGTATTTCGAATAAAGAGCTGGGAATATGTAACGGTTATCACGTCTCCAACATATTGACTATCGTATACAGTCTTCTGGATAGCCTATTTTTTTCAAACCTACTGAAAGCCGAAATAAAATTAAAACTGTTCGCCGACGCCGTCTACTAAATGGTGACTGGAAATTGGTGAAATGTTGAACATTTTTTTCAAATGTCCTTTGCTATGTAGGTAGTGGTCTTCTGTGTGACCTGTCCCCACCGCCTAAAATTTTCCATGGCGTTCTTGCGTAACGCACCAACGCTCGGCGAACGTTTAAGATTCAGTTCGGTTTCCAATATCTTCACTGATTCGATGCAACCGTATCTCGATTATTCAAAAAAGAATCGAACTCTGGTGAATTTGGGATTATTATTATCCTCGATTGATATCTGGGTGGGATGGGGGAATCTCACACGAGGGTCAAGATATTTGAGCCACATACAATACTTTCCGAGTGTCAGGCTTCAATATCTTGCCCCAAGGGGTAGATTTTCCCGTCCAACACAGACACCCCTCAGGATGATTTTTCTCCTACCATTTTAGGGATGCGACGGCATTCATTGTTGGAGAAAACCAATAAGATGTTCGGAAAGCTTGTCGAGAAGTATAGTATATACCAAAACTATATCCTTCAAAACACGCTGACCAGCACAGCACGTTTGGGGTTAATGTACTGAAGTGACCTCAAATGAAATCGACATGTCTGCACACATCATTTCCAGACAAGTACTTCTGTTCGACAGGACATAATGATAGAGCAATTTGAGGTGTGCTTAAGTTTCTGTCAGTGTTCTGGTTTTGATTTTCTTTTATAAAGTCAGTGAAGCTTTCCATTTGGTTTGTTTATACATGTACAGACGTGATTTGCGATGATTAAATAGTTCCGGCGCTAATTAAATAATCAAATAGGTCAGTCACGTGGGTGGGGTGAGATAGCTTTCACGTGGTCGGGGTGAGACAGGCATATCTCTCCCAGCTGTCTCACACGACTTCATATATTTCCCAGTATCTCAGTGGTGTGAGAAAATAATTTCTTTATTGCCGACATTCTGAAGATGACAACCCATCCTGCAGTTTTCTGAGGAACGAGATATCGCAACAAATGAAAACTTAATCTGAAGATTTCTAAAAAAAATGTCATTTGAAGGGACAACGCAGATCGCGTTTCCTCTAGTGTACGTAATATATTGTCCCTTGAGTGCGATCTGCATTGCAAATGATGCCTTGTTTCACTCAAAGAGCGACTTTTTTTTGTATTTTCATCGCCCATGTAGGTGATTCCATGCCAATTCCGGTTTGAATCTAGTCCCATTGTTAAGATAACTACTGAGTGGGTTGTCACCACTAGCAAATTAAGGACAGAAGAGCCTAAACTATTTTGGTAGTGATACATTCAAAGAGATGTCTTCCAGTAATTGGAATGTCAGTGGGTCAGAAGCCCGTCCTCTGTGGTTCTAATTAATGTAGATACGTTATACATCGGGTCTATGTACTGTTCCACGCTCAGCTTTCTACGCGGAATACTTTTGGTTACCATATGAATAAACTGCTCATCCTTTCAGAAACAAATATGCCTGTACCTCCTGTTCGATTTTACGAATCAGTTTAGCCACAACGCACTTTGAAACTGAGCATACTTGGGAGACCGAAGGCACTAGCAACACAACCGTGGTATCGTGACATTTGGGAGCTTGTGGCTGGTAACACAAGAAACTCCCAAATAACCAACCCAAACCTATCTAGTGCTTTGTATATCAGTAAATTTGGTCGTGGTGTTTATGGTTTCCCAGAACTGCTCAACAGCTTGTGAGCTTCGGATTTGACAAAATCATACGCGCGGTAAATGGAGCCTCCAGTATATTTCATAGGCGCTAATTGTTAAAAGCGGTTGAATCCAGTTGAACATGAGCCAGTACTATAAAACGTCTACAATTGTATTTTTAATAATTGTATTTTCTAGTTGTGACTTTAAATGAGTTGAAATAAACCATTAGCATTTTCAAAGATGTGTCAATTTGCCAGTTGGCAAATTGCCATATCTTTAAAATGCTAATAATTTATTTTAGTCAGTTATATTAATCGGAAGAAAATGAAATTCTAGAAAATACAATTGTAAGGGTTTTATAATATTGGCTCCAGGCTAGAAGTAATTTACAAATACAAGAAAGAAGTAATAACGGCGCTATTTGTTAAAGATAAGTGAAATATTACTCAGCTGTTATCATAAATGAGATCCGAATATTTAGACCGGACAGCGATCACGATCCATCTGAAGATGTCACGTTCCAAAAAATGTTTTCATTGAACTTTCATACATTTACTATAATTTGTATATTTCATGTGCACTCTAAAATCAATTGGGTTAAAAATCAATCCAAAGCAACCGAGTTGAGCGAATATGAACCCCAAACTGATTTTAGAGCGTGCTCATGACGAAGAGTCATTCCCCATTGCTCGGGGCAGTATGTTTTATAGTACAACAGTACAGTGAGTTTTCCGAGTTGCGTGGTTAACAACGCACATGACAAATCCTTTAGAAACGCAGAGGAATGCGAACCAAGTTGTGTGCCCCCGATTCGATTGTTTGAAAAATAATTTTAACTCTTTCGGCGCCACCAGCGACTAACGTCTTCGGCTCAGCATACCGCGACACGCGATTATAGTCGACTTTGTTATCCAGCTGTGTGTCTCCATCACCAAGTGCTATTAAATATCACTGTGTTTAAATGTTACGTGCACTATTCTTATTAGCGCCCCGCGAAGCTTCGAGAGTCGATTCGATATCGATTCTTAAGAAGATATTCGGTTCGATTCGAAATCGGCTGCCCGATTCGTTTCCACTCGAATAACTTTCCCAGGAATATAGCTTGGTCTCACATTGTCTCACAAAACGTATAGATCAGATGGAAATCGTACATCAGTTGAAATAAAAGACTGAGTATCACTTCCGCTGGATTATCATAAATAACATCTTCACTCATACCGCCAGCAATGTTAATTCCAGTATCACTAGACCTCCACCACTGTTAAATGCAAATTTAAGGTTTCCAGGCAATGTCGACGATAAACTATAATCCTTACGGGGTAATATTTCAACTACATTACCAAGGCACGTCTTCGAGGAAGGCCTTGATAATATAGTTGGATTATATTATCAGTCGGGACATGAGCGATCACAGTCAGAACAAATCAGGTTTATAGAACCTCAGCCCCACTGGTCATCTTCATGACGCCACCGATTCGATTTGAGGTTCGCCTCGGTTTCGAATTATAAACGGGATTCGTTTCGAGATTCGATTCGAATCGAAAATGGTGATTCGCAGGGCCCTAATGCTAATTTTATCCAAAAACAACCATATCATCCCGTGAGGGCATAATGGTGAGTTGGCACTTTTATGCTTTCGAGTGGCGATATGACTTTGTTTCGAATAGCTGGCGTCGCACGGTTTATTTTGCTTGTAAAAATACAGAAATCGCTAAATAATTGCCCCAAAAAATCCAACTAAATGGAAGACAATACATACATACAATATATAAAAAAGGTAAAAAATCATTATCCCCTTCTAAAAAGGAAACTTCCAATGAGATCCCTAGAATGATTTTTAAAATTATTTTCCTTTACTCTGATAACCCATATTTTGTTTCAAATTCATTAAAAAATTTAGACCCTGCGAATTCTGTTTCCCAAAATGTTCCGTGCCAAAAGAGTTAATGAAATCAATCTTAGCCGGACGTACCATACTTAGAAGAGTTAAAACGTATGTGTCTGTGTGGTATTTTTAAATTACTGCACAGATTCTGTTTTGAAATTACTTGTTTCAGTGAGTTGTCAATGCGTAAACCCCCAAGAAATAGAGTCGTTATGGGGATTACGAGTATTGTTGCGACTGTGATGAATAGTTTCTATCTTGCAATCTGTTTGTGGAAACCGTAGACCTTGGACTCCTCGTAGTCTGTTCCCTTGGTTTGTTGCTTTCATCCGTGAGTTCATTGGATCGGTTTGGTTCCCTCGCTATACACAGCATTGATTTTTTCCAACGTTGCAACGACTTCCTTCTGGAACTACAAGCAAACGACAATTGTTCAATAACCAAAAAAAATCACTGCCTGCGTCATACTGTATGCGCATCCCCACTGGAACGAGATCAACGAGCTAGTCCAAAAAGATGGTTTGCAGCCCTGAGATATATCGTCAAGATGAAAATCGACTTTTGACAAGGTTCCCATCTCACACCCTCCTCCTCCACGAGGAAGACCCAACTGAGAGGCCAGAAGTTATTTAGAAGACACCTATGATATCAGTAAGAATGTTTCCTTTTATTGCTTTTAATAAAAGAAAACAACAGACAGCTGTCAGAGCGATTATTAAAACTTACAAAAGGAAACTTGGATTTTTATGGCAGCTTACTTGGAAGGAACTACTTCGCAGATAACCCGCCATTAAGATTATCTATCAGTATCACACCAAAGTGTCCGCTTTTGATCTCAGTTAAGCGACGTGTCCTAACAGTAATTGTTAAGGTTCTATTCTTCACAAGAAAACAATTCGCAAACCGCATTTGCTAGAATTTTATGTTCACGGAAAGAACAGTGTCTGTATAATGTTACATAGGCTGTTGGTGTAGTGAAAAAAGGTTTGAGATCATTATATAGAGAGTAATCGCTTAACTTTACTGGTTACGTGAAATAATTCATGAGAGGTGAGGGACGTTGTACAAACACGAGTGCGCGAATGCGCACGACTGTTTTACAAAAAAGTCCCTCGCCTCGAATGAATTATTTCACGTATTCTGTCCAGTCAAGTGATTACTCTGTTTATTACTTTTCATTATTAACCATAATTATATTATTTAACTCTTTATCTAACCTTACGGCCAAAACCGGCCAGCGCTATTCTCAAAAATCGTCAATTAATTTTCATTATTTTTTAATTTTTTGTTTCTAAAACATAGGTTATGCCCCCTCATTGGAACGAGCTCGTTCCAATGAGGGGTCATAACCTATGTTTTGAGACAAAAATCAAAATAATAGTTATTCAAGAATTTTTTGTTTGCAAGTGTCGTCTGCTTTTCATGATAGGTAAAGGGTCTTCGTTTCCGCGCACGGATACATGACCCAATTGTTGATTGCATAATTCACTTGTAAAGTTATTGTTAAAAATCAAACCGGGAAATCCCAGTAAATCTCACTTTGGTAAGTTATAAAAGATTCTCTACATGTCTTTTTGGGTTTCAACCGAGAATAAAAGTCAAAACTTCAAACTGATTGGTGGAAAACTATAAAAAGCCAGCTTCTGTATTTCTTTACTACTCTATGGAAAATGCCCGAAGATTGTGAAGGGATGCACACATCTATGAGAGAAATTCGTCAACATTTTATGAAATTCCCATACCGTTAGTGTTAAATTTACTGACAGATTCGGGAAATTAAGGGGAACTAACCTTCCAGCAAGTCAGTGACGAAAATTGTCAGCCTCGGAATAGTTTAACCACAATATCAACAACCAGGGTTACATCTTGTTTTACGTGTGGAGGAAGGCGGAGTATCTGGAGAGAACCAGTGAGCAGCGGCGAGCAACCGCCTGACTGTGCATCTTACAGTACAGTCGTCGTGGACTGGACGTAATCCACGCGTAGGCAGTGATGTCCAGATAATTACATTCATCATCAGCAAAATTTCAATTTATGAAGCAACGGGCTGCACCCGGTACTTCATTAAATAAATTTTGATGGCTATTCCTGTAATTAGTGTTTGTAATCTAATATTATTGTGTCAGTGAAATTATAGCACACCGTGGCAAATGGCCAGTCCACCGCGGTTGTACTGTACTAAATCTGCGCAATCGGTGTTATTTTAACGGTAGCTTGAACAAGATATGAATTTCATGAACTTGACATTTAGAAGAGGATAACCATGGACCGCGTCAGATGACCAGATTCTACACTATGTTTCATTAGTACCCGTTCTTCCCATACTGTTAGCAGATGTTTAGATTACTTGTCTCGCAATTCCAAAGCGCAATTAAGCCTAGATAAGCGCACTGTTCATGACGGGACTTCTAGTTTTAACTGTATGAACAAAAACAAACACACCCCAAGAAGGCAGTGAAACTATTTGTTTTCTGTTTATTCATATCCGTTCAGCAAAATATCACGCCAACTTGAAGAGTTGTTCCAGTGGTACGTTTTCAACGACAAAACTACATATATAGTTGTTTTTACTTAACAGTCGGTAATTATTTATTAATTGTACTGATAAGGAAGTCACCTATCGTAATCTTCTAAATGTTTCACTCTATTTTATGCCATCAGAAAAGTGGGTTTGTTCCGAAACGGACCTGAAAACGAGTAAGTTGTTAAAAACCAGCACCAGTGTCGTTCAAACCCGGAACTGTCACACCCACTGCCTTGCTCCAAATGTATATGCGTCAGTTACAACTGAGCTGCCACGTAACATCAAACATACCTTTGTTTCCTATTATTTGCGTGTCACATATTCGAAAAAGGGGTTTGTTTCAGTGTTTTTAGTGGTAATTATCACTTACATCCATGCAACTGGAAACGTCAGACAAAAAAAAGGTCGCAACTAAACTTGCATCCTCCCATCTCAATCAATACGGTAACTTCCCCAATCGGTGACGTTTGATGACGTGAATGCTGTTACGCTGTGACTGTAGTCACAGCGTAACAGCTTTCACATCATCAAACATCAAATGACGACCTTGCACGAAAACTGATAACACGATATTAATATTCCACTCCCGGTACTTGCTTCCTGCCCAAAATTTACATATGTTGTAAATATTCAATGTTTATGGCCGTGGAGAATGTGCATATCATGGAGATATTCGTTTTGTTTTTTGCAGTCATCAAAGTATGCTCTTCAAAAAGCTTTCGGCGATTGCGATGCGCGGAAAAATTGAAAACTATTGGCAGAAAAGTCGTTTGTTTAGCCTTGGCTATTTATAAATAACAACCCCCCCTCCCTACACTCACGCACACACAAAATGGCGCCATCTGGGTTTGTTTAGCCTTGGCTATTTATAAATAACAACCCCCCCCCTACACACACACACTCACGCACAAACAAAATGGCGCCATCTGGGTTTGTTTAGCCTTGGCTATTTATAAATAACAACCCCCCCCCCCCTACACTCACGCACACACAGAATGGCGCCATCTGGGTTTGTTTAGCCTTGGCTATTTATAAATAACAACCCCCCCCCCCCCCTACACACACACACTCACGCACAAACAAAATGGCGCCATCTGGGTTTGTTTAGCCTTGGCTATTTATAAATAACAACCCCCCCCCCCCTACACTCACGCACACACAAAATGGCGCCATCTGGGTTTGTTTAGCCTTGGCTATTTATAAATAACAACCCCCCCCCCCCCCTACACACACACACTCACGCACAAACAAAATGGCGCCATCTGGGTTTGTTTAGCCTTGGCTATTTATAAATAACAACCCCCCCCCCTACACTCACGCACACACAAAATGGCGCCATCTGGGTTTGTTTAGCCTTGGCTATTTATAAATAACAACCCCCCCCCCTACACTCACGCACACACAAAATGGCGCCATCTGGGTTTGTTTAGCCTTGGCTATTTATAAATAACAACCCCCCCCCCCCCTACACTCACGCACACACAAAATGGCGCCATCTGGGTTTGTTTAGCCTTGGCTATTTATAAATAACAACCCCCCCCCTACACTCACGCACACACAAAATGGCGCCATCTGGGTTTGTTTAGCCTTGGCTATTTATAAATAACAACCCCCCCCCCTACACTCACGCACACACAAAATGGCGCCATCTGGGTTTGTTTAGCCTTGGCTATTTATAAATAACAACCCCCCCCCTACACTCACGCACACACAAAATGGCGCCATCTGGGTTTGTTTAGCCTTGGCTATTTATAAATAACAACCCCCCCCCCCTACACTCACGCACACACAAAATGGCGCCATCTGGGTTTGTTTAGCCTTGGCTATTTATAAATAACAACCCCCCCCCCCTACACTCACGCACACACAAAATGGCGCCATCTGGGTTTGTTTAGCCTTGGCTATTTGTAAATAACAAACCCCCCCCCCCTACACTCACGCACACACAAAATGGCGCCATCTGGGTTTGTTTAGCCTTGGCTATTTATAAATAACAACCCCCCCCCCCCTACACTCACGCACACACAAAATGGCGCCATCTGGGTTTGTTTAGCCTTGGCTATTTATAAATAACACCCCCCCCCCCTACACTCACGCACACACAAAATGGCGCCATCTGGGTTTGTTTAGCCTTGGCTATTTATAAATAACAACCCCCCCCCCTACACTCACGCACACACAAAATGGCGCCATCTGGGTTTGTTTAGCCTTGGCTATTTATAAATAACAACCCCCCCCCCCCCCTACACTCACGCACACACAAAATGGCGCCATCTGGGTTTGTTTAGCCTTGGCTATTTATAAATAACAACCCCCTCCCCCTACACTCACGCACACACAAAATGGCGCCATCTGGGTTTGTTTAGCCTTGGCTATTTATAAATAACAACCCCCCCCCCTACACTCACGCACACACAAAATGGCGCCATCTGGGTTTGTTTAGCCTTGGCTATTTATAAATAACAACCCCCCCCCCCCTACACTCACGCACACACAAAATGGCGCCATCTGGGTTTGTTTAGCCTTGGCTATTTATAAATAACAACCCCCCCCCCCTACACTCACGCACACACAAAATGGCGCCATCTGGGTTTGTTTAGCCTTGGCTATTTGTAAATAACAAACCCCCCCCCCCCTACACTCACGCACACACAAAATGGCGCCATCTGGGTTTGTTTAGCCTTGGCTATTTATAAATAACAACCCCCCCCCCCCTACACTCACGCACACACAAAATGGCGCCATCTGGGTTTGTTTAGCCTTGGCTATTTATAAATAACACCCCCCCCCCCCCTACACTCACGCACACACAAAATGGCGCCATCTGGGTTTGTTTAGCCTTGGCTATTTATAAATAACAACCCCCCCCCCTACACTCACGCACACACAAAATGGCGCCATCTGGGTTTGTTTAGCCTTGGCTATTTATAAATAACAACCCCCCCCCCTACACTCACGCACACACAAAATGGCGCCATCTGGGTTTGTTTAGCCTTGGCTATTTATAAATAACAACCCCCCCCCCCCCCCCGTACACTCACGCACACACAAAATGGCGCCATCTGGGTTTGTTTAGCCTTGGCTATTTATAAATAACAACCCCCCCCCCCCCTACACTCACGCACACACAAAATGGGGCCATCTGGGTTTGTTTAGCCTTGGCTATTTATAAATAACAACCCCCCCCCCTACACTCACGCACACACAAAATGGCGCCATCTGGGTTTGTTTAGCCTTGGCTATTTATAAATAACAACCCCCCCCCCCCCCCTACACTCACGCACACTCAAAATGGCGCCATCTGGGTTTGTTTAGCCTTGGCTATTTATAAATAACAACCCCCCCCCCCCCCTACACTCACGCACACACAAAATGGCGCCATCTGGGTTTGTTTAGCCTTGGCTATTTATAAATAACACCCCCCCCCTACACTCACGCACACACAAAATGGCGCCATCTGGGTTTGTTTAGCCTTGGCTATTTATAAATAACAACCCCCTCCCCCTACACTCACGCACACACAAAATGGCGCCATCTGGGTTTGTTTAGCCTTGGCTATTTATAAATAACAACCCCCCCTACACTCACGCACACACAAAATGGCGCCATCTGGGTTTGTTTAGCCTTGGCTATTTATAAATAACAACCCCCCCCCCCCCCTACACTCACGCACACACAAAATGGCGCCATCTGGGTTTGTTTAGCCTTGGCTATTTATAAATAACAACCCCCTCCCCCTACACTCACGCACACACAAAATGGCGCCATCTGGGTTTGTTTAGCCTTGGCTATTTATAAATAACAACCCCCCCCCCCCTACACTCACGCACACACAAAATGGCGCCATCTGGGTTTGTTTAGCCTTGGCTATTTATAAATAACAACCCCCCCCCCCCTACACTCACGCACACACAAAATGGCGCCATCTGGGTTTGTTTAGCCTTGGCTATTTATAAATAACAACCCCCTCCCCCTACACTCACGCACACACAAAATGGCGCCATCTGGGTTTGTTTAGCCTTGGCTATTTATAAATAACAACCCCCCCCCCCCCTACACTCACGCACACACAAAATGGCGCCATCTGGGTTTGTTTAGCCTTGGCTATTTATAAATAACAACCCCCCCCCCCCCTACACTCACGCACACACAAAATGGCGCCATCTGGGTTTGTTTAGCCTTGGCTATTTATAAATAACAACCCCCCCCCCCCCCTACACTCACGCACACACAAAATGGCGCCATCTGGGTTTGTTTAGCCTTGGCTATTTATAAATAACAACCCCCCCCCCCCCTACACTCACGCACACACAAAATGGCGCCATCTGGGTTTGTTTAGCCTTGGCTATTTATAAATAACAACCCCCCCCCCCCCTACACTCACGCACACACAAAATGGCGCCATCTGGGTTTGTTTAGCCTTGGCTATTTATAAATAACAACCCCCCCCCCCCCCTACACTCACGCACACACAAAATGGCGCCATCTGGGTTTGTTTAGCCTTGGCTATTTATAAATAACAACCCCCCCCCCCCCTACACTCACGCACACACAAAATGGCGCCATCTGGGTTTGTTTAGCCTTGGCTATTTATAAATAACAACCCCCCCCCCCCCCCTACACTCACGCACACACAAAATGGCGCCATCTGGGTTTGTTTAGCCTTGGCTATTTATAAATAACAACCCCCCCCCCCCTACACTCACGCACACACAAAATGGCGCCATCTGGGTTTGTTTAGCCTTGGCTATTTATAAATAACAACCCCCCCCCCCTACACTCACGCACACACAAAATGGCGCCATCTGGGTTTGTTTAGCCTTGGCTATTTATAAATAACAACCCCCCCCCCCCCCCCTACACTCACGCACACACAAAATGGCGCCATCTGGGTTTGTTTAGCCTTGGCTATTTATAAATAACAACCCCCCCCCCCCCTACACTCACGCACACACAAAATGGCGCCATCTGGGTTTGTTTAGCCTTGGCTATTTATAAATAACAACCCCCCCTCCCCTACACTCACGCACAAACAAAATGGCGCCATCTGGGTTTGTTTAGCCTTGGCTATTTATAAATAACAACCCCCCCCCCCCCCCCCTACACACACACACTCACGCACAAACAAAATGGCGCCATCTGGGTTTGTTTAGCCTTGGCTATTTATAAATAACAACCCCCCCCCCCCCTACACACACACACTCACGCACAAACAAAATGGCGCCATCTGGGTACCTTTTTTTTGTTGTGAGCAAAGAGCTTTCCAGGAATCCAGCTGTAAAGAGATTGCTGGTGATTACAGACCACACAATTTAGAACAACTTCACCATTTCGAAATTTCAATATTTATATGAAATTCCCATACCCTTAGTATTAAGTTTACTGACAACTTTGAAAAATTAAGGGGAGCTAACTTTCAATGTAAATCTCTTCCAATGACGAAAATTATCAGCCATGACAAAAGTTGGCAGTTCATATGCAGACAATACAATCAGCAGCAACGTGGTAAAGGGGGTTGTAACAACCAGTAGTGTAATAATCAACAAGTAGTGTAATATTAACCAATAATGTAATAAAAATTAACCAGTAGTGTAATAATCAACCAGCAGTATAATAAAAATCAACCAGTAGTGTAATAAACTTAACTAGTAGTGTAATAAACATCCATGAAAACCAACAATTTTTCAACAAAATTTGAAAACTTTTTGAGGCCGCTCAAATCATAGTTTGGGTACATCATATCGATTTTTAATCATTTTGTAGTACATTGAAAGGCGTTTTGCAGGTCAAACATCATTTCGTGGGTTCAATACGGCGAGAAAAGGTATTTTTATGATTTTTATGTGATGTGCGTATTTTCTGTTGTTTAATGTCACTTTTTGCATTTGTGGCTTTTTTGTAAATTCAAAGTTGGCCATTTATTTATAGTAAGGCTGTGCTTTTGAGAGACTGCTTACGCCAGACATACGTTGTCAGGTTCTATCATACCAGAAAACTTATGGGTGATAACATGTAGTTTTCAAGAGCTAGAATTGTGTCATCTCTTGCGTTGTCTACAATTATAATACTTAATACGGACCCGGCGAAATCTGAAGGTCTCTCTCACATCCACCCATTTCAGTCGTTGAATCATTATGCGTGGCTTTTTCCGTCTAGTTGACCGTTTTGAATTCTAAAATTCGTTTTTCTTCTGGGAGTGGTGCTCATCATATTCCTTGAGCATAGACATTCTACTATATTTTACGAAGTTGGGAGGGGGTGGGGGGGGTATTAACATACAATCTGTGGCCAGTTATTTTTTCCATCTTGAAGGATGAGGTCGGTAAGAGAGTAAAGAGTATCTAAGGGGAGGTGAATAGGTGGGTGATTTGTAGGTCCACTGCCATTTTCGTCTGCCATGTCAAGTAATTGTTCTCGATTACCGAGAGATTACGAAAGTGGGGGATATCTAAGGCGAAGTGAATAGGGTTGCTGCTTTGCAGGTCCTCTGTCATTTCCGTCTGCCATGTCAAGTGATTGTTCTCGATTACCGACAGATTACGAGAGTAGACGGTACCTAAGGCGAGGTGAATAGGGTGTGTGCTTTGGAGGTCTACTGCCATTTCCGCCTGCCATGTCAAGTGATTGTTCTCGATAACCAATGGTAGACAGCTATTTAGATCCTGTGGTGATTTACATTTAATGTAGAAACTCATTCAACATGTAGAAAATATTGTTTCAGCAGAATTCTTTGATGGGTTAACACTACTCTTATACTACTTTAGTAGTAGAGATGTGTGCCCTGTTGATAAATGACCCTCGTTTGGGGAGAGAATGGGGGAGGCGCAAGGGGCGTTATAGTCACGGGACCCATGGACGTATGAGCGGCCATGTTGTGACGTCATTCCCATATGGATACGTTTTGTAAGTGGGCGTGCGCAGCGTGTGTAATTAGGTGATACGTGTTTTCGCCGTCTATTTTGTATACTGGAGACCACCATCTTGTTTTTTTTATGGTAGCACGTGGTTGCAATATGGATCCAATGGCCTCTAATAGAACGAGGATATGTTTTGAGGGTAAGGTCGATTGGACGGGAGTATAATGAATACCCAACTACTACTACTACTACTACTACTACTACTACTACTACTACTACTACTACTACTATTGACCACTACTGACCACTACTACTACTACATCTCTTGCTACTACTACTACTACACTACTACTACTACTACTACTTACTACTACTACTACTTACTACTACTACTACTACTACTACTACTACTACTACATCTCTTGCTACTACTATTACCACTAATACTTCTACTACTACTACTACTACTACTATTACTACTATTACTTCATCTCTTGCTACTACTACTACTACTACTACTACTACTACTACTACTACTACTACTACTACTACTACTCCTACTACTACTACTACTACTACTACACATCTCTTGCTACTACTATTACCACTACTTCTACTACTACTACTACTACTACTACTGCTATTACTACATCTCTTGCTACTACTATTACTACTACTACTTCTACTTTTACCACTACTACTACTACTATTATTACATCTCTTGCTACTACTATTACTACTAATACTACTACTACCACTACTACTAATACTACTACATCTCTTGCTACTACTATTACTACTGCTACTTCTACTACTACCATTACTAGTACAACAACTACTACTACTACTACTACTACTACTACTACTACTACTACTACTACTACTACTACTACTACCACAACTACTGCATCTCTTGCTACTACTATTACTACTACTATTACTAACCAGATGTAGTAGTAGTAGTAGTAGTAGTAGTAGTAGTAGTAGTAGTAGTAGTAGTAGTAGTAGTAGGTTGTAGTAGTAGTAGTGCTAGGAATTAGTAGTAGATAATAGTAGCTGGTAGTAGTCCCCGAAGACTGATCTCCACTGGTTCCCAAAGACTTGTCTCAGTGGTCCTTACGAGTCCCCATAGACTCGCTCTGGTGATCTCCAAATACCTAGACGAGGATATGATGAATGGCAGATTGTGCCTTAATAAGGAATTTCCTCATGGTCCTCATGGCCTCTTTCGATGAAAAAGGGTGCCAAATGTTAGTCGGGAGAGTATCAGACCTAGCTAGGACTAGAGCTAATGATAAGGACATAGCCAGGTATCTAAATAGATTAAGAATGGGCAGTAGATGGTCTAAGCAGTCAAAAAGGATGTTTCTATCAAGCCTCATAAAGACGAGGATTCTGGAATAATCCGTACCTAATAAAATCCTGTAACAGAGTGGAAACGAGGATTTGCCCTCAAGGCCACTCTTAGTAAAAATACTCTAGTACAAGCAACCACCGCATTTTTAAGGTCATACAGCACTGCGTGGTACTCTGGGCAGGGGAACGTGTCCGTTAGAAACGAGGATTCTGGGAGAACCCGGACCAGGTAAAGGCCAATAACATAGAAAACGAGCTTTCTTCGCGAACTCTAGCCAGATAAAAATAATTGTCGGTCTCATTTGGGTATTCATTATACTCCCGTCCAATCGCACTTACCCTCAAAACATATCCTCCTTCTATTAGAGGCCATTGGCTCCATATAGGAACCACGTCCAAATATAAAAACCAAGATGGCTGTCACCAGTGGACAGAATAGACGGCGGAAACACGTATCACCTAATTACACGCACTGCGCACGCGCATTTGCATCATATCCCTATGGAAATGGCGTCACAATACGGCCAATCACACGGTCTACCAAAACAACACAACATGGCGCCTCTGGGTCCCGTGATTATGACGCCTCTTGCGCCCCCATCCTCTCCACAAATGAGGGTCATTATCCACATGACACAATTTCTAATGTAGTATAAGAGAAGTGTTAACCCATCAAGAAATTCTGCTGAGACAATATTTTCTGCATGTTGAATGAGTTCAAGCTTTTTACATTAAATGTAAATCATCACAGGATCTAAACAGCTGTCTACCATTGGTAATCGAGAACAATCACTTGGCAGACGGAAATGGCAGTGGACCTCCAAATCACCCACCCAATTCACCTCACGTTAGATATCCTCTTCTCTCTTATCGACCTCCCCCTTCAAGATGGAAAAAAATAACTGACCGCAGATTTTAGGTAAACCACTCCTCCCCAGCCCACCGCACCTTCGTAAAATATGGTAGAGTGTCTATGCTCAATGAATATGATGAGCACCGCTCCCAGAAGAAAAAACGAATTTTAGAATTCAAAACGGTCAAACAGATCGAAAAAGCCACGCATAATGTTACAGCGACTGAAATGGGTGGATGTGAGAGAGACCTTCAGAGTTCGTCGGGGCCGCATTAAATATTATAATTGTAGACAACGCAGGAAATTACACAGTTCTAGCCCTTGAATATTTATTTATTTATTAGAGTTTAACGACACTTTAACAGCTAGAGTCATATCGTGTCGGTCACAGTTTAAGGGTGGAGGAAGCCGGAGTACCCGGAGAGAACCACCTAGCAACGACGAGCAGCTGTCAGCTCTCCAACATCGTAACCCTGAGCTCTGCACCGCGGCACAAGCAGGGTTAGGTTGGTTGAAGACATACGCACCATCGGTGTGCAGTACGCCTTAGTACACAGCGTCATCGTACCCCCATGTAGGCAATCGGGATTAAGTGCCTTGCCCAAGGACACAACGCGGGAGCGCGAATTAGTCGCTGAAGTGGTCTCCCATCCAACTACTAACCGCGCTCGACGTTGCGTAACTTCGGTGAAGCCCCTGAATACCACACTTTATCACCCATAAGTTTTCTGGTATAATAGAACCTGACAACTTATGCCCGGGGTAAGTAGTATCTCAAAAGCACAGCATTACTATAAATAATTGGCCAACTTGAATTTACATTAAGCCACAAACGCAGAAAGTGACATTAAACACCAGAAAATACGCACATCACATAAAAATGCCTTTCCTCGACGTATTGAACCCACGAAATGATGTTTAACCTGCAGGCCGCCTTTAAGTGAACGATAAAATGATTAAAAATCGATAAGATGTACCCAAACTATGATTTGAGCCACCTCAATATATTTTTAAATGTTGTTGAAAAATTGTTGGTTTTCATGGATGTTTATTTCACTGCCGGTTAAGTTTATTACACTACTGGTTTTTACACTACTGGTTGATTTTGTTTACACTACTGGTTGATTATTGCACGACTGGTTAATTTTTATTACACTACTGGTTGATTATTACACTACTGGTTGATTATTACACTACTGGTTGATTATTACACTACTGGTTGTTACAGGGGTTAAATAATATTTTAATCCTACAGCCCAAAGGGTTGTTGAATTACATTGTTACTGATTATCCCCTCAGATATAGGAAATATGTACAAAGTAGAGTATCGCTTCCTAACATTTAAGGGGTCAGAGTTGCAAGGGTAAACTCTCACGATTTTGTGTTTTTGTTTTCAATCATTAACAATACCGTTTGTCCATGTTGGATTGTCTTCACGTCGGCCCCGACAAACGTTCTAGAATCGATACTTTTCGCTTACTCGATTCGAAACAATTTCGATTATTTGAAAAAGAACCGAATCCCGGAGAGTTTTGGATTTCATACAATTCTCTATTGTCGACGTACTGAAGATGAAAACTCTTCCTGGAGTTTTCTGAAGAACGTTATTGGCTGTATCCAGTTTGACTAGATAAAGGAGATTTACTCGGAACGTTTACAGAAATGTAAATTGAGGCGATATCGGAGATCACGTTTCAGCTATCTTCCACAACATATCGCCCATTGGGTGGAAAAGGGCGCTACCTGCAATGCTAAAGCAGCTAGTGGAGTCCTGAGCCACTCACGAAATGATATGTGTTTTTTTTCTTCGTACAACTTGGTGATACCTCATCAATTCTGGTTTTAGTCTACTCTCTAGTCAACTGTGGGGTGAGTTATCACCTCAAGGATATTAAGAATGAAAAATGTCAAAACCTGTCATATAGGTTTTAATATTAACGAAAGGACCTTGTACATAACAGTTGAAACTAGAAGTCCTGTGACTCTACGGAGCAGTGTTTTGAAGTAACAGTGCTCTGAGTAAATACACTTTTGTCCCTGTCAAACTGCACTATTAGTGTAACTCAATTAATGCAGAAAAACAACGTGCCGAATTCTGTACAATTCTGCACTTGTAAATAGAGAACGTAAACATAATTTCTAACCTCTAATGGAATATATGTACATTTATTACTTTCCAAAGTGTGATTTACTGGGATTTCCGGGTTTGATTTTTAACGGATAACTTCACAAGTGAATTATGCAATCAACACTTGTGTCATGTATCCGTGAGCGCAAACGAAGAGGCTTTGCCGTGGGTGTAATGGGGACTTCATTGCTTTGGGTTTTTTTTTTAACCCTTTACCTGACATCAAAAGCAGACGACACTTGCAAATAAAAATTATTCAATAACTATTATTTTCATTTTTTGTCTCCAAAACATAGGTTATGACCCCTCATTGGAACGAGCTGGACGAGCTCGTTCCAACGAGGGGTCGTAACCTATGTTTTAGAGACAAAAAATGAAAAGAATAATGAAAATTAACTGGCGAGTTTTGAGAATAGTGCTGGCCGTGTATGGCCGTTACGTTGGGTAAAGGGTTAAATAATATAATTATCGTTATAATGGAAAGTAATAAACAGAGTAATCGCTTGACTGGACTGGTTCCGAGAAATAATTCATTCGAGGCGAGGGACTATATTGTAAAACACTCGTGCGCATTCGCGCACTCGTGTTTGTACAACGTCCCTCACCTCTCATGAGTTATTTCACGTACATGTAACCAGTCCAGTCAAGCGATTACTCTCCATGCAATGACGTAAATAGTTATTAACATTAGACTACAAATACAGAGTGACTACTATGGTAGACTACTTCCTAATTGCCGCGCAATATATTCCCCACTCGAAAAGTATTTAAAATTGTTCATAACAGCACAAGAAACACTTGCAAGTTTTGATCACATGGACCACTGGGTGCACCCTGGTGGTCCAAGTGATGAAAATGTGCAAGTGCTTCTTGTGTTTTGTCTTAGAAGTTGTAAATAATTACCAAGTGAAAAAGCTACCCCACAGCGATTTAGAAGTCTTCCAAATTCAACATACTGTAGTATGAACCTTTTTTTTCTGTATGGTCAGCTGAGTTCGTGATTTCACTACCGATCTCGCTTGTAGCGCATTATAGTTTGCAATGCACAGTGCAAACGCTCGTGTGTATTTCAGACTACCTCATTCTCCCGCGGAAAGTAGCACATTAACTAACGGGCATTTCCTGCGCTAATTGTGAAGGGACTTCCAGTTTCAACTGCAGTTTCATATTGAAATTTCTGACCTTTCAGAAACAAGTAATAGGTACATCGCGATTCGATGAAACGAAATAGTCGAGTACGTATATTGATACTGAGGTAACATGGGATATCGACAGTACTAATGATACAGCTATAGTGTCGTAACAGCTGGAAAGTAGATTCGACTCCAAATACGATTTTGCAATCGAAACTTTTGTCTGATTCCAATCCAGATTGAATTTGAGCGAACAATCGCGATTCGCTGAGCCCTGTATTGAATTGAATTGTTTTTATTTGCTCTTAAACAAAAAATTCATATTTTGCAAAATAAGATAATAAAGTAAATAACAAAAATACAGATACATATAAAATAATTCTACAATGAAGAGAATGAGATGAAGGTTTTCTGATCATGAGATATTGTGAGGTAATTGGGGTGATTGAAGATTAAAGAAGAACCCCCCCACCCCAAAAAAAAAAGAAAAGAAATGCATTTGTTAACCCTTTACCTAACACGAAAAGAAGACGACATTTGCAATTAAAATACTTGAATAACTAACTTTTTCCATTTTGTATCTCAAAAACATAGCTTATGACCGCTCATTGGACCGAGCTCTACGTTGTGATAAAAAATGAAAAAATAATGAAAATTGTATAGTATTTTTTGTGAATAGCGCTGGCCGGTTTTGGCCGTTACGTTGAGTAAAGCGTTAATTAAAAGTTGATGATATACTAATTACAACTTATATACAAATTATAACTGGTAGAGTCCTAAATTATTTTGCAAAGGCGATTTGGAACATGTGAATGTTTTATTTCACCGATTCTGTTGCTGGTATCAGCAAGGAAAGTTTTATTTTAGGCTTCATCAAAATTTCCTTGACAAATAATTGATTTATTTGTATATATAGTTTATTGGAGAATACCTGTTGGCACTGTCCCGCAAACTATATCAAACCAATTTAATTCAATCAGTTTGTTCTACTGCTGAGCAAACATCAAGCTAATGCTTGAAGTGTAAAGAAAGGTATTGAAGAAAAGAAAGGTAATGTAGGTTTTTGGTTCAGCTTTTCTGAACGGCAAACAAATTTATCGATAATACAGACTTCCATTGCTCATTTTCTATTCTTTTCCAAAGGACGATTCATGGATTTTGAAGCACTTGAAAACAAACTACCGTATAACACCGACAGGATTGCAGGTCTCGGAATGCTCGCTTATTTGTTGACAATGTTAAACTACAGATATATGTCACGAAATATCACAATAGTTGGCCCGTTTTCCTGCAACTGAGCTCGCAAATTAAAAGCAAGAAAGCGTGCTCAATAAATAACACCTGGTGAACGTAATTGAATTCTTGCATTGTCAGACAACGCTTATTTGACGACAATGTTATGCTACAGACGGAATGCTCGCTTATTTGTTGACAATGTTAAACTTCAGATATATGTCACGAAATATCACAATAGTTGGCCCGTTTTTCTGCAACTGAGCTCGCAAATTAAAAGCAAGAAAGCGTGCTCAATAAATAACACCTGGTGAACGTAATTGAATTCTTACATTGTCAGACAACGCTTATTTGACGACAATGTTATGCTACAGATATCTGTCATGGTATATCACAATAGTTGGCCCGTATTCCTGCAATTCAGCACGCAAATTAAAAACGAGAAAGCTTGATCATTAAGTAGCACCTGGTGTTCGCAACTGAATTCTTGCTCAGCCAGACAATCGTCGACAGTAACTGGGTTGAACGATAAGCACTTCCAGTATATCATTTAATGAGATCCAGAGCGTTGTATATGTTGTCGTTTCACCGACATTGAGGCCTGATTTTGGATCGGGTGCCCCGTATTCGTTTTAGCAGTGTAGTTCGAGGCTTTATAGGAAATGATGTTTTTCTTCGGCGATGTTTATCGACTTTTGTATCAGGTGACAAAGAGTATATCCAACTCGAATGCAGTGAGATGTACGAACCCGTGCAGTCGGTTTAGGGCCCTGCGGAGTAACAAAAATCGAAATTTTCGGAATGATTCAATTCGATTTGTGCGTTTTAGAAATTTTCGAATCATTGAGATGTTCTCAGAATTCTATCAATTGTCTCCTCCCGAACTCTCATTTTGTTGTCAGTTCTTCTGCAGAGGAGATCTGATGACGGAAGAAGAGTTCGTGTACGTTCCGCTTCCGATGCTACTTCGATTCAGTTCTGGTATATTCCGATTTTCATTGATTTGCGCGAACAGTCAATTCGCCGTTACCTGCAATACCTGTGTGCAGACAGACAATGTTTACGATCTTAAGAAGGTGCAGTAACTACAAATCAAAGATCGTTGAGATTCGTTTCGATATTCAGTCCTCTGCCAGATTCGATTTGACGCCCGAAATTTGAGATTCGCAGGGACATAAGAAAAAGACTGGGTGGTGCCAAGACTGGATCTACATGTACTGAACTCGTATCAGAAATGGCACTATAAATAGGGGACGAGGTGAAGATAATTTTATTCAAGTGATCAATTACAGACCCGTAAATATTTGTTTAGTAACAGCATTACATTGCATCAAACGCCCTACCAGTGGCGTACCTACGGGGGTGGGGGTGTCGACAATCAAACATTTTCTCTCCCCCCCCCCCCCCCCCCCCCAAAAAAAAATATATTGGCTACTTTCGCATAACACACAAAGACCTAAAATGGCCTCCAGTATATGGCTATGCAAACTATAAATGCCCAAGATTCCCTCCCAGGGCTCAACATTTTCTTGGGGTGAGAGCTTTTGTCCTAACTAGAACGATCCGCCTGTTATCCCCTCATCCCACGTCCCTTTGAGGGACGTGTGGTGAGCGGGTAACAACTGGGAGTCTTATTTAAGAATATGATAGGCTTCCCAAGTACATAAATTGCGTTGAATGCAATCTTTCAAACTTGATTAGTCAGTTATAGCCAGCCTTCACAAAGGGAGATGGCAACAAAGGTGATTTATACCATGCCACCAATAAATAGAGAAATGGAAGGCTTTTAAAGATGAACCGTAAAAATTACAAAACCATGATCACAAACTGAATACGTCACTTGATACGTATCGTCGGAAGCGACTGAGTGACTTTATAAACGGTATTGACGATGCTTCAAAGTTGGCAACAGGATTGACATGCGCCCATTTCCAGCTAATTCTGTGATATTACATTTAATGATATCATTAGGGGACTCGAACCAGAATCAGATTGACCTTTTGAACGGGTTGTGCGTTGCGGAAAGTTGTCAGTCGACATGAAGGTGACGCTACGGACTGACAATATGTGAAGAAATTGGTAACAGTTAAATCCTAAAGCCCTTTGAGGAAGTGGAATTAAATTGTTATTAAAATTCCCGATAGATGCGAAATGAACTCGTCCAACTGTGGAACACAATATTTATACGATTATTCCATTCATAAAAATAAGGTTAAGGATGGGGAATATTTTGACGTATGCACTCAAAGAAGCGTCTCTGCCATAAAAATCCGCGAAGCAGCAAATTTTAACGAGGATCTGGGGACGAGACAATCGTCACTTACTCCCAGTCTTTATTCTACATTCGTTGTCAACCAATGAAATCAGTTGAAAACGAATGCCATATAAGGAACTGGGAATAAGTAACGGTTGTCACGTCATTTGAGGATCAAATGCAGTTTGTTTTCCAATTAGTGTAAGTTATCGTAAAATATATTAATCTTACTTTCGTTGATATATTCAAAGTCTGGGAAGGAAAAACTGAAAATATGTTTTTTAATTCGTTTGTTTGAAGACACATTTTATAGGCAGACAAATGTTTCAATGTAATTCTAGCAAACACGTTCAAACACTTCAAAAAAAGGCATGCTTGGTAATAATTACAGAAGTGAATTATACAAACAGAACAGCTGTCGCGCGACGTGAAAATATATACCACAATTTATCAACCACATCTGTGAAACACAGGATTCCATTCGATTATATCACGGGAAATTGAATTTTGAACACTCTCTGTATGGGTAAGTATCAAATGCTTGAGGATCACACACGCGGTAATATGCGAGTTACCGAATTATTTTATGTACGTTTTTTTATCCAAATATCTTCAATCTATTTTGATATCCGCAAACGTCTATAACGCGAATTTATAAGAATGAAACATGAATCGACTGTAAACGGAAAAGGATAAATCTGTCCAATATTTGGTCTAAAAACTGCCCAACGTTCACGCTGTTCAACTCAGCCAATTAAAAGATTTGATTTGGCATTAAAAACTTCCTATTGGTTAAACGTTTGGCATCCAAAATATTCGTACATGTACAGGTCAACGTCTCAACCTCAATGAATAGCACGGTCGAAAGAAACAAATCAATTATTCCATAATTAATCGTCATTCAGTTTTAGTTATTATTTTTTTGTTAAATTTTGTCTGAAAAAATATGGAATGTGTCACCTCATTTTAACGAGCTCGTTGAGCTCGTGTCGATGAGGTGTCGTACGGTATGTTTGTTTGGTAAAAATTAAAAATGGTCCGTTTTCTAAGAAATATTTTTGGAGTGTTCTGACATGCGTGTTAGATAAACACTTGCACCTTTCAGTTTTCATTGTTTTGGCACAAAAATATCTACATGTAGGTAAGTTAACGATTTGATTTTGGCACCAATAGATTGTGGCCAGAGTGCTACAATCAGTGCGGATGTATTCGAGCACGAATATTTCTTCAAAATGGTTTAGAAGTTACGTAACATGGACTTTTTGGGAGACAATTTCAAATCAGATGGCTGCATTGCTATTTTCGAGAAACGTCTTGTCAAAAGGAACTATGGGGAAATATTACCAAACAGTGCAGGGGCCGCGGGACCCTGAGGGGGTGGGACTCGGGGGGCTTCAGCCCCTCCCCCCTCCTCTCCACGTTTTTTGCAGGGCTATGTTTTTTTTGTATGCATATATTTTAACACAACCAATGACTGGTGAAACAAGGGACGGATCCAGAGCCTCCCTCATATTTTCGCCAGCTGTTTCTCTCGTACTGGTTCAGTTTCGATGGATGTCTGATCATTTTTTGCAGTAAGTGGCAGCAAACGCTAAAATGTATACAGACTATTAATAAATCAGTTAACTGAAGTGGATCGTAATCGTACAGACAAACAAGTATCAAATCCACCCCCAGACAAGATGATCCACAGACAGTATAATTGCTGTAAACGTCTGGTAAAGCAAACAAGTGAGGCCTATTTATCAGCTTTGGTCGTTACGACTAAAGCTGATAAATAGACCTCGCCTGTATGCTTTACCGGCGTTTTTAACGGCTCTCAGAGTGTAAAATCTTTCAAATACATCTCCTGAAAAATCTCAAAATATCCGCTCAGATGCATGGACATGGGGGTTTTGGGACCCTGGAATTTAAAATTTTCGTACGACCACCATCCATCGTCCAATCCAACCCCCCCCCCCCCCCCACACCCACACACTTTGAAAATCGTTCCACCGCCCCTGCAGTGTACCAACAACCTATTTTCATCGAACGAAATCCTCAAATTTCTAAATCTACTTATTGAAATGGATGGGAATCCAATTGGAATCTCGGAGTCGTGTTTTACCAAAATATCGAATTTTCGTCGAAAAATAAGTGTCGTCTGCCATCCATGTTGAATGTTTACCAGTTTACTAGGCACACTTTGAAGATGATGACAGTGAAATAAGTATTCGCAAGCATTACCAAAAACAATTAAGTTGTTTTCCCCATGACAGCTCAAACGCTCGAAATATGTCGACCTGAAAAATAAAATTTCAGTTAGGTCAAATCGGATTTGATTTTAAAGGGACAGTGGAACAAACAATAAAATGAGAAATATAATTTTTATTCTGCTGAGATGGATAGGTTTTCGTTCAAATGAAGGTTGACATCAGATGGATCAGTCAATACTTTTCATCTCCAGGCAAAAGACTAATTATACACATCATTTTATTTATTTTACAGGTTTTGCCTCCAAACACAGCTGATGACACCTCCATAGAAAATTATAGTCATCCTTTACCTAACACGAAAGTCAAATGACACTTGCAAATAAACATCTTGAATAATTAATTTTGTTTTTGCGTCGAAAACATACCTTGTGACTCCTCATTGGAACGAGCTGAACCAGCTCGTTCCACTGAGGAGTCATAAGCTATGTTTTTTGAGACAAAGACAAAAAATAATGAAAATTGAAGGGTGATTTTTGTGAATAGCGCTGACCGCTTTTAGTCGTTACGTTGGGTACAGGGTTAAGGCAATCGTAACAATCGACAAAGTACCAATTAACAACGTCAGTCCTTTGGCAAATAACTTACAGAGGGGACGAAAGCTAAGCAATGGCTTGCTACCCACATTGGGTACAAACGAGAGTGACAATTTTACGTATGTTTCTCAAAACTGACTGCATTTGACCGCAGTCGACAAATTACAGCCTGGGGTAAAGAAAAAACAAACTAAAACCAACATGGAGTGAGAACTTGCTGCATCTGAAATGCACGCGACCCAGTTATAATGCTACACATAACTTTGTGCCTTCACAACCTGGTTATTACGGCCCAGTGACACGGTTCGATCCCCACCACGGGTAACTGCGTTGTGTCCTTTGAAAAGGCACTTAATCACGATTTCCCAGTTGGGGACAAGGTGACACTGTGTACTGCATGTCGATGGTGCACCTGTCTTTAACCAATGCTAATCCTGCTTGTGTGGAGTTACTGCTTGTGTGAAGTTAGTTGGTGAGTATGACAGTTGCTAGCCCTTGCTCAGTGGTTCTCTGCGGGTACCCCGGTTTCTACTACCCGTACAACTGTCCGACACGAGGCTGGTGACACTGGCTATCGAAAGTGTCGTTAAACTCAAATAAATAAATAAATAAATAATAAATAAATAAATAAATAATATAATATAATATAATATAATATAATATAATATAATATAATATAATATAATATAATATAATATAATATAATATAAAAGGGACCAGCGAAGCTTCGAAACGTGATTCGATTCGAAATCGTTCCGACGTTTTAATTCAAGTCGTACCGTATCAGATTTCAGCTATGTTTCACCTCTTAAACTCTTCTTCTATAATCAAGGCTCCTGGAGATTCCGTTCTGGGATATTCCGCCTTTTGACTGAACTTCAAGTGAGCTATAGTTATCACTCCCCGTCCGTCTGTCGACTGTTGTCCATTGTCTGTCTTCGCGACTTCTCTAAAACCGCAGAACCGATTCCGATGCAATTTGAGGCGAATGTCTGCTGTGACATCGCATTTTGTTCAAAGCAGTTTCCCTCACCCTATAGGGAGGAGGTGTGGGGAATGACGCCTTCTTGCACTCATGGTGTGGTGTATTTTATTATATTTATATGTATTGGTGTTTAAGGTCACAAACTTATGCACAATGGATAATCATGACCGTGACAGTTTTACGGGGAAGCCGGAGTTCGCGGAGAGAACCACCGAGCATCGACGAGCAGCTACCAGCTCCATAACATCGTAACTCCGCACTGCATCACAGGCATGGTTAGATTGGTTGAAGACATGCGCACCATCGACGTGCAGTACGCCTTAGTACACGGCTCCATCGTGCCCCCATGTCGACAATCGGGGTGATGTATTCTATTAAAAGACGTCGTGTGGTGCCGGACCCCCCCCCCTCCCCCCCCCCCTCTCTCTCTCTCTCTCTCTCTCTCTCTCTCTCCGCCACAACCCGCCCATTTTAGTTCGTCACTGATAATTTCAACATAGATCGCTCTATTTCAGAAACATCACATTCCGCTGAAATGGTGAAAACTGACTACTCAACTATTCCATCAAACACAATTGATTACGACGAACTTTTTGATCATATCGGCAGCTTCGGTAAATATCAGCGACTTATCCTGATTCCACTGACTTTAACACAGTTCATGTCAGCATTCTATGAAGAGAGTGCCGTTTTCATACAGGGTGTTCCGAAGCACAGGTAAGATTCATACAACAAATGATATATGACATGGTGAACGTGCGTTCACAAGTCATATTTTCAGACAGTGTCATAGCCTTTATCATACATTACTCAAAGTTAGTATATGTGCTGAAACTGCAGATTTTTATTCCCCTCTGACACTCTTATGGTTGCGTCGAACCCGTCCCGACATAGGAAATTCTTTGAAATTATCAGTCTAAACAATATTTTTATTTTGTCTTTGGAATCGTAAAATGTGAATACCCCCTCCACAACAGGATACTCTTCCGACCAATATACACGTTAAATGGCAGGATTTGACAGCAAGCCAAAGGGGGGGGGGGGGGGGGGGGGGGTGGGGACTCGATGTATGGACCACAATATGGAAATCCCCCAATGAACTCTCATAATCCACTCAAGTTCAAGCAGAGGCGTTGCAATACTTTTCAACAAAACTTTTCGTTTCTCCATACACAAAAGTATTTTAGATGAGAATGAAAATTTTATAATTCTGGACTCTACCATGAAGGACCGATGATTAACCCTATCAGTTGTCTTTGGTCCTAATGATGATAGGCCACAATTCTGCGACGAGTTATTCTCTAAAATCAAAAGCATGGATAATGATTCAACAATAACAGGAGGGGATTGGATCGTTCCACAAGATGACGAAAAAAGATACAATTAAATATAAGCAAAAAAAAAAAACATCCAAAAGGCAAATAAAAAATTATTGAACTCAATATAAAAATTCGACTTACTTGATTTTGGCATTTAGCAAATATACAGGAAAGGCGTTATACTTGGAGAGGGCCTGAATATAAATGGCAAGGTTAGACTACGTATATTATCATCAGACTTACAAATCTTTGTAACTAATTCAGAAAGTCACACTAAATATCGCTCCGACAATAATCCAGTAAGCATATGTAGCGTGGCCTAGCTTTTCCTTGTATAAATTAAATAATTTATGGTAGACTGGACTTGTGTCACCACAGATATGAAATGTGTTCTATTGGTTTGCTCTTCCCTGTTCTGTGATTTTATCTCTGCTCTCCAGTTTGGTCACAACTGTATTCTGCACAGTATGGTTAATGCCCTGGTCTCGGATTCTCTCAGTTTCTTGCGATCAGTCTATATTTGATTATTGACCTCATGGAGGGCCGGGGTAAGAACAGATTAGGGCAGGGGGTAAAATATGGCAAGTTATGAAGGATGAAATAATGAATTTACGAAAAGTAAAACACATCAATTAGAATATTCCTGTATTATTTCTATTCCTATTTGCATCAACACAGCTTGAATGAGTTTCTGTGCCTCTCAATACTAAGTCAATTTAATATTTAATAAATATGTTTTGGGGAAAGCTTTTTACGGAAATTGGAGAATAATTCTTGCCAGTAGAGCTGTAGGTTTTTAAATTTCTTGTTCGGTTTCGGTTTTGGTTTTTCAGGTGGAGTAAAACCTCGGTTCTGTTTGGTTTTCGGTTTGTTCATGAGGCCAAATAAATTCAATAAAACTCATTCTTATGTCCGGAGTCATATCTGAATGGCAGTGAAATTGAGTGAAACTCAATGAATGCCCGAAATAAGTTATAATACATGAAGAATAAGGAAGGCAAATATAATAGTTACCTAAATATACAGACCTTGTATTGTGCTTGGCCATTTTTCGAGGTCTGACACCTACACGCAACTTGAGGAAAGCTGCAAACAAAACTAAACTGAAATGTCGGAAATTCACAGAATGTATCCTTCCCAGAGTAGTGAGAGTACCCAGACACTGCCATTGGCAGTGTCTGGGTACTCTCACTACTCTGGGATGGCTATATTCTGCGAATTTCGGCAGCAAGAGAGCATTTAATAAAAAACGAAAAACCTTAGATTACGGGATGTCGACGGTTTCGGTTTCGGTATTTAAAAAAAACTAAAAACCTCGGTTCGGTTTCGGTTAACCTACAGCTCTACTTGCCAGGTGAAATATTGAAATATTTGGACGCCAAACTAAGCGATACAGGGACCTCATGTCTATACTCTTAAGTAAAACAAAATGTTATTTGCGCTTGACTGAATGTGAAACATGAGCCCAAAAAATTATGCCTTTTGCTCTGGTTCCCTCATATTTGAAGGCCCTGATAGTGTCTTCTGCCACACTGTGGGTAATATTCCCGATATTGGGTTGTTATTTAGTTCACTATAATATTCATAGAAATCTTGTGCAGTAAGTTTAGTAATGTGACAGTTTTTTTTGTGAAGATTCTGTAGTATTATTTTATATTTTTTGTCTGGAGGTTCGTATTTTTTGACTATATTTTCTGGTACATGGCGGGTGATCAAGCTTACTGTAATAATTAACTGGTTGAGGGCTGGATTATTTTTGTGGTCTGAAGTTGTTATTCAAAATTTGTTTTGTTATAAATTAGTCGAGTGTGCAACAGGCATTCTCCAATAGTTTTTAATAAGACGAATTTATATAAACAAAATATTATTTCCCTTAAAATGAATATGAAACATGAGCCAGAAAAAATGTTGGCTTTTCCTCTGAATTTGTTATTAAAAAATTGTTTAACGCTTTTGGCGCGGAATAATCTGAGAAACAGAATTCTTAGCGCCTAATATTCATCAGGAATTTTACAAAAAGTATAGGTTGTTAGACTAAAGCGTTATTATTTTAAAATATGTTCTAATGATCTCATTGACAGTTTTTGAAATGATTTCCTGTATATATTTAAATGGCACCTTTATACTTTCAAGGGACGATATCGTTGTTCAGGAATAGGACATAAATGGTGCATGAAACATAGGAATACGTATGTTTGTTCAATCCACTACCCAACGAATCGGCCCCCGCGTAATATGCTACTTCAGCAGTTGAGAAAATATTATTTTTCAAAACATTTCAACAGAACCATATCATGTGATCCCTCGTTGCAATGAGCTCGTCGAGCTCGTTCCAACGAGGGGTCACATGATATGGTTTTGTTGAAATATTTTGAAAAATTTGAAAAAAATTGTATTTAAAATAATAAATTTTGATGTCGTTTGCGTTGGGTAAAGGGTTTAAAGCACTTGGAAATGGACACACACAGTTGGCTAAATGACTACTACAGTACCTTTCCGCGGTCTGCCGTCTGTCGACTTTAGTCGCCTGTCGCGTCAAAAGAGTTAAGCAAAATATTATTTGCTTTTGACTGAATATGAAACATGAACCAGAAACAAAACGTTGGGTTTTGTTCTGGTACCTGGCGGGTGATCATGCTTACTGTGATAATTGACTGGTTGAGGGCTAGATGATTTTTGGTTGTCTAAATTTGTTGTTCAAGACCTGTTTTGTTACAAATTATTGGAGAGTGCCAACAGGCGCTCTCCGATAATTTTTAATAACGCGGATTTATATAAACATAATGTTATTAGCGCTTGACTCAAAGTGAAATATGAGCCGGGATAATGATGCCTTTTGCTGTGGTGCCCTCATATTTTGAAGGCCCTGATAGTGGCTGCTAGCACACTGCTGGCAGTATTCCCGAGATTGGATTCTTATTCAGTTTACTATAATATTCATAGAGATCTTGTGCCGTAAGTTTAGAATTGGGACAGATTTCTTGTAAATATTCTGTAGTATTATTTTGTATTTTTGGACTGGAGTTTCCTAATTTTATGTCGGAAGGCGGCATCGTGTTTAAGATGTGCTTTTTACTTCAAAATGTGCCAAACAGATCAAGGTCGTTTGTTGTGTATCTTATCGATGCGTGCGCCATTCCTCCAAAATAAAAATTTCCAAAAAATATATTGTTCTTCCCAAAGACTGAGCAAAGTCGAAACAAAGATAAGTGAACAGCCGTAACCCGGCGAGTGAACATGCTTTCTGTGATAATTAACTGGTAGAAGGCTAGATTATTTTTGGTGGTCTGAACTTAATATTCAGATTTTGTTAGTTACAAATTGTGATTATTAATAAGCCAAACGTATATAAACAAAATATTATTTGCGTTTGAATGAATATGAAACATGAGCGTGTAAAATTTTAGCTTTTGTTCTGTATTTATTATTCAAAATTTGTTTTGTTACAAATTATTGGAGAGTGCAAACAGGCACTCTCCAATGATTTTTAATAAAACAAATTTATATGAACAAAATAGTTTTTGCGTTTGATTGAATATGAAACATGAGCCAGAAAAATGTTGGCTTTTTCTCTGGTACCTGGCGGCTGATCATGCTTACTGTGATAATTAACTGATGCATTGATGCATTTTGGTGGTCTGAATTTGTTGTTCAAAATTTGTTTTGTTACAGATTATTGGAGAGTGGCAACAGGCACTCTCCGATGGTCTTTAATAGAACGGATTTGTATAAACAAAATAATATTTGCGCTAGACTGAATATAACGTATGAGGATGGAACATGTGGGCTTTTGTTCTGGCACCCTCATTTTTGAAGAACCTGACGGTGGCTTCTGGCACTCAACTAACTAAATACTGGAAGTCTCACTTCAACTAAATGAATTAACCCTTTACCTAACCTGAAAGGCAGACGACACTTGCAAAAATAATTCTTGAATAACTAATTTTTTTCATTTTTTGTCTCAAAAACATAGGTTATGACCCCCTCGTTGGAACGAGCTCGACGAGCTCGTTCCAACGAGGGGTCATAACCTATGTTTTTGAGACAAAAAATGAAAAAAATAATGAAAATGAATTGGCGATTTTTGAGAATAGCGCTGGCCGGTTTTGGCCGTTACGTTAGGCAAAGGGTTAAAAGAAATTACGGAAACATGCCTTAAGGGTGCACGTTGAAAATATTGTTTGGGCTACCACACACATGAACTCAGCGACCATCCTACTTAATGAAATTATGGCCTACCATGTTCCTGACCGGAAAAAACGGTTGCTTGTGTTAAAAGGGTTAATAACTTGAAATAGAACTGATTCCATCATGCAACGACGCATAGTGAGAGTGCACAGTTTTTCCTAGTCCCGTATTATTAAGCAAATCTATTCAAAGTGGTGAGTATGCATTACTATGTTCATCTAATAACAGTACATATATAATGCATGTATATGAAATTAAAGATTCAAGTGCAGTGTTTCATCCAACGAACCACGATGTTGAAACTTGCGTGATGATCAGCACATTTAACACCGACGCTCCCCGTGAGGGCATACGACTGTACAGATGACAACCACGGCTGATTACCATAATCACAACCACATGAAAGATATGAAACAATTTTGTTTTATAAAACAACCCTAATCTAAACACCATATAACAGAATCCCCTGTACCTAACAGGGTGGCACATCTAGTTGCCACCTTTCAATGTGCATACACATGTATATAATTTGTGGTTCATGCAGTTTGGTCAAATGCACGGCCGAGGTAACTTACGTCTCAACAGAAAAACGTTTGTGTGATGTTCATTGTACATTGGCGTGAACTATCATATTGCTAATTATTCACAGTCAACTCACGTGGATGAATTTAGAACAATTCAGATCAACAGTTGGCTCGTTTTATAATTTAACATCAACACATATCAATACGGTCAAGCTCACCCAAAATATCAACGAATAACCCAATAAGAAATTGTTTTTTTCACTGGTCCTAAACTTCATCTTGGTTACTTTTCCTTGTAATTATCGTCTTGTCCAGCAGCGGAGATATTGAACCCAAATCAGGCCTCGATAACAACGCCTCCCAGGACACCATTTGTATATTGCATTATAACATTCGAAGTATTCGTAATAAACTTGAAGACCTCACCGATCAACTCGATGAATACGATATTGTTTGTTTTTTCTGAGACACATAACGAGGGGACATTCGATTCTGAGAATATCACACTTCCCAACCTCCTATACCTAGATAGAACAAACAGAAACCAATATGGTGGTGGCATAGCAGTTTATTTCTCAAACTTTCTTTATTTTAGATCTATAGCAGACCTGAAGTTTGATAGTGATAACTTATTGTTCGAGGTTGGTCGTTTAGCTCGCTGTTCTGAAAACTTTTGTACTGAAAATTATTGGACAAAATTTCAAATTAAAAAAAAAACTAAGCACAACATTAACCCGCAACCCATCTGCAATTATAATCGAAGACTTAAACTGCTATCTTATGAAAAATGGATTTCCACTGAATGACATAATAACTAACCTCGGTATGGCAAATGTCATATCCGAACCAACGCGGATTACGGCATCAAGCCAGACCTTGCTTGACCCAATAATCATAAGCGACACTATGAGCTCTAAGCAGGCCGGTGTAACAGGAATGGAAGTCCGTAGGAAAATTAGTCCCTCTGGACTAGTATTTCGCGGTATTATAGTCCTAGGTCTAACATTTCTAGGAATAGTAGTCCGCCGGACTACTATTCCTAGAAATGTTAGACCTAGGACTATAATTCCGCGGAATAATAGTCCAGAGGGACTAACGTTCCTACGAACTTCCATTCCTTTTACACCGGAAGAATGGTCGTTGGATATTCCGACCATAACACAGTTTTTAGTCATGCTTGAATTTCCCCACCCTAACCAAATTGTTAAAAACCGAACTGAGTGGGATTACACAACGGTCAACTATTATAAAATCAACACTTTAATCAGTGAAACTGATTTGGGAAACACTCATCAACATCCCCGGGGACATTAATGAATCCCTAACAAGAATTACCAAAACTTATTTACAAATCGCCGAACAATGCATACTACAACATAGAATATCAATACGTCACAAAGACAAGCCATGGTTTGACAATACGCCATCGTGACCGCGCAAGACGCGCCGCTTTAAAATTTCAAACAATGAGACATTGGAACAAATACAAAGAACATAGAAACAAGGTAAACAGTATGAAAATAATTTGCAAAACATAACTTTTACAATAAACTGGACGAATCGCTGTCTTATGACAGAGACCCAAAACATTTTTGGCACATTGTTAAAATGTTGTTAAGCAATGGCAGTGGAACGGGCATACCCCCGCTTTGTCAAGTGACTGACACTGGGTCAAACATAATTGAAACTGAAAAAGAAATGGCTGAATTACTAAATGAAGCATTTAAAAAAGAAACCAGTAGACTAGATGCCCGAAATCATAACCTTCTAGGTATCACCGAACTAAATATTTCCCCGTAGGCCACTATTATAAAGTTCAGACGAAAAAATTATGATCGCATCACTTTAATTTTGACAATCAAATATGTCAAGTTCAGACAGGTTTTTCTGACCCGAAAACAGGGGGTTATGCAACAAATAAGAGAGAAAAAGTTACACGAATGGAAGTACCGGTCACGTACATATATTTTTCCCTACAAAAACACACACAAACAGGCTTGGCAATTTCAGGAGAGCGATTTTTTAGCTCTCCTTACTGCCCTCCTGAAAGAATTAAGGAGAACGAAAAATTGCCCTCCTAAATATTTTGGTCTGGGATGATTGAGATTACATGTATTATGGTCACATTAAATTTTTGTTGTAAAGCAAAAATGTAATTTAACTTCGAAGTCACATAACATCAAGTAAATTCATTTTGAAAGTGGTTTAGTTGTAAAAGGTAATGGCTGCAACCATACCCGAACACAGTTGCAATCATTTGAAGCAAAATGGGTCAGAGCAATATTATTTTTTTTCTGTCAGTTTCAAGTTCAACAACTGACATCACAGTTTGAGGGGAAATTATTCAAGGAATATTGACACTATAATATACTACCATTACTACTATCCTGTCACTTGAAGCACTTGCACCAGGATGTGGCTGTAGATTCAAGCAGGCCTGTTGTCCAAGAAAGTCATACGCCTACCACTACCACCTTCAACCCCCCTTGAGGGGTTGAAGGTGGTAGTGGTAGGCATATGACTTTCTAGGACAACAAGTCTGGGTACACACACAAGTCTTGTCAAGTGTGTGTTCGGTTGTTGAGTGAGACATCTAGATGTCTAAGAGATTTCGCTTTATCTTAGTAAAGTTAATAAAATCACTGATGGAATAGTCTGTTGGTTTCAGTTTCAATGAGTTTGTTCAACTGGAAAGCTAATTGCTCTCCTAAGCTGATTGGGGAGAGCGATTTTTTGCCCTCCTGCATTTTTCAGAATGCCAGGCCTGCACAAAGTAAATTGTATTTTTTAGGATCAAACGTCATCAAATCACCCTCTTTTTTACCAGGAATATTCAATAATAATACAAGATGTCAACAGAGTGTTTCAAAATTTTATTGAAACAATATATTTTCCCAGGGCTGTTTATTTTTAGAGACTGCAACATTTCAAGGTGGGAAACTCTCACGCAAATATTTAGTTCAGTGATACCTATAATTACGCCCAACCCTACCAAAGAGACATTTTACCAGTTCCATGAGATAAAATATTCATTTCTGCATTACAATCCAACTTTTGGCTTTGACTGAGTCAAAAACATGGAAAATTTGCTCATTTAAGAAAAAGTGTCCAAACTTTGTCAAATAGGCTTAAAAACTGGTAATGCCTCAAAACGAATTTTCTAGCCTGTTACCTAATAAATTATATGGGGAGGGGGATGAGAATTTACAGCTTTCTTTAAAAACTACCCTGATCCCAAAATAAACATAAAATCTGCATCAGCACATAATATTTGGGGAAAACATCTGTCTCATTTAACCATACTGCAAGCAAAACAGTGTCCTAACTCCTACAAAACCATATGAATGTCCATTTTGTTTAAAAACAACTGGGGATGCAGCTTTTCATTTCACCCATATAAAAGGATTCTGCCATTTTATCCCAACAACGGGTGTCAAATTTTCTTCCACCTACTGATGTGGTAAAATTATTAATAACTATTTTTTTTTATCTAAAATAAGTTATCTGGTATTCCTTCACTCCCATTGTCCTTTCAAATTAAATTACCACCCCATAGAGAGAGAAAGAGGGGGGGGGGTGGGGGGGGGAGAGAGATACAGAATTAAGACCAATATATATTTTCTAACTCGTCCTTGATTTTTGGGGGGGTAATTAACAGAAAGGGGTGCATAAACTAGAGAAACAGAATTTACTGAGCCCAGTAAATTCCAGTCTGTGTGAAAATGGTGAAAGCATCAGTTATTTTGAATAATAATTTATGGAGACTTATTTTGGGGAGTAAAATGTCTTTAACTGGTTGAGCTCTAGAGTATTTTGGTGGTCTAAATTAGTTATTTAGAATTTGTTCTATTTCAATTATTGGAGAGCGTCCACGAACACTCTGCAATAATTTGTAATAGAACAAATGAATATAAACAAAATGTTCTTTGCACATGACTGAATATAAAACACGAGCACGGAAAATGTTGGCTTTTGCTCTGTTACCCTCATTTTGTTTTGAAAGGCCTGATAGTGGCTTCTTACACTTAAGCAGTTAAATGAATTAGAAATTGTTTTTCCTAAATCACGCTTAAAGATTTTCATAAAGGTTCATTTAAGATTTTTCAAGAATCTGGAAAATTAATAACTTCTGTGTACAGCATTCAACGCGTTCGATAAAGGAATCAGAAATGGATATTTTTGCTTCTGCCACTTTTTTTGAGTTAAGTAATCCATTAATGAACTTCAGAAATGCATTGGGGGTCAAACATGAAAAAATACAACCAATTTTGAAAGTACGCTTAATGAAACCTGGATGGACCTAGTGACCTGGACCCAACTTAATAACTTCCAAGGTGTTTCGACTCATTTGTTGTTGGCCCTTAGGTCATACCATGCTTGAGATATGAGTGTGACCCACTTTCAAGATTTGTCCCCAAGCAATTTTTTTAGAATAAAAATACATAAAACTCCGGCAATGCATTGGAGGGGGGTGGGGGGGGGGGGGGGGGCATTTTCCAGCAAATCCGAAAAATGCAATCAATGACCCCTGGGTGACCACAGTGACAATGACTCAAATTGTGAACCTCCATTGAATATCCCGACCAATTTATGAGTATAAAATAATGTATGAACTTTGCAATGCATTGGGTGAGCTTTACTCCAATTTTGAACCTCCATTGAGTTTCGACTCATTTGTTGTTGGTCTCGGTCTATAGGATATCCCATGCTTGAAATATGAACGTGTCCCACTTTCAAAAGGCTTGGCCTTGCCCTCTCTTTTAGAGTAAAAAAAACATGTATTGTCCTAGTGAATGCATTAGGGGGTCTTAGAAGGCGATTTTCGGCAACTCTAAAAGAATGCACTTAATTACCCCAGGAGGACCTAAGTGATCTTGACCGATATTTTTAACCTCCATTGAGTTTTGTCTCAGTTGATGTTGGTCCCGACCCCTGGGTCCATACGTCATGCCATGCTTGGGATTAGAGCGTGACCCACTTTCAAAATGTGGGGCCCCACCCTGTTTTCTTAGTATAAACATACGAGTCTGAACTTCAGCAATGCATTAGGGGGTGGTCATAAACTGCGATTTTCAGCAGTTCTGAAAATTGAACTCAATGATCCCTGGCTGACCTCAGTGACCGTGATCATATTTTGAATCCTCCATTGAGTTTGGCTTATTTGGTGTTGGTCCCAGGTCCATAGGTCATACCACGCTTGAGAAATGAGTGTAACCTAGTTTCAGAATGTTTTAAGGGGTCATAAAATGCTATTTCCAGCAATTCTAAAAAATGCCCTCAATGACACCTGGTTGACCTCAGTGACCTTGACCTACATTTTAAACCTCCATTGAGTTTCGATTCATTTGGTGTTGGTCCCAGGTTCTTACGTCCTTCAATGGTTGAGTATGACCACTGTTTCGAGTTCTTGGGTGTACAAATGCATGTATGGAATGCATTAAGGGGTAACAAAATGCAATTTTAAACAATTCTGAAAATGAAATGAATGACCCTTGGGAGACCTCGGTAATTTGACCCATATTTGGAAGCTAAGTGCTGACTCATTTGATGTGGTACCGGGTCCACAGGTTATACCAAGCCTGAAATATGAGTGTCTCCCACATACAAAACACCCCTACGGACACCCCCAATGCCCCACGGTGCTAAAAAACACAGGTGGCCGAGTATTAATGACTGTCTATCGTTATGCCAAAAAGCAGCGAGATAGGAGGATTCATACAGACTTATAACACCCCTTAATCCTTTACCTAACACGAAAGACAGACGACACTTGCAAACAAAATTATTGAATAATTATTTTCTCTTTTCATTTTTGCGTCAGAAACATGGTTTATGACTCCTCACTGGAACGAGCTCAGTGTGTTTTTTTCAATGTTTTTGAGACATAAATGAAACAAGACGTCCCATGGGGCCTGTGGTTCTCATCTGATCATACAGTTAAAACTAGAAGTCCTGCGACGAACTGTGTGCTTATCTAGGCTTAATTGCGCGAAGGAATTGGGTGCAATTGTCATATCGAATGACATCCAAAGCACTGCAAGTTCTCCTGGTTACTCATAGTAAACGTATGCAATGTCTCTGCCAATGGACCTCCGGGCTAGTTAACAATACATAGGAATGAAGTTGTTTAATTATTCATAAGTCTGTTGTCCATGCCAGATGATTTTTTTCTAATATTGAGATGCTACCACAGAAATAATGCCAAGATTTTCAGTAATGCAAAAGTAGGGAGTCCAAATATCAACCTGGGGACTTAACTTGAACAAACTTGAAGGGTGCTGTATACCAAATATCAAAAGATTCTAACCTGTGGTTATGGAGAAGAGGATTTTGAAAATATTATCAATTGAGCACTATTTTAAAATCCCTCACCACAGGAAGCACAAGTATCAACCCAGGAAGTTTATTCGAATAAACTGAATCTGAACCCTCTAAGGGTGCTGTATACCAAATATCAAAAGATTCAAATTGCATCCCAACAAGAAGAATTTTAAACATTATTTCTCATATTGCATTAATTTTAAATTTGGGCTCCCTTCGAGAACTCAATTATTAACTGATGGATTTGAGTTGAACAAATTGAATCCATTCACTATAAGGATTATGAATGACACATATTAAATGATTCTGAGAGGTGTTTCTTAAAAAGAAGGGTTTTAAGGATGATTCCTCATATTGGACTAAGTAAACTGTGGGCTCTAATAAGGAGACCAAATATTAACCCAGGGACTTGGTTTGAACAAAATGAGATATAACCTCCCAAAGAATGCTGTATACCAAATATTTACAAGTTCTGACTGGTGGATCTGAAGAAGATTTTTGAAGATTATCGCCCATAATGCACTACGTTAAAATTTGGGCTCCATGGGAAGCCTAAATATTAACTGATTGACTTGATTTGAACAATCTTGAATCTGACTCTGATAATAATGATGTATAGCAAACATTTAAAGATTTTAACTGGTGGTTCTGAAGAAGAAGATTTTTTAAGATTTAACAAACTTGTATCTGCCCTCTCCCCCTCCCCCCGCCCCCCCCCCCCCCCCCCCCCCCATTGATGCTGTATATCAAGCATAAAAAGATTCTGTTAGTGGTTTTGGAGAAGAATTTAAAGAAATGTTTGCAAATATGTTGACTCAGCACTTTTTCGATGCATTCCTGCAGAAAACCCTGACACCCCGATGGAATTGTTTTTACCATTCCATTCGACTGGTGTTAATGGTGCTTCATACTAAATAACAGTAACTGTTCTCTCTCGGTATGGTTGGGGAGATATAAGCGTTTGAAATTATTTCTATTTTTAGCTCCACGGGTTCCCACGGGGGCATTAGAAATTGTTTTGGCATAAATCAAGTACTTATGAACCAATGATACCACATACCAAATTTGGTTCAAATCGTACCATCGGTTCAGAAATGTTGAGCTGGGCAAACATCTCGCCCCTCCCTGCACGACTAAAATATTATCCCACACACTTCGTGTGAACAAGTCTAGATTTAGACCTTAAAAGGAAACTGTACAACAAAAAATGGAATCACTACACCTATTGGTTCAAGAGAAGACGATTTTTTTTAAATTTGGGTTATTTTTTCCCCACCCACTTTCCATTGGGGGCAGCATATTTGTTTAAACTAAAACTCAGTGGCCCTTCAGGACCATCACTCTCACAACGTTTTACTTGAATTAACACAGTGGTTTTAGAGGGTATGTATCAAACACAACATAACCTGTGACGACGGACACAGGACGACGGACGACGGACGAAGAACGATGGACAAAAAGTGATGACAATATCTCACTCTGACTTTCCGTAAGGTGAACTAGCAAATAATAGAAGCTGAATGATGATTTGTTATGAATAGCGCTGGTTGGTGTTTGGAGGTTACGTCGTGTAAAGTGTGAAACAATAGTTTTAAGGTTTAGAGATGGTCATTACCAAGTTACCAACACTTTGCGCACTGCGGGGTTAAGGCCATTTTTATACTGGAGGCGAACGCGACCACTGCGAACTTCCACGCGACTTTCCACGCGAATTATCGTTCATACTGAAGGCGGTGATTCGCGGTGAAATTCGCAGTGTTAACCCTTTACTTAAAACGAAAAGCAGACGATACTTACAAATAAAATTCCTGAAGCACTAATGTTTTTGATTTTTTGCGTTAAAAACGTAACTTATGACCCCTCATTGGAACGAGGTCGTTCAAATGAGGGGTGATAAGCTATGTTTTTGTGACAAAAAATAAAAAGGTAATAAAAAAATAAAAATTGAATGGAGAATTTGTGAATAGCGCTGACGGTTTTGGCCGTTACGTTGGGTAAAGTGTTAATAAACAATCCCCCAGATAGGACATAGTACGCCCTTTGACCTCGCCATCTGATTGGCTGAATAGAATTGTTTGCGCGAATAATTCCCCCCAAAATTCGCTCTGGGGGCGAACAAAAAATTTGCCCTTAGCATGAACATTAAAATTGGTGTTAACAGAACAAATGCGATCACGGCGGTCGGAGTCGCGGTCGCTTTCGCGATCGCGTTCGCCTCCAGTATAAAATGGCCTTTAGATTGCTCATATTTTGTCCATTTGTGGCCTAAATATTAGAAAGAGTTGTCATTCCATTTTGAAGCAGTGCCACATGAAATGACGAAAATTGAATGTCGGCGTGTGCTTCAAGTTTCTCATCCATGAAAATATTATTTTTATTATCACAAACAATGGAATACATAAAACGTGAATGCAATGAAAATGACTATGCTAGCTGTGTGGAAATATTGATTATTTTACTCTTCGTGTGTCAAAGTCATTTTGAATCGCACTTTTATCACCAGCAACAGAAGGTTTGCATATATAATTTTCTTGGTGGACTGGTTGATTCATGGCATTAAAGCGATATCATGATCAAAGGAGTCTGGGCACCTTTTTATATGGGGATGTACATGTATAAAAAGTACCAGTTGAAACAAGTTACTTATATCCAAAACAAAAGGTTTGTTAATTTGTTTTCTTTGTTGACAATCTAAAACTTTGCATCATTTCCTGAGAAGCTCTCAAATGATTCCAAATATTAAAATTATCAACAGAGGGATATTGGAAATACAATTTCTGGGGGCTTTTCCTTCAGCCTATTTCAGTCGGTACCTCAATAAAAGGACACAAACATGTCCCTCCATATATACCTCTATGAGATACGCAGTTAGAAAAAGAGGAGAAAAAAAATAATAAGGGAATGAGGATTTTATAAAATATTTTCACTTCACCAGTGTACACCCTCCTCACCAAAGGAATAGCCTATATTTGTGGGGGAAACAATACGGGGAGGTTGGATAATTATTCAATTATGGTGAAGTACATTTTATACCCATTAAGTATTTCTATTTTTGTATTTATTTATTTTTTTTAATATTTTTTTTTATTTCTAGAAATGGTACAGGAGATGTTTTTCAGCTCATGAACTTCCGAGTACATCTTGGTGGTCTATGAACTGAAAGTTTACTTGCGCTTCTGGTGCTTTGCCCCAATAAATTGTAAACATTTGCTTGATAGACAAAATACCCCCACTGCAGTTTAGTTTTAATTCACATGTATATCCTGCCATTATTAAAATTTCCCTGGACAGTTCATGTTTTTGGAAAGCGATTTTTTAGGCCACAGATCACGAGGTGAAATCTGCGATCCCATAACCTGAAGGTGTTTTTTGTGCTTTTCGAGTAACATTTTTTTATTGCTTCTTTTTCGAGAATTGTAAATAAATGCATGTTGCATGGAGATGTTACTCCGTAGTATTTTACAACTAGTCACTTCCGTTTGCTAATTTTATGAACTTCAAAAATATGAAACAGACATTTAAACTTCTCTATTGGATGGATAAATAGAGGATATGAAATGAGTGTTTTTCTCACATGATATTTATGAAACTGGTCTAAGAATTTTCCGTTTGGGTGAGCCTCTGGCGAGCGCCAAACGGAAAATTCGGACGAGTTTCATAAATATCATATGAGAAAAACACTATTTCATATTCTATTTATCATATGACACACATATGCACAAATTAACGACTTAGTATGACTTTTTAACCCTTTAACTAACGTGTGTTGTAGACGACACTTGGAAAACATCATCATATAACTAAACATTTTCATTTTTTGCTTCGAAAACATAGGTTATGACCCCTCATTGGCACGATCGCGATGCGCTCGTTCCAGTGAGGGTTCATAACCTATGTTTTCGAAGCAAAAAAAAATGAAAATTGTTCGTATATAGCACTGGCCGGTTTTGGTCGTTATGTTAGGTAAAGGGTTAATGCAATATAACCCAACCTAAATAGGACAGATAACGTAAATCATCCATACTCAAATTATGCAAATGTGATCCAGTTGTATTTTGTTCAGCCAATCAAACTGTCCATGTTTGAAATTGACCAATGAAATCTTTCAACCCCAATTATGCAAATTATGAACATATGGCCCAGTTGTATTTTGTTCAGCCAATCAAATTGTCTAGTTTTGAAATTGACCAATGAAATGAACGGAAAGCTTTATTTATCAATGATTAATATGAAAACAAAATATCAAATGTTTTAAAGTGAACAAAACGGACGAGTCATATGATAAAGGAAAGTATGACATAAATCAGATACAGCGGTGGTAGTTCTCAATAGTAGTTAGAGGGTCTTTAATGAGGAACGTGTGGTGTGATTAGATGTCTAACTGGGGGTTGGGGTCCTAGCACGTCGCGCCTACGGCATGTCGTGCTGGGCCCCCAACCCGGTTGGGGAGGCGATATCCCCTCTCGATAGTATAGATCGGGGGAGGGGGGGGGGGGGTCCTCCACGGCAGATTTTTAATTTTTGAACCACTGAGATTTATCTTGAGGTTTCCCTCTGGTCTAAATCTAATCATTTTAGTCATTTTATCATCAAGAAAAATGCATTTCCCCAGGAAGGTGCATGAGTTTTCTCTCACACAGACCAGGCTGCACAAGGATTTTTGACGGAGAGCTATTCCACCAATACCTGCTTCTTTCAACTGCCTTCTCCGTGTCGGAAAATGAATGATGAGTTTGAAAAACCGGACCTGTCACAGATTCGAGTCAGAATTTCGGAAACTTTCGCGAGCTAGTTGGAAAAGTTAGAGAATTTGATCGCAAATTGAAAAATTACTTCGTATCTGACCGAAATAATATGTCAAGATCAAATTAAATTGATATTACTGAATTTCCAACTTTTGGAATTTACATCATCCAATTTCAAACTTTTGAAAGGCTCTTCCGCGCCCCATGCTGCGTCTCTGCTGTAATCACGGGTTCAAAATTCAAATCGACTGGTCGGGAAAATATAAAAACTTCAAAGAAAATTATTTCTTTGAATTTCCAACTATTGTCATTTATGTCTTCGAATTTCCAACTATTAAAAATTGTGATGGTTATTTCGGGTGGAGGTGAGACATCCCCACTGTCGCTACGTGCCTGGGTAGTGATAACCGCCGACTGTAGTGGTCTTTGAATATACTGATAATTCGAGGTAGAAGTCAGTGGAAGTACTGCTATATTAGTGGTGAGGTCTGACAGCCGGGTAAATTGACATAGTAAAAACTAGTCGCAGTGTGGAGGTAAATCTTTGTAGAGATAGCCAACTTGTAGACGCCATTGTCTAGAGGCTAGGAACCAGTCCACAGCTATCGTCAAAATCCCATTATGGTCCACATAACTCTACATTACACAAACCACTCATTTTCAAAAGTTGTCCAATAACCACACGAAGCGAAGAGTGGTAAAAGGAGCCAATAAAATCTACCATTGCACACAAGCACAAATCAGCATTATCTGGCATATGCTTCCATGCCTCATTTAATGTGCTTTATTACACTTTAAAATCAGTTGGGTTAAACATTAACACAAATCAACTGGGCTGTGTGAATATGAACCCAACTGATTTTACATATGTGAATTTCGGTACGTTCAAACAGTATGGATATGAGATGAAAGCAACTTGTAGTATAATACTTTTCATGGTACCCAAGTATTTCCAACGATACCATATGTCATGTGCATAAATATGTGACCTTAAACATCAATAAATAAATAAATATAAATACCATATGTCATAGCATTATATATAACCCCTACCACACATAGGAACCGTAAGCTGCTATAGAACTGAACTTCAGGCGGACCAGCGATTCGAGAAGAAAAAAATAAAGAGAGACCGACGAGGTAAGACTGGCCATACTATGCTATTACACCACATAGTACCCACAGCGTCCATAGACGTATACAACAACGGTATTGTGTCTGAATTCAGAGATACGGTAAATCTTAAGAGATTATCAGACTTGACTCAGTGACACGCAAGTCTCAATTTAAGAGATAAATAGAGAGTAATCGCTTGACTAGACTGGTTTCGTGAAAAAAAAACATCACGAGAGGTGAGGGACGTTGTGCAAACACGAGTGCGCGAATGTGCAGGAGTGTTTTACAATATAGACCCCCGCCTCGAATGAATTGTTTCACGTAACCAGTCCAGTCAACCGATTACTCTGTTTGTTACTTTTCATTATTAACGATAATTATATTATTTAACCCATTACCTAACGTAACGGCCACGGCTATTCTCAGAAATGCCAATTAATTTCCATTATTTTTTTCATTTTTTGTCTCTAAAAGCTCGTTCCAATGAGGGGTCATAACCTATGTTTTTGAGACAAAAAATTAAAATACTAGCTATTCAATAATTGTTTTTTTGCAAGTGTCGTCTGCTTTTCGTATTAGGTAAAGGGTTAAAAAAAACAATGAAGTCCCCCATGACATCCACAGCAAAGCGCCTTCATTTGCGCGCGCGGATACATGACATAATTGTCGATTCCATAATTCACTTGTGAAGTTATAGTTTATAATCAAACCCGGAAATCCCAGTAAATCACACTTTGGAAAGTACTAAAAATTCGTAATTCATAGATACAGTAAGTCTTAACCAAGAGACCATAGTCTTGGCTTAATACTTGAGACGAAATATAAGAGATGAATAAATCGTAATTCAGAGATAAATACGTCTTATGTCTTATTCAAGAGATAATATGTCTTAATTAAGAGGTTGTACATGTAAGTCTTAGTTAAGCAAAACTACAAATCCGAATTAAGATATACTATAACTCACAATATAGGGATGCTGTATGTCTTAAGTGGTAATAATTTAGAGTTAAGAAGTCTTAACTCAGAGATGTTGGAAGTCTTAAGAGACAATACTTCTTACTTCAGTGATCCGACTATTATTTGTGGAGTCACGTATTCAGGCGAACGGGTGGAATAACAGGTGGAAGAAAAGATGGAAAGACGTACGCATGTAATCTAGAATACCTCCAAACCCTTCAAGGGTTCATTCTAAAATACCCTTGACCATATAGATGTTTGGATCTTCATGGATACTTATATGCATGCTCAGTATGGCATGCTCTTTCGGTCATAAATCAAGAGATGGCGCTCAAACATTCTGTAAATGAGTCGTCCCTTATCATGAAATGATTAAGTTATCTGTCAGTCATACACGGCTTGGATACTACCATGGAGTATGCGTGTGCCTTGGTGCCGAGGTTTTCTTTTCCATATCTGCCCATTATTTGAGAGATGAAATACATGTATGAACTTCAGAAATGCATTGGGATTATAAAATGTGATTTCCAAGAATTCTGAAAAATGAACTTAATGACCTCTAGGTGACCTTAGTGACCCTGACCAAAATTGTGAACCTCCATTGAATTTCAGCTCATTTAGTCTTATTCCCGGGTTCATAAACATACCATGCTTGAGATATGAGCATGACTTATTTTCAAAGTTTTTGGCCCCGTCCTTCCTTTGAGTGTGATAATACCCTTATGAACGGAGCAATGCACTGGACGGTCATAAAATGCGATTTCCAGCAATTCTAAAAAGTGCACTCACTGACACCTGGCTGACCTCAGTGACTTTGATCCATATATTAAACCTCCATTGAGTTTCGACTTATTTGTTCTTGGTCTCTGATCCATTGGACATACCATGCTTGAGATATGATTGTGATCTTTAAAGAAATCAGAAATGGGGTTTGGTAAACAGCGTTTAAAGATGTCTATACAGGGATGAAATAACATTTTAAAAGAAATCGGAAATGGATATTTTCGCTCAGCCAACTTTTTGACTGAAGAAAAACATGTTGGCTTATGAACTTCAGAAATGCATTGGTTGGGTGTTTGGGGGGGGGGGGGGGGAGAGTTATAAAAATAAAATTTCCAGCAAGTTTGAAAATGCACTTAATGACCCTTGGGTGGCCCTAATGACCTGAACCCAAATATTCATTGAACCTCCGATTTTCAACTCCTTTGGTGTTGGGCTGAGGTACTTGGGTCATGCGATGCATGAGGTATGAGCGTGACCCACTTTCAAACCTTTTTGGCTCCGCCAACTTTTCTGAGTGGGAAAACCACATGCATGAACTTCGGGAATGTATTTGGAGGGCAAAAAAATGTGATTTCCCGCATTTCTGAAAAAATGCACTCCCAAACCCCTGGGTGAGTGTGACCTAAGTGACCTTGACCAATATTTTGAACCTCTAGTGAGTTTCAACACTTTTGGTATTCGTCCGTCTGTAGGTCACATACAATGCTTGGAATATAAGTCCGGCATATTTTATTTTTTTTGTGGTTTAATAACACTTTTAACAGCCATGGAGACCTTGAGTCATACCATTGTTATGGATGATGGAGGCCGCAGTACCCACAGAGAACCACGGAGAATCGGTGAGCTGCTGTCAGATTCCCAATATACTAACTGAGCACGAGCAGTGTTAGCATCAGTTGAAGACAAGTGCACCACCGATGTGCAGTACGCCTTAGCATATAGCGTTGGACCTTTGGGCTTGAAGTCGCATGCCGTAACCACTGAGCCACCACGCTTCCGCCTGGCACATTTAAAATGTTTTAAAATGCCTGGTATCTCAGGTCCAAAACAAGGCGCATTGGAAATAAGAATATGGTGGGATCTCAAGAATGCTCTTTGTGTTCAGAGTGGCAGTTTGACTGAAGGCGTACAAAAGTAAACTAACCACCTACGGCCCATTTTGCAGTACAATTGTACTTTCCACATCCAGCAGCCGCACAGGAGGAGAAGCAAAAGGAGGAGCCAGTTCTCCACCAGGACCCAGCTCGCCACCCCGTCGGCAATAGAAGTTGGATCTAGCCTGTTCTTCAGCCATGCAAAGTCTGCAAGTTATATAACAGGACTCGTTGAGAAGATCCACTTCCTCTGAAGTTCCTTTATTGCCAAGTTTAGTCTGTGTCCGGACGTTAAAGATGGAGATGGTTCTAACTATATTCTTTGTTGTTCTTCAGGCAAGTATAGTCTATCGCCTCGTTCCAATGTGTTCTATGTTCCAGTAGGCACATTGGAACTCCAGGGACGACTTGCTGTAGTTGTGTTCCACAGCAATCCCTCCAAGACAAATACAGTCTGTCTCCGACACGGTTGAGCTCGCTGCCATCAAAGCACGAATCCAGCTCACGAGAGGGTCTTAAATATCAAAGGTTAGATGCTCCAGTATTACCTGGAGCCCCCGTTGGTTTAGACCGTGCGTAGGGTGGCAAGCCACACGAGGTTAGCCTGGTTAAACCGGAAAAAAATAAAGAAATCCTAGCCGTGACGCCAACTAGGGCGTGGCCCTGGTATGAAAATCCTTAACGGTTAGAAAAATAGGATAACAGAAAACTCTTGCAGGATTTTTGAAGGCCGGGGTGGGGATGGGGGTGGGGGTGGGGGTTGTTGTGTCGTTCACCAATAATTTAGTGAGGTTAGGATGCCGTGTTTGAAGTTCCCCCTCCCTCAGAAAAAAAGTTGATAACTCCGTGTGGGTTAACTGCACATTCTCAGTCTGTTGGTGTGGTTGTTAGTGTTTTGTTGAGTTGGTCCAGGGTTAAGCAGAGCGTGGTCCATAGTAACGACGATGCTTACATCTGCCATAAGGGACCGCAATGCAGATAGTTATGCGGCTCGCTAATATTCATCTTGGTGATTGCATTAGTGGTGCCGGTACTTGTGCTGCATTGGCGTTGCCAGTATGGTCGCGAGTTGATGTGGTATGGTAGTTTTGGTGATGAGTCGGTTGGGACATGGTCATACTATGAGCTGCACCCGGCAACGACGTTTCTGGCATCTATTCAGGGGACCGCGGTGAACAGATACGCATGCCTCAGGTACTTTGAGCCCAGCCGTATTCACTACGGGTGTTTGCATGGGGGTGCCTGTAACTCTGCTGTAGTTTCGTTTTCGATGTGTACGAGAACTGGTGTAATATGATGATGTCAGTGGTGAGTCGGTCCAGATAGTGTCGGATTATGAGCGCACCCGGAAATTAGGATGCTATTCGTGAGAGCACTCGTGCAACGGGTAGTTTTTGCCTATCCCCGTCCATTCTGGAGAAACTTGCACGTGTGTGTTTCTCCATGTGCAGTAATGTTGTAAGTGTACTCGAGTGCCGAGAGAATTGCACTTGGTTGTATGTAGAGATTCCACTCGGTCATGATGTCGGGAGTTTGGTTGGTGGTTGTAGAGGAATCAGAGTTATCGAGTGGCGACAGAGGTTAGTATTACCATGGTCGGATTGGGGATTCAGATTTATATTTTACTTTTGTGAAGGGAGGGTACACCCGATAGCTTCTCGGATGTTTCCCCTTCCAGTATGGGCAGATTAGGGCAGTGGTTTTGCTCGCACTATCGGGGTAGTTTTCCCCACACTTTATGCATGTGGTCTGCCTTCTACATTCCCTTACTAAGTGTCAAAATTCCTGGCATTTGTGTCACTGTATGGATGATGGGTTCGCTCTATTCTTTTTTTGTTTCATGCCTGCAGCTGCAGATCGTTACCACTTCGCTGATAATTTTTAGTTTGATTTTCCTGTTGGGGCAAGTGAATTTTAGTTTTCTGTTTCTTTGTCTGTGGGCACTGGAGATAAATCTCTCCCACGGACAGGCTTGGCGGGTCTTGTCTACTGCGGATCTGGGTGTTTTGGGGTGCACCCTGGTTACCTCAAATATTTACTTTTGTTGTGGATTTTGGGTGTTAGATTGCAAAAGGTATTACCAGCACCAGTTAAATGGAAGCCTGTGCACTCACACTGAAGTATTGTGTGGGTTAAAAAGCACTATTTTAATATTCCACATCAATAGTTTATAACTGGGAAAGGTGTTTTAAAGCCACTCACGACTTCCGAAACCCTGCGATCTTCAGATATGAATGGAATAAATAAATAAATAAATAAATAAATGCTTTGAAAAGTGAAGTGTTCTTGAAATGTTCTTCGTAAAACTTGGTCTGAAGGAGAATTTCTAAGATGAGATTAAATAAACAGATTATGTTATTAAATAGGACAGTTTCACTTTACTCTTTTTCCACTCTGTTTATAAGAGATTCTCTTTTGTTATAAATAATGGCTATTGTTTCAATGATCACATTTGCCAGTAAGGGTGGACGGAGTGAACATCTTGTGATCTATACAGCCACATCCTATGCCCAAATGGCCTGAAAAACAGAGATGGCCGCGTTCTAGTAACTACCTACTAGCACAAAACATCGTGGAGATAAGGTACTTTGAATTAGAGTTATCGTGCGGACAGTGACAGAAACACTCCAACAGCATCATCAAGGCATGCCTTCTCTGAATGTATTGGGATACCAGAGAAACACAATTTACTGCAACCAGTAAATTCAACTCTGTATGAAAATTCTGAAAGCATCAGAACTAAATTATATAAAAAAAAATAATGGAGACTTAGTTTCAGGAATAAAATATATTTAAAGAATTCAGAAATAGGTTTGCGTAACCAGCGTTTAAAGATTTTCAAACAGGATTTAGATAATTTTTTTTCTTAAGAAATCGGAAGTAACGTCTGTGCATAGCATTATATGTGTTCTAAAAAGGAATCAGCGATGAATATCTGTTTCTCTGCCCACTTTTTGGAGAGAAGAGAAATGCAAGTATAAACTTTAGATTTGCACTGGGGATATGAAATATAATTTCAAGAAATTCTGAAAACTATACTTAATGAGACCTGTGTGACCCCAGTGATCTGAACCCCGATTATTAACTTCCAAAACGTTTCGACACATTTGTTGTTGGTCCCAGATCCGTATGACATATCTTGCGTGAGATATGAGAGTGGCCACCATTCAACGTTTGTCCCCCCCACGCCATTTTTGGGGAATAAAAACACATAAAACTGAGGCAATGCATTGGTGGGGTGGGGGGGGGGGGGGCGTTATAAAATATGATTTCCAGCAAATCCGAAAAATGCTCTCAAAGATACTTGGGTGGCCTCAGTGACATTGAACCAAATTGTGAGCCTCCATTGAATATCAACTCATTTAGTGTTGGTCCCAGGTCCAGAAGTCATAACATGCTTGCAATATGAGCGTGGGCCACATTCAAAATGTTTGGCCACGTCCAACTTTCTAAGTGTAAAAATTGCATCCATGAACATCGAAAATGCATTAAGGGGTCTAAACTGTGCTTTCCGGTAATTCTGAAAAATGCATTCAATGATTCTCTGAGTGACCTCAGTGACCTTGACCCATTGAGTTTTGATTGATTTTCGTGTTGGTCCCAAGTCCATACGTCATACCATGCGTGAGCTTTGAGTGTGACCCACTTTCAAATGTTCGGCCACACCCACGTTTTCGAGTGTAAAAATACTTTCGAAAAATGCGATTTCGAGCAGTTCTGGAAAATCCCTTACTGGTCCCTGGGGGACATCAGTGATCTTGACCCCTATTTTGGACTCCCAATAAGTTTCGTCTCGTTTGGTGTTGGTCCCGGTCCATACGTCATACCATGCTTGAGATATAAGCATGAACTACTTTCACAATTTTGACCACGCCCGTGTTTTTGAGAGTAAACATGCATGTATGAACTTCGGGAATGCATTGGGGGTTGCAAATATGATTTCCAGCAATTCTGAAAAATGCACTCAATGACCCTTGTGTGATCTCCGTGAGCTTCACCCATATTTTGAATCTCCATTGAGATCTGACTCAATTAGTGTTGGTCCCAGGTTCATATGTCATGCTATGCTTGGGATATAAGTGTAACCCACTTTCAAAATTGTTCGCCACGCTCCCGTTTTGCAGTGTAAAAATGCATGTATGAACTTCGGGAATGCATTGGGGTAAAAAATGTGATTTCCAGCAATTCTGAAAAATGCACTAAATGACCCTTTTATGACCACAGTGTCATTGATCCACACTTTGGACCTCCATTGAGTTTGAGCTTATTTGGTGTTGGTCCATACGTCATGCTATGCTTGCGACACTCGAGTGACCCACTTTCAAAATTGTTGGCTACGCCCATTTGTTTTGTATGAAAATGGATGTATGAACTTCGGGAATGTACAAGGTGTTCAAAATGGGATTTCTCTCAATTCCGAAAAATGCACTAATGACCACTGGATGACCTCAGTTACCTTTACCCATATTTTGAACCTCCAATGAGTTTGATTCATTTGTTGTTGGTCCCAGGTCCATACGGCATACCATGATTCAGATATGAGCGTGACTCACTTTCAACATATTTGGCCACTCCAACTTTGTTTAGTGTAAAAATGCATGTATGGACTTCGGGAATGCATTAGGGGGTCACAAAAGTGATTTCTAGCAATTCTGAAAAATGCCCCCAATGACCGCTGGGGGGTTGGGGGACCTCAGTTACCTTGAACCATAGTTTTAACCTCTATTGAGTGTCCACTCATTTGGTGTTGGTCCCAGGTCCATAGGTCATACCAAGCCTGAGATATTGGTGTGATCCACTTTCAAAACGCCCTCATCGACACCCCCAATGCCCAGGAATCTGAAAAAATATAGATGGCTGAGAGCTTGTGACTGTCTATCAGTATGTCAAAAAGCAGCGACACAATTCGTTTGTGCGTTATCATGCGGACAAGGAAGCTCATAGAAGACAGAAGACAAGAGAATAAGAAGAAAAAATAAAGAAGAAGAAACCATACAAAAACAATAGTCTGCGTGTTTCACGTAGACTAATAAACCATACAATAGTTTATGTTTACACCACAGCAGAAATTTGTTTCAGTGAACCCTGTCTTAGTAGGGGATTTCCAGGTGATGTTATTTCCCTATGAATACCAGTTGATCATGTGGTTTATCCTATTAACCCTTTACCTAACCTGAAAAGCAGACGACACTTGCAAAAATAATTCTTGAATAACTAATTTTTTTCATTTTTGTCTCAAAAACATAGGTTATGACCCCTCGTTGGAACGAGCTCGACGAGCTCGTTCCAACGAGAGGTCATAACCTATGTTATTGAGACAAAAAAATGAAAAAAATAATGAAAATTAATTGGTGATTTTTGAGAATAGCGCTGGCCGGTTTTGGCCGTTACGTTAGGTAAAGGGTTAACACCAGTTGAACATGCGTCATTGGAACATCGCCCATTGAAATTACGCTCTACATTCAGCTTTCCAGACTCTATTTTTAAATCCCGTAATTTCCATTTATGTCCTATAAATAAACGGTTGTCAAGACAAACAACTTTCTGCTTCTTCGATTGAATGCGGTCTAAAAATCAAGTCCCTTCAAAATAACTCACAAATAGACAGCTGGGTACAAGCACTCGCTCGATCAAACTTTTAATCAGAAAACGTACACATTTTTACAAATTTTAAAAATAAGAGCAGAAAATACATTTGATCATCTCAAAATGACAAAACAATTCCAACAATGGAATGAGCTCATACCAGTGAGTAGTCACATCATAATATGACTTTGTTGGAATATTTTAATAAAGTGTTTTCAACAGCTCAGTGAGCCTCATTCTAAATTACGAGGGCACATGCAGCTGTCTCGTTATATAAAGGGCTAACAGGTATGTTGCTTTCATGAAATTTATAAAAAAAATTACAAGCAATAGAAAAATGGGAGCATTACAAATTTGTCAGAAAAAAGGTATCTTGAAAATGAAGGAAATTACCAAATTGAATGATGCGATGTTGTCATTGCTGTGCATAATATTCAGGTTCTGTTAACCGGAACCAATATTTTGGCACAAATGCCTAATTTATTTCAAAACCTCCCAAAGGCTAAATAAATAATTATTTCTTTGATATTGTTTTATTACAATTTATTGGAGAGTGCATATTTGTGAACCCCAATAAGGTGTGAGAAAATAATGTCTCAATATATGAATTACTTACCAATACTGCAAAATAAAATTGTGTAACAATCTTCAGAGAAAGATATGTTATTTTCTTTAAATTGTTGATTCTTTATTATTGACATGCATTATTCATTTTAAGGAAAGACCGATCTGGCCGTTTCTTTTCCAACTCCATGTTCACAAATGAATGTTTTAGTAGTAGTAAATGAATTATAGAAAATTATACAAGTAATACCTGAAAATTACTCGACCTTGTTTGAAAATAATATTCGACTCAGTTGAACACAAATATGTGTTATTCTGTTGCGGAAAATATGGCATGTATAGTCCAATAGAATTAACGTTAATTTTTGCAATTCAGCAGTGAAAATGGTGTGCTTTAATTCCCCTTGAATTTAAAATGATATGGTTTCGGTGGAAATAATCTCTAATGCTATCCTCCCTCAGCTCAATTTCACAAACGGTAAAATGAGAAGTAATTCATTAATGAACAATAACTTAACAAGTTAATTACGCAATCAACAATTGGGTCATGCATCCGTGCGCGCAAACGAAGACGCTTTGCTGTGGGTGTAATGGGGACTTCCCTGTTTTTATTTTTTTTATCCCTTTACCTAACATGAAAAGCAGTCGGCACAAGCAAAAAACAATCTTGAATAACTAATTTTTTCATTTTTTTTGTCTCAAAAACATAGGTTATAAACCCTCATTGGAACGAGCACGATGAGCTCGTTTCAATGAACGGTCATAACCTATGTTTTAGAGACAAAAAATTGGCGATTTTTGAGAATAGGCTGGCCGGCTTTGGCCGTTACGTTAGATAAAGGGTTAAATAATATAATTATCGTTAATAATGTAAAGTAATAAACAGAGTAATCGCATGACTGGACTGGTTACGTGAAATAGTTCATTCGAGGCGAGGGACTATATTGTAAAACACCCGTGCGCATTCGCGCACTCGTGTTTGAACAACGTCCTTCACCTCTCATGAATTATTTCACGTAACCAGTCTAGTCAAGCGATTGCCCTCTATTTACGTATTCCCTCAAATGATGGAGTGATATGTAAGAGACAATTTTTGTTCATTGATGATGTTTATCCCTGAAAAATATTCAAAGGAACATCCACAGAAAAATTAAAGTATTTGTTCTCTCTTCAAAACACATCCCATTAACAAAACACATTATTTTTTTTGGCAACCATAATCCCCCCCAACACACAAAGGAAAACATCCTCATATAACTGATTATACTTTTTTAGTGTTTCAGGAATCATTATTTATTAAGTACATGTTTCAAAACTTTGCAGTCCACTGATAGACATGAACCTGACAATGCTGGCATGTTCATTAACATTAAAAGCTATATACAAGTTGTCAGTTTAATGTCATTCAATTATTTGTAATGGGTGTAACAGCTGTTATTTATTTAGTAATGTTATTGTTTGCTGTGGAGAATGGGGGGGGGGGGGAGGTATTTACAAAAGTATTTTTAAACGTTACACCGATTGTTTGCAGGACCGATTTTCTGTCAGACGCTACAATGTTTTGTTTCCTTTTTATGAATAGACCGAATTATGGCTACCTGAACCGTTGCTTTGCGAATGAGCTCACTAATTATCCTATCCGGGAATAAAATAATTCTTTCATCACCTTGTGTATTTCGAACAGTCATGATTCAGTTCTAATGTGAGTTTCACACAGACTAATTATTCAAGCTAAAGCTGTCACCCAAGATTCCTTCATTTGATTTGTCTATATTATTAATGTCCATACGAATGCATATGTGGCTCCATATTTAATAAAATTACCCGTCACGTCGAGATGATGTTTCACTCAGATTCTGAAATTTGTTAAATATGGAGACAAAATTGTACATTTTCCTCAATGAAGAGGTGCATGACTTTATGTTGTGCACTCCTACCATGCCACAAATGCACATTTGCCAATTATTATTTTTTTTTTCATTTTTGGTCTCCAAAACATAGGTTATAACCCCTCATCGGAACGAGTTCGTCGGGCTCGCTCCATTGAGGGGGTCATAACCTCTGTTTTTGAGACCAAAAATGAAAAAAGATTAGTTATTCAGGATTTTTTTGCAAGTGTCGTCTACTTTTCATGTTAGGTAAAGGGTTCAATCTGCAGCCAATTTGGATTAAGGGTCAACCAAGATTCCTTCATTTAATTTGTCTACATTATTAATGTCGATACGAATGCACGTGTTGGCTTCATATTTAATAAAATTACCCGTCAAGCCGATATCATGTTTCAGTCAGATCGGGAAATGTGTTAAATATGGAGACAAAATGTACATTTATTCAAAATGTAGAGGCGGGTGTGTCCCAGGCGTAGCTTTGTGTATAGTATTCCTATCATGTCACCAATGCATATTGGCCACCACCGATGTATATGAATGTGTGAATGCCCGTGTATGACCGTGCTTCGGCCCAACCAATACCTTCTTCCGTCCCTACTGGCAGGGGAATGATAGATTGATTGACTATCATCGTCCCTCATATCGAGGTCTGCAACACCGTCTGTATGGGCAGTGCTTATTATTTTTATCCTGTCTCTCTCACCATGGTATATTCAAACTCTCTCTCTCTCTCTCTCTCTCTCTCTCTCTCCTTCTCTCTCTCTCTCCCTCTCTCTCTCTCTCTCTTTCTCTCTCTCATGAGTTCATGGGATATATTCCTTTTGTTGTTTACAGGTGGAATAACTTTGATTTGAACTATCACTCTATCTTTCGCTTTACGTTTCACCCCTAAACGAGGGAAAAGGGGCCATCGGGGGGGGGGGGGGGGCATGGATAGAGACGTAGGGTCAATGAGATAGACAGAGACGTAGAAACAGGAGGAAAGGGTTCGAATCAGCCGTGGTGACAGGGATATAGTTAACATTGATTCAATTATTAAGTAGCTTTCCTACATTTGTTTTACAAGGTGCGCCATAGACAGCTGGCATAAAGACACGTATCAGGTACAGAACAACACACACAACGCAGTAATTAGTTCAGTGATTCCTGTTACGACAGAAGGTGGCCAGATAGAGTATGATGCTTGTCATATGTGTAATGGTAGTATCAATTCCTATACTGACCATACCAACATCTGTAATGGAACTAAACTTTCGTGCAATTCCTGGGTGTATGATGAGACTATATTTACGTCTACCGTGCTCACTGATGTGAGTATACTTTTGCCTAACTTTCTGTACATTCTTCAACTATTAGAATTTTCATAATCAGGCCTACGTGAGAAATTAAATCGGGGGCGTCGTGGGTTAGTGTCTAGGCATTTGACTTCAAACTAAAAAGGCCACAGTTCGATCGGTACGACACTGGACTTCAGATCGAAGGTTCCGCTTCGATCCCCACCGGGTTAACTGCATTGGGTCCTTGGGCAATGCACTTAACACCGATTGCCCACTTGTGGGCACATTGGCCACGTGTACTAATACGTACTGCACTGCACGTAGATCGTGCACGTGTCTTCAACCATTGCTAACCCTGCTTGTACGGAGTTAGTACGTTGGAGAATCTGACTTTTGCTCGCCTCTGATCGGCGGTTCTCTCTGGGTACTCCGGCTTCCTCCACTCGTAAAACTGACCGCCAAAAGGTGACCCTGGTTGTCAAAAATTGTCATTAAATCACCAATACAAGAATTAATTAGATGTCATCTTCTTCTGAAGAAATTGTATAAAAACCCAAATTCCAAGAATACGGTGGGCTTGGGCAAGGATCAAAAGACTCTTCATGAGTTTCTCAATTTGTTCACAGCCAGCGCTGAGCATTGCAATAAGAATGCGTGACAACGTTTCCCATCATAATAATGTACTGCTATGCCATGGAACTTCTAGAAATGCAACCGGGATTCTGCAAATTATCAAAACAAATTCAACTGAAGAATTGTCTACTCACGGCTGGAAGGTCCAATGTTTTTATAACTCTTATAACTCCAAATAAGCCTTTTTCGAAACTGCCAATTTGGCTTTTAATCATGCAAGGTCACAGGTCGCGAGGTGTAAACAAAGCGATATCTATGTTTGTCGCGCTGAGTTCTGACAGTAAAGTGTGTTAGCCAAGACAACTAGTTTTGTGAAATATCAAGTTTAAATTCGCAGAACCGATGTCATCATTCGAATTAACCGACAAGGCACCTTAAACGACTTTAAACAACGATATACCGTAGGTTTAAAGACTTCTTTTTACCCAGGCGAGAACTTCTTTTGAATGGCAAAATAAAACACTCGTTGTACTCATTTTCCCGGCTTTCCCCGAAAGTTGTCGAAACAAGTGCTGACGGCTACAGAGCCATTACACAGCGTGCATTCAAACCCACTCAAGTCGATAGGAACTCAATTCGAAATAATGAAAGCTATCTTTCAATGTTGACATTGTCTCGACCAAATGGTAATCTTGGCTAAATATTTTCTTGAATTCGAACTAACGAACGTAATGGGGTCTGAAGCCCTTCACTGCCCTTTTCTCCCATTGCTTATAACGTGTTTTCTCGAAATGTTTACACCTCGCGACCTGTGACCTTCCATAGACTCAAAGACTAAATGGCAGTTTCGAAAAAGGCTTATTCCGTAAGACTTCATAAACTGACACCTTTCATCCTAACATGGTTTCCCCGGGAAGATACATCAAATTATTGATTTTCATGTGGGTTTCGTTGCGTCCAAGCTCACATTCACGATAATTAACCGAATATACGATTTTCTTATTAGTCAGTACCGAAACGGTTCGGCAATTTCTTTATTCTGTTCGTGATGTCATGTCATTTCCGTAGTAACCTGTCTCCATAAACTTGTTTTTTTATGTGGATTACTCATTTCCTTGGATGTGCTCTCGCATTCATAACTTTTCACATTTACTGCTTTCAAATCACGACTTTAGTCGATTAAAGTGAACAACATTAGGTTTACACTTTGATTTCTTATTCCTGTAAGTAACGTCAGATAGTCATGTCATGACCTGATGTGGCCCTGCGTTCAATGGTGAACTCTTGTGTCGAGTTCGCCCCGAAGCATTGTCAAGTAAGCTACTGAAACACACAGGATTAGAAGAAAGTCAATTGATGTTGATCATTTTGTCACGACTTGTGATTCGCTTGAATATTTTAGGTGACAAAAAAGACCATTTGCGTGTTATGCCCGGACCTGTTAATACGAACACCCACTTCGTAACTTTCCGAAGAGAATACATGATTTCATTCATAAGTTTTGGGATGTGGTAATCACAATCATTTCAGCAAACTCTTTATAGAAAGAAGGAATGAAATGTATTCAAACTCCACTTTCGTCCTTGTAATAAAAAAAATCACGACCAATATCGAATATGAAATTGACCATTATACTGTCCTGGAAATTTCCGTGAGTTATTGTATCACTAGGTCGAGGTTTATGATGGCTGCTTGCCTTTGTTGAAAACGTCCGTGAATTATTGCATTCAAGTAGAATTATCGAATCGGAACACGTGGTTTCATAGAAATTATATATGAAGCATCAGTGTATATTTGTATTGGATCTAGAGCTGTTGTTTGTCAGTTGCCGCACGTAGCTTATCAAGGTACGAAAAATGACCATCATCCCCACTGGATTACTTTGATGGAGAAACTCCGATTAGATTGTTGGACGTTTCAACTTGCCTTCGTATTAAACGACTTTATTGAAATAGACATTATTTTTTGGCAGGAGGCATGTCAAAATCTTTATCTTGGGCAACATTCAGGGTACAGGTAGATATTTAACACGTGGACTCTGGTTTTAAACCGACATCTTTGTGCTAAATCTCCGCGCACCCCGTATGTTGCCCGGGATAATTTCTAATCGCCGATTTGTGGCAAGTAGCATTGTTAATACCTGATATTGTATGAATGATCTTTCTACAAACCTTATATATTTCAGATGAATTTTGTATGTTCCAATACAATGAAACCTGCACATGCACAAATGATGCTGATGGGTGGACAACTAGTTGGAATCATTCTCTTCGGCAGCTTGTCTGATATGTAAGTATCGCTTTGATTTATGGGTAACACTATAAGTTAATGTGATGAATTGACGGCAAACTAGTCTGAGGATTGAGGCTCTGGTGTTTATAAAGAGGGCAAGAATTTCAATTTTGCTGAAACACAGAGTTATTCCTTTGAATCTACTTAACCATTTACCCAACGTAACTGCCAAAACCGGCCAGCGCTATTCTCAAAACTCGCCAATTAATTTTCATTATTTTTTGTCTCAAAAACATAGGTTATAACCCTCGTTGGAACGAGCTCGTCGTGCTCGTTCCAACGGGGGGTCATAACCTATGACAAAAAATGAAAAACATTAGTTATTCAAGAACTTTTTTTTGCAAGTGTCGTCTGCTTTTCATGTTAGGTAAAGGGTTAAGTACAAATACTGTGTTTTGAATTGATAATAGTAGTATATCATAGATCGGATACCCGTTCTTTGGATGACTACAGTGGTTAGACTTGGACGTCACCTGATCTATAAACGCCAAACTGTACTGGTTGTCCGTTAGGTGATTTTTTTGTGTGTTCATTTGTGTGTTCACAAAATATGAGTTACCTGGGTAGAACGTCCACCCTTTGGGTATTCTGTTACTAACATAAGGCACGTTCTTCCAGCACTTTGTGTCACACACCTACTTGATTACACATTAGGTTTGCAGACTTAAACAGAGGATCTCTAACGAGTCACGATTTTAAATGAAAATTCTCTGCGAGTTCACTGACATTGATCTGAGACGATGTTTACCTTGGCGAAGATCGATTTTAGTAAATTAGGTATAGATCGTAAGGAATTTGAGATTCTTTTTGTCATACAGTGTCTAATTGAACTTTTTACTTAACGAATCGAAACAACACAAACAAAACTCGTCAACCAAATTTTATCATTTTCTAATTTTTGCCTTTAAAACAAAGTTTATGGCCCCTCGACGAAACGATGATGGATCAAATACGATGTTGTGGAGGAACAAAATTAAAACATAATTGATTATTCAGCATTTTTTTGGAATATGGTATCTGAAATTCGTATTAGGTAACGTGTTATTTAAATACGTGACTTAAAAACACTGAAGATGAATGCAAAGCGAAACACCCTCACAAGGTTGCTACGTTACGTTGACGTCAGATATCACGTGCTTATCAGACGTGTTTCGCAGGATATTCCCGTAATGCTTAAATTGCTGTTGATTATAACTCTGATAATATAAGTTATCTCGGGCAACATCCAGGGTACATGGAGATTTGATACCTGGATATCGGTTTTCAACCATGAGGCGCAAGCCGAATGGTTGAAAAGGAGACATCCAGGTATTAAATCTCCATGTACCCTGGATGTTGCCCGAGATAACGATTTTGCCCCGCCGCCTAACACAGAAATAATGCCGAGATGTAAAATATGATCCCACATTAAGACTCAGGCGACGAAGTTTAAACCCCACACTGAGCCACAGGGTTTGGACCAAACAGCAAAACAAACGTCACAGCAAAACTATAAATATACCGAGTCTATTTCCGAATCGTTGTTTATAAACCAGGTCACACATGGAGAAGTTTTTCACTTTGGTGAAGTTTTAAAATCGATTCAAATTCAGTATTAAAGTCTTTCTCTGACAAATACACTCTAAAAAGCCGTGCGGCAGTATTATTTGATTTGACGGTGGGTTTAGGCGTGAGTTCAGTCCGTTTGCGAACGATGTCTCCATCGGAGTGACAAGCGAAGCGAGAGATTGACATTTTGTATTCTGCTCAAGCGATATCGAAGATAAACAGATGAGTTGCTCCCCTTGATGTTCTCACCCCGCAAAGCGCAAAAGTATATTTGCGAATCCGATTCAATCTGTTCAGTTCTCATCGAATATGACAGCCAACAAGTGCTTCTACTCATAGGGCTGCAACGATGTTTTTTAATTTGTATTTGTATTCACTACAATTCGACAATAAGTTGGATAATACTTAACAGTTCTAACAGGAGTTTCTGCAATCGATTTGTCAATTTGTATTAGTATTCACTACAATACGACAATAATTTGGGTATAACTTAACAGTTCTAATAGGAGTTTCTGCAATCGATGTGACTCAGTCGGGGTCAAAGGTTATTTTTATCACCTGGATGTTTCTCAAGTGACAAACGGGGAACAACGGCGTGCGCTCATATCACCCGCAAGTTTGTTTCGGTCACATTGACCAATCAGAAGACGCGATGCATACTGACACAGGGACAAGATATTTTTTCTACAAATTTAAATACATTTGACTGCATTTCGCCAATGAGTTCTGTCCTCGGTTGTTCTGATTCCCTTTTATTCCAATTATATCATAAGCCTTCAATTCGAAGACGGACGTAACAACCATTACGCATTCTCAGTTCCTTATTCGACATTCGTTATCAACGGATTTTATCGGTTGATAACAATTTCGAATAAGGAACTGGAAATAAGGAATGGTTGTCACGTCCCAGTTTGGGGAGGGTTGAAAAAGAAGACACTGACCGAACATGACCATACCACAAGACGAGACTTGCGGTTATCCACACGTTCACCGAATCCAAACATAACATATGACGTAGTACAAAAAGATTACGTTTCTCTATGCTATAATCGTGGGAGTTCTACGCTTAAAATTATAATTTAGAACCCTTTCTTCGTATCTGCCAAGTCACGAGAATCAAGGAATTGGAGGTTTGTGATGATTTTTTTAATCTTTATTTCTTCTGCTACTGATGTCGGATGGGTGGTTCACATTTATACGCCTTCCCCACCTCCACACCTCCCTTCATACACCAACACTCTACCCACTCACACACACACACATATATTTCAATGATATTCTGCCTCCTCGAATGATGCACCCAAAAGGGACACTGGCAGGATGACGACGCCCAACAGCACCATTGTTTTATTCTCTTTGCATTCATCCATTTGGTATCACAATATAAGTAGTATCTGGGTTGCCCCATAATAACTATAGCTAAAGTGCCCTCGTGGTATACCTGGTTTCAGGTGTCTCGGCATGTCTATAAAATTGATTTTATACCGATTTTGCTCCTGTTATTACACAACAGACTGGTGAAATGGAGTCTGTCCTAAGGAATGCATGCCCGAATAGCTTCGTTCAAACGTGTTGGAGCTTTGGAGAACACACTTGCTTCAGTTGTTCTATAAGGAGTGCCTATCCCACCTAGAACAACAGAGAGATCAGGTAGCTCTAACTACGATCTCCTGCCTGCTCCAACACATCCCTGTAAGAGAGCACCCAGGGGTGTACAAAGAACAACATTCACCCGAGAGAGTTTGCTCGTGGACTTCGCTCCAGCTCGACTCACACCTTCGCCGCATGGATTTCTACTACATCTTCAACTTAAATTCCCGATGTGCAATTATCTCACTCTGAAAGTGGATCTTTACTTATGATATAGAAAAAGTGATTCCCACGAGTCGGTTTTTTAGTTTAAATAACAGCCTAACCGAAGTATGTTATACGTGTTCTGTTGTTACATAAGGAGAGAAAATATTGGATAAGCGGATAACAAAGAAACACACATTAATTTTGGCAAGAGGTTGCGGGTAATAATTTATATATTGTAGAGATATAAGTTTGTATGATTGTAGTATAAGTTATCTCGGCCAACATTTATTCCACATGTAGATTAAATACCTTCATGTCGGTTTTTAAACACAGAGCCACGCCATCCAGGTATTACTTCTCCATAAACCATTCATGTTTACGGCGATAACGTTTTTGTCCCGTTTGAAACACAATGGAAACATAACGGAAACAAATTTGTGAACGCGTTTTTCACGCTCCGCAATCAGTTGGATCAAACTCGTGAATAATTGTTTTGTTTTTACAAACGCAGAAGACAACAGATAGAGTTATATCCCTTAGATCGTTATTGGAAACTCGTAAATACGTCGGAGGGCTAGTTTGTTGACAGATTGCTCTTCTTTTACTTTTCTTAAGTTGTTTGATTTAATTATTCGACTATTTAATTTGAAACAACAAAATGTGATCTAATTTTCAGAAATCGGGTGATATTTGTGACTATTTTCAGGTTTTTTGGTTCCATTTTTATATCGAGCGAAAAGCTTCCATTTAAGCCATATACGCCGACGTTTCGGGTGTCCTTATACACTGGATTTTGCATGCTCTCATATACCTTGGATGTTGGGTGCGCCCTTTGCCATGGGCTCTTTGTTCTAGACATTCTGACTAATCAGAAGACAGAATTAATCAGGATATATGAACAATATTATTTAACCTCTATTCTAATACAATCCGTTAGACGTGTTGTAAACCTTACTGTTTAGCTATTTCAACCCCGGTGCTCTGAACGGAAATGCCTTACACTACCGTATACAGCGACATGTTCGAGTCTGTCTAGCATTTGTGGGGAGGTTCGGTTAAAATTGAATCCTACAATGTCCTTCACCCCAAATTCCCTCACTCGTCTATCGTTTATATGTTCTTAGTTTCCAATAGTAACAGCAAACTATATCCACGGCGTCAAGCTTCTTAGTGGTTTATTGGTTCAAAAATCTTCGATTTCATTTTTTCCGCTTTTCCAAGGTTATAAAGCAAAAGTTATTCTAGGTAGGGTCTATGGCACCTAGCCCAAGCCATTATGAATGCAGACTGGTGAATATTACGGGAGCAATGAAGACACTAAAAAGGAAAAAAAAACGGCGCTAGCAATCCAGCAGTGGTAGTGGTTTTGACGTTTGTTTTCTTTCCGACTCGTGATAATGATTACCATCATCTTATATCCCGATCCTGTACCGATAGAGCTCGTTTTCAAATTCTGTTTGCTCCAGTACAAAACTCCTTCACATATACAGTCACCATATGGAAGCATAGAAGATACGTGGTTGGGGTTATTTTCCTCTTACACAAATTATATATATTGAATATTGTGCACCAAGATGTGCGTTCACCAAAAAATGCCAAACATTAACCTAAGGAGTGAGCGTTTCTGAAGGAATTGTGTATCACGTTCATCAGACGTCCGCAAAAGCAATATATAGGAGACGCCGGACAGACATTGTGTGAACGTATAAGTAGTGGCCACCGACAGAACATACGCGCCAGTGACTTTGGACTTCAGGCTGCCGCTCATTTCAATTTACCGGGTCATACTGTGAATGACATCAGAGTGCAGGTATAGCAGGGGGGGGGGGGGGGGGGGCGGTCCACTATGTCTAACTGGAGAATAGCGGAGCAGAAAGTGATAGTGTCTCATTTGACTGTTTCAATCGGGGAATAAATAAGGAGGGGTGGGGAGGCACGACTTTATCTGCATGGCCTGATTAAATGCCCCATCATCAATTCCACATTTTGCGTACTTTCAGTTTAGATCAGCTGTGTACGTCACTTTGCTTTTGACGTATGGTTTCGCGTATGTTTATAAACGGCGTACTGCTTGGTGTTTACACATAACCGTATAACTTGATAAAGGGGCAAGCCGAAAGCTCGTTTGGAGAAAACGTTAATTAGACCCAAATAGTGTTACCGTTTCATTTTATTTCTATCCTACAGAGACTCATACGGCCACTGGAAAATTATATATATGTATATATATATATATATTGTTGTAAAATGTTGTTGTTGCTATGCATGTTCCCTGAAGAAGATCTTCGGCAGACAGAAAAATAGGTCAAAATAGTTTTTTCCTGTCCTGCTTGAGCTCAATATAGACGACTTTATTTCCATTTACGCCTTGCATCTCATAGATCAACATCACATTTGACAAATTTACTCACTGTTCATTATATATATATTGATAAAAATGTATGGATGACCCCGAGCGTGCGATATTTCAGGGGCGATATGGGGGCCACATATTTTAGCACCGTGCCAAAGGAGTAAACATTTTCGGATAAAAAACGCCCCACCCTCGCCCCTTTATCTGATATGTGACACCACATAATGGTGTAAGGTGAATGAATCAGCAGACGAATATTAATTGTAAAGTTTCATTTACAGGTATGGCAGGAAAATCATTATATGTGTGTGTGTTACGGCTTTAATGATTTCCGGAATAGCACTCGCATGGACACAAGACTTTATAAGTTACAGTATTCTAAGATTCTTCAATGGATTTTTTAACTCGGGCAGCCTTGCAATAGGTTTCGTTTTATGTAAGTTGAAATTTTCTACTATGTTTTAACCCTTTACCTAACATAACGGCCAAAACCGGCCAGCGCTGTTCTCAAAAATCGCCAATTAATTTTCATTATTTTTTTCATATTTTGTCTCAAAAACATAGGTTATGACCCCTCGTTGGAACGAGCTCGTTCCAACGAGGGGTCATAACCTATGTTTTTGAGACAAAAAATGAAAAAAAATTTGTTATTCAAGACTTTCTTTTGCAAGTGTCGTCTGCTTTTCAGGTTAGGTAAAGGGTTAAGAGCTGAAGATGAGCAAAATACACAACACCATACACTCTAAAATCAAGTTGGGTTACAAATCAACTGGGTTCATTGAATTTCGATTCACTTGGGTTCATATTCATTCAACCCGGTTGGTTTGGGTTAATGTTCAACCCAACTGATTCTTGAGTATACAGTATATGAAACCTCCAACTGCTGGTTATTCCACAAGTTCATACGCTGGCCCAAAATGTATTGGTGCCAATTGGGATTTTTGTTCGGTACCAAATCAATATTTGTGTTACCAAATGAAGAAAACTTAGTGCCAAAGGAAATCTGATTGTAAATGAGAACAATCTAGCAATGTGTCGTCTTTTGGATACTGCACGGCGCCATCTACAATGCTATTGCACTCAAAGAAAGATAATTTAATTTAGTATTCATTACATCGTTTAAATATTTTAGTTGTAAAAAACTCACAAAAGATAAAAATACAGATAACTAAAACGTGAAAGGCTATTATTGCCGTTTCCAAAATAATTTCATCATTAAATATCTCGAAAAGCTCAACTCGAAATCTAGGGGACTTTCGCTATGATATGCAGAAGGTTTCCCCCAAACATATAACAAAAATCAGCTTTATCATATTTATTTCCTTACTTTCCACTTTTTTGGCCTAATGTTCCTGGACTATAGTTTATTTGGAGTTAATGAACAGTGAGCATTATTTACTCACTGTTCATTAACTCCAAATAAACTATAGTCCAGGAACATTAGGCCAAAACATTAGTTGAGCCTTTCGAGATATTTAATTTTTTCCATAAAATGTTTTAAATTAATTTTAAAAAAATTCGAAACTACCAAAATGTTATATATATCACAGGAAACTTATCCAAATCACGTGCATTGTACTGTAAAATGAAGCGAATATCTGTGCCCAAACAATAGTGTCAATGTAACAGCATTCCGCTGAGACAATTTGTATATTTTAATATTTTTGTGTAATTTTGGGGCCAAAATGCACCATATTTTCGAACGAAGTTATGAGTTTTGCGATGCCGTGTGTTTGTATATGATTGTTCAGGGAATAGGTTGTTCCTCTATAAACTGCAAGAGTGATATTTCTTGACGCACACACTGAACTGGTGCAGCCAGATGCACCAGTAACTTAATAAATTTAAAAAACCTAACCCTACCCCCAAAATCGAGGATCCACAATTTTCGACTGAACTGAAGAAATCAGCATCATCGATCGACAGTAGATTATATTAGTCCACTAGCAGTTAAAAGGTAATTATTTATAATAGAAACACACATAGATATGGGTATATAACATTTTTTATTCAAACCACGCTCCCACCCCATCTTACCCACCTCACCCCACCCACCTTCTTGGGAGGGGTGAGATACTTCGACTGCAGACTGCGTTCACAAACGTACAGTATGTGTAAACAATGTTCAACAGCGCTGAGGAAGTTATGAACCGAACCTGGGGTCATGTTAAAGAGTAGATTATGGATTCGTTTTGCCTGAGCTTAGTTTTTAAAACGCGATTTTACAATCTGTACTTTCATGTGAATAACCCAGAAAGGTCTATTTTGCCGCCCTTCGGTCTGGGAATGTTTTTGTTTGCACTGCTGTGATGTGGTATGTTCTTGACTCCAAAAACTCTTTGAAGTTCAAGTGCATGTGCTGTCGTTTTGACGGGATTTATTTTCCCTGCTGGAAAAGTTCGACTGCTGTATTCAGATTAGAATATAACCTAGCTATTTTCAGATTAGAAATAATCAATGGTCAGTACTCGTTCATATCATCTTGATCCAGTTTGATGAATAATTGTGACCAGTCATTACGTTGTAAAATTATCATTTTACATCTGCTATAAAACTCCAATCGCGAAAATATGGAGGAATTTGTGTAAGCATCTAATCAGTGGAGATTGTGGGCCTGAGTCTACCAACCACAATCCCGATATTGTTGAAGCAATGGATGTGTTAGCCACCCTGTGTGAGAACGATGCATCAGGGCGTACTGGAAAATTGTGGATGCAGTACCACAGTCAAGTACCCTTATTGCAAATGTTTCTGCGAGAGGGGCGAAGTGGAGACTGGAATCTTCATTTGTATTGCGTTAAGGAAATGATACCACACTTTCATGCAGGGCTCATCTAGCCTACGCAAAATGTTCTCGACTTCATCTACAGCAAATGATAGAACTTCTTAAACACATGTCTAAATGCGACTTTGAATCATTCACTGTAAAGGGGTATTTTACCATTTGTAGATCGAATAAATTCTGGGATGGGGTTTATGCTGACCAAACAATTGAACAATGTTTAATGAAAATGTTCAAGGTAGCGGGTGGCATGACTCGTGGTAGAGGCATTTCGGAAAGTTCAATTGCTAAATGGGTTCATGCTTTACCCCAGTTTTTGCCTATTTGTAGTGCATTAGAAAAATATGTACAGATTCATACAACCCAAAGTGATCGACACAAGGACCTTCGTGCGAGCAGTCAGGCGCGTGATGTTGGTGACATCAACAAACTACTCAACTGGCTACGCGTTCAATCTCCATTTCGCAATAGAAATCCTTCACAACTAGTTTCATTGTCCTTGGGAACCATTGCAGACGGCACAGTGAATTGTGATGACGCAGTTCCTGTTGGTGAGCAAGCTGCTTCAAAAGTTGTTGGAAAGTCTTTTAGCCAGGTTGAGCTACGTCATGCAGATGGTGTGAAATCAATTGCATCCATGTCAAACACTATCAAAGTTCGCGGAGAAGAGGTGGCAGTGAATCCGACATTACTTTTTAATAGGATAGCCTGTGTGATTCACTCTCAATCTGAGACGGAAGGGTATTTGAGTCACGAGCTAGCACCACAGCCTGCCGCGTTATTCGACTCAGGTGACATGCGCAAAACCTCTAAAAGTGTTCTTGGAACAGTGTTAAAATCATTCTTTTGTCATGAAACGTAGAAGCCTAAACAACCAATTTTCGTCATCGACGGTGGATACCTTCTGAGGGCTGTAGTTTTGGCCAAACAAACAAATTATGGCGAGGTCTGTGCAGTATACATTGATTATGTTAATCGACACTTTGGTATGGATTGACACCTTGTGTTTGATGGTTATAACAGTGTCTCCTCCACAAAGATTTCCGAGCAAACACGCGGGCTAAAGGTCGGTATTCGGCGGATATCAACGTATCAAGAGACCTCCCCACAACCTGTTCTCAGTCTGATTTCCTTGCAAATAGACACATCAAATCTGAATTGATTCTCTTGTTGATGGCAGAATTCAGTTCAGTTGATATTGGAACATCACAGTCGGACTCAGACAAGGACGTTTTCATCAACGAAACAGCATACAGTTTGGCGGCGCAAAATTCGACTAGTAATATTATAGTAGTCAGGACAGATACAGATTTGATGGTTATGTTGGTTGCACGGTCTGAGCAACAGTGGAATGTGTGTACATGATGACTTCTGTTGAACCCAGTGTTGTTTATGCAATCAAGAAAAAATCAGTTAGCATAAGCTGACTGGCGGAAGCACTTGTTGTTGACACACGCAATTAGTGCATGTGACACTACATCAACACTTTTCCGACAAGGGAAGAAGAAAGTGTTCCATAAGATAAGATTTGAGAAATCAAGTGGTTTGGAAGGGTGTATGAAAGCATTCCTATGTTGTGAAAGTACCAAAAATCATATTGCTATGTCTGGAGAACGCATCATTCTGAGTATTTATGGGGCCAAGAAGTTTACTTCCCTTGATAACTACCGTTATTCAACATACAAACATGCTGTTTCTAAAACCAAATTAAACAAAACAATCCAGCTGGCCTGCCTTCCACCAACAACTGATGCTGCGCGACAGCATTCTTTCCGTGTATAACGTGGCTGGGGCGTACAGTGTCACCAACGGAATGGGGATGGGAAATGGTAAATGGTGCTCTCAATCCTGTACCAAGTGAAAAGCCAGTTGCACCAACTGGTCTTGTAAATCTAATCAGCTGTGTTTGTAAGGCAAACTGTTCTAAGAAATGTGGTTGTCGAAAAGCAAGTTTGCCATGTTCTGGACTATGTCGTTACTGCAGCGGCACGTCATGCACCAATCAAAGGCCAGCAGAGTCGACTGCTACCTTTCAAAACTTGGATGCTTCACATGATAGTGGTACATAACCTGCAAGTCGCATGCTCACAACATTAGCATAATGTGTTGACCATTATAACCCGTGAATCTTACCTGCCCTGTATAAATAATATAAGGTACGTTTCTGATATTGCTTTGTGATACCGGGCCCATCTATTATTAATCTAGGGCACGTAGGACACATAGTTTAAACTGGTTATTCTGAAACGAATTGAAAAGTCAACCTACAATTACTTTTGCATTAAATAAATACTGTATCATGAAAGTTTGCTGATATTTGGTATTTAGCAGCACCTGATTTAATTAATTATAAAAGGGCAATAAAATGGAATTGCCAATTCAGTTTATGAAAGATTCAGACTGGCAGATAGCTAAGTTATTTGTACCTCTGTGTTACCTGCATAACAAATTTCAACACCGGACACCTGAGACTTTATTAAATTTATTTAGTTTACTGGATAATGCATATAGGCATTCTCCGATAATCTCAATAAATCTAGTATTCATTAGCAAAGGGCTTTTAGCATTCAATCATCTATAAAACTACTGTTAAAGGCAAAACCACATATCATGATTTCCAGCATTTAACCACTTAAATGCATGCCTGCAAATCCGTTTCACCACCCCCACCCTCACCCCCATCCCCACCCCCATCCTACAACAAAAGGAAATGGTAATTCATTCAATTATTACTCATATGTTGTTACCACGTCATCCATTTAAAATTCTAGATAACTGGATAATACGCTCTCGCATTTAGCATTGAGTTGCACAGAAATACGTTTTTATCACATTGTCTCTTAAATTTCCAAATGCCTTCAAGTGACTATTTTGAGGGTAGGGTTAAGTTTTTGGCGTTGCTATTGTGTTTGAATGTCTAAACCTGATTTCTTTTGGGTTTTCATTTCACCACGTCCATGTAATTATGATTAGTTCTCGTTTCCAATTGATATTTAATGGTGCAATGAAATACATCCTCAATTTGAAACAACTTTTGTTTGAATCGTTATGGACTTTAAAGGTCGTTTTGGCGCTAAAACACACCCCGAGACCCGGAAATGTATTATTTGTCTTCTTAATTCTATTCTCCGACAATATATTCATATATTTCATCTTCTACGCCTATTGGGGTGGCCTATTTGGTGACAAACCTAATGGTACTGCTATTTATAAGAATTTCCGGTTTTGGGTCTTTTATTCAAATCATGTCTATTGCAAAATATGTTTTTTTCGAAAAAGCTCATCTCGGATTCAAGGGGACTTTTACTATGTTGCTAAGTACCATAGGCCGTAACAATATACCAAAATCAGCTTTATGATATAAATTTCCTTAGTCAACTCTAATGTTCATGGACTATACACTGCAAAAAATATAGGTTCTCTTTAGAACCAAAACTGGTTCTAATCTTGTCCCTGAGATGGGACCAGTTCTGTTTAAACAGTATTTATTTCAAACAAATAAATTTATAAAGATTAACATTAAATATTAACAGAATTAAACATCTCAGGGACAAGATTAGAACCAGTTTTCGTTCTAAAGAGAACCTGTATTTTTTGCAGTGTAGTAACAAATAATTTATTATATCCTAGAAAGATTGAACGAGATACACGAGATAAGAGAAGGTTAAGAAGCAAAGAAATGGTTTGATAAGAACCAGATTTAATGGTTAAGCTATTAAATCAGTTCGCCCACAACAAAGAGTCATGATTATTACTGTTACTTACCGTTTACCTGACATGTGTGAATTGCGTCTAGTCTGTACCGTCGGGCACCGATTTTATCGAAAACGACGACCTTAAATAATAAAGCCTTCGAGACCTAACAAAAATATACTTTTGGTTCCACTTTTGGTGCCAGCAGCCGTATTTTAGTGACATGCCAAATTCTGTTGGTGTATTGCACCATTGGCACCCGTTAGAGTGAACATGGTATTCTACCGACAAGTAATGCCGCGGGAAATACTCAACACCATGCTCGTTCATCCGAGATCACGAGGGATTTACCGTTATACTAAGCCCAACACTCGATAGCGTCGAGAAAATATCCGATTGGGAAATGTAAGCCTGATTTGTCTCGGCAGTGCAATCAGAGATTCACCGTTTCCGGATTATTAACGAAGCATCTCGGATATTCTCCTACCCCGGTGTATAATCGCAGGGGACATAAACCACGCCCTAGAGCCACCAGTTAAATTTCTAAACGATTCCGGCGTGGTTATGGACGGGAAACAGTTTAACCTTCAAACATTGCCTATTTTTAAATTCAGTCGGATAAAATATTTCAGTTAGCCTGTGAAGTGAACATGAATGGTTCACTTTTCCGATCAATCAAAATATTCCCTTCGGTTGAATTTAAAAATAACATAAGCAATTATTTTCTTCGAATTAACCATTATAAAGGTTTTTTAAGCAAAACTTGATTTGATGGAATCTTTGACGTCACTATTTGTTACATCATTATTTTTGGACAGTTCTGTTCACTTTATATTATCAACTGCAGTACATCCACCGTATACTGATCGTAATTCGCACGTGTGCAGTCCACGTAAGCCTTTACTCTGTAATAAAAATAATTATCAGCAAAGTTTTAAATAATTTTACCTGGTGCTTTATTAGATAATTTTTTGATGATTATTCCTGTAATTTGTGTCTGGAATCTAATAGTATTTTGTGCGTGCAAATATTGCCTACCCCTGGAAAGTGACCAATCCACGGTGGCCGTACTGTAGCAGTCTGACTCGTCCCAGGTGTCTGAACATTTCTAGTTACATTGCATAGCAAGGGAGATAATCAAATATTGAATTTCTAGCTGGACGTTAATGCGGATAGAACGACCACAGACAGACACTCTCAATTTATATTACAGATAAAGACTTACGATACCTCTAGTTTCATGATTATGCCGCGTACTTTGAATAATTATGCAAATATCTTGATGTTTTCAATGTGAATTAAATTCTTATTGAATAGAATATCTATAACTGGAACACCAAATAATGTGTTCGGATAAGTAAAGGGACATCATATTACATGAACAGTAGTCTACGCAAAAGGTCATCGACAAGTGTGTAAGTAAACAATCCATAACGACTATAGGAATTTACTGTAGAAAGGTACCATGGGGACCTTTTCAGTTAGCACTTGGGAGACGTTTTGATCAACGTTGATGGGTATAGGGAATTTACTATAGGAAAACAATTTCCTACTGTAAATTCCCATACGGTGCCAGAGCGCCACAATGCGGTACTGCCATGTCCAGATGTTACTTATTCTAGTGACAAAAGACTTGCAGCCCAGGACCGGAATATCCACCAGAAGCAGATAAAGCGTTAATAGAAACGAAAATGAAGCAGTCATTCTTAACACTAGAGATACATTAAAACAACTAAATGGAATCATAATGCTGTATTACCATTTTAATGGATCGACCTCATCGTTTCCAAACTCCTGTGAAATGTTGCGGCAGTTACAAAAGGTCATCCCAGAAAACGAATTTGAGGCACAGTGTATAGTACGGTTTGACCACACCTCTTGGATTGCCTCTGTGTCCAGAAAATATGAAGATCATTGACGAATCTGAGAGAAGGTTTATTCTCGAAGTTTTACCTAACGAATCGGACTCGTTTGTGTGCGTCGAGCTCGTTCCAATGATGGGGTCGCATCATATGGGTTTGTTAAATTCCGGTAACTGGTTGCTATTCTTAAGAGAAGATTCAGGCCTGGCATTCTGAAAAATGCAGGAGGGCAAAAAATCGCTCCCCTTAATCAGCTTAGGAGAGCAATTAGGTTTACACAGCATTTTAAGTATCCAGTTGAACGAACCCATTGAAACTGAAACCAACAGACTACATCAGTGATTTTATTAACTTTACTAAGTAAAGCGAAATCTCTTAGACATCTAGATGTCTCACTCAACAACCGAACACACTCTTGACAAGACCTGTGTGTGTACCCAGACCTGTTGACCAAGAAAGTCATACGCCTACCACTACCACCTTCAATCCCCCAAGGGGGGTTGAAGGTGGTAGTGGTACGCGTATGACTTTCTTGGACAACAGGTCTGCTTGAATCTACAGTCACATCCTGGTGCAAGTGCTTCAAGTGACAGGATAGTAGTAATGGTAGTATATTATAGTGTCAATATTCCTTGAATAATTACCCCTCAAACTGTGATGTCAGTTGTTGAACTTGAAACTGACAGAAAAAAAATATTGCTGTGACCCATTTTGCTTCAAATGATTGCAACTGTGTTTGGGTATGGTTGCAGCCATTAACTTTTACCACTAAACCACTTTCAAAATGAAATTACGTGATGTTATGTGACTTCGAAGTTAAATTACATTTTTGCTTTACAACAAAAATTTAATGTGAGCATAATACATGTAATCTCAATCATCCCTGACCAAAATATTTAGGAGGGCAATTTTTTGCTCTCCTTAATTCTTTCAGGAGGGCAGTAAGGAGAGCTAAAAAATCGCTCTCCTGAAATTGCCAAGCCTGAATTTAGATTATCTTTGAAAAAGTCGTTCGGATTCCGTTTTCATAAAAAGTCAATTCTCCTTTTGGAACGCTTAATAAAGGAAAACAACAGCCATCTCCCAGTGATGTCTGTTGTTTGGTTTAATAAAAAGTAACAAAGGAAACGTTCTTTATTTTCTCATGATACCATAGGTGTTTTGCGGATGTACTGGGCTATTGCTAAAAAATATCCACCTGCAGTGGCCCAAACCATATCTATGTGAGTTAGTTAATTCCATCTCGAATGTGAAAGAAATGTTCTGTTTTTCAAGTATTTACCCTTATCTTAACAAATCGGTTGCATCCCCGGCATAATATACAAATTCATGAGTAAAAAACACATATTAAAAAAAAACATCAACAAAATTGTATAATGGCTACCCCTCATCCGAACGAGGTTATCGAGCTCGTTCCCATAAGTGGTCACATGATACGATTTTGTTGATTTGTTTTTTTTAATTTAAAAAATATATATTTAAAATCATAAATTTTGATATCGTCTTCGTTGGGTAAAGGGTTAAATATAAAAAGGTACTACCGATTATTTCAAAATTATAGATATTAAAAATGTCTTTGTTTGGTTTGTCATTTCAGCAATAGAATTAGTGGGACCACAAAAGCGTGTCCAAGGTGGTTTGCTGGGTCAATTTGTGTTTGTCGCTGGACTACTTGTTTTAAACTTCGTCGCCTATTTTGTGAGAGACTGGAGAAAACTAAGCCTATTTTGTGTATGTCCGTCTATACTACAACTCTCTTACTGGTGGTAAGTAGATTTTTGTGAATATTACGAAAGAGTTTGTCACGTGCCAGTGTCTTTGTATGCTCATTTTCCATCCAATTCTGAAACATACAACTATATAGCTTCCACGCACGGGTTATGGGAGTCGCAGGTCCCCTTGTGAATTCGTCTGTTCATTTCGTCCCTTGAGTGGAACAAGCCGCCATCTACAATGCTTCAGTATTGCAGATGCTGACTTGTTGCACTTAACATGGCTATTGTTTTCACTAAATCCTTGTTTGTTACCATTTCCATGAACGCGGGTAACGTTCCAATGACCATTTCGAAGTTATGGATTCAAAGATTTAAAGTGTGAATTTGACGTCGCTCTGTCGTCGTAAATGACATAAGTTCTAACCACATCTGCGTCGTCTGCGTTTTGTCCTTCTGTTGGACTTTTCATCTCGGTGTACATCAATTTTTGCGTAAAGAAAGCCTGGTAGTGGACAAGCAGACGATTTAAAGAGGAAAAGCTTTGAAGCGAGGCTCGATAATAATTTAATCCAACAGCTTGATAGAGCTGTTAGATTAAATTAATGCTGAACCTCCCAACACACCGGGATGGTTTCGCCCATTTCGCCATTGACAGTATTAACTAAAATGATACCATCCAGGGCACCAGTGTTGAACAGGTTAATCTCAACTATGTGGAAGCAGCACTGTGGTCCTTTATGCTAGGGCGTACTCCACTCCGATGGTACATAATATTATTACGCCTCCAAACGATGCCAACACAGATTGTGTATTATAGTACGTTGAATATCCCGATAATTACTTACAGCTGTTCTGAGGTTCAGGTAACCCAGCTTCTCAGCCCGTAAAACTGTCCATTTGGGCTACAGCGGTGAGGTGCCCTGCCCGAAAGCAATGCGCACATAACGAGGGTCGGGATCGAATGTACGACCTTTCGATCTGATGTCTATAGTTCTCAACAAGGAGACAGCTGAATGTTGAAAGCAATAGAACATTACGACACCCTCTGGTGATGAAAACCTTACTCACAACTTCGAATAGACTGACTGGTCAAGTATAACATTCCGGTACTTTCTTATTCCATGTCCAACCTCTTATCGACCATTTTCAAAATGATTTGCCTAAATATTCGGATAATTATTTATTGTAAAGTAAGATAAGCCCTGTTCAAATGAATAGATTTGCATACGTGTGTATAAAAAAATTAAAATAAACTGCGCAAAGTATGTAAAGGCAACATTTTACTACACATTCCCTTTACCTAACATGAAAAGCAGACGACACTTGCAAAAAAAATTCTTGAGTAACTATTTTTTTTTCATTTTTTGTCTCAAAAACATAGGTTATGACCCCTCGTTGGAACGAGCTCGCCGAGCTCGTTCCAACGAGGGGTCATAACCTATGTTTTTGAGACAAAAAATGAAAAAATACTGAAAATTAATTAGCGATATTTGAGAATAGCGCTGGCCGGTTTTTGGCCGTTACGTTGGGTAAAGGGTTAAGCAGAAAGAGTACTCTTTCCAGTATCAATCGGGCATTACACTAACACCTCATGGATTTGGTCCCGATTTGGCTTTTATAATGGACATACTGGCTCATTACACTGTGGGAATAGATGCACTGGCCCTTATCATAAACAACTATTTTCACCCCTAGAAGTAATCATGCACGAAACTCAGAGTAATGCGAAGCTCAAAATTGTATTGTAAGACTCTATGGAGAAAATAATTAAGTTTACATTTTTAAAAAGTAATTATTACATTTGGAATAGCCATACATCAATTCATGAAGTCCACTACAAATGTGTTTCAATGAGGTATTATTTAAATTGCTAGTATGATGTTTTTGGAACTTCAATTTTGACTTGGAATTTAACACTCTTCATCTGGAGAACTCCCTATAAAATGATTAAAAACGGCTTACAAAGGATTCTTTGAAGTGAAATTATTATATCTGCGATCATTGTAAAACCAAGCTGTACTTCATTTCAGAACAAAGAAAGACTGAGTTGTGTAAATTGAAAGGAAAATACAAAATATGTGTTTATCTTCCTGCTTTAATTTCACATTTCACAAAAAGGGTGTTTTTTTAATCTCCGCGGAGATTTTCAGAAATATGTGTTGGGTTAGCGCCCCGACAACAAAGTAATTAACACTGCTATTCAGTATTGGCATGATTCAGCTTAATTGGCTGTTTCACCTCTCAGCAGAGACAACTCCAAAATAAATCACCAAAAATAGTACAGAACGTCCTATCAGTATTTCCGTGGTCGTTGGATTAATAAATGGGAAGCCAAGTATATTATGATCGGCGGAGACTGTAAAGTCCCTAGAAACTATCAAATGGACACAATAAAATATAAACACAAAAGTAATACAAAATTTGATGAACGAATGTCCCACTTTATGGAAACTTTAGATTTACATGATGTTTGGAGAGTGGAAATCACAGACCAACGTCGTTACACATTAAGGGGACCTGGAAATAGACTACTTCATTGCATCTTCGGATCTCCAATTAACTGGTTGAGAGCTACATTATTTCTAGTGGTCTGAATGTGTTCATCAAAATTTGCTTTATTATTGAAGAGTGTACCTAGGCACGCTTCGTTAATTTGTAATTGAACAAATTTATATAAACAAAATATATTTGTGTTTGACTGAATATGAAACATGTGCAAGGGACGTCGGCTCTTGCTCTGGTACCCTCATTTTTCAAAGCTCCCATTTTGGCTTCTAGCGCACAACCAATTAAACGAAGAAATGGTAAATATATACCTTCGATATTGGTTTGATCACACTGCAGTGAGCATACCTTTCTCCTTCATTGACCAGAAAAGAGGGGAACGAGTCTGGAAAGAACGTCTTTTGAGTGATCCAGAATACATAGCACTTGTTAAAACAACCATAACGCTAACAGAACAACAACAACAACAACAACAATAATAATAATAATAATAATAATAATAATAATAATAATAATAATAATAATAATGATGATGATCAAATTTGGTTGAAATCGTACAGTCTGTTTGTGGGCTATGTTGAAAAATGGTGAAATTTTGATCGTTTTGGCAGAAAATTTTGAAAACAAGCATCTTCACGGATATCATGATACCTCATTTCACTAGATTTCATGCCATTACATAAGTATGCCAAATTTGGGTGAAATCCTAAGCCTGTTTTTGAGCGGTGCAACAGTCAAAATTCAGTGAGAAAAAAAAAATCTAGAAAATCGTAATTTGTTGGACAAATTACGGGCATTACCAACTTTTTAATGTGAAAAAAGCACTCTGTATTGTACACGAAACTATAAATGTTTTTGATTATATTTTCACCTGATAACAAGAGCTTTGTAAAGAAGAAAGCTCCCTTGGTGCCTGACAGAGAGAATCATGACAAGTTAAAGGCTACAGGTGGACAACAGAAACAGAGATCCAGCAAATAATTATGGAGAGCAGAGAAGCGAGGTATCCATTGGAAGCCAACTTTAAAAACAATGCGATACTGAATTTATTCTTCTTTAAATACCAATAATAATTTATTCTTTACCATCCTGTCTGTTTGTGAATGTGTGGGACATGCCAACAGAAGAGGGTATGCTTCCCACTCTGACGATTTCACAATATTTCTAAGATATCTGATTCAGAGAAGATGAAATACATGTAATAGAAATTAAAAAGTACTCGTTCTAGTGACTGACTGGGATACTGGGATGTGTGTTTAGATTTTTAGACTTTTGAAAAATGGTGTGGCAGAAAACTTTGAAAATAAGCGTTTTCACGAATGTACACCATTTCACTAGATTTTGTGTCATTTCATGTTTGCCAAATTTGTTTGAAATCGTACAGCTTGTTTTTGAGCTATGTTGAAAGGTGGTGAAATTTTGATGGTTTTGGCAGAAAATTTTGAAAATAAGTGTTTTCACAGACATGACGATACCTCATTTCACAAGATTTTAGGACAGTACATAAGTATTCCAAATGTGGTTGAAATCGTAAGCCAGTTTTTGAGCTGCAAAAGTGAGGGAGGAAAAAAAATAAATACAAATTAGAAAAAAAGTAATGAAGAAAAATTTTGAAAAAGAAGAATATCAAGAGCATTTCCTATACAGGGTTTGAGAAGGCCTAAAAAAATATAATGAAGAAAAAGTTTTGAAAAAAAGAATAACAAAAGTCTTTCCCAAACAGAGTTTGGGAAAGCCTAAAAAAGCAAACAGTAACTGTCTTCAGCAGTCATTGTTGCATCTATCCATACCATATTAATTATTACAACAACCTTGGAATTAGAGAAATTTGCCATTGAAGTTGGTCAATTTTGAAGAAAAAATACTATATCATGTTCTTTTTTGGCCAAAGGGGGTTGATTTTGAAATATTTGTCTGTTGATTTTGGTATATCATATTATGCTCTAAATTTGGGGAAATGTGTGCTAAATAACTGTAAACAATTTTCAGACTTATGAAAAATCGTAAACATTTTATGTTTTTTGCAGAATATTTTGACAATAAGCGTTTTCACAAATATCACGATACCCCATTTCACTTTCCAGAGACCTGCCATCAATCACATCTTGAGCTTCTGATAAGAGACATAGAGGAATCTTGAATCTTGGTATTTGAAGAATATGTATAATTTGAATGTACTCCAATTCAAGGCCTGACAACTGGCTGAGGTTTAAAACTCTGAATAAAACATATAACAGCGCAATTATTCTTGGATGAATGCCCCATCTTCTCATTGGAAACGTTTTGAGAAAATATGGCTCCAGTGCTGAGAAATCGCATGTAAATGTCGGCGAAAATAACAATTATTCCGACAGCATCCTTATTGTAAGTCTCAAATTTGCCAAGGATTAAACTTTTAATATTAACATATAAAACAAAGGTGTCATACTTTGACTGCTGCATGCAGCCATTGAAAACACTCAGCGATCAATCAATTTGAAATGGAGTAATTTGTGACTTAAACTTACCAAATTTTGAAAAAAATGGGAGTTGTTTTGGATTGTACCTACTTTTATGTTACCAGAATGGGCATAGGGTTAAAGTTTACAACCAAAGTTACATAGCAAGTACACTCGGTAGTCAATTGTGAATACGGGCATTCAAAGGGTGTGAAATTAACCCTTTCGAAAATGATAGAAAAAGCAACCAAAGTTTTCTAATTCTGACATTTTTAAAGGGTACTTTTATTCTCACCCTCATTGTCCTTGTACGTTAAATCTAGGATTAAAAAGTAAACAGTGACTTTCTTCAGCACTAATTGTTGCATCTATCCATACCAAAGAAATTGTTACAACAGCCTTACCATTAGAGAAATTTGCCTTTGAAGTTGGCCAGTTTCGAAGAAAAAATGCTATATTTTTGGCCAATAGGGGTTTATTTTGAAATGTTTGTGTGGTGATTTTGGTATATCATATTATGCTCTAAATGTTTGGAAATCTGAGTTAAATAACTGTCAACAATATTTAGACTTTTGAGAAATGGTGAAATTTTGATAGTTTGGCAGAGGATTTTGAAAATATGCTTTTTCACGATTATGGCGATATCTCATTTCACTAGACGTGATGCCATTACATAAGTATACCGTCATTGGTTGGAATCGTAGAACTTGTTTTTGAGCTATGTTGAAAAGTGGTAAAATTTTGAAGGTTTTGGAAGAAAATATTGAAAATAAACATTTTCACAGATATGGCAATACCTTATTTCACTAGATTGTATGACTATATATAAGTATGCCAAATGTGGTTGAAATCGTGCAGGTTGTTTTTGCACTGTGCAAATGACAACATTCAAGGAGGAAAAAAATATAAAAAAAGAAATAATGAAGAAAAATGTTTGAAAAAGTAGAATAACAAGAATCTTTCCCAAACTGGTTTGAGAAAGCCTTAAAAAAGAAAATTATGAAGAAGAATTTTTGAAAAAGAATAACAAGAGTCTTTCTCAAACTGGGTTTGGGAAAGACTAATAATAGTAATAATAATAATAATAATAATAATTATTATTATTATTATTATTATTATTATTATTATTTTTATTATTATTATTATTATTATTATTATTATTATTATTATTATTATTATTATTATTATTATAGTAATTTGATAGAAGCACCAATCAACTGTTCTTGGAAACAATTAAGCTGATGATCCGTGGTAAAACAACATCATACTGTACTCGTAAAAAACAAAAAATCGGAAATCAAGGAGAAGAAAATGGAAAATGAATTAGAAGAGCAAAATGCGAAATAAGACCACGGCGACTTTACAATATCTCAAGATGTTGAAACTCTTGACAATAAGTTAAAGAAATCAGGGAACAGAAGATAGAACGTATGATTTTGAGGGAAATATCCAAATGGAAAGTTGAATGCAGAAACTGACAAAATATTTTTGTAATCTTGAAAAGAGACATTTTACGAAAAAGTTGATCGTGATGATAATCAAATAAATAGATCTGAAGCTATCGACTTCAACAAAATCATAGCAAAACAAAGAGTTTTTCACAAAAAAACCTCTACTCCCTAAAATCATCCTCATCTGACGAAATTGAGGAAAATGAACAAGGCTATACTTTCTCAAGGAAGACGAGCGCAATTCGCTCGGAGGCTTTCTATCGAGCTGTGAATACTTACGCCACTAAAGTGAATGAAAAGTAACAAAAGTCCAGGTTCGTACGGTTTTACTGCTGAGTGTTGCAGTTTGTTTTTAAATATATAGGTACATTTCTTATTAAAGCCTCAAACCGTGGTTATAACATCCAAGAACTTTACATTTTCAAAGAGGGGATATCTTCACATGTATTCTAAAATCCAATAAATACAAAATATATACAAAAAGTGGAGCTCAAAATCGCTGATCAATGTTGATGTAAAGATAGGATCCAGTGCTATTGCCAAAACGAAAAAAAAACTATTGCTAAAACGTATATCAGAGACCCAACTTGGGTTTATAAAACCTAGATACACTGGTAAATCAACCCACCTGCCATTGGCTTAATTAACGAATGTGATTGCACAATTCTCTAGGAATGCTTGTTTTATTAGAGTTCAAAAAATCTTTGGCCTCTTTAGAATGGCCTTTTATCGAAAAAACGTATTATCCGTTTTAAAACCTCGCCCTATAGTATAACATGGTTCGAAACCTTTTACATAAATATCCACTGCTTCTTTGTAAATAATGGTCATTATTCGGGAAATGTTGTCACAATGAAGTGTTAGACAGGGCGATCCCTTGTCGTCTTACCTGTTCAATATAAGTGCCGTGATTTCTAGCGCTGCGTTACAAATTAGCCCCGATATTCGAGGAAAAAACTTTAACCAATCCGAATACCTGATCACTCAATACGATGACGACCTATCGCTTCTCCCGAATGGAGAGGAACGTTTTTCAAACACAGCCCTGAACAGCATCATCTCATACGCGAAAATTTCTGGTCTCAGAATAAACTGTGACAAAACGCAGATGATACGGAATGGGTTGAAGGGGTGTTATGGCGAAGAAATGTGCTCAAAGATAGACTAAATTGGAACCATATAAACTCTTTCACAATGCTGGGAATTGAGTTTAATTTTCTCAATGCAAATTACGTCATAAAAAATCCAATCATTATTTTTTGAATTTCTCTTCTCCAGTAAAAAACAGAAAAAAATAAATTGAAACGTGATAATCAATACAGTAGAAGTGGTGGCATTAATTTGCCTCACATAAATAGTTACAGCCATGCCATGCAGCCTAATCTTATACGACTTTGAAGCTTCAGGGGTGAACGTTATTGTCGTTATTAAAAGTAGCAAAATGAAACTTGGCTTTTTATGGCAAACCAATTTGATGTAACTTGTTCACAGATAATCTATCATTTAATTATTGAGAGCTAGATTATTTTTAGTGGACTGAATTTGTTTTTTAAAATTTGTTTCATTATAAATTATTGGAGATTGTCCAGAGGCCTCTCCAATAACTTGAAATAAAATAAATTTATGTAAACAAAATAGCATTTGCATTTCACGGAATGGAGAGGAAAGCTTGCCAAACACAGCCCGAACACATCGTCTCATATGCGTAAATTTCTGGTTCCAAAGGCACTCTCCAATAATTTGCAATAAAACAAATTTATGTAAACACAATATAATTTACATTTGACGGAATATGAAGCAAGTGCACGAGAAACGTTGGCTTTTGGTCTAGGACTCTCAGCATTTGAAAGCCCTGATTGCGGCTTCTAGCATTAAACCAGCTAATAATATATATCAGTATCGCACCTACCAACACTAAATGTCCACTTTGACTATTTGTTTTGCGAATGTGCTTTTACAATAATTTGCAAGTTTTCATTCTTCTCAGGAAAAAATTAGTAAATGGCATCTTCTAGTCTTTTATGTAAATAGAAAAGCAGTGTATGTATTGTATGCCTCAATGTGAACACTGTTGATATGATGCCCAGCAAAACGTTACAGAAAATCAAAATATGGTGAAAACAAATAGGAGACAGCCCAAGTGAGACTCCAATTTTGTTGTGAGTTGTGACAAATGAACTTTCTGGGGTGCGTACAGTTAAAACTAGAAGGCCTCTCACGAACTGTGCGGTTATCTAGGCTTAACTGCGCATAGGAATTGCGCGCAATTACCATATCGAATGGCACCCAAAGCATGGCAGATTCTCCTGGATACTCATAACAAACACAAGCAATGTTCCTGCCAATGGACCTCTGGGTTACCCGGTGGTCCATTGGCTGAAACATTGCTTGTGCACAGGCCATATGTACAGAATTTGATAGCCTTACAATGGTCATAACGCGTAGATTAACGTGCAGATCGGCGTGCTATTTGTGCACATTTTATGACAGGACTTGTAGTTTTAACTGTAGTTCACAACGCACCCAATCACCCCAATACATGTGCAGTGAACGCGTTCGCCCACCTCAAAACCAAAGGCTTGTTATTTGAATAAGCTAACACGTTTCTAAAAAAAAACTCAGTTAGGCCCAAAAAGGATGGGCCGGATGTAAAGTTAGATTGTGAAAAAAACAGTGCTGCTTAGTATCAGAGCTCACAACTTTATTAGCCTGTCAGTGGTGAAACATAGATAACTTTACATGTTGGCTTTCGAACATACACTCAAGTACGATCAATTCATCATTGACGTTTTAGGTTATGACGCTTTAACTTATTTTCAAGAGTTTCAGCATATTGAGATATTGATTCAACTTATGTTGATGCGTGTCTCTCTATGTTTCACCAATGATTAAGGCTAATAAAGCCGAAAGCTATGGTATTAACGAGTACTGTTTTTCGTAATGTAACGAGTTTCTCTTTTTGTGTTTGAAAATGTGTTACAGGATATTGCCTGAATCTCCGAGATGGGCAGCCAAAAAAGGCAGAGTGAACGAAGCTACCACAGTACTGAAAAAGATTGCAAGAGTCAATGGAAAGGCAAACATCGATCTTCCTCACATCACTAAAGACAAGATTTTCAGTGGACGGTTGGTAGATATTTTCACATCTAGAGTGCTTCTTGTACGGATGATACTAGTCGACTATATCTGGTAAGTTCTACACTTCGATCTCAGTGAAAAAATAATTAATATCAGAAATGTTGTTAATCCCTTGAACAAATGTGCTCGCTTTTCCGGCACAGGACATGATATGTCATAATTTCAGTGGGTAGAATGGTTCCTAAGTGAGTGTGTGGGGTAGACAAATCGATATGTGCATCGAGCAGCCTCAAGGCTGCACATTGAAAATATGAATCAGTTTGCCTCCACATAATGACTGTGAACTCTTCCAATTATTGCCTTTCAACTGACATGGAAGATACCACTAACCTTCAAGGATTAAGAAGATAAAGATATTGGAAATACAGATATGATGATTAAATTCTCAGCTGGCCTATTTTAGTAGTTATCTCCAAACCTTATACGAGTTCAAACTTCTACTCGAAGCTAAATCAATCAATTATTGGTGAAATGGAACAGCCACAATAATTGGAATAAAAAAATTAGAAACATACAATAAAAGAATTAAAAATTAAGAAACAATAAAAGAATAATAATAAAAATATAACAAAAAATAAAAAATGAAAAACTATTTTAAAAAATTAAAAAGTACAAAAGGAAGCGCATGTAAAATATTCAACCCATGTGTTTTTAACCTACCACACCCTTTTTACCATAAATAGCGGACCAAAATATACCCTAACATGTGAGAAACGTTTCATAACATTTATACGTTGTAATTCCATCACACGATGCATTATTGGGAAGAGACCTGGGCTATTTCCAGCAATTAATCAAATGGGAGAGTTAATCTCCGCACGGCGTAACTTGCATAACACATGATAAAATTCTCGATTATGAACGAGATGGACTGGATAGTAGTTTAAAAAAGAGATAATTAATTGTTGGCTATTTTCAAACATTTACATGTACATGCGTTCACGGTAAAAAACATTCATTAATACTAGAGAACTGTAATTTACTGTACAAATTACAGGCTTTCCCAACTGTTTAACATGGAAATGCAGACTGTATTGTACGCGATACAATCAATCATTTTGATTATCTTTTCTCTTCATTTTTGATGCTCTGGCATGATAAGTCTTTTTGTTTTATGTTTGGCTGGTGAGGAAAATGCCCACATGTTTGATAACAGCATGTCGTAACAACTCCTGGATGCTTTGTTAATTGAAACCTCTTTATCTGACGGAAAACCATGTTAGCACTTTATGGTACAATAATTCCTAACATAAAGAACGGAAAAGACTTGGCATATAACATTTCGTCTGTGCTCCTTCCACACGAAAATAGTTCATTCATCATTACAATCCTTCGCCGGGGGTAGAATCAGAGGAGAGCATGTTCGGACCTTCCGATCCAACTTCTTCTTCATCGGAACAAAAGCTTTGTTAATTAGGTAGCTCCCTCAGAGTCTGACAGGGAGAATCTTGATGAGTTAAACTAAATGCGGACAATGGAAACAGCGATTCAGCAAATAATTTGAGAGGGCAGAGAAGCGAGAGATCGATTGGAAGCCAACTTAAAACGACGCGACGCTGGATTTATTCTTCTTTATTATATTGTGTAAACAGAACCAAGGTCTGGGGTGTAAGTCGTCTCAAGTATGCAGCTCAGGTGTCAACGACAAGCTAAATTTGAATAGACACCTTTATTTTCAAATGCAACAAACTACTGCGTTTTGATTGGCTGAGAGGTACGGTGTAACTTGCAATCCACAGTAGCTTTTTTTACACTGTGGTTAACCATGGTGTAAAAACAAGAATACACAATAGCAGGGTATATGACTAAAACAGTACCCATTTGTGATTATTAATTCCTACCTTCTGCTCAGTTATGTTAGCACAAAAATAAAAATACAGGAAATTTAATATTTGTGTGGAATAAAATATTACAGATATGGATGTTATTGGAACTGGCTCATTGAGCCAGTTCCAATGACATCCATTTTTGTCTGGTTTTATTAAGAAACTTACAAAGTACAAATTTTCTGTCAGTTTTTCCCACAATTAAGGTTAAAGTATCAAGTACACGAAAATTCTTGGAAATAAATCCGTTATCCTTTTGTTTTCCAGGGTGTATGGGAATTTACACCGGTCTGGGAACTCATACACCCTTCGGCTTTACCTCAGGGTGTATGAGTTCCCAAACCGGTGTAAATTCCCATACACCCTGGAAAACACAAGGATAACTAATAATGTTATGGTCATGATATAGCCATAGATGACCAGGGTGATGTCAAATGCCTGTAATTAATTTATTCTCTAACATTTTGTCGGTTTGTTAATGTGTTGGACATGCCAAAAAACAGGTTGTGCTTCAAGTGTCAACAAATAGGCAAACTTTAATAAATACATATGTTATGGTCATGATATAGCCATAGATGCTGACAGTGACCTTAAATACCAATAATTATTTTAAGCTCTACCATTCTGTCTCTTTGTGGATGTGGGGGACATGCCGAAAAAAGAGAGTGAGCTTCCCTCACCGACGTTTTCGCAATTTTCCAACATATCTGTTTCAGATGAGACAAGAACACTTTTTGTGCAAGCACAAGCACGTGAGAAGATGCCCATGAAACACTCTTAATTTGTGCATGCATCATGCAATCTCTTCATATTGGGACATAAACAAGAAACATTCTGTGAACAAAGTTGAATCACTCTCGCTAAACGAAGATGAATACCACACCTCTTTTGCTATAGTCGTGGATGTAAGGTGTGCTGGGTGCAGTTATTAAATATATTCTGTTTCGGCAATTTGATTAAATCTTTGGCCTTCAAAAGTAGAAAACGTGTTTCTTTGAAACTATAATTGTCCAGCCAAGGTCACATTTATTTCTGTCTCATGGAGAATAAATTATAACAAGTAAAATGCAGGTTTAAAAATTCATAGCACATTTGTCATAGTGGTAGAACATCTGGCCACTTGACCGTCCGTTTGCAATTAGTCATACAGTCATGTGAAAGGTATGTGTTGTACATTATAATGTTTATTGCTTTATTTTGTGGTCTCCCTTTTTCAGTACCTGAACTTTAATACTTGTAATATTTTACACACTTTATTAAAATTTTCGCCATGTGTCGAACTCTCCCTTCACCTGGTACATCTTTCCAAAATAAAAGATTGTGTATCCCCATTTTTGTGTTATTACTGTTTTCCTTGCGGCCATAGTTCAAAAACAAACGAACGTGGGTGGTTTAACCCACGGTACGAGGGGCTTGAAATGGACCTTATAAGGGGATTATAGTCAACCCCGTAGCATTCAGTTGCAGTTTAGAGGGGCTTGAAGTGAACCTTTTAAGGGGATTCTAGTCAACCCAGTACCATTCAGTTACATGTTAGAGGGGCTTTAAGTGGCCCATTTGGGGGGGGGGGATTCTAGTTAAACATGTACTGTTCAGTTACATGTTAGAGGGGCTTGAAGTGGACCTTTTGAGGGAATTTTCATCAGCCCTGTACCGCCCGGTTATATTTTGGCGCTGCGAGCAGGATTCTTGAAGAGAAACCATGGCTACAAGGGAGAAAACTCATGTTACACCTAAAGAAATTAAGTATGCAGAAAATTTATCTGTTGGTGTTGCTAAGCCAAAGGACAAGGGTGTCAGTTTTTGGTTTGATTTTGACGAGGTTTCTTCTGCTGACCAGGAAGAAGTAGAGAGGCAGTTTAGGGATATTACAGCTACATATGAAAAGTGTAAGGCAGAATGTGGTAAACAAATGTCTTCTTTGAAGTCAAGAAAATCTAAATTGCCAAAACCTATTTTTATCGAACAGCCCTTACATATTGCTAGCCTGGATAGTAGGAGCATGAGATTTAGATAGGCATCAATCAAGTCTGTCGGCTTCAGGTTTGTCTTGGAGAGATATCCCAGTATGGAGAGAAGAGACACCTGATAGATATGATGGAAAGACTGTTGAACTGAAAGGTTTTTAGAGTATTTTGAGTAAGTTTCTGATTGGAATAAATAAAGTTATGTGGAAAAATGTCAACAATTGGTTATGTGCTTATCCCTTTACACAGAAACATAGCTTATGACCCCTCATTCGAATGAGCTCGTTCCAATGAGGGGTCATAAGCTATGTCTTTGAGACAAAAAAAAATAGTTTTTCAAGAATTTTGTTTGCAAGGGTCATCTGCTTTTCGTGTCAGGTGAAGGGTTAAGGGGGAGGCACAGAAAATACTATGATGCACGCAAGTCGATTTTGACTAAAGGGTTAAGGGGGAGGCACAGAAAATACTATGATACACCCTCTGGAACTGGTTATAGCTCATAGGTGTACATTCCGGTCTAGGAAACAAATGAAGAATGGATCTCCTGCCGATTTTGGCTATGCATTAAGGAGATTGGGTTGTTTAGCTTTCCCTGACATGACATTTGCTGATCAGGAAAATCAATTTTGTGGAATAGTTTGTTAATGGTTTTGAATCATCAGACATTCAAGAGCATATCATATTCCATCACCCTAGGACTTTGGTGGAAGCTATGTCTTTGGCTGTTGAATTTGAAGCGGTTGGGGTGAGGCTCAGTATTTTTTCACCAAACCAAAAAGAGCTGATAATTATATAGGAGCTGTTAAATAAACATGTGGTATTAAATCAGATTCTTCCAAACATAAGACTCAAGAAGAGCAAACAAAGCTTGTTGAGATTATAAAAGAATGTATTACTAAATTAACTGATTTTAAAATAAGTAAAAGAGGAAAAATAAATCCTAATTTTTCATCCATAGAGTATTATGTTTGTTGTAATTGTGTCATTTATCATATAACTGTCAGCTAAGAGTAATAGCCAGACGTCAAATATTATTGATATCACTGAGGTGCAACATTACAAGAGAAACGAAGTAAAGTTGCACCAGGGACCCAACGTGTAACCCACTCGAGCCTCCTGCCTACAACTGGATCAAGTCTTCAGCTGAATTCAGTGCATGTTTACTCAGGTGATGATAAATGGGAACAGACATAGATTTCTGGTTGATACAGGTTCAGTTTTCAGCTTAGTGTCAAGAGAGTCATTTCAAATACTGGGAGGGGATTTGCCAATCTTAGCTGGAGTAGAAATTTCATTGATAACGGCAGATGGTAGTAACTTGGACGTTTTGGGTGAAACTGAACTCCAATTTTTTGGGATGAAATTTTGTTGAATTATGAGTTTATTGTTGCAAAATTGGTTGACCTTTCTGGCATTTTAGGTGTAGACTTTTTGGAAGAAAATGAAGTGTCAATTCAGGTTTCTAGAGGCTTGTCATATATAGCCGGAAAAGTTGTTAGTTTAGAAAGAGAAAGAGACTCAAGTCTGGTATGTGTTAAGGTTAAGTTATCTAAGAACGTGATAATACATGCTGATTCAGAGATTGTACTTCAGGGTTATGCTGTAGGGAATAAAGATTAATTTGTGAATAATCTGTTAGAACCTTTCAAATTTCTAAATATGAAAGGTCTTGTAATTGCCAGAGTTGTGGTTAATCCTGAAAAGATTTTATTTTTTGTTATGAATTTAACTGGTAGGCCTGTTAGACTCAGTAAAGGTACAGCAGTGGCTAGTTTGCAGAGAGTTGATATTCTGGAGTCGAATGTATCTTCTAGTAAGAGTTCTCTTGAACTTCCAGAGTTTTTATTCCCATTGTATGACACTTTTTCATAGGATTTGAAAGAAGAATATAAGGGAACACTTTATTAATTTTCCTTGAATATCAAGATGGGTTTAAATCGCAAGATGGAATTCTAGGGAGGACAAAACTGGTTAAACATACCATGAATTCTTGTAGCTCTAAGCCCATTGAAGTACCACCTTTTGGGTTGCCTATTGCACAGCTAGAAATTGTTGAGAACGAAATTGCAAGCATGATAGATATCGACGCAATTGAACCTAATGACAGTTCGTGGTCGTCGCCTTTATTGTTGAATTCAAACAAGGATAACTCTTGGAGGTGTTGTGTGTATTATGGAAAACTTTATTCAGTTACTGAAAAAGATGCCTACTCCCTACCAAGGATAGATGCGTCATTAGATGCCCTGTCTGATGCTAAATGGTTTAGTACTCTTTATCTTGTTTCGGGATATTGGCAATGTGAAATTGAAAAGAATGATAAGCCCAGAACAGCCTTTTCTACTCACATGGGGTTATGTCAATTCAAAGTACTCCTTTTCGGCCTTTGTAATGCGCCAAGCTGCTATAAAAGGTTAATGGAATTAGTGTTACGATGTCTTTGTTGAGAGAAATGCTTTACCGGGATGATATTACAGTATTTGGAACAGCGTTTGAAGAAGCACTGAAGAATCTGAGATTAGTTTTTGAGCGTTTAAGATGGGCAAATTTAAAACTGAAGCCTTCAAAGTGTACACTGTTTCAGAGGCAAGTTCTTTCTTGGGACATGTAGTTTCAGATAAAGGGATTTATTGTGATCTCGAAAAAATGGAGAGTATTAAGTGTTGGTCCATCACCACCAATGTGAATGATGTTCGTAGTTTTCTGGGTCTCGCTGGATATTATATCAAATTTATACCAGGAGTTTCTTCCATAGCTAGTCCTCTTATTCAGCTAACTAGAAAAGGAAGGACATTTAACTGGCCTCCTGAGTGTCTGAAAGCTTTTGAAAAACTTAAAGACCTCTTGATAACTGCACCAATTCTGTCATATCCTGATAACGATTCACAGTTTATTCTAGATACAGATGCTAGTGCAACTGGTATAGGTGCTGTTTTGAGTCAAGTCCAAAATGGCGGAGGAAAAATAATTACTTATGCTAGCAGAACTCTGAATAAGCATCAGGCTAGATATTTTACTACATTCGGGGAGTCATTGGCAGTTGTTACTTTTGTTAAGCAGCTTATGCATTTCTTGTGGGAAAGATAATTTATAGTGAGAACTGATCATGCTTCATTGAAATAGCTTAATATTTTTAAAACTCCAGAGGGAATGTTGGCAAGATAGTTATCTGTGTTGGAAATGAATGATCTTTTAATAGAAAACAGAAAGGGAAATTTTCATACTAAAGCTGATAGTTTATATTGGAATCCACCTAGATATTGTAAGCGTCTGGACTGTCCTGAATGCCACAGTCAAAAGAATTCGTTTAGATTGTCAGAGGGAAATGACCTGTAACCCTTGAATGATTTCTTCAAATCAGGGGCAGGGTCGTTCTCTATGAGGACTATTGGAGATGAGTCCATTTCATTGGACAGTTCAGCTAATGGTTCCATAGTCGGTAATAAAGTAAATGGTGAAGATTTCCTAGAACTGCATTGATTACAAATCTGGTTATATAAAGAAATACTAGAGTGGCAGAAAGCTGCATTTCGCTGACATTTCCACCATGCAGATAATACAATCGAAAGAACAATATGCAAGTAAATCTCTCTCCATGTAATGCTGGATTCTAATTTAAAAGTTAAAACTTTGTGGGACATGTGAGAATCACCAGTGGTCATTAACAGCTGTCTCTATTGACACACTATGAAATAGTTTGAGAGTACTGCTTTCCAATTCCTCTTGTATTGATCCCATATTTGGTGAAATAAAGGCCATGGATAACCGGATATTGCCCAGTTATAGCGCTCGTTTAGCCGGTTACGAAAATGAGCCAACCGTTTCAGCCCTATTTTAAAACTGTAATCAGTCTAGTGATTAGGAAATCGAAGGGGGGGGGGGTAAATCACACAGAAAAAAATGGTTAGTGGTAACGTTTGTCTATCGTCACCGCTACAGCTATTCAAACGCAAATATTAGTCAAATGATGCTCACGTTAACAGTAAATGGCATTTGGAAGGCATTCACTTTTACCAAAATCACTTTATTCACATCATTTGTGGCCATTGAGGTGTACCTTGAAATTGTTTCTGTGGTAATTTTGGTGTATCGTATTTTGCTCTACATTTATGGAACCTTTAACTTGCCAGTTTTGGAAAAATGAGTACAGAAAACAACAAAATTCGGAGAAAAGCAACGTTTTTGTGAAGCGACTAGGTTTTATGCAGCCAAAACAGATATTGAATAAAGAGGGATACCTAAACATATAACCCACAATTTAGTTAATATAATTATGGCAAGAAAAACGAGCCATGTCTTTCCTTTTTAGAAGAAATAAGTACGGGAAACTGCAAAATTCAGTGAAAATCAAAGTTTCTTTGAAATCTGTACTTTTTATGAGAAACAGATATTAGATAATGGGAAAAGCAGGACACCAAAAAATATAAAACAAAATTTGTTCCCCAATAATTGCCCAATACAGTTATAAAAAGCACATTGAGCTTTTTATTTTTGGTTTTCGATCAAATGAGGGCAATATGTCAAACTGTACAGTACAGTTGCCGTGGGCAGTCACTTTTCCACATGTCCACAGTGGTTGTGGAAAACCGTGGGCAAATTACCTTTCAACTGCCCACAGAGATTTCTGTGGACAGAGATTTTTCTAGACCATGGGCATGCTACCTACTTGCCCATGGAATTAATAACTAACAAGGCAATTCCCGTGGAGTCCACGTGATCTGACTTTTTATTACACTACTATAATATTTATGTTACGTAATTTTTCTACATGATAGCAATAAAAAAAAATCTGTTAACATCCGAATGAGGTCAAAATATCAGACTAGTTTCTGTTCTGTCCTGTCAGAAATTCCCATGGTAATCGAGCTGACAAAAATGCAGAAACTAAAAAGCTTGTGGACCATGTGATATTTATCTACTCATCTGTTTGCCATTTGTTAACCCATTACCTAACGCTAGGAGTAGACGACACTCGTGAAAAAAATTCTTGTGTAACTAAAAAATTTCTTTTTTTTCTTCCAAAACATAGGTTATGACCCCTCATTGGAACTAGCGTGACACGCTATGTTTTGGAAGCAAAAAATGAAAATATAAAATAGATTGAATGGCGATTTTCGTGTATGGCGCTGGCTGGTTTGGGCCGTTACGTTAGGTAAAGGGTTAAATAAAAAAGGAGGTATATTTCCACCAATTATGAATTTATCGTCACCAAATAAGGCCTCTCCAGTTCCCCCTCATGGTGTCATTTTTATCTTCCAGTTCCACAAAGTTCCGGTTCGTTTTTGCGACAGCTACCGACTGTCTTCGAAATTCGAATCAAGAGTTGAGAGTATAATTTCAGAAAAACAACTTCAACCCCAAGCATTGGTTACTGGGTCATAATCCACCAGTAAAGCAGGGCTTGTTTACCACAATGAACAAGCACTGCTTCACTTCCCGGGATCCCCACAGGAGTCGGTCCATATTTATTTAGTTATTTATTAGTGTTTAAGGTCACATATTTATGCACAATGGCCGGAGTGATACCAATTTCTGTGGACTCTGTGGGCATGTAGTTCTGTGGGCAAAAGCCTGTGGACTTCTGTGGAAAAGATTACTGAACGATGATATTGCCAGATGGCAGTGTCCACATAATAAATCCAAAACACGTCTGCCCACAGAAATGTAACTGGAAGTAATTTTTAACACGTCTTGAGAGAATGTGACTCTGATTAAAAATATTTATTTCTTCATCATTTCAATTTGCAAGCACAGGTATATGGTTATTTTTGTATTTACAAAAAGGAAAAAATTGATAACTTGTTAAAATTACATCACATTTTCTCAATCTGAAAAGTGAATAGCACAACCCACACTGTGAAAACAAGACATACAGTGACAAACCCATGTCGATTGCGAACGAGTGCTTTGAAAAAATGTGTACAAAACACAAAAAATAGTTGAAAATAAAAGAGTGCACCTGCGAATATCGCTGATATGCAATTATGTATTGATATGATCTTTCTGTTAAACCGAATCTGATTTTCGATCGACTATTGAACAATTTGTTCACTTTCTTTGACAAGTCTAAGCTCGGGCGGGAAGGGGAACATTCGGCTTCTAGAATTTTCGGCCTGGAAATATTTTGACAAAGGAACATCAGCTCAGTGAAATTAGCGCCGAGTTCTCAGGCCCATTTATTTATTTATTTATTTATTTATTTATTTATTTATTTATTTATTTATTTATTTATGCAGAAAGAGGCTAATCATGACAGCACCCCCTGGCCTTGAACATTTTTTTAATTTTGATTGTTCAGCGTACAATACAAATGCATCATCAAATTAATTTCGTTGTTTATACCCCCGTCAGTCCGTCTGTCCGTCAGTCCTTCTGTCGCAAAATCGTTTAATGGAGGATACCGTCATGCTGTAAATTTAACTTAGAATTTTTTAAATTCTTCAGTTTTCATTTGGGATATATTATCTGATAGTTCAGCATACAATAAAAAATCATTGCCAAATTAATTTCATTTTTTTAACCTGACCCTATCGATAAATTACTTAGGAATTATTCACTAAAAATTGCAATATGAAAGTCGCCCATTTTAGTGGATAATTTTGGAGTAATTCTGATTGTTCAGCATACAATAAAAATGCATTGTCAAATTAATTTCGTTTTTTTTTACCTGGCCCTATCGATAAATTACTTTGGAATTATTCACTAAAAAGTGCAATATGAAATTCGCACTTTTTAGAAGATAATTTCGGAGTAATTTTGATAGTTCAGCGTACAATAAAAATGCATCGTCAAATTAATTTCGTTTTTTTTAACCTGGCCCTATCGATAAATTACTTTGGAATTATTCACTAAAACGTGCAATATGAATGTCACACTTTTTAGTGGATAATTTCGGAGTAATTCTGATTGTTCAGCGTACGATAAAAATGCATCGTCAAATTAATTTCGTTTTTTTTTTAACCTGGCCCTATCGATAAATTACTTAGGAATTATACACTAAATAGTGCAATATGAAATTCGCTCTTTTTAGTGGATAATTTCGGAGTAATTCTGATAGTTCAACGTACAATAAAAATGCATCGTCAAATTAATTTCGTTTTTTTTAACCTGGATCATTGGATAAACTACTTTGGAATTATTCACTAAACTGTGCAATATGAATGTCGTACTTTTTAGTGGATAATTTTGGAGTAATTCTGATTGTTCGGCGTACAATAAAAATGCATCGTCAAATTAATTTCGTTTTTTTAAACCTGGCACATTGGATAAATTAATTTGGAATTATTCACTAAAAGGTGCAATATGAATGTCGCGCTTTTTTTAGTGGATAATTTCGGAGTAATTCTGATAGTTCAACGTACAATAAAAATGCATCGTCAAATTAATTTCGTTTTTATTTAACCTGGCCCAATCGATAAATTACAATGCACATGTATATTTTTAATTGTTAAAGTGAAAGAATGAAAAAATATAAACCAAACATTTTTATTCTCTTGGTTGTTATCATTTTTCTGCAAGATTGTTTGTTATTCATCAATGATTAAAGTAATAACTTGATTGATTTATGTTAATCGGCAATTAATGGTGCTCTTGTGTTTATGATTTATGACCTGCTATAATCCTTCTGAAGTAGTTTTACAGAAGTTAGTGGCATGTGTATACTTTATACTGCAGCGTTTGAAAGGATTAAAAACTTCAAACGACTTGTGTTCACGAGACTAATGGATCTATCTTGTCTGACACAGACCACTGGAGCTAACTTTAATTAATATCGACGGGGTAGGGTTAAAAACCAACATCAGGTATTGGTAAGCGAATACTCGAGAGGTGCTTATCCCACTTGCAATGGACCGACCCCCATGGGGATCCCGGGAAGTGAAGCAGTGCTTGTTCACTGTGGTAAACAGACCCTGCTTTACTGGTGGATTATGACCCAGTAACCAATGCTTGGGGTAGAAGTTGTTTTTTCTGAAATTATACTCTCAACTCTTGATTCGAATTTCGAAGACAGCCGGTAGCTGTCGCGAAAACGAACCGGAACTTTGCGGAAGCGGAAGATAAAAATGACGCCATGAGGGGGAACTGGAGAGGCCTTATTTGGTGACGATAAATTCATAATTGGTGGAAATATCCCTCCTTTTTTATTTAACTCTTTACCTAACGTAACGGCCAAAACCGGCCATCGCTATACACGAAAATCGCCATTCAATCTATTTTATATTTTGACTTTTTGTTCCCAAAACATAGGTTATGACCCCTCATTCGAACGAGCGCGTCACGCTCGTTCCAATGAGGGGTCATAACCTATGTTTTGGGAGCAAAAAATGAAAAAGTTTAGTTACAGTAAAACATTTTTCACGAGTGTCGTCTACTCCTAGCGTTAGGTAAAAGGTTAACAAATGGCAAACAGATGAGTAGATAAATATCACATCATAATATTCACATCATTCGCACCCCTGACTTCAGAGTGTGAGCACCTGATTAATCAATCATGGATACACTGGAATTACCAGAAAGACTCGTCAGAACCATCTCAGCTCTGGGCATCTCTTGCCCTGTCACCTGGACTGTCCAGGAGACAGGTAAGAGAGTCCACCTGAGCCTGGAATTTGAAATAGAGACAAGCAAGTCATCACCCCCTCGGGGAGAGGTGGTACCTTTGGCGAGAGGATTCCCTCTCCCACTGTTCCTCACCCGAAGGGGCACGGAAGCACTGAAGAGAGAAAGAGAAAGAGCAGGAAGAAGAGTCCATCGACCAAGTGCAGGGACGCCCGGCTCTTGGAGGCCTGCCGGAAGGGGAAGAAAGAGGTGAGCGAGAGGATGGAAGTTCTGGAGACAGTCGCCAGTTCCCCTCCTAGTCCCACTAGTACACCCAACCAACTGCCAGCTCCTGAGCCGTTACTGTTGGATGAGGAAGGTCTGGTAGAGACTGAGGAGGAACTGGAGGTTGCGTTTTCACCACCCCCACCCTCACTCCCCACTTCCTTCTCTACCGGATAGCCCGGGTGTGTCGATCACAGCAAAACAGCCACCTCAGTCTGCAGCCACCACCGAAGACATGAAGAGAGCAATAGAACGAGCAATTGAGATAGGACAACAAGCCATCTCCGAAACTCGCGATTCAGGGAAAAATCCCAGGCAAACTCAAAAAAGGCATTAGACGCAATCCAATCACTAAACTCAACATCATCGACATTCACATTATCATCTCAACCACCTCCAAAGAAAAAGAGCCGGAAGAAGCCCATGCGGGGGTAAGCTCCCCCTCCTTCCTTTTCCTCCTCTACCACGCCTTGACATTCAACAAAACACGAACAGTCAACGAGGGTCGAAAGGGGCTTGCCCCAAACCGTCCCTGCGCGAAACCATTCCGTCCGAGCTTTTTAGTTTCTGCATTTTCGTCAGTTGGATTATCCCGGGAATTTGTCGTGACAGGGGAGAACAGAAACTAGTCTGATATTTTGACCTCCTTCCGATGTTAACAATTTTTATTTTCTTAGCTATCGTGTAGAAAAATTACGTAACATAAATATTGTAGTAGTGTAATAAAAAGTCAGATCATGTGGACTCCACGGGAATTGCGTGTTAGTTATTAATTGTTATTAATTCTTAGCATGCCCACGGTCTAGAAAAATCTCTGTCCACAGAAATTTATGTGGGCAGTTGAAAGGTAATTTGCCCACGGTTTTCCACAACCACTGTGGACATGTGGAAAAGTGACTGCCCACGGCGACTGTACTGTAGTATACACATACCACTAACTTCTGTAAAACCACTTCAGAAGGATTACAGCAGATCATAAATCATAAACACAAGAGCACCATTAATTGCCGATTAACATAAGTCAATCAAGTTAATTAATTTAATCATTGATGAATAACAAACAATCCTGCAGAAAAATAAAAACAACCAAGAGAATAAAAATGTTTGCTTTATATTTTTTCATTCTTTCACTTTAACAATTAAAAAAATACATTGTAATTTATCGATACGGCCAGGTCAAAAAAAAAACAAAATTAATTTGACGATGCATTTTTATTGTATTCTGAACTATCAGAATTACTCAGAAATTATCCACTAAAAAGTGCGAATTTCATATTGCACTTTTTAGTGAATAATTCCAATGTAATTTATCGATAGGGCCAGGTTAAAAAAATAAACGAAATTAATTTGACGATGCATTTTTATTGTACGCTGAACAATCAGAATTACTCCGAAATTATCCACTAGAAAGGGCGACTTTCATATTGCACTTTTTAGTGAATAATTCCGAAATAATTTATCGATAGGTTCAGGTTAAAAAAAACGAAATTAATTTGATGATGCATTTTTATTGTATGCTGAGCAATCAGAATTACTCAGAAATTATCCACTAAAAAGTGCGAATTTCATATTACGCTTTTTAGTGAATAATTCCAAGGTAATTTATCGATAGGGCCAGGTTAAAAAAAAACGAAATTAATTTGACGATGCATTTTTATTGTACGCTAAACAATCAGAATTACTCCGAAATTATACACTAAAAAGGGCGACTTTCATATTGCACGTTTTAATGAATAATTCCGAAGTAATTTATCGATAGGGTCAGGTTAAAAAAAAATAATTTGATGATGCATTTTTATTGTATGCTGAACAATCAGAATTACTCCGAAATTATCCTCTAAAAGGGCGACTTTCATATTGCACTTTTTAGTGAATAAGTCCGAAGTAATTTATCGATAGGACCAGGTTAAAAAAAACGAAATTAATTTGACAATGCATTTGTATTGTACGCTGAACAATCAGAATTAAAAAAGGTTCAAGGCCTGGGGGTGCTTGTCATGATTAGCCTCTTTCTACATAAATATATGACATTAAACACAAATAAATAAATAAATAAATAAATAAATAAATAAATAAATAAATAAATAAATAAATAAATAAATAAATAAATAAATGGGCCTGAGTACTGGGCGCCTATTTCACCGGGCTGACGTTCCTTTGTCAAAATATTTCCAAGCCGAAAATTCTAGAAGCCGAATGTTTCCCTTCCCGCCCGAGGTTAGAGTTGTCAACGAAAGCGAACGAATTGTTCAACAGTCGATCGAAAATCAGATTCGGTTTAACAGAAAGATCATATCAATACACAATTGCATATCAGCGATATTTGCAGGTCCACTTTTTTATTTTCAACTATTTTTTTTCGTTTTGTTCACATTTTTTTCAAAACACTCGTTCATAATCGACATGGGTTTGTTACTGTATGTCTTGTTTTCACAGTGTGGGTTGTGCAATTCACTTTTCAGATTGAGAAAATGTTACGTAATTTTAACAAGTTATCAATTTTTTCCTTTTTGTAAATACAAAAATGTCCATACCTGTGCTTGCAAATTGAAATGATGAAGAAATAAATATTTTTAATCAGAGTCATATTCTATCAAGACGTGTTAAAAATTACTTCCATTTACATTTCTGTGGGCAGACGTGTTTCGGATTAATGATGTGGACACTGCCGTCCGGCATTATCATCGTTCAGTAATCTTTTCCACAGAAGTCCACAGGCTTTTGCCCACAGAACTACATGCCCACAGACGTCCACAGAAATTGGTATCAAACTAATTTCTGTGGAAAATCAGTGGGCGCCCACTGTGGACATGTGGAAAAGTGACTGCCCACGGCGACTGTACTGTAGTATTCTTTAAGTGTCCAAAGCCAAGTTATGTTGCATTAAGCCATAGAGAAAAACGGGCAACAAAAGATTTGTTCAGTGAGCATCTTTAATCGCAGCAAAGCACACTGTTAGAAATTAACCCTTTCCAAATTGATAAGAAAGTAGCAACCAAAGAAGGCCCAGTTTTGCCATTTTCAATTGGTACCCTTGTTATAGCAATCAGTGTCCTAGAGAGTTGCATGTGAGGCAGAAACGGGAACAGCAGCGTTCTTTTACATGTGCAACACATTTTACAGCAAACAGTTAGTTACTTTAATAATAATAATAAGGACATTTTATAAAGCATAAAATCACAAAGTGCTCTAAACGGCTGTACAATAAAAGCCACTTCAGAGAAAATCAAGTTGTTTGGGTTGAGATTTAATGACAGGAAAAAAATGAGTATAGAATGCAGCAAAATTCACGAAAGTTAAAGTTTTTTTTCTGGATAATGCTGTCAAAACATGTGTTGGATTATGTGTGACTCCAAAACTTTTCACCAAACGTTTGTTTCAATATAACACATAATACAGATATGCAAAGGAAAATAGACTACACCAATCCTACCAAGGGAAACTAGTACAGAAAAGTACGAGGTTAATTGGAAAATTAATTTTGTCTGGTAGTACTCCTATTTGTACGGCCAATACGGGTATTGGATAAAGCGGAACACCAAAACATATGGCACAAAATTTGTTCCCCATTGATTTTTTGAATGCAGTTATGGAAAGCACAATGAGCTCTTTCATTTCTGTTTTTGGACAAATGAGTACAGAAATTGGCAAAATTAACTAAATATCAATTTATTCAGACTGTACTATTCTTTAAGTGGTCAAAGCATGCGTTGGGTTAAGTCCCAGGTCATGACTTACAACAGCGGATTTGTTCATTAAGCATCTGTGCATATAGCAAATCAGAGTTAGAAATTAACCTTTCCAAATGATAGAAAAAGCAACCAAAGTTGTCCAATTTGGGTATTTTCAAACGGTTCTCCTATTCTCGCCTTCATTGTGCTTGAGGGTTAGAAAGTAAACAATAACTTTATCCTGCAATCCTTTTTTTGCATCTATACGTACATAAATATAAATAAATAAATTGTTACAACAACCTTGCAATTGGAGAAATTTGATCTTGAAGCTGGGCGATTTGGAAGAACAATGCTATATTCATGTCGTTTTTGGACAATAGGGGATAATTTTGAAATATGTGTGCGGTGATTATGGTGTATCATATTATGCTCTATACGTTTTGAACATTTGAGCCAAATAACTGTACCCATTTTTAGACTTTAGAAAAATGGGGAAATGTTAATGGTTTGGGCAGGATATTTTGAAAATAAGCGTTTTCATGAATATAATGGTACATCATTTCACTAGATTTTGTGACAAAACATAAGTATGCTAAATTTGGTTGAAATCGTACACCCTGTTTTTCAGGTATGTTGACATGTGGTGAAATTATGACGGTCTTGGCAAAAAATTGGAAAATAAGCTTTTTCACAGATATGACGATACTTCATTTCACTAGATTTTACGGCATTACAAAAGAATGCCATTTTTGGTTGAAATCGTACAGCTTGTTTTTTGAGCTGTGCAACAGAAAAAAATTGACGGCAGAAAAGAAAATTAAAACAATAAATAAAAATATCAACAAAAACAAAAAAATAAGGACATTTTTTTTTAAAAAGAATCACAAGAGTCTTTCGAAAACTAGGCTTGGGAAAGTCAAATGAAATAAGTATAAATGTTTTCACAACAACATCACACAACAAGTTCAAACGAATTTATTTTATCATTAAAAAGAGTTGTGACATTTGGGCCAGAGACTCTAACGACTCCCCGTATTGCATATATTGTACCCCCTTGCCACGGTAAATAAAATTACTCTCTGATAGCGTTGTGTATGCAGCGATGAATTCTCTATTTGTGAAACTCAATAAAAAATGTTAAATATTCCAAAATGTAATCCACGCAGTTTCTGATGCGAAACCTCCTTGAACCCTTCGTGTATCACCAGGTCTCCCATACAAGAGACCTGATAGATCATCTTATGGCCTCGAAAGGGAACTTGAAATAATGTTCCAATGAGACTAAAATCCTCCTCCTCTGATTGGACGAGAGCTCGCTTAGTATATTCTATGTTTACAGCTCCAGTGGCAAATGTTACCGTCTAACGTCACAACGCGAAATATTTGCAATGACGTTGTCTGTTTCGTAACTGATTCATCAACGAAATGACTAGCAAGACGCTTCATCTTTCTGGATGTTTCACATGTGCAGCAGACGGTGTTCCGGGTGAAGTGTTGTTTAAATTTCGAATCGATTTACGATTTAAACTAAGATGGAATGACTTTATCTGGTTTATTGATTATTTATCCAGTGCTGTCGTGGATACACGAGAGGTTTGTTTACTAAACCTGTGATCGTTAAAAGTTGCCTTGATAAAAGCAACTTTTAACGATCACAAGTTTTGTAAATAAGACTCTGTGTTTCACGATGTAGGTTTTGGGCTATGGGTAGTAGCTATTGGAACATATACGTTATTGTGATGAATTGACGGTAACATGGTCTGAGGTTTGCGGCTCGGAGCGTATGTTCAACCTCGACGCTTCGCGTCTGGGTTGAACATAAGCTCCGAGCCGCAAATCTCAGACTATGTTACAGTCAGTTCATCACAATAACTTATATTCCAGTAATGAGTATTATCCTCAAAGGGGTGGCAGGTAGACAGACAGACAACCTGGCTATGACATTCCCAAGGGTAAACATTTTCTTATAATTTCTCATCATTTAAAAAAAATAGACGAGCTATACCATAATGTAATTATGTAATATAAATGTTTGAATGACTTATTTTGTATGTTTTGCATTGAATGTTTACTGTTGAATAAACATCCTTCTATCTAGAAGAATTAAAGAGACACTTAATCGAATTTTGATAACAACTCGGGGGGGGGGGGGGATGGGAGGGGTCGGTCGAAAATATCCGAATCGATGAGAACAGAGGCGAATCATCGAAACGATTTCGAATCGAATCGCATTTAGAAGTTTCGCAAGGCTCTGTAGTGACCACTTTTCACGGGTGGTCAATATTTCCACGGCCACAATAATAGCACATTTTATTGCCATCCAAATTTGCGAGGGTAACCTGTGATACTAATTTTAGTTCAGTGTTACTTCTCGTCCGTCTGCGTACGTCCGTATGACGGTACGTACGTACGTCCACAATTTCCTTCGGCACACCGCACAGGTCGCATTTGTGATCGGATCGGATCGATTTGAAACCTGGTTTGCTACATTGGTGTGTCATCTAGATGGGAGCTATCGATTTTCTTCCATTTTCGTCAAAAATAGTTGGTTTGGCAACGACCATTGACGAACATAGTGTAGTCATGCATTAGTATATTCCTTTGACACACCCTAGAGGGCACATTTCTGATCGGATCGCATTGAAACTTGATTCAACTTATTTGGGGTGATCTATTGATGAGAGGTTTCGATTTTCTTCCATTTCTGTCTAACAATGTTGCCGTGGACAACGACATTTTAACTTAGTTTAGTTAGGCATCAGTATTTTATTTTGGCACACCCTGCAGGGCACATTTATGATCAGATCGCTTTGAAGCCTGGTATTTGTTTGTGGGGTGATCTCCAGATGGGAGCTATCGATTGTCTTCCTTTTCCATCAACGATTGTTATCCTGGGCAACGACCTTTGAACTTAGTTTAGTCAAGCATCAATACATTGCGTTGGCACGCACTACAGGGCATATTTATGATCAGATAATTTTGAGACATGGTATGCTGTTTGGAGTGACCACTAGATGGGAGCTATCGACTCTCTTCCATTTTCGTCAAAATCTTTGCAGTTGGCATTGTCCTTTAATGAGCTTATAGTATAGTTATGCATTAATATTGTCCTTTGGCACACCTTGCAGGGCACATTTATGATCGGATTGCTTTGAATCCCGGTATGCTTGTTTTGTGGGACATCTAGAGGGGTGTTATCGATTTTTTCCATTTTTGTTAAATATGTTGACGTTGGCAACACTATTGATGGACATAATTCAGTTAAGAATCAATATTTCCTTTTGGTATACAGTGCAGTGAACATTTATGATCGGATCGCTTTGAAACTTGGTATGCAGCTTTGAGGTAAGCTCTAGATGATCGCTATCGATTTTCTTCCATTTTTGTCGAAACACTTTCCGTCACCAACGACCGTTAAAATCAGTGCATATTTGCATAACCATATTTCTTCGGCATGGCTTACAGGGCAAACTTATGAATGGATTGCTCTGATTCAAGTTCATAAAAAACGTTGTCGTAGCAACGGCCTATTCATTTGACACGCTCTGTATGCACATTTATAAATAGATAATTTTGAAACTTGGTGGTGTGCGTGTTCGGGGTAACCTCTAATTGGGAGCTATTGATTTTTTTCATTTCCATCAAAACAGGTTGTCGTTAGTGACAACCTTTGAGCTTAGAGCATTTGTGCAACAATGTACCTATTTGCACTTCCTACAGGTCATATTTATGAATTTCAATCCGAAAAGTAACAAAAACAAATTGCTACCAGCAATAACCTTCACACTTAGTAGATTTGGGCATTAACATCTTCCTTTGGCACGCCTCAGAGGGCGCTTTCATTATCGGGTTGTTTTGAAGCTTGGTATACTTGTTCAGGGTGACCAAGATACGAGCTATCGATTTACTTTTCATTTCCATCAAAAACTGTTGCTGTTAGCAATAACCTTTGAATTTAGTGCATTTGTGCATCAACATTATTCTCTGCCATCGCCTACAGCGAGCATTCATTATCGGATTGTTTGTCAACTTGCTCATTAGGTGAGACCTGGGGATAAGAGATGTCGACTAGCATTCATTCATTCATTTCTGTGAAACAATGTCATTTACAATGACCTTTTCACTTATTGCATTTGTGTATTCACATTCTTCCTTTTGTCAGCCCTGCAGTTTACAATTAAAAATGCATGGATTGCTCGAACGTTGTGCGCATACAATTCTGTTATATTGATGTTTCACAAAATAGCACTGGAAGCAATGATCTTCAATTTTGCTTGCCATTTCACTTATAACTCATCAAGTTCAAGCTTGTTAAGTTGAGCTACAGTGTCATTCACACTTTCATCAGTTATCGCTAACGAATTAACTGCAATTGCGATGCACGATTTGCTAAAACTTCCAGTGAAATTTCACTTCTATTTAAAAATAATTGTCAACAATTTCCATTCGGCACATGTGTGCGGAACGCAGTTTTCTTTTCCGCATGGTTTAATGTTGCTGTAGATGGGGATTTTATCGAACAGACGTGTAATAAAGTTGTAGAGAGATCATCGAATGGCATATCGTAAAATAGAATGCAATCGAAATTATGGTTCTCGTGCGATGGGCGCTCACCAGATACACCCATTATGGTAGGTGGTATTGTTGTGTTCAATATATTTTTTGTAAAATAAAACAATTTACGAGGTTTGTAATTTTGACTCTTGATATGTTTTATAACACAATGAAACTACTCACGCTCAACTATTTCAATTCATTTGTTTTTGACAGGTGTACAGTTACAGTGGCTTACTATGGATTCGCTCTTAATTCCGGAAATCTCTCTGGAGACGTTTACGTTGACTTTGCTCTTGTATCACTGATCGAGATACCGGCACTCACACTTTTACTGGTACTCATGAATCGCACAGGAAGAAAACTGTTCCTTGTATCTGGCTTGCTGGTTGGTGGCATAGCATGCTTGTCTAATGTGTTTGTAATTGTGTATACACGAAACAGTAAGTTTTCGTATGAAATACAGCACCTAACACTAAACCAAAAGTTCACAAAGCCCTGCAGTGCAATGCATATGGCGTCCTGTTGCATTCAATAAAAGGTTTGTTTTCAACTTTAGTACTCAAAGAGACGATTTCCAACTCCAGTGCCTAAAGGTTATATATTTCGAAAACAATGGGAGAGGGTGCATTCGGATCTCCTCCGCAGTTGGAAATTCAAAGTAAGCAGTTGCAAACATTTCTCATTCTCTTTCATGGATGTGGGTACAATATCCTTCACAAATATTGGATGTTCGACAGTCGGAGGGAGGGGAGGTGTGTCAAACTGTAATTCCGAGGGACCACAATCCTCTTACTATACAAATATATAGTTAAAAAGTATCACCTGTAACGACCTTCCCCAGGCTCCATCGAGTTAGATACGCTTTGGTATCTTTTCTACTATATTACATAAATATATAAAAGGATCACTTCTCCCTATCTTCAAGTTTGTAAATGTGCACACGAGGAGGGGGGGGGGGGGGGGCTTATACTGGATTGAATGCGTCCGCCCGTCCAACCGTCTGTCTTATCTGTCCGATCCTCAGCTCTGCAATTATTGGATGGATTTCAATGAAATTCGTTATACAATATCCTTGGGATGACCCGTTTCCGCCACACTTTTTTACGGAGTTCTCACTCTAATTTCGCTGGAGTTACTTTCCTTATTTGTCAGCTTTCCATCGATATATTTTTTGCCATCTAGACTCAGCCCCATCCCTCAACTTGACACATGTGGCGTTATGCCTTCGCATCTGGTGCAATCTCTTGTTTTATTTCTTCACTTGGGTTTAAAAACAACCTGGGTCCTATCATGACGAACCATTTACGGATTGTGGAAGCCAGGGTACCCGGAAACAAGTTACTGAGAGACCCCGAGTAACTATGGTACTCTCTAATTTACAACTATAACGATAAACCGATACATATCAGTATTCAAACCAGTGTAGTTTGAATACCGATGTAATTATCCTTTCACTCAATGAAGCGGCTGCATTAGGCTATCAGTCCACGTGATATACAAATTTAGCAGTTGAATTTTTTTTTCCAATTCAAAATTCAAAAAATACAACACAACCATATCATGTGACCACGTGTGTTTCGAAAGATTCGATAAAATAATATCACAAATAATAAATATTTATATCGCCTGCATTGGTTAAAGGGTTAATCGAACTGTATTATCAATGCGTGCAAATAATTTGTTCACTATGATAGCTTATGTCCCGATTGTGGTACGTATGTTCAGATACCTGAACAGTCTTTCGACATACCGGTATACCGAGATATTTTTAATATACCGATACCGGTATTCAGTTTAGAATATCGTGCCGCCCTATTTACAACCCCGACATAAGCAGAGTTAGCATTAGTTAAAAACAAATATATCGTCGGAATTCTGTTGTCAACATGTTGTATGCCCATGGAACACGTTCCTTCAACAAATGCTATTTATTTATTTTATTTATTGAGGTTTAATAACACATTCGACAGTCACCTCACGTCGAACAGTTTCACGGTAGGAAGCCGAAGTACACGGAGAGAACCACCGAGCAACGGTGGGCAACTTCCAGGCTCCCCAACGTACTAACTCCACACAGGCAGGGTAAGAATTGGTTGAAGGCAAGTGCACCATGGACGTGCAGTTCGCCTTAGCGCACAACGCCATCGTGCCCCCAGAGTCGCAATCGGGATTAAGTGGCTTGCCCAAGGAAACCACGCAGTTGCCACAGGTGGGATTCAAAACGAGGACCTATCGGCTTGCAGTCTGCATCTCTACCTACTCAGCCACCGCGCTCCCTCAAACAATGCTAACTCTGCCTGTGCCGGGATAGTAATTCGGAGAGTCTGTCAGTTACCCGTAGATGGGGTTATCTTGTGTAGGGGTAATTCTCAGCAAGTTTTCAGCAGTAGGCCATGCTTACGATGTGTCGTTTACTTCTGTATTTCTGATTCTCCCTAGTAGCCCAAGAACATTAGGTTTCACTAGGGAAAAAAATCGGAGAAAGCTGATTTTTTCAGGGAATGTCGAGTACATGTCATTGAACGATTAGACAAAAGTCCCCTAAAATCCCAGTTGAGCTTTTTTTTCTACAGCCTTTTTTCGAAAACGCGTTTGAAAAAAATTAAAAAAAATCGCACGAACTTTGTAACCTCGAATTGATCCAACTGTATTTTTTGTTTACGCGTATTTCGAGCTACATAATGTCTAACATACATTTACCTAGAGGAAAATGTGCATTCTGTGACAATTTCTGCGAAAAATTATTGAAAATTCACAAAAAAGTATCGGATTTACGCAAAAAATGACGATTTTCCTAACGGATTTGCCCAAAGGGACGTAGTACAGAACGGGATGTTAGTTGGACAGACGATAAAAAATCCACGACCATTTGAAGACTTTTATCATTGCTTACAAAATAGACATTATGGAAGACCCCCTCTGCTTCTGGCCGAGTTCCCCTTTTGGCATAAAATTCGTCAGCATGAGAACTCAACTATTTTCGGGCTTGGGACCGAACAGACACGTCTGTGTCTGGCAGCATTAGATCAATAAATAGTATTTACAGAATGTACAAAAATCAATAAATAATATTTACAGAATGTACAAATCAATCAACATGGATTAAGTTACATTGACTATTATCAACGCTATATACAGACATGACATGACCTATATACATATTATTCATCGAACTTCCGACAGGACAGTGTTTCTGTGGTTGTTACAAGAATCCGAACTGCAATTACACAAACCTGAGCAAGAGAGTCCTGCCTTCTTACACCCACACCTTTTTGTACAAGCACTCTTGCAACCACAACTGATCAGATTCAGTAGGTTATCGGGGGCACATGGCTTTGTGGCTGCAGTCGGTACAAGAAGTCCATTGTCTAGCGACCACCCCCATTCCGTCGGAGGAAGCGAAGTGCCCAGCCATTGTTGGACCTGGAGATAACATCTGTAGACATGTTGTTGTGCAGCATCGCTGCTTGGTGGGAGTGAGGCTAGGTCGATGGGTTTATTCAGTTTAGATTTTGCTACATAACGCTTGTAAGTGACATATCTATATTGGTCGAGAGAGGAAACAGTTTTACTCCCGTATAAGATCAGGAGAAGTTGTTCCCCGGCAGCGGCTACTGCACTTGGTGTACTGTCATCCGCCAAAATTGTGTTGACATACTGTTGTGAGTCGCTAGTAACATCGGAGACAATTGTACTGAATACTTTCTTCTTACCAACTCGAAAGAGTGCAGAAGTAGTGTCACAACCACTTATAGAATGTGCTACAAGGAGGTTGCTTCTATGGTCACCCATTTTGGTTGCTATTTCACTAACTGAAACTAGTAAGTTTGGGGTAATGGAATACATCATGTGAATATTACATCCCGGTTGAACTCGAGAGGTAAGAATGACTAACAAGTCTGTGTCTGTTCCCACAACGACAACATTGTTGTCATCTTGAGCGATGTCAAGTGCAGTTTCGGCTATCAGTACATCAGCATCAGCCTCGGCCTGCTTGGACTGAATATTGATAGCAGATAGCTCCTGCATTAGAAGATCGATCAGTTGGGTTTTGTTCTTGGCACTTGCAAGGAAATCGGATTGGGGTGTGGTGGCTGGTAACTCGGGTGAGATATTGATATCAATGGAATACCTGTCTTTAGATCTACGGGCTTGTTTCATGCCCTTTGTCGACATTGTACAAGCATAACCATCAAAAACAACCACGACGTTCGCCCCAAAATGTCTCACTAGATAATTGGAATATGATGTACATATGTCCTTATATGACGACTGTTTAGGCCATACAACTGCCCTCAATAAAAATCCCCCATCTACAACAAACAGAGAATGTTCTGGGATTTAATTTGCTCGGAACCGTATCTTTTGAGGATCTTACCGAGCGTGCTTTTCTGTGTCTCCCTCATTCCAGCAGAATCAAACAATGCCGGTGGTTTAGGGGCGAGTTCATATTTGAGATACTCTTCTATCTCTGCTTGTGACTGAATAACACATGTGATGCGGTTGAACAGAATTGTGGGGTCAATCACTACCTTACTTCCACGGACTTTGATGCTATTTGCCATCGATGCGAAAGACTTCACAGTGTCAACACGTCGTAGTTTGATGCTGTTGAACATTTTGCTTACAACATTCGATACGCAACATTCACCAATTTTGCGAACTTGGTCACACTTCACAGTTTCGTCGGCCACAAGCCCGGTCGCTATAGAGACTAATTGTAGTGGATCTCTATTCTGAAAGGGGGGATGCACTCTGAGCCAGTTCAATAATTTGGTGATATCATTGGCATCAGTCAATTGTGAACTTTGACGGAGATCCCGATGTTGTTCGCCATGACCAGTGTGAACATGAACAAAATTTTCGAGAGCATTACATATCGGAAGGCAAAGAGGTAGTCCATGTACCCATTTCGCAACAGTGCTATCGGTTATTCCCCTGCCATGTGTGAGACCACCAGGGAGCTTGAACATTCTCATTAAACACTGCTCTATGGTCTGATCAGAATATATCCCGTCCCAGAATTTATCTGAGCGCCTTATGGTAAAGTAACCTTTCTCAGTGAACAACTTCAAATCATCCTGTTGCATTATTTCTGTTAGCTCATTCATCTGCTGCAAATAGAGATGAGAACTTTTTGCGTATGCAAAATGACCACCTGCGTGAAATACTGGAATCATATTGCGAACACAATATGTGTGGAGTTCCCAGTCGCCTGTGCGCTCTGCTCTCAAGAACAACTGGAGAAGACCTATTTGCTCGTAGTATTATACCCAAAGCTTTCCTGTGCGTCCTGCGGACGCATTCTGGAGCAGTTCGTGTAATTTTGACAGTAGATGGTTGACACTTTCTTGATTGACAGCGTCAGCTGTTGTACAGTCACCTCTGGCAAGTCCACAGAATATTTCATTGACTTCTGTGCAGTCTATGTTATCTAGTGTTCGGCTTTCTTCAAACACAAGTTTTGTAATGGCAATTTGTGTTAGCAAATGGGCACGAACTGCTCTTGAATATGCATGACCACTGATCAAATGATGGATTGACCCACCAGCATAAACAGTCCCCCAAAGTTCATCCAAGCCGCTACCAGCCATGATCGAACCAATTGCCCCTAAATATGACATAATCATATGGAAGCCGCCGAGTCTAACGAAAACTTTTGTCAACTTATCTGACGAAGACACAATCTCCACTGCTTTGATATAAAGTGGTTGGTCAAACGTCACTGGACAAACGTTCAGTCCCTGTTTCTCACATTCAGTATGCCAATGCATCTTGAGTGTAGGCGAACACCACATTATGTGATTTAATCAAACATGGAAATTGAAACAATGATGCTATAATACGGTATTTGAATGAGAAAAGTCGATGCCGTTTGAATTTGAGTTTAGGGGGTATGGTTAATATTTCACACGTTTCACCAGTTCATTATGGAATAAATGACTATTGTTATATATCATTATAAAGCCACTGCTTTTCTGCAATTTTTGATATATAATTTAACTCCCAAAGTAGTCGTAGATTTGATTTAATGGACGTTGTGTACCGTTGTGTGTATGAAAACAATAAAAATTTTTTCGTAATTTTGTACATTTTCGTGAATATTTCACCATTGAGTGTGAGGATTGGTACAAAGTTGGCATTTTCTGTTGGGGATATGTATTCTCAATATAATTCAGCACGATATTTATGATTCTCACCCTACTAATGCGAATAAGAATGAGAAATATGGAGCTGGGTCGAATTTTTTTTTTAATTTTTTTTTTCATCAAAAAAACGCTATAACTAAAAAAGCTCAACTCGGATTCGCGGGGACTTTTCACACTTTATCCGCAATGTGTGTCCCGGAAACATATAAAAAATCAGCTTTCTCCGATTTTTTTCCTTACTTTCTCATTTTTATGTCTAATGTGCATGGACTATAGTTAGAATGGGTAAGTATGAATAGTGGTCGCTCTCATTTCAAAAGTATTACCAAATGGCTCGTTGCCAAATGGAAAGCTTGCTGGTGGTTTTGAAGTAGTGTTGGGCAGGGTTGGGGTATTCGTATTCGTATTCGGTATTCAGTCGTATTCAATACATTTTTTTCAAGTATTCGAATGTATTCAGTATTCATGCAATTTTAAAGTATTCGTATTCGTATTCGAATACAGTCAAATTTGAGGTGTATTTATGAATACTTTTTGAATATTATTTGAATACTTTTCTTGTTTTTGTCCAAGATGTCATCAAGGAACAAATCGCTAGTTATATTATTCATTACAAAATGCCAGATAATCCATCTGGTACTATAAAAGTTCAATGTAAACACTGTCCAACATTCATATCAGGTCCATCAAATAGTACATCAAACTTCATACTACACATGAAGCTAAGTTCAATTATTTATCTGTCTTTTGATAGCAAACTCTTCATTGTTCAAATATTGTTTCACTGTAAATTAACATTGTAATTGTACAGATTATTCTTAGGACAAAGGATATCAGTCTGGCCAAAGTATTCATTTTTAATCCCTAAACAACTCCCTTATCCAATTAATACTAATCTAATATTTTTCTACAGTAATAGTAGAAATAAGGTGTAGACTGATAGATCTGTAAAATGATTGTGCTTGAATTACAACATTTTCCCAATATTGCAGTAAATGCTTAATTGATTTTTGTGAATAGCACTGAGCCTGGCCAGTTTTTTTTTTCTCACCAGCAATGTATGTTTAAATATTAATAAAACACATGAAGCAAAGAGGCCACAATTAATAGACACTATTGGGGGTCATAAAATGCAGTTTAGAAGAAAAAACTTTAAAAAATACCAAAAAATTGTGTTGATTTCTCACAGTTCCCTATTTAATGATTTTATTTTTTCCATTTTTTCCTTCCAAACTGCATCTTATGACCCTACTTTGGGGTCATAAGATGCAGTTTAGAAGAAAAAGAATCCTGAAAAAAATTTTAAAAAAATTGGCGTTGATAGTATGTATATGGCGATATATATTTAAAACAAGCTCATTCCAATGAGGGGTCATAAACTATGTTTTTCAGACAAAAAGTTAAAATGTCATATAGAAAAAAATGGTAAGAATTGGTATTCTTGATCTGTAATTTTTGCATAGAAGTGTTGGAAACATTTTGGTGTAGGGGGGAGAGGAGGGGGGAGGCTTTGTGTAAGTGGATTTTACACTCTTTTTTTTCTTTTGTTTGTCATTAATACCAACTTATGTCTGTTGATTGGATTCTAAAGGATTAAGAGATCCACCCTCTGAAAAACTAATTCTTCACCTATAATCCCTTATACCCTTAATCCCAATAAGAATGATCAAATTATCATCCATTTGCAAGAAATAATTTTGAAAAGTATTCAAGTATTCATATTTGTATTCATGAATATATTGTAAAGTATTCGTATTCGTATTCAAATACATTTGAAATTTGTGTATTCGTATTCATATTCGTATTCATAAAATTTCAAAGTATTCGTATTCGTATTCAATACATTTACAATGTATTCGCCCCAACCCTGGTGTTGGGGTTATCTTAATATTTTAAACTATTCGGTCATTAAAATAATCTTTGCTTTATAGCCTTTTTAATTTTATATTATTGTATGGCGTTTCTGCCTGTGGTTCAGCAACAGAATATGGTCAGGTCTCGAGAAAACCGCTCTTCGGTTGTCCTCAAAGAGTAAAAATCGGATTAAATGACTCGTTTTAAACTCCCACTGCCGATCGCGACTTGTGGCCTGTTTTAACGCTCAGCGCCATGAAAGGTGTAGACTAACAATATGACCTGTTGAATTCGCTAGAAGGTGTGTGGTTGCTCAGTGGTTACAGAATAGGACTTCAAACCGAAAGGCTCACGGTTCGATCCCAGCCCAGTGGTAACCGAAGTGTGTCCTTGGGCAAGGCACTTCATCTCGATTGCCCACATGGGGGTACGGTGGCACTCTGTACTAAGGCACACTACATGTCAATTGTCTTCAATCAGTGCTAACCCTGCGCTTGTAGAGTTAGTACGTTGGGGAGTCTGGCAGTTGCTCTTCGTTGATCAGAAGTTCTCTCCTGGTACCCCAGCTTCCTCCACCCGTGAAGCTGTCTGTCACGAGGTAACCCTGATTGTGAAAATTAACGTTGAACACAAATAAATAAATAAATAATTCGCTTGATGAGCTTAAATTTCTACTTCAACAATTAATATGGGCATCAAAAAATAATGTGTCAATGTCAATTTTATTAATATTACTATTATTACTCGCATGCAGATATTATTAGCTATACAGATCTTTGGCAGTGTTCACCACCCCATCTATTCCGCGGCTCAGGATACATAAAATTTTGACGGAATACATGAGGCGATGTACCCTGCCAGAAACATAGAACAGGCGTGTAATAAATATAATTTTGACAGGGTACATGAGGCCCCGCACTCTACCCAAGATCAGAAAAATGAATTGTCAAACATAAAAGCTATCGTTATAAATAATATGTTCCGAATGCACTGACTTTCAAATCGTCTTCCTTGCATCCAAGTGTAAAGTATGATGTGGGCATCATTATCACCTCGCTTTGCTGAATGACGTTTAAAAATGGTGTCTGGCCTTCTGTCACTCGAACATATTCACGAGACTTTTCAGCTGCTGAGTTATAATTATTCTCTATGACAGCTGTCACTCATGTCAGGTCGTATGTTTCGAAAATCTGTTCACGTTTACTTCATTCAAATCACACGGAACTTTATTTCTGGACGTCATCACGCAATCTGTTCAATTAATTTCCAGCGGGATTTATCTCCCTTGACTACGTAGAACGTCTAGTGATTTTGTGTTTCCCTTCGAAAAACCCGGACATAGCTGTATGTACCCATTCAAGATAACCAATCACAATATGATACATGTCTTAGCTGTCTGACATAAAAGCATATACAGGTCCTTCATATATGGACCACTTTGGCATGGTTATGTAATGGTTACCTGGCCCTAACCTGGAAGCGAACAGGCCTATTTATACCATGATTACCTGTTCTACTATATATGAAAATCCTATGACATAAATTTTAACTTTACACACCAATCGTGGTGAACATGCCAGCAATGGGATTTCAAAAGTAAAAATTTACACCTACAGTAGAATTCCGTCCCCATTGACCTTTGGTGACGTCGACCTGAATGCAAACTTGTCTAAATTTATCGCACGACCCCTCGCGAAGAGTGAAATGGAAGTAGCAATTATTTATTATGTTTTTATATTGGTTTATCTCATAAGATGCCAAAAAGTAACAAACATGCATTTCTCATGTTAAAAAGCATACACAACTCGAAATAGTATGTTATTATGTTATTAAAACGAAAAAGGCTCAGTTTCTTTTTTCATTTCGTTTCGGCGATAAAATTGACAGCGGGAGTACCGCCCACCGATGCTCGTGTAAACAAAAACAGATTTGCTCGTATGTACGTCTGGCTCTCAGTAAAATCGAGACAAAATAATAGCGACTCTTAATAATCTGACGATCATGGTATAAATAGAATATACCCAAAATAGCTTGGTGTACCAAATGTTCACCACTCGTGGTGTTATATATTCTATATATATCTTTGTTTTTGGCCTTTGTAAAAAGCCAAATATCTCAAGGCATTTAGATTGGTTTAATTTGGGGTCATTGCTCACATACCAAGTAGGTTGTTTTTTTCAGATTCACCGAAGAAATATAAAAACTATTTATCTTACGATCAACATGTATTTTGTCTGTATTAACTCCGCAACTGTCGTGTATCCGACCCCTGATACAGATGTTTATATTAGGGGGTCGGATACAAGCACGTTCCTTTCGAGAGAGTTCCATTTATTTTCTTTTTGTTCATCCGTACGAATAAATAGTTCGTTATAGACTACATTCTTGACTTATCCCCAATATATTGTAAGATAAAATGATTATTATGTCTAGGTCCGGGTTCTTCGGTCGGTCTCGGTCCGGGTTCTAAGGGTAGATCACGAATCGTCTTCAACTCGTCGTGATCTGCCCTTAGAACCCGGAGCTCGACTCGGATACATATTTTGTACTTTCACATAATGGTATTAATCTCTATGTATTATTATTATTATTATTATTATTATTATTATTATTATTATTATTATTATTATTATTATTATTAAGAAAATATTTGAAATATGGATTGTCAAAAGTGTCATATCCTGGCTTCTTGGGGCTTTAATGCTACCTCCAAATATCTATTTAGGGCCCACAAAGTAGATTTTCTGTTTCTCGGGCCATTGTTTTGTAAAATTGCACGAGGAAGACGGTTTTTTATTTTTTTATTTTTTTTTTTGTACTTATTTCGTTGCCATCAAAAAAAATCATATTCTTTGGTTTGCGTTATGTTTTAGGCTTCATAATCTACAGAATAGTATGGGTGGTGGTGTGTTTCATCCCTTGAATGTAAGAAGGCCTGGCAATCTTAAAACATTGCAAAACCTTGTCGCATCAATGGACAAATTTATCAATTTTATTAACTTGGGTAAGATATCAGGCATAAACCATTTAATTTTATTTTTTTTAAGTTCAGCATTGGTTATAAACGGAGAGCATGCGGCATCCAAAAGAACCATGCGGGAGGGCCCGAGAAACAGATTTTAAACTTGTTTGGGCCTAACCTTTTGGAGCATGATTCTAACTTTGATAATTTTTTAATTCTACCAAACAGGCGTCCCAGCATGTAGTTTCTGATTTAACTCGGAATAACATTATGCGTACCGTGACAGTTGTATCTGTGTAAGTTTTGGCTATGTAGGAATCCAAGACTTGGTTAGAAACAGCTGTAAAACCGTGTGATATAAATGCCAGTGTATGGAGAAATTTTACAAAACATTCCGGTCCTTTAAGGGGCAAAATCGCCTCTTATAAAATTGGGGAAAAAATATAAAAAAGTGTCTATTAGACATCCAACATTGGTTACAGCTGTGAGTTCAGTGGAGCTGAAAAACCCGATCTCCATAAAAAAACAACGTTCGTTCGACACATGCTAAACGTTGCCGATAAAATATGTCCATGACTAATGAGGTTTTGCGTAAAATAACATGACAGCGCCATCAGATCTGATCAGATTACATGGCAGGCGTGATTGTTGGTGCCAGTCGATGCATTTTTCTGCCAAACAAGTGTGTGTAATTGGCACCACTGGCACCCTACAGCGTGGATATTGGGGATTAATCTCGGGAACGAGAATTCCCCGGCTCCAAGTTCTGAAAGCCAGTCACGATACTCGGGAAATCTGTAGAACGGAACTGTATGCGTGTTTAACTCAAGTTTTCTAAATTGAAAACCTGTCCAACGTAAGTTTTAAGATCCGTGAGCCCTTACACGCCTGAACGTTTTACAATCCTGCTTCCTGAAGAATCTTTCTCACCACATCACTGTAGCTCGCAATCAGTTCAGGAGGACATCTCTCTGAAAGAGCACTTGCTTCAAAGTTCAAACTCGTATTAATTTTCAGAATTACTAGTATCTCTCACTATTCACTACCTCCTTCAATATCAACTCTTTCTTCACTGTCGTCACCAGTCACCTCTGCTGCAAGCAGAGGTGACTGGTGAGGGCAGTGAAGAGGGAGTGATAAAAGCAGCGATTCTTAAAACGAAGACGAGTTGGAAGCGGGTTTTTGGGTTTTCACACTTCTGTTTGGAAAATAACTTTTCCATCTGGAAATGGCAGATTGCCAATAAAATGTTTTTTATTTTCACGAAAATAAATGCGTCTTGTTACTCTTGTAAACTTAATTGACGTTATCCGGGACATTTCCCGGTTCCGAGTGTAATTTCATTTCCGTTCCTGTTACTACAGAAAACCGGGAATATATTAAACCCTAGTGAACACTTAGAGACATCTCTTTTAGACGACTCGGTGTGATCACAGAACATACTTCGACAGATCGGCCTTTTGAAAATTTTAGTGCGGTACCCCATTAACCTTTTAAAATGACACGAATAAAAATCTGCATAAAATCATGTACGGGAGTTCCAACACAATAAGTAATACGCTGGAAGTGAGTATCGGTGAACATTGTAGTAGAATTAAATTATTACTGAACTTCCCTATAAATAGACAGTTGAAACGCCCATTTTGATGTAGGCAGTTTAGCATGGAATGACACCGCCCAGCTGGAGAGTGTTAAAGGGATTAAGGGTGTACCACTCTATAGAATAACAGATGGAACTACCATCCGTGTTTGAACTTGTGGTGTAAAACTTCCTTGGCCTCTTTTGTTCATTTGGGAGAGCCGGTTTTTTAAATAAAAATTGTGCATTTACTATTTTTGGACTATAAAATAAAAGTAAGACTGAATGTTTGTTGTTTTTATATAATTGCTATTTAAAACAAAACACATTTTTTTTTATTATTTCCTTATTTTCTTTATTTTTTATATTTTCTTCTTTTTGGGGGGGGGGGGGGGGGAATGAGTGTTCGTTGATTTCGCGTATGCACGTCTTGTCATGCACTTCTTCACTCGATGAAACATGTTTTTCATGGGACCTACAATTTCACTCTTTTACAATTGTATTTTCTAGAACTGTATTTTCTACATATTAATACTAACTAACATGAATCATTGGCATTTTTAAATATATGTTAATTTGCCACATCTTTAAAAATGCTAATGGTTCATTTCAACACATTTAAAGTCGAAACTAGAAAATACAATTCTAGAAAATACAATTGTAAGAAGTTTCTTTATGTACTGTTTTTGTTATATCCTTCAAGACATATATCCATTTTCCCGTTTTAGGCTATCGATACACAACTGTGGTATTATCATTGATAGGAAAGATGGGAATAACGTTGGTGTTTTCAGAAATGTTCATATACACTGCCGAACTTTTCCCCACAGTTATCAGAGGAAGTGCTTTTGGTGTGGCTGAAGTATTTTCGCGTGTTGGTGGAATGGTTGCTCCATACATAGTGGATGCGGTATTTATTACGCTTTATGGTGTCTGTGTTTATTTTATTTAGTTTTAGTGTTTGTCTTGTGTTGTTTATTCCTATGTCCGACATCACTCTACATACTTTACCCACGGAAGTGCTATTTTAAGGGATGTGTTTGCATTTAGAAACATTCCAAATATTGTCCAATTTGGACATCTAATTCATCGGAGACAGTGTTATTATCTTTTAATGAGGTTTCTTCCACTCAAGTCCGGAGAGAGGGTGGCGGAGCCAGGGTAATAACCGATCCTACCTCAGGAATAATCACACAGGTTGCACACTCAATCGATATAAAAGCCACGACGATGGCGTCAAGTCAATCAACACAATAGCTCCTCATAACGCATGATGTTTGATGAAGTGAAGTTACAGCGTGGCTGATTTCACACGTCATCATGTTTACCTATCACCAAAAAAACAGTTACAGGGTATTTTGTTTAATCTCGGTACCTGTATTTTGTCAATAATAACTATAATATTTTGTACATATTCAAATTTTGTTTTCATGGAAAATGTGCACATCATCAACAAGATTCATTTGTCACAGAAATCAAAGTATATTCTTCGGAAAGCGATCCACGATTGCTAGGCGTCGGGAAATTGAAAACAATCCACAAGGCGGCGTCGAGTGAGACACTTCTCCTTTATATGGCCAAAGAGGGTTCCAGCAAATACAATTTTATAGCGATCTGTGGTATTTCCTCAAACCTTTTGCTAAAAATACACTAGTGCAAGCGAAGCTTTGGAATTAGAGTCAGTTCGAAATAGTCCCCACTGTTCGATTCGATTCGATTTCAATAGTAACTTTGAGATGTTCTCAGGCTCCAACACAATGTCTCCTCTTGCGCTATTCTATCATCAGGTATCCTGTACAGGAAAACTCTCCCCTCCCTATCTCCCTTCTGTACAGGAGATCCACCGATAGAAGAAGACTTCAAGTCGGTTCGCTTCCGAAATTGCATTTGTTCAATTCTGGAATATTCCCCATTTTTTTTTGCTGTTCACGAGTCTCTGTTCCACACAATACTTGATTTACGGCTGTAAGAAAGTACATGTACAGTATCCACAAAATAAAAAGCAGTGAGTTTCGATTGGATTCGATATTCTATTCGATTCGAATCGAAATATGATTCGATTGTGTCCTTGGGCAATACACTTCATTTCCATTGCCCACGTGGGGCACGATGACGTTGTGTACTAAGGCGTACTGCACGTCGATAACCCACCTGTCTTCAACCAATGCTGAACCTGCTTGTGTGGAGTTAGTATTTTGGGGAGCTGACTGCACTGCAAAAAATATAGATAAACTGGTTCTAATCTTGTCCCTGAGATGGAACCAGTTCTGTTTAAACAGTATTTATTTCAAATCAAATAAATTTATAAAGATTAACATAAAACATTAACAGAACTAAACATAAATTGAGGGGGTTTCAGTTGAAAGTTTAGAGCTTATACGAGGTTGTCTCAAATCATTATTAAGCAAAGGAGATATGAACAGTTGGCATATCGAACCAGTTTTGGTTCTGTATAGAACCAATATACCATGTATTTATATTCGCTTTGTTTCAAAATGTTTGGCGACTGCGTTGAATAAGCTCCAAGTTTACTACTGAATCTACTTCAGTTCATGTATTATTCTGTTAAAATTGAATGCTAATCGTGGTAAATTTATTTGATTTGAACTAAATACTGTTTAAACTAAACTGATTCCATCTCAGGGACAAGATAGAACCAGTTTTGGTTCTAAAAAGAACCTTTATTTTTTGCAGTGTGTTGCTCGCCGTTGCCCGGTGGTTCTCTCCGGGTGCTCCGCCTTCCTTCACCCGTACAACTGTCGTGGTCATGATTAGCCATTGTGCAGAAATGTGTGATCTTCCACTCCCATAAATAAATATACAATGTGACATTTCAGCCATTAATTTAAGAATTCAAACATCATACACAGAAAATTTCAAACTTTGAAACTTTTAGTTATTTATTGATCGCCTGCTTGAAATAGAAACAAACATAAAACTCAGATGTGATTGGCAAACCGATACGTAAACAGAAAAATATAAATGAAACCTGTTGCGTAACTTCAGTGAACCAAAAACTTTCAGGGCCAATCGGAGGAGAGTTCGGGTATATTTCTAATTCCCCATAAGAGAATTCGTCCTTCGAGGGAACGGGACTAGAAATGTATTCGTAGATTGTCGTCGATTTCGTCATTTCTTTCGGCGTTTTTCTCTCTTTTGACTTCTTTAAGTCTGGGACTACTGAAATGTGAGTTTCACAAGTGTGTTAGAATTATCGACCTCTGTGCAATTGTCTGTTTGGACGTCATCGAATACAACGCCACGTATTTTACCCCCACCACACACGCACACTAAATATGGCGTCAAGTCAATCAGCTCAAGTAACTCCTCCGATCCCACGGGAAAGATTTAATTATACGTAAAAGCTAAAACCTATTATGCGACCATGGTATTCACATTCATTGGTGTTTTCAAGATGAAGTATTAAGGCTATTGCATTACTTCAATAAACTGAAACCTTTCAGAGCCAATCTACACATATCGAAGGGTTCGGGTTTATTTCCAAGCTGGCTCAATTAACCCTTTACCCAACGAATCGGCCACATCCGCACGCGTGATATACAAATTCAACAGCTGAAAAAATATTATTTTTCAAAAAAATTCAACAAAACCATATCATGTGACCTCTCTTTGGAACGAGCTCGACGAGCTCGTTCCAAAGAGGGGTCACATGATATGGTTTTGTTGACATTTTTTGAAAAATTTAAAAAATGCTATTTAAAATAATGAATTTTGATATCGTCTGCGTTGGGTAAAGGGTTAAGAGAGTGGAATGGAGATAGCCCTGCCTGGAAAACGGCCATCCCTTAAAGGCTAACCATATCTCGAAGAGGATATCAAAATAGGTAACGAAATATTGTTGCAAGACTTGCATCGCTGATGTTTCTAATTCTGCGACCAACGGCCTTCTCTACCCCGCTTTTGAAGATACAACAAACCACAATACCAACATTGTTTTTTTCAAGATGAAGTTCTCAGACTGTTGCATTACTTCAATAAACTGGAACCTTCCATGGCCAATCTACGCATATAGGAGGATTCGGGTATATTTTTAATCCCCCATAAGAAAATTCGTCCGTCGAGGGAACGAGACTAGAAATGTATTCGTAGATTGTCGTCGAATTCGTCGTCTTTTTCAGCGTTTTTTTCCTCGCTCGTGTCTTTTTTAAGTCCGAGTCGACAGCAATGTGTACAATTAGCTGTTTGAACGTCAACGAAAACGACACCACTTATTCTACCACTCTGCCCCGGCACCCTCCACCACCACACACGCACCAAATATGGCGTCAAGTAAATCAACTCATGTAACTCCTCCCACAAGTTACGTTTGATTATACGTACAACTAAAACCTGTTATGCATCCATGGTATTCACACAAGGCTGAACTCGGAACAGCTTTCTAACACCAACACTCTTTTTTTACAAATAATAACTAAATCTGTAGAACATATTCAATTTTCTTTGTCAGGGAACAATTTTTTCGTCACCAACATATTATTTTTTTCGCGAACACCAAACTATATGTTTGTAAAGCAATATCCGACCGCGAGGCGCGCGTAAATAAATATCAGTGAGGAATAAAAGTTTATTTTGAGATTTTTCGACATATAGGGACATATCCTCTCTTAACATGGCGGAACCCTGGACCATTTTCAATCAACACACTGCCCAGTAATGCTATAATACTAAATGTTCAAACACAAAAGTTTTCCAATAGTGCAAATGGGAATTTAAACAAGTCGATCCCGTTTCCCAGAGCACAGCACATTGAGCTCTGTCAAACAAGGCTGAACCGGTTAAATTCCCAGTTGCAGTCTGAAAAACATTTGCGGCTTGAAATTTCAATCGTGTAAACATCAGTCGTCTGCCGAGGCTTAATTAACAATAAGAGCACAATATTTTAAGGAGCACGGTGGCTCAGTGGTTAAAAAGGTCCACATATCGAACTTCTCCAGAAGTGACTGCATTGTGAATTGGGCAAGGCACTTCATCCCGATTGCCGGCGTGGGAGGGGGAGGGGGGCATGGTGCCGCTGTGTACTAGGGCATACAGCACGTCTACGGTGCACCTTTTTCAACCAAAGTAAACCGCGCTTGCGCCGAGTTAGTACTTTAGGGAGTCTGTCAATTGCTAGCCGTTGTTCGGTAGTTCCCTCCGGGTACTCCGGCTTCCTACGAGCCGCAGGTAAATGGATATTGTTGATGAATAAACGTTTCTTTTGAGATTTTTCGACATGTAGGGACATATCTTCCCTCAAGATAACGGAATCTTGGACCATCTTCAATTAACACACTGCCCAGTGGTGCTAAAATACTGAAAGTTCAAGCAGAAATTTTTCCTTTTGTGCAAATAGGAATTTAAACAATTCAGTTCCAGTCCACAGAGCACAGCAAATTGAACTCTATCAATCAAGACTGGGCTGGTTAAGTTCCTAGTTGCATTCTGGGAAACATTTGCAGCTTGAAATTTCGGTCGTTTAACGTAAGTCGTCTGCCGAGGTTTAATTAACAATAAGAGCACAACTTCTTTATGGATCGCGGTGGGTCAGTGGTTACGGCATTGATATTTAGAGCAAAAGGTCCACGTATCGATCCTCTCCAGGAGTAACTGCGCTGTGTCCTTGGGCAAGGCACTTCATCCCGATTGCCCACCTGGTGGAGGGGGAGGGGGGGGGGTACTGTGCCGCTGTGTACTAAGGCGTACTGCGCGTCCATGATGCACTTGTCTGCAACCAAAGTTAACCCTGCTTGCGCGGAGTCAGAACGTTTGGGAGTCTGACAGTTGAGCAGTCTGAGTTCTATCCGGGTACTCCGGATTCCTCCACCCGTCATATTGAACTATTTCTACTCCACTGAATGCGCATGTGTGTAAACAGTAGTGGAGATGACAATCTAAATTATTATAGCGGTCCACAATTTAAAAATGAAAAACCTTTATCTGCCACAAATTATTTTTTTACATAATAAACGGTTATATGATCAAATATTTCATAACATACTCATTAAAATGGTATAAAATACATTTGGTTAAAATAAGTTTTTAATTGTTCCATTTTTGTTTAAATTTTTCAAATTTTAACCCAGTACATCGCCTTATTAATGTATTAGAAAATGCTGATGGGGTAACTTCAAAGTCCTAAAAGTGTACTAAATCCTCAAGAGAATATTTGAACCGACATTGATTTGATTAAAACAAAAATTAATTTTCTTTGTTCTATAAACAAATTGTGGATATGTTATTGTTTTATTGGTTCCATTTAAGTTTGAAAAGTAGACTTGTTCTATCTTTGTGATATTGCGACAGATAATACCTCTCCTCCCCTAGTGTCAGTCAGCACGGTTAATTTCTAACGTCTGGAGAATAGAGGTATTTATTTTTACAGTGTGATGCTTACAGTTTGGATGTGTGTTTTGAGCAACAAGATGAAAATCGGATGAAAATGTCCACTTCTGATGGTAAATCATTTGGTGTGGATGTTGTTTTCTAACAATTACTCAATATCACGTTTCTTATTGAAATAAAACCTCTAGCTCCCCATCATACATTAACCCTCTGAACCAGAGCGACCGCTTTTCCGGCCAGGAACATGACGCGCCATAACATTACTAAATAGGATGGCTGTTCTGAAAACATGTGAGGTTGACCAATTAATATTTTCAACGTGCAGCCCAGAGGCAGCACGTTGAAAATATTGATTGGTCTACCCCAAATAATGGATATGGACTCTTCTAATTGTTTTTACTTAACTGGCATGGAAGAATCCACGAGAGTTTAAGGGGTTAAAAGTATTATTCGTTTAAGCGGGGTTCATTTAAAATCAACATACAAAAAACGTTAGCCATGGCAGAGCGGTAACTTCGGCCTCACAGAGAAATTGACTGCAACAAACTATCTGAAGGAGAACAACTTCCTCGACTCGACCTGAATGACCAATTTCAAAGAGATTAGTTTTGCACGCAACTTATAAAGGTGAAAGACTTTTGTCCAGAAAGAAGGGGAAAACGCGAGTTACTTCCTAATTGGAATTCTTATTAAATTGTGTGTATAATCAGACATGTTTGTCTAATTTGTTCCCACGTGACAGTATGTATTATTAGGTAGGAACAAACTTGAGAAAAACATCTAATATGATGAAAAATATGTTAACAGGGAATTAGAGAAACAGAATTTACTGCGATCTGTAAATACAAAGAACGACACAAAATGCAGTCCATACACAGAACGACACACGGGTGTGAATGGGTTAGTCGATGTGGCAGTAGTGCCAGCGCGGAAGGATAAAACTCGAGGCCGCGGGCCTCGAGTTTTATCCTTTCGCGATGACACAAGTGCCATATCGATTAACCCGTTCACAAACGCGTGTCGTTCTGTATTTATTACACGCCTTCACCTCTATAAAAGCAGAATTAGAAGGACACTCGGCAATTGTTTTGACAACTATCAACAAAAGGAACACATTTTATCGTCCAAATTTCCGAGGGGAACACGTGTTACTATTTCGTCCCCCGAGTTCCAATGTGTTCTATGTGCCTAATTGCGCATGGAACACATTGGACTTCAGAGGCCGATTTTCAGCTATCGCTTGCAATTCATATTTTAATTTCCGTGCACGATTTGTAGAAAATTCCAGTGAAATTTCTCATTTTTATAAACATAGTCCATCAACATGTGTGCGGAACAAATTTTCATCTTCCGCACGGTTTAGTGTTGCTGTAGAATGGGATTACCTAGAACAGGTGTGTAAGAAAAGTCTGTGTGAAAATAGTGAAAGCATCAGAATTAAACTATGTAGAAAGAGAATTTATGGAGGCTTATTTTCGGGCATAAAATATTTTTTAAAGAAATCAGAAATAGGTTTTCGTTAAAAGTATTTAAAAATATTCGTATAGGAATCAGAAAGTTTTGTTTCAAGAAACTAGAAAAAAACACATTTATGTACACAGTATTCAAAGGGTTCAATGAAGGAATCATTGGTGGATATAATTAAATAAATAAATAAATACAACATACTTCCCCGCCTGTGGTAGAGGAGTTATGTGCGCTGCTTGACTTGACCACATTTTGGTGGAGCAGATATCAGAAAGTTGATACCGTTTTAAAAATACCAGCCTCCCCCCCCCCCCTCCCAAGAAAATAACACACTGGCCCAATGCAACTATAACATAACATAAAGCCCTAAAATGTCTTCCAGTATTGGGCTATACACGCTACAAATGCTTCTGTTTGACTGTCAGAGTACTGAATTCCGTAAAAGATTCTCGGGTGAGGGATCTTTGATCCTAAATAGGACCCTGCGACCATCACCTCTTCCCCCATTTCCCTCTAGGGGAGTGGAAGGAGAAGATACTGACCGGTGGGTTCTAGTGTTGAGACTCGTGGAAAGTCCCCCCCCCCCCCCCCACACACACACACACTCACACACAGACAACGGCCTCCCAAACATCTTGTTTGCGCCTCCTACTGGCTAGAGCACCACCACCCCCCCCCCCCCCCCACTTCCCAATTATATACTGAGTCAAAAAAGAAAGTATAATAGAAACAAATGTGAAAACATAGCACAAAGAATGAAATATAATAGTTCTAATGTTGCATGTTTGTGGACAAGAAGTCATGGACAGAGTTTAATGATATGCTGGTGTTGCCACCGTATACCGTAACTCGAGAATGTCAAATTGAATGTGTGATCAACGATTTTCTTTGTGTTATGTTGTGCTAGAGAGCCTGGGTTATTGAGAAGACATGCTAAGTTTTGTCTTAAGACATTTTAAAAAATGCCAAAGTTAACCGAAAATCAGAGGTTGTGTGCCATTGGTATGCATGAGGCTGGGATATCTCCAGATGAGCTCGCTGCTGGGTTCGGAGTCACTGTGGCCACTATTTATCGTCTCGTTGGAAGGTATAGAACAACCGGATCTACTGCCGACCGACCGCGTTCAGGTCGACCAAGAGTTACGACCCCACCCCCTTCACAAGACCGACACATCAGGACGTCTCACTTGCGGGATCGCTTCTTTCCGGCGACGAAGACAGCAGCAATTACTCCTGGTAGAACTGACAATAGAATCAGTGAACAAACAGTCCGCAAAAGACTCGCTGAACACAGCATCCGAAGTAGGAGTCCATACCAGAGACACCAGTCCTTACCCAACATCATCGTACCGTCAGAATGGAATGGGTACGTCAGCGTGTTCGCTGGACAGTTCTTTTTAGTGATGAATCACGATTTTGTCTACGGCAAGAGTGTATCGCCGCCGATGAGAACGGTTTTCTGATGCCTGCGTGTGGGAATGCCAACGTTTCGGCAGGGGTAGTGTAATGGTTTGGACAGGAATTTCCTTGCACCATCGAACGCAGTTGATCTTCATCGATGGTAATCTGAATTGACAGAGATATAGGGACGAAGTTCTTAACTCTGTTGTTGTCCCTTGTTCAACGCTAACGTCGGATTGCAGTTATTCCATCAAGACAATGTCCGACGTCATGTGGCGAGTATCTGTCGTGCCTTTCTTGAGGAGCAGAGCATCGAACTTCTTCCCTGACCCCCACTTTCGCCAGATTTAATTAATGAGGCACTGGGTACAATTCGGTGCTTCATTAATTAAAATGTTGTTGATGATGATTTGTATTGTCTGGTAAACGCATTACTGCCCACGTGTGGGTTACGAACTGTCCACGGCGACTGTACTGTATGTATTAATTACTAAACAATTACTAACGCCATTAATTAAAATAATAAAGATTACACAACAAGTTCGCATCATTCTTCAGTCATTCTGACGTCATCTATTGTCTTTGTCTTAAAGGGAAGATTGATAGGAGGAAACACTGGATTAGCCTTTCCAATGATAGTGTTTGGAGTCTTAACAGTCGTCGGTGGTTTCCTGGCATTCTTGTTACCTGAGACACTTCATGAAAAATTACCAGAAACATTGGAGGATGGAATTCAGTTAGGAAGGTAACAAATTATTACCCACATATGGAATGCAGCTGATTTACTATCGTTTCGTCAAGCTTCCAAAACGGTTTAATCAAATCAGTACTTATTTTTTGTTTCCTCGGACTGACTCTTGCAAAATACCATTAAGTAATATTTTATGTATGGACGTGACGTAAGTATGAATGCAATTATTCCAATCGACGCGGGAAGTATATTATCCATGGTTGTCGCCTGTTTTAAGGTCCTGTCAGATGTTACCTTTTGCGTCAGCGTGCGAAATCACGACGACAAAACAAAGTCAGTTTCTACTTAAACGTGCAATTTACCAATTTACCAAGGAGTATTGTTTTACATATGCATTTTGTTTGACCAATTTTGTGATCAGCAACTTGGAGAAATATTTTTCTGTTTATGTGTACTTCACTCCTTAACACTTTGACTCCTGGTGGTAACTTCCATGTCACTTCAATGGCAGCAACAGGAAGAGTCCAAATTCATTATTTGGGGTCGACCAATTAATATTTTCACGTTGAAAATATTAATTGGTCTACCCCACAGATTCACTCAGTAGCCACCCCACTTAAGGCAATTATGACGTAACGGTTTCTGGCCCGAAAAAGCTGCCGTTCGAGTTCCTAGGGTTAATAGTACATGCACAGATTCATGTCAGTTCAATGGCAGCAACTAGAAGGGTCCACGTTCATTATGTGGGGTAGACCAATTAATAGTTTAAACGTGTAACCCTACGGAGAGGAAAAAGCGGCCGTTCGGATACAAAGGGTTAATAGCACATGTACCGTTTCAATGTTTCTTTTCTTTGTTACAGTGATAGTTTTTTGTAGGAGGGGGGGGGGGGGGGGGAGTTATACAAGCTGAGCATGTTAACCAAACCCAATTTCATTTTAAAGGAAATAAAATTGCTGTTTGAGAAAAACTTTGAAGATGATGAGAGGCTGCAGCTAATAACAATAACACTTTCGACGGCCGCTGATTTGTCGTGGTTCTCACGTGAGATAGACTTGGGTACCCCTGTGCTTCCAACTGCCTCCCTATTCCCACGCCTCTTCTCTCTATCCCAAGACTAGAAGACGAGCTGTCTCTCCGATAAGCATACTAACCACCTCCTTTATGTCACCCCCTAACCACATGTCCTCCATTCTCCCACCCCGCTTCCTCATTATACCCTTACTGAATACTGTTCTGTTAGATTGGTATTTTGGACATTCGGGTAGAAAGTGTTCCAGACTCTCCACCAGACCAATTACACATCGGGCACTCCTTTTCACTGTTTTTGCCCAAGGTTCCCCCAAACTCCAGGGACCACGAGCTCAGCTTGAACGGCAGCGACCATCAAAGTAGTCTTCAAACCCTGGCTTCTCTTAATCACACAGGCCACCCAAAGGCCTTTTTGATTTGACCCAATACCGCCAATTAAGGTTACCATCCTCCATGACTTTCTCTGATGATTTCGGTTTACCCTGGGTTGTCCTCACTTCTGGGTCCCAGATATCCAGTGAGTAGTTCTCTTGTATCTCCTTTACTCGGACCATCCACTCTATCTTCGAATTTGAATTCCAAATATTCTGGATCATTAGTTTACACTATCGACTTTCGCAGAGATTTACCAAATAGTTAAGATAACAGAGCTTCATTGAGTTAAGGATTTTGCGGCCTGTCAGGTTGTTTTCAAGCATGCACAATGCAGTTAACTGGAAATAAATGGCAATGCCGTGGCGACCTTTGGACATTATTTTAAAACGAACAGTTTAAGTGAAAGACACTCTCATTTGTGTCTGTGACAAGATCCTGGGAAACACAAGCAAAAATCCCCCTTGTGATACTACGTGATCAACTCGGCGACGTGTTAGATGAAACTTTGCTTATATTACCGAACATTTCAGTCACGTGGATTGATTCCTTTATTTATTGACAGGGTTTATATTTTTGCTCTTCTTTCTTATTTTATCGAACATTTGACATGTTTTCTGTATGACACAATGTTGAAATTGTCGCTAAGAATGTGACTAACCTCAATACAACTGGACTGCCGGAACATCTGCAAAACGATTTGATCTCAATCCGTCACAGGGGATCGTCAAAGCAACCATCAAAGTTACTCCACTCATTTACGTTTGGTGACGTGAAAGATGTTACGAACAGTAGATTGGCACGAAACTTGTCAACAGAGTCTAAACTTCCCAACGTGAACACTTGTTTTTGTCCATAAAAAGTGAAATATGTTATAATTTGTAATTTGAATTGCCGTTCAAAATGTACATAGTATCAACATATTCGATTTTGGTAAACATCAAAGTATATTCTTCAATTCAATAGTGACTGCGAAGCTCCACAAAATGGAAACTATTGAGAAAAAGGTTTCTGTTGAGCAATTTTTTTCACGAACAAATGCCGTCCTGCTCTCCCTTCTCGGAGGTGGGGCAATTTTCGGTTTGTCACCAACGCACGTTCCCGCAGTTCAGTAGTTTAGACTGGGGCGCGTAGGCGTTTCGGTAACCGGTTCTCGTCAGATTACCGAAGTAAAGCAACGTCGAGCCCGGTTACTCTGTGGATGGGTGGCCCCTTCTGAGCGATCGATTCGGACTCCCGCGTTGTGCCCTTGGGCAATGCACTTAAACCCGATTGCCCACATGGGGGCACGATGACGCCGTGTACCAAGGCGTACTGCACTTCGATGGTGCGCATGTCTTCAACCAATCTAACACTGCCTGTGCCGCAGTGCGGATGATTTTTTTGCTTCTTAATAAACCAGAGTTGAGTTGTATTTTATAAGTTCCTCGACTTAGGAAGACATTGCATTGTTTTGTTTTTTTTTTTTGTTTTGTTTTTGTTTTTGTTTTTTTTTTTTTTTTTTTTTTTTTTTGGGGGGGGGGTCTTAATAAACCGCGTGTAAACTGTTGTTCCTATTTCCCCGTGTATTCATCCAGACAACAACGCATGACTGAATACTTATTCTACCTCCAGATTTGAGTTGTATTTCATCCATGTGTTCTTGTTTTGAAAGGTGATCCAGATCCTCACGAATCTGAAGACAAAGAGGGAAATTCTGACCAGTTATCTAGCCCCAAATGAATCTTTCACTCCATTCACATTACATATTGTTCAGAATAATGCTCGGTTATTCGTTTAATATTATCTTTTGTAACACTTTCTTATCGAGTTGGAGGCATCACATGATTTTGAAATACCCGCCCGGTGCGGTCAGCGATGCCGAATCCGGGACAGGATGCAGGAAATACCGACAGTTAGGTAGATGGCAGACTTATACACCTTTCCTTTGTTCTATCCACAAACACAAGGACTCGTGTATTTTAAGTGGTCTGAAGGTATTCAAGTTACATCACTTGAACACCTAGTGTTTTGTTCTGTATGGTATTTCAATGATAGGTACCAACCTCTCCGAAGGTATTGGTGGAGTCGGGCAACCTAACAGCCTGCGGTGAGTGACATTGATTCGCGTGAAGGCGAGGTGTTACAGCATGCTGATAGGCTGCTCATATCCATGAATACCTCCAGCTTGGATGGTAACTGGCTTACGCCCTGTTTTTGTTCAGTCAATAAAACACACTGGCTCAGGGTTACTCGGTGGACCATAGATATCCAAGTGACGTCACTCGGACATCTTGTCCATTGTTCTACTTGGTATTTCAAGTTGCCAACACACCCAAGCAATAGAGTCAGCATGTAATGGTGACTGCCAACCGCGAAAACAAAAAAGAGTCAAGTTGTAGTGTTAAAATAATGCACACTTAATGTGCGTGACAGCGATTCTGTTCGATAACAGCGAAGGTGAAACAAAGAGTAATTCCGTTATGAATCCGAGGATGTTATGGGCTCTTTGTTTACTTGCCTTCGCAGAGTTTGCGTGCAGACTAATGGTGGGGGTTATTTACTGATGGCGATAGTGACTTCCGTGTGGCAAATCCGGTAATATTAGTTATTCTTGTGTTTTCTAGGGTGTATGGGAATTTACACCGGTTTGGGAACTCATACACCCTGGGGCGAAGTCAAATGGTTCCCAAACCGGTGTAAACTCCCATACACCCTGGAAAAGTCAAAGATAACGGATTTATTTCCAGAAATTTTGGTGTACTTAATACTTTAACCTACATTGTGGGCAAAAACTGACAGAAAATTTGTACTTTGTAAGTTACTTAATAAATGCAGACAAATATGGATGTCACTGGAACTGGCTTAATCCGCAAGTTCCAATGACATCCATACCTGTACTATTTTATTGCACATACATATTAAATGTCTTGTATTTTTATTTTTGTTCTAACATAACCCTGCAGAAGGTATGAATTAATAATTAAAAGTGGGTACTTTTTTAGCCATATAGCCTGCTGTTGTGTACTCTTGTTTTTACACCCTGGTTCACCACAGTGTGAAAAAGCCACTGTGGATTGCAAGTTACACCGTACGTCTCAGCCAAGCCAAACGCAGTATTTTGTTTCATTTGAAAATAAACTATGTTATTTTCAGTGTTTTCGCCTTAAAAACTATAAATTGTACCATTATCGACATTAGTAAATAAACAATCACATAGTTTTATGTTCGGAAATTTGTATCAGGCTGTTTTGATGTCTTGTCAAGAAGTCTTATCATCAACTCGCTTTTGTTTTTCTCTTCGGGGGAGGGGGGGGGGGGGTATATTCGGATCGATTTAGGAAGACAGTTAACCTTGTCGTGCCCTCCCGCACAAATGCGACCACTAATGGCAATTCCTAATGCTGCATGTATTTTATAATGTGCACCTCGTACCTCAATTGTCGAACATTGGCAGAGACTTGGCTAGACTTTGCTGAAGCTCCCTTGAGACGTGTATTTGCTCCATCCAACTGTATCAGGCCAGCGCGTTGTACATACAACGCATGTAAACTAATGTTTTACTACTTTCCTATATTGGAGATGTTGTAAGCAAACAGATTCTCACAGATAAGGTGCGATGTACATTGAATGAGTAGAGTTATCTCCAAAATGTTTTTACGCCGACGTTGTCAATGACGTTGCGAGAGCGCATCGCATTCGCGACGTCTTAGAGATTTATCCCCGTTGATGTCAGCAATGTCACCAGACGTTTTATTATATGCTAGCCTGTGAATTATCGCAAATTATCTAAAAGATATGTCTCGATATCTATCGACTTGATGGATATAAAGGACTGTCCCCCAGTAGCTTCCTGAACGACGTCACGCTACGCCGCATCACGTCGCCTTGAAGGAACGATCAGCCGACCTTTATTATTATTTTGAAACATACGCATTTGAAGTCGAACTGGTCTGAATATTGTGCAAAAAAATGTCTCGTAGCATATAATAAAAAAAGAAAATCTACTCCACTTTCATCAGTATATGGAAAGCTCATGAGTGCGGACCTGAAAGTTTTATTTTTCACGAGCTCTTAAAAATAATAAAAGGCTCACACGATGATTTTTTTCAGTAGCTTCCTAATATAATATTAGAACGTTTCCTTTCATGTTCTATCGGTCGATAGTACCTCAGTTTGTGTGATTTCTGAAATAAAACCCGAAGCAGCGAAGCTGCTGAATGTTTTTAACAGAATTTACACAAACTCAGGTACTATCGGAACATGAAATGAAACGTTCTAATTATTTCATTATGCCGAACAAAAAATAGCTTTCATTGTTGTGTGTTAACTGCCATGAATCATATTATAAGGTAGCCGAATCCGGTTAATTTCATCAATGTTTTTACGCCGACGTTGTTAACGACGTTGCGAGGTCACATCACATTCGCGACGTCTCAGAGATTTACCCTTGTTGATGTCAGTAATGTAACCAGACGTTTTATTATATGCTAGCCTGTGAATTATCGCAAAGTATCTACTCGCAAATTATCTAACTCGATGGATATAAAGGAATATCCCGCAGTAAGTTCCTAAATGTCGCCACGCTACGTCGCATCACGTCGTCTTGAAGGAACGATCAGCCGACCTTTGTTATTATTTTGAAACATACGCATTTGAAGTCGAATTGAGCTGAATGTTGTACAATAAAATGTCTCGTAGCATGTAATAAGAAAGAAAATCTACTCCATTTTAGTCTATATCTGGATAAAACTCATTAGTGTGGACCTGAATTTTTATTTTTCACGAGCTCTTAAAAATAATATTTTCAGGTCCACGCGATTAATTTTTTCAGTAGATTCCTAATATAATATTAGAACGTTTCTTTTCATGTTCTATCGGTCGATGGTACCTGCGTGTGTGATATCTGAAATAAAACCGAAGCAGCGAAGCTGCTGAAGGTTTTTAACAGAAATTACACAAACTCAGGTACTATCGACCAGCAGAGCATGAAAAGAAACGTTCTAATTATTTCATTGTGCCGAACAAAAGAAAAATAGCTTTCATTGTTGTGCGTTAACTGCCATCATTCATATTATAAGGTAGCCGAATCCAGTCAGTTACGTCATTTTTTAACAAATTGACGTCGCTTTAGGAGTTTCCAGATCACTAAATTCGAAAATGACTTGTTACAAGTGCCGTCGCTTTGGGAGTTTCTGTATCACCAAATTTACAACTGCATCATGCTGTTCATGTTATCATTCATTATTAATGCTTGTGTGATAAGTGGTATAATGGAATATAAATTCATGTTTCTTGGACGACAACAGTTGTTGGAATTAAGTGGAGTGAAACACTTTATTTTGAACTTGAGGTGGAGAGTGAGTGAGGTCGAGGAATATTAATACTAAACTTGTGGAAATACAGTTGACTGAAATCACATTCATGATTCACAAGAACTTAAGTGAATTTTTAATATTTCTGATATTGGTATTGAGAAATTCCAGTCTGCGCGTGGGTAATCGACGCTGATCAATGGAAGTAGTGCTTACATTTTCTTTGTTCTCAAGTCTCCAGGGAAGAACGTTCCGATTGTACCAGTGTTTGTCCATAAACTATGGCACTATGACTTTTAGAAGGTCAAATTAACCAATCACGGCTGATGTCACAGACGTGAGGCATAATAAACGACGTAATGCTTCGGCGCATGCCGTCACCTTGAACGTTGCCTCGAAGGAACGATCGGCAGCATTTTCTTATTGTTTTTAGACAGTTGGGCTGAATATTGCGCAGAAAAATGTCACGTAACATATAATAAAATGAAAATCTACGCTGTTTTAGTGAATAGCGGGAGTTAACTCATTCGTGTGGACACAGGGACGTTGCTAGAGGTTTCCGGTTGGGGAGGGGATGTAGGGTTGTGGATTTCCAACTAGGGGGAGGGATCGGGAGGGGGAACCTCCTCCTGGTCCCTCCCCCTAGTTTGAAATTCACTACCGAGAATTTGTTTTTTAAAATGAAGCCATGAAAGAGGGCATAAAATTGATTCTAGTAACTGAAATGCCAACACATTTATGATAGAATTATCAGGTTGTGATTATTTATTATTATTCTGGGAATTGAATATGTGCTAAAAAATGCTCAAGCTGAGAACTTTGAGCAATTCACACTCTCCTAACATTAAATCAGATTACTTATGCAAGAATGATAAATTTTCGATGTTTTATCATTTTGTAACTGTGAATGGTGGAATTAACTGAGGATGACGATTTTACATGATGCGATTTTCTTGAAGTGCATATCGAGGATTTTTTTTTATTACGATAAGTAAACGTACTATATAAGTCTCGTACCGATTGACTGCATTCATACTTATGAAGCTCGTTATTGCCTACACTGTGGTTGTAAATAGTAAGTTTGAAACCGAGTTGGAGTTTTGGGAAGTGAAGGCGGCGGAAGCATCACCAAAGAAACTCTAAAATCCAGATAGATGGAATTTCCAACTATTCATGACTTGCCCTCCAAATTTCCAACTATAGGAAATTTTGGCCTGGATTGGAGGTGGAGGGTGGGAGCACCCCCACACCCTCCTCTCGCCACGTCTCTGTGTGGACCCGGGAGTATTATTTTTCACTCGCGCTTACTAAAACAGCGTAGATATCCTCTATATATTTTACAGGTCCCCTATCAGAATATAGGAACGAATAACGTTACAGATGGATGCAATTGTCTATCGTTTGTTTGCTGAATCTTGATATTACAGTGGTTTATCTCTGAAATCTCGATTCACCAGCAAAACAACTATGTTGCGACAACGTCGCAATCTTGTGGTGATAAAATCGAATTTTGCGATCACAGTACTTTTTACGCAAGTTGCCAGGTGACCGGTCTAATTCTGCCAGGAATTCGATGCTCTTATGGGCTGCATGTTTTCCTATTTTACGTGGAAATTAGCCCGCAGCCGACCTTTGATGTAATGTACTCTCCTTTTACCAGCAAAGATATACATTCCCAGCGTTGATTCAAAGAAAATGAATGGTATGTTTTTAGTTTTTTGGATTCAATCGTCTGGAATATAATCTAAACATATACGATGGGCTATTGTAGGGCTGGAGTGGCACGAGGCCTTAACAGATTCAAGTAGCGAACATATTTAGACTGGTGGCTTAACCCTTTCAACCCCAAAGGCCGTTTTTTTCTGGCCGAGTCACAAGCTACGTCGTAATGTCATTACAGCTACAAGGTAAATGTGTGGTGTAGACCAATCAATATTTTCAACGTGCAGCCCCAAGGCTGCACGTTTAAAATATAAATTGGTCTAACCCCAAATATTAAATATGGACTCCACAAATTGATGCCATTGAACTGATATGGAAGATATCACCAGGGTTCAATGGGTTAGGAACTTACTATATACATGTACGCATCTTATCTGCAGCATTTTTGTCATGTTCCCTTGCCAACAGTCTAGTTTTGTGAAGAACGTGACGATGTTAGTTTTGTAGTTTTTTGTTTTTTTTTTTTTTTGTTAACCCGCGTGGAGTGTTGTGGGCGACTGCCGTTGATGTACAGTACAGTCTTCATGGACTGGTGGTAATCCACGCGAGGGCAGTGATGTCCATGCATGTTTTTACCGGGTAAAGTAGCAATATTTTAATTAATGAAGCACCGGGATGTACCCGGGGCTTCATTGATTGATTTTTTGTTGATTATTCCTATAATTACCGTTGTTTGGAATCTTGTATTGCTGAGTCCGTGGAAATAATGCACACTTGGGGAAAGTGGCCAATCCGCGGCGACCGTACTGGAATGCCATGCCCTTTCAGTCGCAAAGATATACAGATGTTCTTTCGTACTCCAGTTATCGATATTTCAATTAGAAAATAATTATTTTTCTTTGAAAACATCAAGATATTAACATAATTGCAAGACCCATGTGGCGTAATCATAAAACCAAAGCCGTGGTGAGTCCGCATTCATGAGTATTTAGTTTACAATCATGTCTGACAGCACTGTAGTGTCATTAAAGGTTAGGTAGATTCGATTCTTGTTTCAGAAACATTTCTGACTCTGAGTCACTCTGAAATAAGTTCGGTGGTTTAAAATTAGCCCAAATCAACTGGGTTGAGTCAATATGAACCCAGTTGGGGCCACATTCACTCAACCCATTTGATTTCGGTTAATTTTCAACCCAACAGATTTTAGAGTGTTCAAAGGAAGTGATTGTGTGTGGTACTTTTAGGTTCAATGTTATCTTTTCCGACCAACAGAAATATTGCGGTCGATTCAATTTAAAACACAGGCGATGGACTATTTAAAGACTAGACTGTTTCCAGGCCATAACAGCATCGAACATCTATTTACTTTATTTATTTTTATGGGGTTTAGCGACACTAGTGTACTAAAATTCCATGTAAATCAACAATTTTTCAACGAAATTTCAAAAAGTTTTGGGGTGGCTCAAATTATAGTTTTGGTATATTTTTTCCATTTTCAGCACTTGATCATAAATCTAAAGACGTTTTCGGGATCAAATACCATTCGCTTGGTTTAACACTGTGACGGAAGGCCACCTCGTGTCGGACAGTTTTAGGGGTGGAGGAAGGTGGAGTACTCCGGAGAGAAACACCGAAAATCGGCGAGCAACTGTCAGACTCCCCAACGTACTAACTCCATACATGTATGGTTAGCATTGGTTGAAGACACGTGTACCATCGAGGTGCGGTGCGCCTTAGTGCACGGCGTCACGTTGCCCACATGCGGGCAATCGGGATGAAGTTCTTTGCCCAAGGACATACCGCACTTTCCCTTGGCGGGGATCGAACCTTGAACCTTTCAGTATAAAGTCCAACGCCGTATCCACTGAGCAACAGTGCTACCTCAAGTTGCCTTTTGAGAGGGTAAAATATATATTTGCAGTTTCCATGAAGGTTCCATTATTGTTTGTTCTCGGACTCGTGTACGACGCAATCATTTACCATCTTTCGAATTGCGCAAACCGTATGCCAAAACCGGGAGGTGGAACAGTGCTTTACCGTGGTAAAGTAGGACGCTGTAACCAACAGCTCTAGCGTGTGTAACATTGGTACTGCTCGTGGGTGAGTCCATGCTATATTTAGAAGAAGTTCCGTAATAAGTCAAACCTTCAACTACTCACCCTTGACCATTTTCTTCCTCATGATATCGTTTGCTCACCAATCTCTTAATTTGTCTCTTAGCCAAAGGCTCAGGCGAAATGTTTGTCACGAGTGGTGTCTAAGATATCGATTCTATTTGTGTGAATCAGTGTCAGCGCCAGAAAATGTTTCACAATGTGTAACATTGGTTTAAATAATTGTTTAAAATTAACTTGACACCCGATGCGATCATGATATAGCCGATATAGATACGGATAGCGACATGAAACATTTATAAATAAATTAAAAATAACTGAGTGCTTCTGAAATTATAGTTCCACGCGACAAAATGTGATTATCATCCGTGGAGGGATATCTCAACATTGCTTTGTACTTTCAGGAAACCAACAGCGAAACCAGCGACTGACGGCGATACAGACGAGAAAATAGAAATGCTCAAGGAGTGAAGCGTTTGTTGTGACGCTGGCTAGAGATAAGGAAAAAAAAAACAATCGTGAGAGATCGGGGCTGATGTAAATGACCGTGTGGTTCAATTTCAAAATATTTATTTGTTGGAAAATTGTTTTTAGGGTTAACCCTTTACCTAAAATGGAAAGCAGACGGCACTTACAAAAAAAGTTTTGAATAGCTATTTTTTTTATTTTTTTTTGTCTCAAAACATAGGTTATGACCCCTCGTTGGAACGAGCTCGACTTGCTCGTTCTAACGAGGGGTCATAACCTATGTTTTTGAGAAAAAAAATGAAAAAATAATGAAAATTGATTGGCGACTTTTGAGAATAGCGCTGGCCGTTTTTGGCCGTTAGGTTGGGTAAATATTTAAAGAGATGAAATTAATTTTTTGCTATTCTCTTAGAATGTATCGTCCTTTGAAAACGAACCAACTGTGTTCACTGAAATAGATTTCTTAGTGAACACGGCTGGCACCTTAAATTTGGTCGTTGAGACAGTGAATTGGCAATCTGAAAGTAATTGTCGATATACATGTATACCGTAGGTATGGGTTACTATGCTCAGATATCGAAAATAGTCCGCGATATACCGGTATTTGGCGGTATGTTTTTGAGTACCGATACCGAAAAAATGTTTACGAATTTGTGATTTTTATGAGATATTGAGTATTTTGATGAAATAAACTTCTTCAAAAGCGGAGAATGTTAATTGAACTCCACCCGAAACAAACTCACTGACAACTTTACGAGGTTACGCGATTACAGAAGTAGGACAGAATAGTGCCCAGTTTTTATTTCCGGACGTAGGAACCGGGGGCGCAAGGAGGGGTCTGAAAATAGAGAGAGCGGAAGTTGCATTTCACAAATATATTTTGACGCCATAATACCGTGATATCAATACCAGGAACACAGTATGTGGGGAGGGTCGACGAGGTGAAAGGTTCAGTCGTATTCACCTCAAACTTGTTTTTCTCTATGGAGCGTAGGAAAAACGAAGCCAGAAATGTGTTTTGGAGTGTTGTGGTGCCTTTGGCCCAAACATAGCTCTGTTTATTGTATTCCTACCATGCCACCGAGGCGGCTGTGCCACTACTGGTATAGATCAGGGCGTGAGTGCCCTTCTACCCATTCCCCCAGTTCGAAATGCTTACCACGTTTAATTCCCATTCTATGATATGATCTATTGGTAAACTTTGAAAACAATAGATTAAACTCTCCGCATGCTGCTGGCGGATATTCCTGCCCAGCACAGGGTTTCTCTTGTCACTGAAATAAGTATAAGTACATTTAATCGTATTTGCCCCGTGTAACTGGAATGGATTTTTTTGTCAATGATTTATTTTGTTACATTTATATTAATTGTTCATCAAATCTAGTCATGGCTGCTGTAAAGCAGCCATGACTAGATTTGATGAAAATATCTAGAAAATATTCAGCAGGTAAGGGTTAAAGTCTGAATATTGCTGTAAACTCAGGTAAACGTCACAGGTTTCACCACATGTTAGTGGTGTAGTGCTGACCGAGACTGGCTACTGCTCGTGGGTGAGTCCATGCTATATTTAGAAGAAGTTCCGTAATAAGTCACAAATTCAACTACTCAGCCTTAACCAGTTTCTTCCTCATTATATCGTCTGCTCATCAATCTCTTAATTTGACCCTTAAGCAAAGGCGCCAGCGAAATTTTTGTCACGATTGGAGTCTAAGATATCGATATTATTTGTGTGAATCAGTGTCAGCGCCAGAACATGTTTCACGGTGTGTGTGTGAGGGAGGGGGCAGGTAGAAGACAGCTTATCAAGGAGAACAATCATAGCAGCACAACACCTCATTCAGATATCGCAGACATCTGCGAGAGTTCCAAAGGAACGAACCATCGAAGGCGATTTATTTGGAGTTCTTATTACATGCAAAACCTGAAATGTGCTTTCAACTGAAGATTTTTGTGACGTTTTAAAAAAATAGAGTTGGGGGATATTGAAATTTCAGGTTTTCGTTATCGGTATTTTTAAAATAATTTACCTCGATATAGGTGCGGTAGTCGTTGTCAACTGCATACTCACACCGATACCAACTGTTTTTGGGGTATTCTGCCCGACTATAGTTCTTTTTTTTGCATCAGAAAACGTAAGTGTCAAAATTTTGGAAGCAACAAAAGCACTCGCCGTTAATAATTTGATGTAACAAAAAGGCTGACAACAAATACTCTCTATGTATTTTCTCTCAGACATGTTGTTACATACAATTACCTTGGGGACTGTCTCTAGAAATACAGAAAATTGGGTTATTTTGTCTTGAATTTTGCATAATGTTCTATTTTTTGGCAGTAGTAAATCTCGTATGTGTCAGCCCCATATGGATGACTCGGTAGATGACCCCGGAATTGACGTCATGTCCATAGACCCAGCTACGTCAAGGGAGGCCATGTTGTGACGTCAATTCCGCAGTGATTAGTGGTCTTTCTGCGCATGAGCAACGCGTGTTGTTAGGGTGATGCGTGATTCCGTCATCCATTTTGTATATTGGAGGCTGCCATCTTGGTTTCTATGGTGGTACGTGTTGACATGTGACCCTCCAATCCTCTAATATGACGAGGGACAAACAGCCCGACAATTTCTCTAAATCACCAGAAAACCACCCAAAACAACGGAAACAGACCTTGGATTCCCCCCTCCCCCCCCCCCCCCTCCTCGCGAGAATCCTCATATTTTGCAATAACGGGCGTGGTCCTTTGTATAAGAGTCAATCTAATTCCCCAAATAGACCATAAAAGTCCCTGCTAGTTCGGACTCCTGCAGAATCCTCGATTTCTGCCCTTTGTTCCGATTATTTCAGAGTCCCTGCTTCTATCTATAAGCTATAGTTTTTATCTATTTAGTACTGGTTCGGATTTTCCACTTTCCTTCCTATACTCTTATTGCTATTGTTTGTATTCCTTTGGATTCCTTCTTCCCTCAAGTAACGAATATAGACACTTCTATTTGGTGACACTAACATGGTGTGGAAGATACCATCAGGGTACGAAGGGTTAAATAGTCCATGCCTATTTTTACCTGCAATCAGATGGGATATTTCAGTTGGTCGAAAAAGAGTTAAATGTCATCGAGCAAATGAGCCATAGGGCAATTTCTCGAAAGGGTGACTCTTTCCATTGTTTGACTCTGTCAGTATTCTTGATAGCACACGTCCTCTCGATGGTAGCTTGGCTTTGTTGGCTGCTTTGATTTCATGTGTTCGGTTGGCTTTTTTTTGTCTTCTTTTCATTCTTGGGTCGGGGTGTTTTTGGCATCCTTTTCGTTCTCTTGTCGTTAAGCTGCTTCGTAGTGGAGACGTCATTCTCATTTTGATCTTGTTGAACATTAATCTCCTTCAGTTCGTTCTCACTGGGACCTGTCTTTGTATCTCGTTCGTTCTCTTGTCTTCACGCTGTTTCGTAGTGGTACCTTCATTCTTTTTCAGTTCGTTCTTGTTTTGGTCCAAAAGTTGGCCCATCCTTCAATCTTTATTCTTCTTAGTTCTAACATTATTTGGCTTTTCCTAAAAGGGAAAGACATTTGTTATTGTATGCGACACAAACAAACACAATTATTTTCTTTCTTTCTTCCAACACTTCACAAGATTTTGTTAAATCTTCGCAAAATCATAGACGGCTATACTTTGTCTTGACAACAAGCTTTTCACTTCTGGCGTTGACTTTCTTTGGCAAAAACTCGCCCTTCAATAATGCACAGTCTTACATTGACCAATATATCCTGGTCCAAATGGGTGGTTGACCTTCAATTCAATTTTTACATATTTGTCACAAATACACTTTTCCATAACCATCTGGAAACAAAAAAGTTTACCAAAATTATTTTTTCTGCCACAATTGTCCAGAACATGAAAAATGGGTCTGAAAATTGGATATTTTGGCCTAGAATCTCGGTACTGTAAATCAGCAGAACACCAGTAATGGACGGAAGAGTAAGAATGCAAAGTATCATTATCAGAAATGCCGAAAAAAGTTTCGATTTTATTCACAATGAGTCCCAAATGACCGCCAAGCGCGATCATTTTTAAAATCCTGGATCTCATAACTGACAAAAGATGGGTTAACATACTTTATACCATGATTATCTATTCTACTATATATGAAAAGCCTATGACATAAATTTTAGCTTTACACGCCAACCACGGTGAACACTCCAGGAAGGAGATCTCAATAGTTAAAATTTACACATACAGTGGAATTACATCCAAGTTGACCTTTGGCGACGTCGATCTGAATGCGAACTTGTCTAAATTTATCGCACGTCGCCTCGCGAAGAGTGAAATGAAAGTGACAATTATTTATTACGTTTTTTTAAATGTGTTTACCTCATAAGATGCCAAAATTAACAAACATACATTGTCTCGTGTTAATAAAGCATCCATAACTCGAAATAGTTATTATGTTATGATATTATATACTTTTTTCATTTCGTTTCGGCGATAAAAGTGTCAGCAGAAGGACCGCCCGCCGATGCTCATGTAAACAAAAACAGATTCGCACATATGTACGTCTGCTGTTCAGTAAAATCGAGAAAAAATAATAGCGACTTTTAATAATATGACGATCATGGTATACATAAAATATACTCAAGCTTGCTTGGTGTACCAAATGTTCACCACTCGTGGTGAAGTGGTGTTAGCCGCGCACCACAGGCTCGCGGGTAACACCACTCGTGGTGAACATTTGGTACACCAAGTTACTATGGGTATATTCTATATATATTCCATATCTTCTTCTTGAGAAATTCCGACTCATGAGAATTCGAATCTGGTGAATAGTTTCTTGGGACATCACAGGTTTGCATTATTTCCGTTCACAAAAAGACTTGTTAGGGGTACGCCATTTTTGTAGGCCGAGGATACCGGACAGTAACGTTTTCAGTAACTTCCCCAAAAACAGCCATTCTGTATGATCCGTCTTTTTCTGTGATAATATCAGCTACCCTTGTGTTTTCCAGGGTGTATGGGAATTGACACCGGTTTTGGAACTCATACACCCTGAAGCGTGTATGGCGGCTGCTTACCTACACAAATGTATCAGTAGGTATAACAAATAAATATGTAACGAAGGAATTACTTTCTTTCATCACTCATCATCGCCGTCCCAGTCCCGAAATAGGTACCAACACCAAATACTCGTTTGTTCTACGAAAGAGTAAGGACATGGAAATCCATCACGGCGAGCACTGCGTAAAAACATTTCCTCGAAAGCTTAACGCGAAGAGGCACAAAGATGGCCTCTATCACAATAGGACCAAAGACGAGGATGAAAAACCGAACAATACTGGAAGATTGAACAGAAATAGGAAACTTGTGCGATCCCCATTGCATGCTAGTCGACCTGAAGCCAAGACTATGATCAAGACGGCTAATGATGATTTGATGCAATGCAAATGTGATTGTGCCAAGAACGTATTGGATTATACAGTTTCAATGACCACCTGTGAGAAAGCTCAGCTGATTTGATACAAACACCAAATACGGAAGCTAACCTTACCAAAGGATAATCTAACTTATTTCCAAATGAAACAAAATATCGCGTTCTGATTGGCTGAGAGGTATAGGGTAACATGCAATCCACTGTATCTTTTTTTACACCGTGGTTAACAACGATGTAAAAATCTACGATGTAAAAACAAGAATACACAATAGCAGGCTAATGGCTAAAAAAGTAACAATTTTTAATTATTAACTCATACCTTCTGCTCGGTTATGTCAGAACAAAAATAAAAATACAGGAAAGTTAATATGTATATGCAATAAAATATTACAGTTATGGATGTCATTGGAACTGGCTCATCGAGCCAGTTCCAATTATATCCATATTTGTCTGGTTTTAATAAGAAACTTACAAATGTTCTGTTAGTTTTTACGCACAATGCAGATGTGTTGAGTCACTCCGTCGAGCAAATGCTCTATTGCGCATTTGCGCGATGAGATTCGACTCACAAGAGCATTTGCTCGTGGAGCAATTACTCTCATGGCTCATTAGCTCATTCGACGAAACCATCAACCTCGCTCCTAGGTACCCACTTGCAGAATCCCCTTCACAATCCCTTTTCCCCAATTGAGTTTCAGAGCGATATGTGGAGTCACTCTTTCGAGCAATTGCTCTATAGCTCATTCGTTCGATGGGATTCGAGTCTCAAAAGCATTTTCTCAGGGAGCAACTGCTGTATAGCTCATTTGCTCGATGGAATTCCAGTCGTTGGGGTAATAACTTTCCAGTAACTGTTTGATAGCATTATGCAACTGTGCACGAGAGGAGGCCGGCAGGACATATTGATACGAGGCGGAAGAGCAGAAGAAGAGAAGGGACTTAATGTTAAAATACGTGACACGTAATGGTGCATACCCAATATCGTTAATTTCGGTAAATATTGCAGGCCCTAAGCAAGATTTTTCAGGAAAGAGATGGTATATATCGCAGAAATAGCAGCAGTTATGTGGAATATAACAATTTGCCAAAACGTGTTGTACAGCGACGTGCAATAAACACAGAACCACACATGTATGTCCATATGTTAATGTGGCGACAAATATGGCAATCGGGAAATTTTGAAAGATTGCGGAGGGATCAAACTTGAGACAAGCTATAGTAAAACAAACCTTCATTTTTTAAACTGACAAAAGATCATAATTCACTGGCAAATTGGTTCATTAGAGTTTAACAACACTTTCAAAAACCAAGACTATATTATGAGCTGGATTGTACGTCAATTTCAATAACTAAGGTTATTATATCACGTTGTTGGTTCCCAAGATCCTTCCCATCCTTCAAAACCAAGACGAGCAAAAGAGTCGTACGTGAAGTCACTCGTTCAGGCAATTACTCATTTGTTCGATTCTGGTCGTTCGAGCAATCTGAGATGGTTAGCAAGCCTGTACTAGTGCTAGTAATGGTACAAGGCTGCAAGAGTGGAAGAAGACTACAGGTTTTGGTGACTACTGTAAAAGATAATCATAGGGCAGACGATGGCAAACTTGGGAAAATCAGTAATAGTGGTGTTGAAGATATGAAGATCATGGAGAGGTCTAGAACTGGGCAGATGTTATGAGCTAAAGTATCATCAGGTATATATAGTACTACATCATCATGTCATAGGTATCCCCCTATACCCCGATGAGCATTAAGAGTCGTAAAAGAAATTGCTCTTTCGATATTCATTTGCTCAATGGGATTTGAGTCATTCGAGCAATGACTTTTTCAGTAATTGCTCAAAAGCTTATTCGCTCGATAAGATTCGAGTTGTTAGGATAATACCTATCCCTGCTGGATTGTATTTTGGGTTTGAGGATCATAGAGGACTTCGCTATACACAGGGAAGGCAAAAACTCAGACGTCCAAGACAAAATAGGCTGTTGGGATAGGCAGAAATGGGGCCAGTAAAAGGCAAAACGGGCCAGGAAATAGAAGGATAAACCACAGAATATATCGGGATAGATAAAATACCGAGACTTTGGTGCACATTCGAAACAATGAAGTTACTCTTATACAAAGCAATGCGTCTATTGTTGGGCAAAAAGAAGAATTCTATGGGACAACAGATAGAAACCTAATATTTAGTGGGAAATCCGCACTAGTAAAAGAACTGTAGGATTTATTTGGGTAATTTTACAAAGTATTCGAACAAATACAATTACTCATACCAGGAAGCGCACCTTAAAGCACGACATGCTACTCTTTTAAGTCCAAAATTGAGGAATCCGTGCCAAATAAAGTTGTTTTGATGGTTTAGATGGTTTGTCTGGATGTTCGTGGTAATTCGATTTATTCTAGTTCACGTAAAATGTATCCACATGACACCTCTCATCATTCATTTAGCACTACGTGCTACTATTATAAGGCCTAGATGGGGGTTTGGTAGTTTGGGTAGTTTTGGATTATTTAGAGGGATTGTCAGGTTGTTTGTTGCAATTACATTAACTCCTATTTAATCGAACACACCCTCCGAATACACCCCTTTCCTATTAGAAGGTTTTGGGTCACATAGCAACCATGTGCTACCATAGAAACCAAGATGGCGGTCTCAGATATACAAAATGGACGACATACACTCGTCTCCCCTCAACAAAACGCGCGGTGCATGCACACTAGGACCACGTATCACTATGGGGATGTTGTCACAAGATGGCACTCACGCGGGCTACCATTGACAACCAAAAATGAAGTAACTGGGCCATGTCACATGAGATACGGCCAATGTGGGTCGATCGTGTACATGATTTACTACTAACATCAAGCCGAGAGATACACGGTTCGATCCCCAGCAGGGGGTAACTGCGTTGTGTCATTGGGCAAGGCACTTGATCACGATTGCCCAAATGGAGGCACAGTGGCGCAGCCATGGGGGCACCCCCCCCCCAAAAAAAAAAAAAAAAAAAATTCCGTTTGGATTTATTACGTTCAAGGTCACTGTCACCTTGACCTTTGACCTAGCGAGTCCAGGATAAATAGGGGTCTTCTACTCACCTAGGCCAACCTATCTATGAAGTTTCAAGAATGTGGGTTCAAGTGTAGTCAAGTTATCATCCAGAAACCAACTGTTTACAATTTACTATGTTGAAGGTCACTGTGACCTTGACCTTTCACCTAGCGAGTCCGAAATAAATACGGTTCTTCCTCTCACCGATGCCAACCTTCCTATGAAGTTTCATGAATGTGAGTTTAATCATAGACAAGTTATCATTCGGAAACCAATTGTTTACAATTTACTATGTTCATAGTCACTGTGACCTTGACCTTTGACCAAGCAAGTCCAAAATAAATAGGGTTCTTCCACTCACCGATGCCAACCTACCTATGGAGCTTCATGAATGTGGGTCGAACCATTATCAAGTTATCATCCGGAAACCAATTGTTTACGCCCGCCCGCCATTCACCAAACTATATGTCGAGCCTGACTTCGTCACAACTTGACTAAACAAGAGGTCCCAAGGGGCCTTAATCGCTCACCTGCCAACGTGGTTCAAAGAAGAATTTGGGGTCATATTCAGTTATACATGGTTCATCAACACTACAAAGGAATGAAGGCATGAAAGGCAAATTTTATGGAAAAACACTAAGGAATCGATTTTAACAAACCTGAACCTATCATGCTCCCCGTGCCACCCCCACCCCTGCCCGTAGAGAGCCCAAATAATAAGCCAGGGACACAAATTTAACAAATTTGAACCTGATCCCCCTTGAGATGAAGGAGGTTTTTAAAGAAATGTCCTCACATTGCATTAAGTTAATCTTTGGGCCCCAATAGAGAGCCCAAATACTAACTGAGGCACCCGATTTGTACAAACTTGAATTTGACCCTCTTAGAGATGTTGTATACCAAATACGGAAGCATTCTTACCAAATATGAAAGATTTTTAAAGAAATTTCCTCATATTTCACTAAGTTAAAATTTAACCCATGGACTCGATTTGAACAAACTTGAATCTGACTGACACCCCGCCCCCCCCCCCCCCCCCCTCCCCTAGAGATATTATATACCAAATATCAAAATATTCTAAATGATGGTTCTGGATTCTGGAGTAGAAGATTTTTTTAATTTTTTAAAAAAAAAGTATGGGTGCTATCAGAGTAATGCCCCTTGTGGTGCCCCTTGTGAGCACGGCAAGGTTAGTTTAGTTTAAACATATTTTATTTGTCACTATATACAGCAAAAAGGGTCGGAGAACAAGTTATCACAACTTACAAAAACTCCTCTCCTTAAACAAGAATAATTAAACATTTGCGACACAATTATATACAATATAGAAATACTAAGAATTAGTGTAGTCATCAGCTAAAGGGTTGAAGATTGGAGATTTATGATTTCACCGTTTTGAGCACCGGCGGTATCTTCCACATCAGTTCACCAGAATTAGCTAGAAGGGTCTATTTTCAATATTTTAGAGCTGACCAATCAGTATTTCCAACGAGGAGCCTTGGGGCCACACGTTGGAAACAGTGGTTGGTCTGTACTACTTATTTATTTAACATTATTTTGTCACGGAAAACGGGATGTTCCACTGGTTTTGTCCGAAAAAGGGCCACCGGTGCTCGAGGTGTTAAATAGTTATAGGATTAGAGAGTGAAGGATTGCCGTTGTCTAGGCTCGCCTGCTGACTTTTGCATTATTGGATCTCTATCGTCTTTAGAAAAAGAGAGCGTGTAAGTTAAGAACAAACTTGTGGAAATTAAAAAATTAAAAATTAAAATGCAGTTCCACAGCACGCCACGGTTGACCCAACGCATGCTAGTACACAACCAAGGGGGCATTGTGCATTGTTTGGGTTCAGGTGATCTTATTCAAATCTGTCAGTTGCAAGGATGAATGTTTGAACTTTCCTGAATAAAAGTTCGTTTTGCTTTGTTGTTAAACCGATTATTCCATAAAGTAGCTCGTCGACATTAGATAAATTGAGCGTGATAACAGCATTAAAAAAGGTCAATCTTTGAGGGTGGTAGTTCGGGCATTGAAAGAAGAAATGGTGTGCATCTTCTTGGGGATTGCCACAGGTACATTGTGGGGTAGAGGAGATAAAATTCTTGAATTTGTCGTGGTTTAAATCACTGCAACAGTTTCGAAGTTTGCAGTGAAGAACGTTTCCTTTCCTGGTTCCTGTATAGAAATATGAAGGTGGTTTAACGGAAGGGTTCAGTTTAGCAAGGTTGCCTTTAAAAACAGAAAGTGTTGACGCATTTTTGGTATTAGTTGGGAGCTCATTCCAAATTTTGGAAGATGAAGGGAAGAATGTAGTTGAAAATTACAAGGCAAGGTTATTTGTACAAATTTGAATTGACATATAAGGAACATGCACACCAAATTTGGTTCAATTTGGTTCAGTAGTTTGGGAGGAGAAGTCGATAATGTAAAGTTCACGATGGCGGGAAGTTTGAAAGAACGTCACGGAGAGGAAGCAACGGATGGACGACGACGGACGGCAAGTGATAAGTTAAGCTCCCTTCATCCATACGCCCCCACCCCCACCCCTCCAATTTGACCCATGTAGGGAACATTAGGCAAGAAATTTTATTATGGAGATATTTATACTTGCAGGATGTATAGGGGGGGGGGGGGGGGTGCGTAATAGCAGATTTATGTGTGATATCCGACCTATCTCAATTTAATGACACCAATGTTGTCAGTTATTTGTCAGACTCAAGAAAAAAACGTCGCCGGTGTTCCGTCGCCGGATTTACGAAATAACCTCGCCGTTATTTGGTAATTTATCCGTTTCTTCTGGTCCGGACTCGCTATTTAAATTGATGAATCTCTTAGGGCGATGGGAAAACGGAGGAATCGTTAACCAAAAGTAAGACGTTAATATTATTTGATACGCAATTGCTGCCAGTTTAAAAAGCATATTTGCCTTTATTTTGTGTGATATGATGATATCATTAGGCATACTTATTTAATTCTATTCAATTAGTTTCCTATTTTTAGTCGAATTTTTCAACAACAAAAACCTTGACTATTGGTATGGCGAGGGCCGGTCGCCGGGCAGGCGGCCTTTTTTGCTAAAAAACTTAGTTATATCTGGACGGGTTTTGATATTTGGTATGTAGCTTGATATGCACGTGCAACACCCGATGACGCAAAGTAGGGCGTGTCAGCGCTTTTTCTCAAGAGTTATGGCCCTTCGTTAAAATCTACAAATTTTGAGCTTGATAGCGCGATACTTCAACAAACGTCAACCGATTTGACAGATATTTGGCACATGGGTTTCAAGGAACAATGTCTTGGTCGAGTTCGAAAATCTATGCGGACCATTTCATAGAGTTGTTGTGTTGACGTTTGTTTCGTGATTGATCATAATACAATGATTCAAAAGGAATATTATTGTCCTCACACAAGGTGAAGGGGAAATAAATTTGAAAAAAGAGTTTCAATGTGGCCTAATTATTGATGCCATTCACACGTCCACATATCCTTAAAGAAACTGATTTTGCATCCATTGCACTCCCCCACCCCTCCCCTCCCCACCCCACGTAGCACATGATGTCAAATTTCCTTCCACATACTGATGTGGTAAAAAATAGCCCTCAATGAATGTGACCCCCCCCCCCCCCCCTACTCCTTTTCGCCAACAACTATGATATAATTCATAAATTAATTGATGTTGACACAAAACAAACATCTTGCGACAAAACTATCACAAATGGGAAATTTATACTGATGTGGTAAAAATTAAAAAAAAAAATGCCCCCCCCCCCCCCCCCACACACACACACAATATACCCCTCTTCATCAAAAACATGATATAATTCATACATTAATTAATGTTGACACAAAACAAACAACTTGTGGCATGAAATATCCTACTTGTGATCGTTTTTAAATTACATTCAGGCTTCTGAAGACATTTCACATCATGTGTTTGGTGAATCATTTGCAATTTTTGTAAAAAACAAAAAGACAGTTTCCTCAGTTAAGGCACCTAGAGTCGTTGGTATGGTACTGACAAAACATAAAACATTGCTTGTTTCAGCAGTATGACCAGTACTGCTCATGTTGTATATCATAGCACTGTTAAAATGCCTAAAAGCATTCAATTTTGATTTTGTGGTGTTTTGCTTGAGCAGCAAGTATCCATTAGGGTACTTTCACAACCTTGGATTTAATTCCCACAAACACCCATTCTGATAAAAAGAGTGAAATTGTGGAAAATATGTCTCCAAGGAGGATGAATGAGATATTTGCTAAAAAAATGGGTTTTTGTAGTGTTTAATATACATGAATTTGTGTGTGAATGGGGGGGGGGGGGGGGGGGGTGAGTGTGAAATATAGTCAGCTGCCAGTTATTGAAAATGTACAACCAGGCATATGAAAAGCAAAGAAACACTCTGTCTGATGGACAGACAGACATGCAGTTATACAAATTGAAAGTCTACACAGAAATAAAAACTGGCATACAATGGAAAATTTTGTTAGAAGAGCCAGGACAAGATTGTCAAACGGAAAAAAAAACTCAATGGACCCTGAGTGGTGCAGTACCAAAGCAAATCATAGGAACCTGAGAGTGTATGAGATTGACAGCACAGTTTTTCCAATTGTTTCTCATCAACTGAGGCTTCAATATGGGTGGGTGGGAGGTAGGGACTCACTCGATTCAAGGAGAAAACAATATTTCACAGTTGATACTGTAGTTTTGTGCTGTAACATGGGAACCGTGAGACAACATCGCTCGAACTAAACAAAATTTGATCGCATCACTTTAATTTTGGGATTCAAATATCTTTGTCAAGTATAACCCTCAGAGAACTTGTTCCGACCTAAAAACAGAGGGTCGTGCATCAAATAAGAGGAAAAATTTAGTACTAGACTACTTTATTAGTACTAGACAGCTTTATTGGTAGTTGTGCACAAATGACATCCATTCACATCTGCAACTTTACTGTGTTATTTTTTCCACTATACCCCACCCCCAAATTTGTGTTCCAAAATACTCTTTCAATGAAGAAATCATTTTCTAACATTTTTTAACCCTTTATCAAATATAACGGTCAAAAGCTGCTGGTGCAGTTCACAAGTATTGCCAATCCATGTTCATTATTTTCTCGTTTGTTTTTGTGTCAAAAAGATAGCTTATGACCCCTCATTGTAATGAGGTTATTCCAATGGTGTAAAAAGTCATGTTTTTGACACAAAAAAAATTAGTGAGTCAATAAGTTTGTGGGCAAAGGTAATCAGCTTTTCATGTTAAGTAAAGGGTTAACAGCATAATTCAGACAAACATCTAAATACCAGTAAATAAAAGTGCTATATGGGCTTTCTGGCTGTGGGTTTGAATGGTAAATTGGAAGGGAGTTGGAAGATTGGAACCCCCTTCTGCCCCTAGTACCATGATGAGGAACCATGGTTTAATTACATTTATTTATACATGTGTACACGTAGGGTAAAATTGGTTGTTATTTGGCATTTGCTGAAGGTTGTATTGTGCCACAGGAGGCTACACTTGCTCAAGATGTGAATTTGCTTGCAATATATAGCCATTACTGACAAAAACATATTTTTCAAAACAATAAAAAAGTACTGTAAGGTGTGTGGTACCCCAATGCATTTTTAAATGTGAAATAATCTCTCAAAATAATAAATGTATTTCCTTAATCAACCCCAATCCTATCAAAGATACATTTTACCTCTTTCACGTGACAAAAGAGTCATTTCTGCATGAGAATTCAACGTTTGGCTTCCAAGGAGTTAAAAACATAGGAAATTTGTTGTTTTAAAGAAAACTGTCCCAACTGTGTCAAATGGCTTAAAAACTGCTGTTGCCTCCATATCATTGTTCTACTCTGTTACCTAAAGAGTAAGCTGAGAGGTAAGGAATTCATCTAGCTTTTCTTTGAAAACTAACCTAATCCCAAAATAAAACTAAAATCTGCATTAGCATGCAATACTTTGAGGAAAAATTTGTCTCATTTAACCATATACCAAGACAAAGAGTGGTGTTCCAACCCCACGAAACAATATGAATGTCAATTTTGATTCAAAAATTGGGGTTGCAGCTATATAATTCACCAATATCAATAGACAGTACCATTTTATCCAAACAACTGATGTCAAATTTTCTTCTACGTGTACATACTGATGTGGCAAAATATAGCCCTGAAGGTGTCCCCTAGTATGCCCCTTTTTATCAAAAACTAAAGTTCATAAATTAATTGATGTTGACGCAAAACAAACCTCTTGTGATATTAAATTTCCCATTTGTGATAGTTTTTAAATGACATTCTGGCTTCTGAAGAAATGGCACAATGCATTTGATGAATATTTTGCCACTCTTGTGAAAAAAGCCTCACTTTCTCAGTTAAGGGACCTAGAGTCATTGGTATGGCACTGACAAAACATTAAACACTGATTTTTTCCAACGGTATGGCCAGCTGAGCACTTCTCCTATGGCATCTCATAGCACTGTTAAAATGCCTAAAACCATCAAATATTGATTTTGTAGTGATGTGCTTGTCCCACAAGTACATGTACCCACAAGGGCTCGTTAACAACCTTTGATTTAATCCCTACAGGCACCCATTCTGATGAAAAGAGTGAAATTATGGAAAATACATGTATGCATAGTACCCAGTGAGGATGACTCGGATATTTGCTTCAGGAATGTAGTGCTCTTTAATGTTTAATATATTTGTGTAGGTGTGTGTATGGGAGGGGGGGGGATCAATTGCCAGTTATTGAAAATGTAGAACTGTGCAAATGAAAAACAAATCAACACTTTGTATGATGGACAGACAGACATGCAATCACATATCTTGAAAGTGACAGGCTACATGTACAGAGGAATGGTATGATGGACAGACAGACATGCAATCACATATTTGAAAGTGACAGTCTGCATGTACATAGGAATACTGACTGACATACAATGAAAAATATAGTGAGAAGAGCCAGGACAGGGTTGTCAAATAGAAAAAAAACTCAGTGGACCCTGAGTGCTGCAGTACTAAAGCAAATCATAAGAAACTGAGAGTGTATGCTGTTAACTTTCTCATCAGCTGAGGGGTTCAGTATGGGTGGTAGAGGGACAATTGTTAATGTAGTTTTGTGCTATAACATGGGGACCCTGACAACACTAGAATCAGACTACTATATTGGTATGTGCACAAAAGCCATTCATTTACATTTGCAACCTTGTTACTTTTCCCAGTGTACCCCCACCCCCCTTTCCCCAAATTTATGTTCCAAAATACTCTGTGAATGAAGAAATTGGTTTTTAACATTTTTCATTACTCACTCATTGTAATGGCCAAAACAGGCTAGCACCATTCACCAAAACTGCCATTTAATGTTCATTATTTTTGCATCAAAAATATAGCTTATGACCCCTCATTGGAATGAGCTAGTTCGGCTCATTCCAATGGAAGGGGTGGGGGTCATAGCTATGTTTTTGACGCAAAAAAAAAGAAATTAGTTATTCAAAAGTGCTATCTTCTTTTCATGTAAGGTAAAGGGTTAACATCATAATATGGAGAAAGCTTCTATTAATCATTCACTCAATGTAATGGCCAAAACCGGCTAGCACCATTCACCAAAATTGCCATTCAATGTTAATTATTTTTGCATTTTGTGGCATCAAAAACATAGCTTATGACCCCCTCATTGGAATGAACTTGTTCAGCTCATTCCAGTGGGGGGGGGGGGGGGGAGGCATAGCTATGTTTTTGACCCAAAAAATTAAAAGAAATTAGTTATTCAAAAGTGGTATCTTCTTTTCATGTATATGCAAGGTAAAGGGTTATCATAATATGGTCTGTTTGTTGGTGGTTAACGTCACATATTTATGCACAATGGCTAATCGTGACACAACATGGAGATGAAGTCAAGTTTAGTAAATCGTTGATCTACATGTTGCCCATTTTAGAGGACTTTCACCCCAAGCTTTGGTGACTGGGTCCTATTTTACTAGTAAAGCAGAACTGGTTTACCACACAGTAAAAAAGTGCTGCTTTCTTCCCGGGGTTCCCACGGGGAATCATAATATGGAGAAAACTTCTATTATACCAGTGAATACAAGTGAAATATGGGTTTTCTGGCTGAGTGTTTGGATGGTGATTTGGGAGAGGATTGGAATATAATTGGAATCCCCTCAAAAACAAGTACTATGCGGGGAAACCATGGTTTAATTAAATGTGTTAATAGGTAAAATAGGTGGTTATATGAGTTTTTGGTATTTGCCGGAGGTTATAGTGTGCTACTCAGTTCTGGATGCCACACTTGCTCAAGATGCATTTAACTGCATTATTTTTGGCAATATATGGCCTTTTTTGCTGACTGTAACAAAAATATAACTTTTCAAAAAATAAAACAGTATTATTCGGTCTGTGTTTCTTGAATGAACATTTAAATGTGAAATACGTGTAATATCCAAAAAATAATAATTAAATCAGTGTTGGAAGCCAAAATACATGTACATTTACATGTATGTATTTCCTATAATTAACCCCAAACCTTCCAAAGGGTAACCTACAAAATTTTTACCTGACCCCCCCCCCCCCTTCCCCACCATCACCCAATCATTTTTCACACAATGCACAAAAATGCCCCCCTCCCCTCCATGTTTTTTCAGGTGAACAGAAATTCCTCCCTCCATAATTTCTGGTGAACCACCCCCCCCCCCCCCCCCACTAATTTGTTAGAAGTATATTTAAAGCCATACAAAAATGTCCAATTACCACTCGAGGCCGAGCACTTCCTTAAACTCCAATAAAAAAATAAGTTACTGTCCTGATAAATAGTTACTGAGGCATGCTTTCTTGTAAATGAGTGTTTACAGTTAAAACTAGAAGTCCTGTCACGAACTGTGAGCTTATCTAGGCTTAATTGCGCGTAGGAATTGCGCGCAATGGCCATATCGATTGGCAGCCAAAGCATGGCAGGTTCTCCTTGTCACCCATAGCAAACACAAGCAATGTTCCTGTAATGGACCTCCGGGTTACCCGGAGGTCCATTGCTTGAAACTTTGCTTGTGCACAGGCCGTATGTGCAGAATTTGATAGCCTTACCATCGCCATAACGTGTAGATTAACGTGCAAATCGACGTGCTATTTGTGCGCATTTCAGGACATGGCTTCTAGTTTTAACTGTATGTAATTTACAAATTAAATACATAAGTTTTTAAATCCTCTTGGAATGCCTTTTAACCTTTTGGTGTAAAAGGCCGGGGGGGGGGATATTTGTACTGCTCAAAAAATAATGTGGCAGATTGTGGTACTACCTTCAAAAACTGTAGGGGGAGGGGGGATTTTGCTAAGTGTGTAAAAATGATTGGGAGGGATTTTAGCTTCATTCTAACCCTTCCAAAGAAACATTTTACCTCTTTCATTTGATAAAATTTCTGCTTGAGAATTCACTGCTTTCTTTGAAAACTACCCCAATGATCCCAAAATAAAACTAAAATCTGCATCAGCAGACAATAGTTTGGGGAAGAATCTGTCTCATTCCACTCCACACAAAACAAAATGATTATGAATGTCAATTTTGTTTTAAAAACTGGTGTTGCAGCTATATAAATCACCAATATCAGTAGATAGTGCCATTTTATCCTAACAACTGATGTCAAATTTTCTTCTACATGTACATATTGATGTGGTAAAATATTGCCCTGAATGTGTCCCCTAGACCCCCAGCATACCCACTTTCATCCCAAACTATGATATAATTCATAAATTAATTGATGTTGACACAAAACAAACCTCTTATGATATTAAATTTCTCATTTGCGATAGTTTTTAAATCACATTCTGGCTTCTGAAGATATTTCACAATGTGTTTGATGAATATTTTCCAATTTTTGTAAAAAAGTTTTTTTTTTAAAAATCCTCAGATTTCTTAATTAAGGCACCTAGATCATTGGTATGTCTCTGACAAAACATTACACATTGATTGTTTTCCAACAGCATGACAGTGCAGCTCATGTGGTATCTCATAGCACCACAAAAATGCCTAAAACCATCAAATATTGCTTCTGCAGTGTGGTGCTTATGCTGCAAATACCCATAAAGGCACTTTCACAACCTTGGATTTAATCCCTACAGACACTCATGACACATTTTGATAAAAAGAGTAACATTAAGAAAAATACAATGTACATGTATGTTTTCCAGAGAGGATGAATCAGATATTCAAAAAGATAGTGCTCTTTAATGTTTAATATATTTGTGTATGTGTGTGTGTGTAAGGTGGAGGGGGTACAGTGTGAAAAATAGTCAGAAGCCAGTTACTGAAAATGTACATGTACAGCAGGGTAGCATCACTAAATTTACCCTCTGTGAACCTCAATATGAATCAGGGTCTCAAAACTAAACAGAAAGGCCCAGAGGATAAATTGGCCCACTATATGGGATAGCATCATCAAATTCACCCGCTGTGAATGTCAGACTGCTTATTTTCAGGCCTGGTTATTAACTATTTAAATGTTTTTGACTCATGTTTTGGCTGAGTGAAATGAAAATGAAAAGTCGACGGAGTGATAGTAATACAAACATAAACATATGCATGAAACAACCAATCAAAATAATGATTTATGCATAGAAATGAAACTTCAATGGGTGAGCCATCGCGTAACAGCATAAGTGAAAAAGCGATCTCTTGTATTATCAACTTCGGGTCTGTACGTGTAAAAGAAAATTTATAGTAGATAGTAATGGATGTAGTTTTACAGTTAAAACACTATTTTTTTAATGAAGCCACAATAATTCTTTAAATTGGTGAAGATCTAACAATAAATAATTTTATGACGTCCCAAATAATAAGTTAAAGAGCATGTCGCCTTAATAATTTAATTAATTTAATTCTGAGCTCCCTCAACAGAGCATGTTCTTTTTGCCGTCGTGACGATGAATCTTTTAAGTGTCTACTTGCTTTTTACTTTGAGTCATGAAATTTTATATTCTGTGTCTTTTTCAAATAATAGAAATTACATCGCCTTTTTTATCCTTTCTCCAAGTTAATAATCCTCTCCCAACCCCATCTCCATGTATATTTTTTCAGAGGGGGTTAATTAAACAGGGTATGAATTTGGAGAAGCGGATACAAATTGTCCAGAGTGGGTATGAACTGTCATATACTGCCCAGAGGAGGGGTACAAATTGTCCTGGGAAAAGGCACGAATTGTCCAGGCATCAGAGGTACGAATCGTCCAGGCTATGAGTTTTCCAACTCACTGATGGATGGATGGACAGACAGAAATGCCGTCACACATTTTGTAATAAATTAAATTTCAGTTTCCTTTTGAATGCTAAACAAACTAGAATTAGTAGAAATGAAATATTTTCTCTGGAATCAGTGTGCAAAAGTTATTTATAGGTCGGTTCTGGGGAGGTTGGTATTTAGGCTTTTTAAATGATTGTTTGCTATTTTTGGAGAAACCTACATGTACTAATTATCAGAATCCCCACCTCCAGATGTTGGTCAGACGAGGAGGGCGACGACATTGATTAGTTTGAGGATGAATTCAGTTCTATCCTGGTTGCAAAGCCTAAAGCATCCAGGAATTAAAACATTGTTTACCAAAACACAGAGGAAGTGTAATTTAAATGGGAGTTCTGAGTGGTTCTGGTATTTAGCCTTTAGGAATAGGAGAACACGTCGGATCACAAAATTGGCTGGCCGCTACACTGTAATTCTGACAGTCTTAAACTGACATTGTATTGTATCACTGGTAAAAATAGTTCATAGACTAGAGCCAGTGAATTTGTGAAGAAAAATCTTGGAAATAATCGAATATCGCTGTTCGCGTGCATGTCTGTTTCTGTAAAATTTTACAAGACTGCATGCCCGTGTTTTGAAAACAAAGATTTCCCCAGACCGTACGTCAACATAACTTGAATTCATCCGAACTCCGGCTGTTTCTAAGGAAATCGAGCTAAGTTCCCCACAAATGAAAAAGGCCCACTAAAAGTATCAATAAATCACTGGTTTTATTTTTTTATTCGTTGTCAACTTTTCGTGAAGACTGAAGTGTACGTTCTCAATTAAAATTGAAACTGGGCTTTTGAATCTGACGAAACCGGCAACGGACGACATTGGCACTTCGAACTTTCAAACAATACCTAACTCGCCAACAACCACCTTACTTCGAAAGTCACTTCATTACTTAATTATTTCTCATAGTTTCCAGCATTCTGCGACAATATATTTTACATAATGTCCTTTGAAAAGCCCAAAACAATTAAATATCCGTTACAATCATTCTGGATTTTTTGCCAGTGGGAGAGCCACGCCGCCAGATGGCACCCCAAACTCTGTTGCATGGTATATTGAAAAATTATAAAATCATGGATACACACTTGGGTTACCTATGTGCGCCCACGCCACTTCGTGGGTGTGCACTATTTCCAGTGGACCACAACTAAGAAAGAGAAGCAGTTGATTCCAGGTATGTTGATGTGACGTTCTTTGAAGATGGTCGAATAGTCAAAAAGAGATGTGCTCTGTTGAACTGATATCTGTGATAAAGAAGAAAAATTGGTGTGTTTTTTTCTTCTCTTTTTTTGGGGGGGGAGGGGGTAAGTGGGGAGTATTGATTTGGGGGAATCGAAGTTTGCCAACGTTCGTCGATCGATCGTATCTTAGTAGTTATTTATAATATATTTATTGATGCTTTTGAGCACATGCTTATGCACAATGGCTCATCATGGCCGTGACAATTTCACAGGCGGAGGAAGCCGGAGTATCCGGAGTGAACCACCGAGCATCGACGAGAAACTGTCAGGTCATCGATATTTTGACTCTGTTCAAGCTCAGCTCAAGCAGGGTTACAGCGGTTGAAGACATGTGCACCATCGACGTGCAGTACGCCTTAGTACACGGCTTCATCGTGCCCATATGTAGGCAACCGGGATAAAATACCTTGCTTAAGGACGCAACGCGTATCGCATCCGGACGGGGATCGAACTCGGGACCTCTTGCAAAGAAGTCCAGCAGTCCACCACAGTAGTATGTCATGCACGTTTCATGTGGAGGTTGGATGATCTCATGGATGATCTCATGTGACGTCATAGTCACGTGACGTAGTGCCGCCATGTTGTGTTGTCATGGTAACCCGCGTGAGCGGCCATGTTGTGACGTCATCTCCATAGTGATGCGTGTTGTTAGTACGCATGCGCAGCGCGTGTTGTTAGGGTGATACGAGCTTCCGTCGTCCATTTTGTATACTGGAAGCCGCCATCTTGGTTTCTATGGTAGCACGTGATTGCTATGTTACCCAATGGCTTCTAACAAGACAGGGGTATGTTCGGGGGTGTGTTCGATTGAATCGGAGTAAATCTGATTACCACAAACAACCCGACAATCCCCCCAAATCACCAAAATCTATCCCAATTCACCGAAATTGACTTTATTTCCCCAATTTATCGGCTTAGCACGTAGTGCTATAGTACAAAGGGGTACAAGGGGTGCATTCGATTGAACAGGAGTAATGTTCTGGCTTTGAATTCTTCCAGAATCCCTTTTTGGATCCCTATCCCATGACGTTTTTCCCATTAAAAGACAGGTTCCTTTGGTAATTACCCAGAATTCTCCGCTTCTATCTATATATGCAATAGTTTACGTCTATCTGGCCATGTTCCTTTGTTCAAGAGTATACTCCAGTAACGTAGAAGATCCTATTAGTTGGAACAGCTTTGCTTATTATTACTATGTTTAGCTATTCTAGTCTATTCTTGTTAGTTCTGATCCTATTCCAAGTACTCTTGTTGTTTCATTTATCTAGATTATAACTAACCAATCAGATTGCTTGATTTCCATAACCTGTATGCAGAGTTATCTCCCTTCTGCATAATAAAAGCCTATATCCAATGGCAATATCCCCAGGCATCCAAATTTTAGCACCACTTTTTTGAAAACACCTGTGGCTATGGAATCGCTTTTTTGTCATATGTGCTTATGTGAAAAAGCACAATGTGACACAATGTGCCCTAGCACAAAGGCACATGCTTTATGTGCCGATATGTGCTTATGTGAAAAGGCACAATGTGACACAATGTGCCCTATCACATAGGCACGTGCGGGTATTTGAGGATACCTATGGCCTGGTATTGTATTATTTGAGGATACTTATCTGGATACCTACTGGAGAATCCCTTTTTGTCATATGTGCTTATGTGAAAAGGCACAATGTGACACATTATGCCCTATCACATAGGCACATACGGGTATTTGAGGATACCTATGGCCTGGTATTGTATTATTTGAGGATGCCTATCGAGGATACCTACTGGAGAATCCCTTTTTGTCATATGTGCTTATGTGAAAAGGCACAATGTGACACAATATGCCCTATCACATAGGCACATGCGGGTATTTGAGGATACCTATGGCCTGGTATTGTATTATTTGAGGATACCTATTGAGGATACCTATCGAGGATACCTTTTGGAGAATCCCTTTTTTGTCGCATTAGGCTATGTAAAAGACCTCAATGTGTCTAATGTAGTCTTACCAACCGCTTCCATCTTGTCGCCAAAGTTCCAAGGCCATTACAGGTCTATGGCCTATCTGTCCTGTCATTAGCTTCTACAACAGTTTTGTTCCATTGCGGCCTTGTACCAGTACTATTGGCTTCTGTTATTCTGCCCCATATCTCGTCCATTACTTCTTAGCTATACCTATCTCAGTCTCGACTACAACATTGATCAAGGTTGAATCAGATTTCCCCTGTATACGTATAAGGCATTCCGTTATTGAGATTCCTAGCCGAGTCCGTAAAATTTGGATTCCGTGTTTTAACATCGTCCACTCGAGGGTATGGAAAGGGACTAATAAAGCCTAATTCAACAATGACTACAAGACTCTGAACAGATACAACCAGTCACTACAAAACAACGAAGTAAACATAACAAATTGAAAGAATGTCAAACTAGTAAGATTGATCGAACTAGTTGGACAGACAGAACAGAACAAAGTGAATCCAACACAACCAAGATCGAAGTGAACAGAACTGATTTATGAACAGATACAAGACAACTGTTCGAATGAAGTGAACGAAGATCCAACACAACCAAGATCGAAGTGAACATAACAAAGTTTTCACCTGAATGAACTGTAATCCATAAATATAACCCAATGTTAACCCCTTGAATTGAACAAACCTGAATGAACCCTTTGAACTGAACAAAGTTTTCAACTGAATGAATTTTATGTAATTAAACACGCTTTGAACTGTTTGAATGAACTTTATTTCTGAACTATAACTTCAATGAAGGTATTAACACCCTTGAACTGAATGAATTTTTTGAATGAACTTTTTATATCTAATATAAATAAACACCCTTTGAACTGAATGAATTTTAAACTTAATGAAAATATAACGAAAGGTGATCTGAATTTTTAAACTACAACCAGTTGAACTGAATTCTTCTAATAGGGAAGGGACATACCCTCGAGTGGACGATGTTAAAACACGGAATCCAAATTTTACGAACTCGGCTAGGAATCTCAATAACGGAATGCCTTATACGTATACAGGGGAAATCTGATTCAACCTTGATCAATGTTATAGTCGAGACTGAGATAGGTATAGCTAAGATGTAATGGACGAGATATGGGGCAGAATAACAGAAGCCAATAGTACTGGTACAAGGCCGCAATGGAACAAGACTGTTGTAGAAGCTAATGACAGGACAGATAGGCCATAGACCTGTAATGGCCTTGGAACTTTGGCGACAAGATGGAAGCGGTTGGTAAGAGTACATTAGACACATTGAGGGCTTTTACATAGCCTAATGCGACAAAAAAAGGGATTCTCCAAAAGGTATCCTCGATAGGTATCCTCAATAGGTATCCTCAAATAATACAATACCAGGCCATAAGTATCCTCAAATACCCATTTGTGCCTATGTGATAGGGCATATTGTGTCACATTGTGCCTTTTCACATAAGCACATATGACAAAAAGGGATTCTCCAGTAGGTATCCTCGATAGGTATCCTCAAATAATACAATACCAGGCCATAGGTATCCTCAAACACCCGTATGTGCCTATGTGATAGGGCATATTGTGTCACATTGTGCCTTTTCACATAAGCACATATCGACACATAAAGCATGTGCAAATGTGATAGGGCATATTGTGTCACATTGTGCCTTTTCACATAAGCACATATGACAAAAAGGGATTCTCCAGTAGGTATCCTCGATAAGTATCCTCAAATAATACAATACCAGGCCATAGGTATCCTCAAATACCCGTATGTGCCTATGTGATAGGGCACATTGTGTCACATTGTGCCTTTTCACATAAGCACATATCGGCACATAAAGCACGTGCCTTTGTGCTAGGGCACATTGTGTCACATTGTGCTTTTTCACATAAGCACATATGACAAAAAAGCGATTCCATAGCCACAGGTGTTTTCAAAAAAGTGGTGCTAAAATTTGGGTGCCTGGGGATATTGCCATTGGATATAGGCTTTTATTATGCAGAAGGGAGATAACTCTGCATACAGGTTATGGGAAATCAAGCAATCTGATTGGTTAGTTATAATCTAGATAAATGAAACAACAAGAGTACTTGGAATAGGGTCAGAACTAACAAGAATAGACTAGAATAGCTAAATATAGTAATAATAAGCAAAGCTGTTCTAACTAATAGGCTCTTCTACGTTACTGGAGTATACTCTAGAACAAAGGAACATGGCCAGATAGACGTAAACTATTGCATATATAGAAAGAAGCGGAGAATTCTGGGTAATTACCAAAGGAACCTGTCTTTTAATGGGAAAAACGTCATGGGATAGGGATCCAAAAAGGGGTTCTGGGAGAATTCAAAGCCAGAACATTACTCCTGTTCAATCGAATTCACCCCTTGTACCCCTTAGTACTATAGCACTACGTGCTAAGCCGATAAATTGGGGAAATAAAGTCAATTTCGGTGAACTGGGATAGATTTTGGTGATTTTGGGGGATTGTCGGGTTGTTTGTGGTAATCAGATTTACTCCGATTCAATCGAACACACCCCCGAACATACCCCTGTCTTGTTAGAAGCCATTGGGTAACATAGCAATCACGTGCTACCATAGAAACCAAGATGGCGGCCTCCAGTATACAAAATGGACGACTGAAGCTCGTATCACCCTAACACCACGCGCTGCGCATGCGCACTAACAACACGTATCACTATGGAGATGACGTCACAACATGGCCGCTCACGCGGGTTACCATGACAACACAACATGGCGACACTACGTCACGTGACTATGACGTCACATGAGATCATCCATGAGATCATCTAACCTCCACATGAAACGTGCATGACATACTACTCACCACTGAGTAATCGCGCTCCCGCATTAGTTGGGATATCTAATTAAACTTTTTATGTCAGGGATTGTCTTGGCGTTATATATATCTCTCTGTCTATATAAACTTATTAGTCAACTTTACTAATTAGTAAGTAGTTAATTTATCTTAAACATTGACCATAACAAATTGATAGTATAAATTGTGTATATACATCATTTTGGGAAGTGAACCAAAGACTTTATAAAAACTTTAATTCTAAAGGTCGATTTTGCTCCCATCAGAAAATGAAAGTGTCAATACTGTAGCTCAACTTGACAAACTTGAACTTGGTAACCGCGCCCCTCGCGACACCCCAACAAAACTTCTCCACGAATGGACCGACATCCCAGCCATTGAAGACCGCCGCTTAGCCACTCTAACTGGGAACGCTGCCAAAAACTGGGAACACTTTGATGAAAGAAAACTAATATCCGAACTTAACGACATCTGTGCAAGTCGACAAAAATCCAAAACTATAAAAGAATAAAATCCGACACAAAGCCCGTCAATAAAAAACAGCGACCACATAATCGTCATGGCCAGCTCTCCTCCATGATTCTTGATATCAACCTACCTAATTAAGATAACCCATAAAATCTCAAGTAGGAATCAAACCGCGAAGGTAAGGAGCAAGAAACACCCTCGAGTGTGTCACATAATCTTCATGGCCCATTCCCCTTCCTGAATCTTGAACTCAGCCTACCTAATTAACATGAATTGTACAAGTCTTCCTTCATTCCCCGCGTTACTGACCAATGGAATAACCTGCCCCTGTCTGTCCGCGAGAAGTCGTCATTGATTCATTTTAAGATTTTCCTAAATGGTGGTAATCAACGTCCTCGAAGGTTCTATAGTAATGCGAAAGCTCACACAGCTCAAATATATCATTGCTGGTTACGACTGGAGTGTAGTAACCTTAATTCACACCTATATGATAATCATTTATCACCAAACCCCTTATGTCAGTGTGGCGAGCAAGAGACTCCTGATCACTTTCTCTTTCATTGTCCAATTTTCACACACGCTCGTAATTATACAATTAACCTACTCCCGTTTGGAGCAGACACATCTTCACTTCTCTTCGGTTCAGAATTCTTGAATAACGAAGCCCACCGCCTCATCTTTGAAGTGGTACATGACTTTGTATTATCAAGTAAGCGATTCCAATGATTAATTTCTAATACAGTAGTAACCAATTTAATATAACTTAATATTATTAGAATGTTATTATCAAATTAGCTCAACATAACGAATATACCCCTCCACACCATTCAACTGTCCTTGCAGATCAAAGTCACCTAATATCAAATCAAATTGGCTCAACATAACGAATATACCCCCCCCCCCCCCAGCCCGCCCATACCATTCAACTTTCCGCCTTGCAGCTCAACGCCACCCGGTCAGTATCCACAGACTGTATTCATAATCTTTTACTAAACGAACTGAATGACATTACCTTTACCTTCTTTCGCCTTTTTCGTGTTAATGCATCATGTATTCAAGCTGACTGAGATTTGTTCTTGGTTCAGAATTTTTGAATAACGAAGACAACCACCTTATCCCTGAAGTGGTATTTATTTATTTATTGATGTTTAAGGTCATATATTTATGCACAACGGCTAATCATGACCGTGACAGAGTTTTACGGGTGGAGGAAGCCGGAGTACCCGGAGAGAACCACCGAGCAACGACGAGCAGCTGCCAGCTCCCCAACATCGTAACTCCGCACTGCAGCACAGGCAGGGTTAGATTGGTTGAAGACATGCGTACCATCGACGTGCAGTACGCCTTAGTACACGGCGTCATCGTACCCCCGCGCGGGCAATGGAGATGAAGTGCCTTGCCCAAGGACACAACGCGGTTGCCGCAGGTGGAATTCGAACCGAGGACCTCTCGGCTTGCAGCCTGCACCTCTACCGACTGAGCCACCGCGCTCCCCCTGAAGTGGTACGTGACTTTATACTATCAAGGAAGCAATTCTAATGGCTAATTACTAATCCCTAAAACAGTACTAACGTAATTAAAATAATTTAATATTATCATGAATATTGTTCGTTTGAGCTCGTTGAGCTCGCTCCAATGGAGGCCAAGAGCTGTGTTTTTGAAATAGAAAATAAAACTGTCTAGTTGTTCAAGACATCTTTTGTGCAACTGTCGTATTCTATCCGCGTTGGCAAGGGGTTAATCTGGTGTACGGGAGGCGGGGGCCCTCGGGCGACGATATGTGAGCTCGACTACTGACGCTTGTGTAATGTGTACAAATACTGTTAAGACTTAAGACTAAAGCCACTCATACCTTGACTTGACATCTGTAACTCATTGTAATCTTGTTCTGTAATCTTGTTCTGGGTGGAAACGGCCTTGTATAGGCTTACAGCTTGCTGAATCCACATCATTGTATATAACATTTTTTTTGTATTATTTGACTTTGAATTAAATAAATAGAGGATATGAAATGAGTGTTTTCTCATATAATATTTATGAAACGAGTCCAATAATTTTCCGTTTTGGAGAGCCTCTGGCGAGCCCAAACGGAAAATTCGGACGAGTTTCATAAATATTATATGAGAAAAACACTCATTTCATATTCTATTTATCATATGACATACACACGCACAAATTAGCCACTTAGTATGACTTTTTAACCCATACCTAATTTGAGTTGCAAATGGCACTTGAAAAAAACATCCTCGGTCGAGCTCGTTCCAGTGAGGGGTCATAACCTATGTTTTGGAAGCAAAAAGTGAAAATATAAAAAAAAGAATGGAGTTTTTCTTGTATGTAAAAGATTAATACAATATAACCCACCCTAACAGGACAGATAACGTAAATTCTCCCTACTCAAATTATGCAAATGTGACCCAGTTGTATTTTGTTTAGCCAATCAAATTGTCCAGTTTTGAAATTGACCAATGAAAGCTCCCAACTCTAATTATGCAAATTATGAAAATGTGGCCCAGTTGTATTTTGTTCAGCCAATCAAATTGTCTAGTTTTGAAATTGACCAATGGAATTGACGGAAGGCTTTATTTATCACTGATTAATATGAAAACAAAATATCAAATGTTTTAAAGTGAACAAAACAGAAGAGTCATATGATAAAGTTTAAACTAACATGACCCATATAAACTCAAGAAGGAATCAAACCGCGGAAGTAAAGGAAACACCTCCCGGATGTGGCATATTAACGCCATAGTCTATTCTCCTACCTTAATATAGAGCTCAACCTTCGTAATCAAATTAACCCATAAAAAACTCCAGCAGGAACCTAACCGAGGAGGAAACGAACAGGAAACACCCTCGGGTGTAGCATATAAGCGTCATAGTCTGCTCTTCTCCGATAATCTTAATCTAAATCTGAACTAATGTAATGGCGAAGACCCCATAATCAGTAACAGAAAACGAACCACGCAGATAATGAGCAGGAAACACCCTCGGGTGTGACACATAATCGTCATGGCCTGCTCTCCTCCCTTAATTTTGATCTCAACATACCTAATTAAGATTACCCATATTAACCCAAGTAGGAACCAAACCGCGGTGGTAAAGATCAGGAAACACCCTCGGGTGTGGCATATGTTCGTTATAGCCTGCTCTCCTCCCACAATCCTAAACGCAGCTCACTCTTTCAAAGTAACGCAACATGTTAGAATATTCACTCTACTATTTACAACCTATTAATTCTGTTTTTCTCTATTAAGCAAGTACTGACAAATGTTTTGTTTTTTGATCGTCCACTTCCCAATAATCGCTATGGATTTACTCTAACCGCTATGGATCATAGAAACCGCTATGAATTGTGAACATTCTTCACTCCATTCCTGGAAGTGGTCATCCACCTCCTGGGAGGCGGACGTTGGTCCTGCGCCCCACCTGTAGTCCCTTTTTGTAAACGCCAGTAGTGCGTACCTAGGTCCCGGCCAAATAGGTTGCCATGCAGGCCTGCCACCGAACCAGGGAAGTTCGGGTCTTTCCCTGGTTGGTCCCCGAAAGGGGCCGTTGTTGCTATCTCTTCCCGACCAGATCCAGTCCTGTAAACATAATTCTACACAGAAGCCAACTCAAACACCATCGATTGCCTGAGGCAGATTATACTTGCCAATGATGGCCACCCACAACAAGATTATCTCATAACTGGCAGACTATACTTGCCTGAAAACACCAACACTGCACCCGCGGGGAGAGGTAGCACCTTTGTAGAGAGGACCCCCCCCCCCCCCCTCTCACACTGCTCCTCACCCGAGTGCAAACATCAAACATCAATAAGAACATCTGAAGGTCGCCACGACAAACTGAACCTTCACAACTCACAAGAACACCTTGATCCCGGAACCTGCTGAGTACCCTATCTTTTCCCCTTTTGACACGCCTAGGCATGTTGCGAAAAACCTGCGCGCCTTCGGCGGGCGAAACCATTTTATTATATTATAGCACAGCTTCATTCTTCGGAATTTTCATGTTGGTTATCTGGTTTATTATTTGTCAACATAACTAATCAAAAAAAGCATCGCTACAGATATCTGCCACGATAGGAAACGATGATTAAGGAGAAAAGAAGGATAAAATAAGAAGCAAAATCCAGAGAAGGCAAGCAGAAAATCCACGACAAGGTCAGTCAAATTTAAATTCATAATAGGCATATTAAGGGGCAGGAAGTTTCAACTTTACTAGGGCCCCGATGGAGGGGTTTCAAGCTACAAAATCCGAACGTAACCCTGATGATAAAATATCTAAGGCATTAAAGGACTGCACTGAGACCGTGGAACCAGGTGAAATCGGAGACTTCTCTTCCTCTGCAGATAAGGTCTTTTATTTGTCTATGACCAGAAGCCTAGATCAAGAGAAAGAGGATGCTAAAGCCAGACATAAAGAGCTCCAAGAGAGGTTTGATAGGCTCTGCGAGGAGAGCAGGAGGAAGGACGCTCTCATCGCCAAGTTAATAGGTGAGAGAAACTTATCTCCTCCCACACCAGGTTTCCCTTCTGAGGAAATTCTAGTGGGGACGGAGGTACATGCAGATCCCACCTACATAGCAAATAAATCTATTGAGTCTGATGACGGCCACGTTACTGAGAACAAGGATACCGATGTCATCAAGCCCAGCAAGGACGCCAGTATCCTTGCAGAGCTTGGTGACACCTGTCCCGACAAACCATTGGACGGCATGTTGACCACACAGGGCCTTACAAACTCCAACCAAATCACTAGCACTAAGACCCACATGAAAAGGAAAAATTATGGGTACGACCTTGAGCTGGACGCAGAGGAGACGGAGGACGGAGAGGGCCTTTCTATCTCTGAGAGTAGAAAAGTCAGAAAGGCCAGGAATCGCCTTCTTCTGACCACCACCGCCTTTGGGTCCACCTCGGGGCTGGACTCCAATCTCTTGGGAAAAAACAAATTTTCTGTCCCTCAATAGGTTCCGACCCACCTCCAGAGCCCCCTATGAAAAAATCCCTCTCCTCTGAGGTTGTCAAAAAGGCCCCAGTAATCAGGCAAAATCGCCTCGTCATAACAAAAAAGAACTTAAACCAAAAACTCAACTGCTCCTTCCAACCCCGATCCTGGTGTTCACCAGTGACCACCCACAGATTAGAGACTCAGACATCGATAAGGCCCTTACCGGGTGTAAATGGTCCAGAAACCTAAAAATAACAGGTAAACAAACCTGGAAACTCAAAGGCACAGCCCCGAACGGAGACACCAAACTACACTTTCTCAATCATGTGGTTAAAACTGCAGGACGCGTTCATGTAACTGACGAATATAGCTCCACTTCCTCCCCATACAGTGCCACAAATGCCCAACATTCGGGCACACCTCGATCAAATGAAGGGGTTCACTGACCTGTATGAGTTTTGGAGGAAACCACCTGTCCCGCGCATGCTCTGATCTGCGTGAACTGCAAAGGGGACCATTCTAGCGATTACCGCGGCTACCCCATTTCCAAAAAAGTAAAAGAGACCATCCAGATTAAATTTTGAAACCTCGCCAAACCTGAAAACGCCTCCTTCCCCCATACCATATGCTCCCTCATCGCGGGTTCATTTCACAAAGTCCTAACAAAAATGTCAATATTGATCTCACAGACGTCTGAAAGTAGTACGGTCTTTTCAAATCCCAAATCTCCCACACCTTACTGAAAGCCGCGATCAGTTAAGTAACTGTTAACTTTAACTAAACTAAACAATCAATACCACTACTATTAATTGGCACACATCACGGATAAGCTCCAGTTAGCAGTGTGGAACGCCAGGTGCGTCCAGAACAAAGGATTGCAAATGAACCAATACTATTATATTTATTTATTTATTTATTGGTGTTTTAACCCTTTATCTAACCTGAAAAGCAGACGACACTTGCAAAAATAATTCGTGAATAACTAATTTTTTCATTTTTTGTCTCAAAAACATAGGTTATGACCCCTCGTTGGAACGAGCTCGACGAGCTCGTTCCAACGAGGGGTCATAACCTATGTTTTTGAGACAAAAAATGGAAAAAATAATGAAAATTAATTGGAGATTTTTGAGAATAGCGCTGGCCGGTTTTGGCCGTTACGTTAGGTAAAGTGTTAAGGACACATACTTTAGCACAATGGATAATCGTGACCGTGGCAGTTTTATGGGCGGAGAAAGCCGGAGTACCCGGACAGAACCACCGAGCATCGTCGAACAACTGCCAGCCCTTCAACATTCTAACTCTGTTCAAGATCCGCTCAAGCAGGGTTACAGCGGTTGAAGGCATGTGCACGATCGACGTGCAGTACGCCTTAGTATACGGCGTCATCGTGCCCCGATGTAGGGAACAGGAATAAAGTTGGTTGCTCAAGGACACAACGCGGGTCGTCCCGGACTGGGACCTCTAGCATAGAAGTCCAACAGTCTACCACTGGGCCACCGTGCCCCCATGGACCAATACTGCAAAGATACCGATATAGTTTCGGTTTGGGCGTCGAGGCTCTCAATGATAAAAACTCAATAAGCGGATTCAGCGTTGTTAGAAGAGGCGGTCTCCTCAGAAGAGGAAGGGGTGTAGCTATCCTAATATAGCAGAACATTAAATACAATACTAACAAAAACTGATCACCGTAATTTGAACAGCTTGTCAAGAAAATCGAAGAGGCAACTAAACTGGCCCAGGCACAATCACAACCTAAGCCTCAGACACCTCTCACTTGGAGATCAGACTCGGCCAGGACTAGACTATACGATCCAAGTCAGTCACCATTAGGCAGTCCACCAACAACGCCGACTGCAACGGTCTCTCCATCGAGACCACCTCCTCTCAAAAAGAAGCTCAAGAGACAAAAACGCCGCTGAGTACTTATACTTTTCCCTCCTTTACCACTGCCAGACAAGACACAGTTAGAGAGGGTCGAAAGGAGCTTGCCGCTCACCGTCCCTGTGCCTCTTCGGCGCGCGAAACCATTTTTTGGTTGCACTCAAAATCACTGCCTACAACAAGAAAGTTGCGATAGTCTGTTATTACAACGATCTAAGTAAGATATTTAATGAGACAGTATTTGAATTATTCACAGGAAAATACAACCACTCTATCTTCCTAGGGGACTGCAATGCTAAACGTCAATACATCGGCGGCCAGTACGCAAGATCCAACGGGGACGCCCGTTTCAATATAACTGAGAAATTTAATCTACATACAGTCGTAAATGATAACTCCGCGGCCTTTATCAGTAGTAACCCGCAATGTATCACCATCTTACTCCCCAATATTTATACTGTATGACTCCACCGCCATCCTATGCATCACACGGGTACAACCTACGCCACAACACCGACTTAACAATTCCCTTCTACCGTACTAAAACACACCAGCTGGCTGGAGGCCGGGGGAGGGGTGAATCTGGTGGCACTTTAGGGTCGATGCTGGCATGCCCCCCGTAGTGGTATATGAATATTAACGTTAATGTTTGGATGACGCTTTAGGGCGCGTCGGCGACGATTCGGGGGTGCTAGCGGATGTTATTTTTCTTTGGATTTCTGGGCTTATGCCGAGTGTCTGTGAGTGCATTGGGGGGGGGGGGGGGGAGAATAAAACCCGATACGCACCTCTTAGACCTGTTCTGAACATCTACCGATCCCAAAGGTGCAACTAAATAGTGGGATACCCAAAGTTATATTAAGATGTCCCATAATCAGTGATGCTCTTGACTGTATGCACTAATGTTAGGGTACCTTAGCGCTGCATGCAATTGTAGACGCCAGGCGGCAGACTTAACTGGAAAGTGTTCCCTTGAAAGTTAGTAGGTTTACATGTACGTGCACATTGCTTTTATCAGCTGACACGTTATACCAAGTATCATACTGACTCGATCTGTCCTCCTTTCTGTGTGTTTCTATTATTTTTTATTTTTTTTTTTACGTATTTTATTTTATGTTTTTCTTCACTCAGGTATCCAAAGTATGGCACGACTTAGTTGTGGGCTCTGACCTGGCGGCGTGTGGACGTCTAACAACCACCAACTTCAATCAAATTTTCGAGGAAAACAGCCACACTCATTCCACAGTAGATTTGAGACGATAGACCGATCAAACGCAAACTATGAAGATGTCTAGGTGTCAGTCTCAACCACCGGCGTACCGCCGCAGATTGCGGGTAATACTTGGCCAAGTTGTGTAAAAATACTCTCTTCGTAATTTGGAGCAGTATCGAAGTGGGTTCTGTGCCGGAAATAGTGCCTAACGGGCACTAGTGAATCAAATCAATATCCCAACTGCCAGTACAGAGCCCACCGCCGGCTCAACAATCTCAAACTGGTAATTGCCGCATAAACATTTTCCTTGGTGATATTTTGTTCCATCTGGAGACAGCCCAGTACACTGTAAAAAATTACCGTATTTTTTACGGTCATATACCGGCAGCTAGTTTCCAGGCATATGACCGTAAGCATTACGACAAACCGTAAACAGTTTTGACTGTCATTTGCCGTATATTCCCGTATTTTTCTCACGGTTTGCCGTTATTTGTACAGTCATATGCCTGGAAACTAGCTGCCGGTCATATGACCGTAAAAAAATTCAACCATCATAAAACCATAATTTAATTCTCGCCACCATTAAAGGCATTTCTCCGTGAACCAATAAAAGCATATGGTTATGCCGGCCTTAGCAGGGATCCGTGGCCACAAGCCATAAGATGCATCGAATATCGGTGACGCAGTACGAACCGTCTGCTATTCTGCATGATTACCGAAACAATTATATGCATACAAAATTGATGTTATTTGATTTTCACGTCCAAGACTTCAATGAACATGATTCACTTGGCCACAAACTTAAAAATTGATACTAATACGTTGTTGTTCGTCTTCAAATGCAACTGGCGTCCTTCTTGGAAATGGCGACTTCTAGAGTGACATATGGCAAGGCCGATCCCACAATTCACCAATTTTACTGCCGTGCGACGTAATTGGACAGCGTGACAGGAGAAATGCGTTCATTGGATCAACTTAGGGGGGGGGGGGGGGGGGGTTTCTACAGCAACGCCGTTAAAATTAATTTACGGCCTCGAGGCCGTTGAATTTGACAGTCATCTGCCAGAAGTTAACCGTAGAATTGCGGTAATTTTTTTTACAGTGTTTTAGCATTTGGCTTGTTGCTGAATCCATTTCCATGTTTGTTGCTTTTCTGTCAATTTATGATTGTTTCTGTATAATGTAAACATACTTTGAAAATAAATATTGTTTAAACTAAAACACACCAATGGTCATTTTTACCCCGTGCTACACAGTTATGAAATTCACTGCCAACAGAAGGTAGTGAAAGCAACTCACTCCTACAGTTTCCTAACTTTCTGAACCGCAATACGCTCCTCGTACCAAGTTTTTTCGTCAATGACAAATCACGTAAAACCCAAATATACCACTGCAGGCTGCGTCTATCCTATAGCAGCCTCAACGACCACTTCTACAAAAAGCACCTCTCACATACAGCAGCTCGCAGGTGAGGTGCGATCGAAACTACTGACCATTACCTACTCCAGTGTCCGATCTATTTAGCAGAAAGGAACGCCACCATCAGACAGTTACCCTACCTCGTTAATGCTGATATTTTACTGCACGGAAGGGTTAACTATAGCAACAAAATTAATCGTCATATCTTCAAAAGTCTCCATGAATACATCTTAACTAGTAAACGGCCAAATAGGTTACCGTGCAGGCCTGCCCCCGAACCAGGGAGGATCGGATCTTCCTCTGGGTGGTCCCCAAAAGCGGCCGTTGTTTTTTGTTTTCTGTCGATATTACCAGCTCCTATTAATAGAAGTCCATACAGAAGCCAGCTCAACTTCCATCAGTTGCTTGAGGCAGATTATACTTGCCTGAAAACACCGTCACATCACTCTCGGGGAGAGGTTGCCCTTTGTCAAGAGAACCCCTTCTCACACCGCCCTTCACCCGAGGGAAACACGAAAACAATTCAAGAACGACACAATACATCCAATCAGGAACACCAAGATCCGAGACATCTGCTGAGTACCCACCCTTCGCCTCTTTTGACGCGCCCGGACATGTTGCACAAAACTTCATTCAACAGCCAATGCTGGTAGAAAGGGACTTCCCCCACACCATCCCTGGGAGCCTTCGTCGCGCCTACCCATTAGATCTCCCTCTCTATCTCCTCCCCGTCACATTCTCCGCCCGTTTGCTTATCCGCGCTTAGTTATCACATGGAGGTGTCTGCCTGTGAGCTGGCTCTTTACTGTTGTTGAAATTTGGTTATGGGTTAGATTAAACATCTTTTATTTGTTTATAATCAACAAAAATGATTGGATAACAAGGGCCCAGCACTTAGATTATAGCCTTTTCTTGAGATACGTTTACAATTACAAATTATGGCATGTTTACAAGTAGTCACGTGAATTTATGTGTAATGGCGAAACAAAACGTATGTATATATTGAAACAATTTTGTGTATGTGCAAAGCTAGAGAAAAAAGCTGACGGGTGCCCAACTTTGCAAGAGACAGAACAAAGAATTGAGGGAGGGGGGGGGGGAAATGAAATGCCACACTACAATACTGCTAGCTTGGGTCAACAAGTCTATGGGCCGCATTTCGGCACAACCGCGACTCCGACGGAGTTCACACCACTGCTATTGCCAGGACAGACCAGGACAAACAAGCGAATAGAAGTGAGCCATGTGAGTAGTTGGGGGAGCCACTATAGACCCAAGATCTGCTTCACTATAGACCCAAGAACTTATAGACCCAAGAACTTATAGACCCAAGATTTGTGAAACTTATAGACCCAAGAACTTATAGTGCATACATGTTGGGTCTATAAGTTCTTGGGTCTATAAGTTTCACAAATCTTGGGTCTATAAGTTCTTGGGTCTATAAGTTCTTGGGTCTATAGTGAAGCAGATCTTGGGTCTATAGTGGCTCCGCATCATGCATTATGACCAGCTCTTATAGTACATTTTTGCTTATAAGTTTATCACTGGAGGATAAGGGAACTGGTTTTGTCTTTTTTATATAACAAAGACTTGATTGTGTACATGAGAAGATCTCTTTCTAATAGTGTGGGTATCCCTTAGAAGGGCTGCCACGAAGGCACATTTTGAAATCACACTCATTTGTGAGAGTAACAAATTATTGATAGGTTAGAATGACAAACAGAGATAATAAGAAATAGGATGAATGAGTTTAAGTTGTATCCTGATTTTTTTTGTCAAGATAAAATTCAATAACTTGTATCCAGATTTTGTAGGAATCCTCATGGGAATTCACTTAAATCTGGATACAGGTTATTGGATTTAACTTCACATTTTTTATATCGTCTTTCTGGCTGCCAACTAAGATCAGGATACAAGTCAACTTTCTTCACCTGGTATTTCTCCAGTTCATAACCGCGGACAGCTAAGAACTGTCTTATCCCTGCCTTTCGCTCCAACTCATCAATAAGCTGCTGACCCCACTGTCGAGTGTATTTCTGAGGTCCACCACTTCTCCTCATATGACCGAAAATATCTTCAGCTAATTGGCGTCTCCGTGCTTTCTCTCTCTCTACTCTGATGGATTCTTCTTCTAATCGGCGATTCCAATCAGCGTCAGACATTTCCCCGGACCTCCACATTCTGTATTCATTCATCTCTAGCGAGAACTTCATGTTGTCTCAAAATGAATTGTTTGGAATGCGTGTTAGATTTTATAGACAATGCGAGGATCGGAAATGCACTGAAGAACGCTCACGCGACAATTTTATCGAGTGCGGGGAAAAATTGTTGACGTCGGACGGCTGTGATAGTAAACGTCTGTTATCAACAATTTTTTCCCGCACTCGATAAAATTATCGCGTGAGGGTTCTTCGGTGCATTTTCGATCCTGGCATTGTCTATAAAAACACTGCTGGAGATATCATAACGTCATTTTTCTTATCATCAATCATGAGAATTGAGCTATCCATCGAGGTAAAGATTCCATCACTAGAAGGTGAATGTGGGCCACGAGAAGTGAAGAAGGAGAGAGAGGACTGCAATACTATTCCACCAGAAGAGGTGAAGATGGAGAGAGAGGAGCGTAATACTATTCCAAGGAGTAATTTGCGAAGATTGGCAAGAAAAGCTGGGGTGAATAATATCTCACCATTGTCACTTGATGAAGCTGAAGAAGCCTTACACTGTTTTGTTCGAAAATTGATAAGAGATACCTATCATTATGCAACAATTAGGGGAAGAGGATCACAACATCTCGTCAATCAAAAGGATGTCAAGAGAGCCGCAAAGAGAAATGGAATAAAGTTGGTAAACTAAACATTTTTTGTTTAGTAAAAACGGCCCTTATAAGGGCCACCATATTCTTAAAAAGAGATATCACGTTTACACACTTGAGTGGCACATTTCAGTGCTACCACAATGGAATGAATTGAACTTTTTTTGTTCAATTGTAATTTCATTACTCAATTCAAAGGAGGTTAACCTCATAGCTCCCACACTAGATTTCCCTGTCATGGCATATTTTTTGTGTTTGCAAATTATTTTTGTTTTTACCTAAATGTTTTTGTGTGAAAACATTTAGGTAAAAAACAAAAATAATTTGCAAACATAAAAATATTTTTGTGTTTGCAAATTATTTTTCTGTCTTGCAAGTTTTTATTTTATAAGAAAAATATTTTTTGTGTTTGTAAAATGAATGTTATGAAAAAAACTTTTTCATAACATTCATTTTACAAACACAAAAAATATTTTTTCTGTTTGCAAATTATTTTCTGTCTTGCAAGTTTTTTATTTTATAAGAAAAATATTTTCGTGTTTGCAAATGAATGTTATGAAAAAACTTTTTCATAACATTCATTTACAAACACAAAAATATTTTTTGTGTTTGCAAAATAATGTTATGAAAAATGTTTTTTATTTTTAAAAAATCTTGAGTTGGAAAATATTTTCCCCTGTTTAAAATAACAACAAAATAATATTACCTTTTTTCAAAATCCGAAATTTTTATTCCATGAATATTTACAGATTTTGTAAATGTCTTTTATGAAAATGTCACTTTCAAAAACTGTTTTCAATGTTTCTTGGCAAGTTTTTCCATTTTAGAATTATTGTCTTTAGCTTTTCGTTTTCTTGTAACTTTCTTTGGTGGTTCCTCTTTCTCTGGAAATAATACTTCTAACTCATCATCGATTTCCATTTTTGTTTCTTTGGGTATATCCATATTATATAATAATGTATCATCATTATCATCAAACTCTGGTAACACAGGTTCTGCTAAGTCAACTTTCTCATTTATTTGGGGAGGTGGTGGTATTGGTATCATGCTCATCCCCTGTAAAGTGTGGTTGTCAATGTCTTTTTCATCAAGTTGTAAGTTGAAACCTGTAATCGGTAATTTATCTTCTGTATGCTTTATGTATTCTGACCATGGATAAACTTTTACCGGTCCTCGTTGATCAACAGCTGGTGAACCCCATCTTGGTTGAGACACAGAGTTATTCGATAGCTTTCTCAATCTACATTCATTAATCCAATGTCCTCTCTCATTGCAATAAAAACATGGCCCTTTGTCTGAACATGTACTCGCCCAATGTCCTTTCTGATGACAAATGGAACAATTAGGTGTTGATATCAAATTATAAAGTTCATTCACAAGTCTTCTAACTTCTCCCCATTTAGATGGTTTATAGTAAATACTTTTAGCATCACTTGCTTTTTCTAATCTTGGATCTGTAACTTTATCCATCTTTAACTTTTGGAGCGTTTCAAAATTATGTCTTGTCTTCTTGAAGTCAAAAACCCAAGTGTGAAACATCCTAAGATTCTCCTCCTTTTATACTTTTTTAATGTACATTTAATTGTACACTTAAATGTTCCATAACGTGCATTTGCACACAATGGTTTAAATATACATTCATTTGGTTACAAACAGTTATGCTATCTTTTGCACTCAATAATCTCTGGATACTATATTGCTGTTGTTAAATATTGACTGAAAGATACACTTAACAAATAAAATATTTACCATAGGAATATTTCCCATACAGTGAATGGATTACATTTTATGACTTTTCAAATGTGTATAAGAAACATTTATTAACAGTATAATTCAGTGGGGTATTAAATGCACATTTAATTGTACACTTAAATGTTCCATAACGTGCATTTGCACACAATGGTTTAAATATACATTCATTTGGTTACAAACAGTTATGCTATCTTTTGCACTCAATAATCTCTGGATACTATATTGCTGTTGTTAAATATTGACTGAAAGATACACTTAACAAATAAAAGCTATAAAATATTTTTACCATAGGAATTTTCCCATAGAGTGAATGGATTACATTTTATGACTTTTCAAATGTGTATAAGAAACATTTATTAACAGTATAATTCAGTGGGGTATTAAATGAACATTTAAATGCACATTTAAATGTACATTAAAAGGAAAAGTATAAAAGGAGGAAGAATCTTAAGATGTTTCACGCTTGGGTTTTTGACTTCAAGAAGACAAGACATATTTTCAAAGCTAGCAGACGATAGAAGAAAAGATGAAGAGAGCCATTGAAGAATATAGTGAGACAGAGAGTGAAGTAGATTACAAGAAACAGAGAGTAGAATCAGCAAGAGACTTATACACCATTCACCCACTTCTACAAAAAACATCAAGAAAATTCCGTTCCAAATCCCATGTATGCAGAATAACATTCAAACAATTTAATCAAAAGAATCCATTTGACACCCTTGGAAAAGTCTTTGACAGTTTGGTAGATGATATTAAAGAAGAATGTGGAGTAGAAGACAACGATCCAATGAGAATATCAGTTAACTACCCAGGATTAGAATAGGTATATTTATTCCATTTACTAAGGCTTCAGGTATCACTGGTAACACCATATTAGATGAAATAGAAAAGGTTGTACAATCAAATGATAACTTTACTATCCATGATGGGCAATTATCTTTAGAAATAACACACACTTCTCTACCACAAGGGTCTGGGCAACACGCACCAATTTCATTTTCATCTGTTGATAAAATGGTGGGAAACAAGAAAAGTATTATTGAAATTAAAAATGTTAATGATTCAATGTGTCTCGCACGGGCCATTGTAGTGGGAAAGTGTCATGTTGATAGAGATAATTCTGAACTTTGGCAAAAGAAATGGAAAAATATTAAACGTTCTGATAGACCGACACAAGAGTTGGAAGCTAAGGCATTGATGGACAAAGCAGGTCTTGATTATAATATTCCTTGTGGATATGAAGAATATTATAAAATACAAGACCTGCTTTACCCAGAGTATGTCATCAAAATTCATCCACAGTATGCAAAAAGTGAATTTTTATTCAAACCTCCAGTTACCACCACTGATAGTAAAGTTATTCATATTTACCACCATGACCAGCATTTTGATACTATTACAACAATTAAAGGGTTTTTAGGATGTCACTACTATTGTGAACTTTGCAGTAAAGGGGTCCAACAGAGAGAACGTCACATGTGCCCTTTTGGTTGTATTTGCTATGCTCCAACAAAATGTATTCCTGAACATCCCACTACCTGTTACAGTTGCAATAGACAATTTAGAAGTTTATCATGCTATAATAACCATATCACTAGAAAGGGAAAAGAAGAAAAAACAATTTGTCAATTAGTTCAAAAATGTAAAACATGCAATTCACTAATATATCCAACAAAAGGAAAGCACATCTGTGAAGGATTCAAAAAATGCAAATATTGTCAACAAATAGTTAATTCTGATCACCAATGTTTTATTCCAAAATACACTTCACCCGAGGATGAAAAATTACCAAACATTCCATTTGTATTTTTTGATTTTGAAACCACACAAGACTCAGGAGTTCATATCCCAAATTTCTGTGTTGCTCATCGTGCATGTGGGGAATGTATTTGCAAATCTATAGATCAAGAATGTATTTCCTGTGACAAATTTGGATATAGGCAATCAATATTTAAAGGGGAATCTACTTTATCAGATTTTTGGGATTGGCTTTTCAGTAAGGAACATAAAGGGACAACAGCTATTGCTCACAATTTAAGAGGTTTTGATGGACAATTTATTTTAAGACACCTCATTGAAACTGGTACAACAACTCCTGATGTAATTATGAATGGGAACAAAATTCTTTCACTTAAAGCTTGTAGTATTAGACTTATAGATTCTTTAAATTTTCTTTCAATGAGATTGGCACAATTTCCCAAAACATTTGGCTTGACAGAATTAGCAAAAGGTTATTTCCCCCATTTGGCAAACACACAAGCTTATCAAAATTATATTGGTCTTTATTTAGATTCAACATTGTATATGCCAGATTCAATGTCTCCATCAGATAGGGAAGATTTTATCAAGTGGTACAAACAAAAAATTACTAGTAATGCCAGTTTTGATTTTCAAAAAGAAATGGAATTATACTGTAAATCAGATGTAGATATCTTACGTAGGGGGTGTGGGGAATTCAGACAAAAATTTATAGATAGTGATGGCATAGATCCTTTGAGAGAAGCATTTACCTTAGCTGATGCATGTACAAAAGCTTGGAGAAAAAATTCACTTCCAGAAAACAAAATGGCAATCATTTCAGACATAGGTTACCCTGCTAAAGTCAAATACTCCATTAAAGCCATTAGATTTTTACAGACACTTGCACAGGAAGAAAACATACATATTCAACGTGCACTTAATGGTGGGGAGGTTAAAATAGGGGGATATTATGTTGATGGGTTTCACAAAGACACAAATACAATCTTTGAATTTTATGGATGTATGTGGCATGGGTGCATAACATGTTACAAAGACAACAGACATGAGAAAAATCCAGTCAATTTGCTAAATTACCAAACTCTATACAACAAAACACAGGAACGCATACACCATTTAAAATCATTAGGGTATAACATGAGAATAACATGGGAACATGAACTTGATGATTTTTGCAAATCAAACCCTGAAGTAAAATCAACATTAAATTCATTTTTTCCAAACATGGATCCTATTAAACCACGTGAAGCATTATTTGGTGGGAGAACAAATGCCATTAAATTACATCATAAAATAGACCAAAACACAGATAATGAAATAAAATACATAGATATCTGTTCACTCTATCATTATGTCAATAAACACAGAGAATATCCAGTAGGCCATCTAAATATACTCACAAAAGAAAACATAAACATGGATGCTATAAGACAGTACAGGGGACTTATCAAATGTAAAGTTTTACCACCACAATCTCTACACATGCCAGTATTACCAATTCACTGCAACAAGAAAATGGTTTTTACACTTTGCAGTACATGTGCAGAACAAGAATTAGACAAATGTGAACACACACCAGATCAACGCAGTATTACAGGTACATGGACATCTGTTGAACTTTTTAAAGCATTGGGAATGGGATACACATTACTTGACACTTATCAGATTTGGCATTGGGAAGAATGGTCTTCAGAAATTTACAAACATTATGTGAACAAATATTTAAAAATGAAACAAGAAGCCAGTGGATATCCAGATTGGGTGAAAACAGAAACAGACAAAGATACATTTAAGAAAGACTATGCACAAATTGAAAACATACGTTTGGAAAATATTGAAAAAAATCCAGGACAAAGATCATTTGCTAAAACCATGTTAAACTGTTTATGGGGGAAAAGTGCACAAAACAATTTAAAAACAAAAACAGAATACATACAAGACCCATCCAAATATTTTGACCTGATACAAGATAAAGACATCATTATTAAAAATGTTGAATTGTTTGATCATGATAAATGTATTTTAGTCAATTACACAAAATCTACAGATGTTTATGAACCTCACAAATCAGCTAATGTTGCAGTTGCCTCTTTTGTCACAGCTTATGCACGAATGGAATTATATAAAGTAATAGGACGTTTGGGTAGACGGGTATTATACTTTGACACAGACAGTTGTATTTACATCCATAACCCCACACTTTGGAATCCACAAATTATAAACAGTAGGTTAGGTCAATGGACAGATGAACATCCAGATGCAAAAATTATTGAATATGTAGGTTTAGGTCCAAAAAATTATGGTTACAAATACATTAAAGATGGTCAAATACACACTTCATGTAAAGTTAAAGGAATCACATTAGATTACAATACATCACAGAAAGTCAATTTTGAATCCATGGTGGAATGTGTACAAGACAGACATAATTACAAAATGAACATTGAATACACACATAGAATTAAACGCAACAAGAACAGACAAGTCACAAGTGAAAAACAAACCAAAACATTCAGATCTGTGTACACAAAACGTTTTGTAGTGGATAAATATGATACAAGACCTTATGGGTTTAAGGTATAAAAATTACTCTTTAGAATTCTCATTTCAAGTTTGAACAAGAACAGACATGTCACAATTGAATTACAAACCAAAACATTCAGATCTGTGTACACAAACCATTTTGTAGTGGATAAATATGACACAAAACCTTATGGGCCTAAGGTATAAAAGAACCTTCAGATTTCTCATTTCAACTTTGAACACTGAGCAGGCAAGATGTCTCTACCACTCAATCCTACTTATCCCATATACTTGTCAGAGTTAAGAAGACTTTCAAGTTTTAGTATGACTACAAACCCTATTTTAAAATCCAAGAAAGAAGACTTAGCTAAAGCTGGATTTTTCTATATAGGAGATGGTAAAGTAAAATGTTTTGTATGTGGACAAGGTTTAATGAATTGGGAAGAAAAAGATATTCCTTTGCAAGAACATGTTAAGTGGTCACCAAATTGTTCTTATATTCAACTGATAAGAAATTGTCAATTATACAAACCACCAACAAGTATGCAAACACCCCCAGATAAAATATTATCAGTGATGGATTATGGATTCACTTTAAATCAAATATTTTCAACAATGAAAAAATATGACAAGTGTTTAGATGATTTTCCAGATTCTAAGTCTTTATTTGCACTCATGGTGCTAAATGATCAAAGTACATCATTTAGTACCATAATTGCAAGACAAGCTGCAGGACAATTCAAAACTAAGTTTGATAAAATGTTTTCAGATAATGCAGGAAATGATTTTCCTGACCGTCCTGATGTATTTTGTGCATCAGGTAATATAGTACCTGATGGACAAAATACATCAGAAGAGACAAAAGAAACATCACTTTGATTTCAACCATGGAACCAGTAAGACGTATCTTAGACAACAAGATTACACGTAAGGCATTATTATATGCATTTCAATTGATCACTCCTGGTTATCTAACAATAACAAAAGAGTTTATTCATAATCAATTGGGAAAAGATGAAATGTATGGGGAATTTTGTAATGCATTACAAATCATGAATGCCTTTTACAAAGATAATATAGAAAATATTTGGACAAGAGTTGTGTGGGGTAATATAATTTATGATAAAGAAATCATTAATTACTTGTATAGACAATGTGTACCACAAATAGATAGAAGGATAGATTCTTCAGAAACTGTATTTGAGTTAAAAGCACCCTTAAAACGAATACCTACTAAAAGACATGAAGAAGGTAAGGAATCAGAAAGTATATAAGTGAATGATTTGACAACTCTTATTCACACAAATACAATTATGGCATCGAGTGAATGTTTATTGTTTCAACACCCCTGTAATATCTTTATTTCGGGACCTAGTGGTTCAGGAAAAACAGAATTTGTCAAAAAGCTTATTGATATGAAACATGACTTATTTCAAATTCCCCCACAAAAAATCATTTGGTGTTATAAAGAATGGCAAAATACATATACTTTACTTAAAGAAAGTGAAGATATTAAATTCATAGAAGGTATCCCTGATGATGAATATGAAATTGTCAGTGATGCCACTATTCCCCATCTTGTAGTTTTTGATGATATGTTAGGAGATAAAGATGAAGAAAAAATTAAATTATGGTTCACACGAAAAGGACATCATAGAAATGCAAGTGTCATTTACATTACACAAAATATGTTTCAACAATCTAAATCTAGTCGTACCATAAGTTTAAATGCACATTATATGATTTTATTTCAAAATACCAGAGATAAAGGGCAAATTAAAGTATTGGCAAATCAAGTTCAATTACCACATTTAAATGCATGTTATCAAGATGCAACAAGTATTGATCATGGTTATTTATTAATTGATTTTCATCCTAGAACTCCTGACTCTTTGAGATTAAGAACTGATATTTTTCATCCTTGGGTAACACAAAATGAACGTGGTCCCATCATTTATACAAAACTATAAATTCCCCATGTTCTAATGAGTTGATGTTAGTTAGTCAAAGTTTGTCAATGACTACACATCATCATGGTATCATTCATACAATCTTTGGAACAACTTGGTCAAGAAACAAGTCCATTTGCAAGACAAAAATTACTTAAGAAAGGTTTTAAGAAAATTTTAAAATGGTTTACATTAGCAAGTAGAATCATACTTAATAAGAAAATTAAATTGCCAAAACAAACTTTAACCTACATGGATAAACATAAACAAGATCTTGAACAACTTGCAAATCCCAGAGTTGATCTTGCAACAAAACGAAACATTATTTTAAAACCAGGAGGTGGTGGATTTTTTGGTGGTGTTATCATTCGTAATTTAATTCGATGGGATGGTCATAAGACAAGTAGATCATTCTATTCACCATTCAAAAAAACAAAGAGTAAGAAACAAAAGTCACCTAAAAGGAAACGAAAATCCCCTAAGAAAAGATTAAATAATTCATCAAGTTCTAGAGAGATAAAAAATCAACGAAAGGTAGGACCAAAATATATGTACACAAATTTTGAAATTGCCCCTCATAGATCTCCATCTACAAAAACAAAAGCATTACTTGTGAAAAATCTTCAAAGACAAAGAAAAGTATCACCACTTAAGTTAACACGTGTAGTGTCAATAACAAAAGATGGTGTTAAAAATCATGAACCAATGTATTCTGTACAAAATACACAACATGTACCATTAAAAGAAAAGATTCCCACAATGGCATGTTTTACAGCTTTAAATACACCTAAACCTGTTAAAGGGATAAGGTCTTACTTTAAATAATATAAAGTTTGCACATGTATAAATAGCATTACATTTTTATATTTGTTTCATTTAATCATTAGATTCTATAAGATCAAGATGGTGAGACAAAATAAGAAACAAAAAATTCCTTTAGTTAAAAAATATGGTGGTATGTTAATAGGTTTAAGTCAAACTCCTCCAGCATTTCAAAAACAAATTATGAAAAATGCACCTAAAGAATTAATTAATTGTGTGTCAGAATGCTGTCATAATCTTTTAAAAGGCAACATACATCTAACAAAAAGTCAGAAACAAAAATTACATCCAAAGCGTCAACAACTACGAGCACTCGCTAGTAAATCAATAACTCTTAAAAAGAAAAAACAAATTTTAAATCAAAAAGGTGTTTTTTTACCATTACTTGGTTTACTTGGACCTGCTATAGGAGTTGCAACAAATCTTGCAAATAAATTAGTCGATAAAATATGAAAAAGATGGCTATTGTACCTTATCAAATGTTAGAAGATATGCAACGTTTTAGAAATGAAAAAGCTCAAAGACCAAGATTACCCCCTAACCCACAAGTTACAATTACTGCACAACTTCAAAATGATTTATCATCTGTGTTAGGAAATTCAGAGTTGTCCGAAAGTGAGAAAGAACAAAAGTATGGGGAAACTTTACAAAAATTTCAAATGTCACATAAGAAGGCATTACAACCAACATTGGTTCCATTGCCTGAGTCAGGAGAAAAATCATTATTTTTACGAGATCGTATTATAGAAAGTGTCCCTGTTACAATGAGACGTAAAGCAACTTCATTATTATCTGCTTTATCATCTCATCCACACATGAGTTGGGATGATCAGGGTGTATTAAGTTACGATGGAGAAGTCATAAAAGGTTCAAATATCATAGATTTAGTCAATGATGTTCTTAGACACCGAAAAGGTTTTAAACCGAGTGGAAGGGAAATGTTTAGTCATGGATTAAAAGATATAAATATCCCTCAAGATTTTGTTGGTAATCGTGAACGTTGGTTATGGATGAATAGACAACCTATACCCAAACCCAGTAAATATCAAAGTTCTCCAGAAGATAGTTGGTCTGAAACTCCTCAATCATCCCCTCCAAAACGTAAAGTTCGTCGAGGTCATAGAGTGCAGTGGAGTGAAGACACACCAAAGTCAGCACTAAAGCATAAATTGACAAAACGTAGATTATCTGAAAAATGGGAGCCTTATTGAATGATTTATTAACTGAAATATATTACAATACAAAACATCCTGCTGGTTACGGTGGTATACAAAAATTGTACAAAGCAGCTCATAGTAAAGATAATTCCATCACAATTGATCAAGTGAAAAAATGGTTGAAAGGAGAAAGAACTTATACTTTACATAAACCCATCCGTAAAAAATTTTCAAGACGTAAGACTATAGTGGGTGGTATTGATCATCAATGGCAGATTGATTTAGCAGACTTACAAAGTTTACAATCTTACAATGACCAATTTCGTTATTTAGTTTGTGTTATTGATGTATTTTCCAAATATGCATGGGTAATACCCATTCACAATAAAACAGGAGAGACATTAACAAAATCTTTTCAGAGTATTTTGAAAACTTCTGGACGTAAACCATTATCATTACAATCTGATAAAGGTTCTGAATTTAAAAATAAAGACGTGCAAAAATTTTTAAAGAAACAAAACATTCATTTCTTCACAACAGAAAATCCTGAAACCAAAGCTAGTATTGTTGAACGTTTTCAACGCACATTGAAAACACGAATGTGGAAATATTTTACACACAAACGTACATTAAGATACATTGATGTGTTGGAAAATTTAGTTGATGGATATAATCATAGTTTTCATCAAAGTATTCAAAGAACTCCTGCTTCAGTATCATTAGAAAATGAAGTAGAAGTATCTCAACATTTGTATGGTAAAAAAAAATCTAAAAAGAAAAAAATACAATTTAAAGTTGGTGATATAGTACGTATTAATAAAACCAAACGTACATTTGAAAAAGGGTATTGACCAAATTGGACAAAAGAGTTATTTAAAATCACTCATGTAAAACATACAATACCACCCACTTATAAACTTGAAGATATGGGTGGTGAAAATATACAAGGGACATTTTATCCACAAGAAATTCAAAGTATAAAAGATGATAAAAAATATATAATTGAATCAATTCTTAATAGACGGTCAAGACGTGTGGGAAAGAAAATTATTAAAGAACTTAAAGTACATTGGGAAGGTTATCCAAAGAAATTTGATAGTTGGATAGCAGAATCAGATTTGATATAAAAAAGAATATGTCATTAAATGAAACTTCATTACCTAATGAAACCACAAGTGTTGATGTACAAAGTCAACAAAGTCAACAATTTAAAATTTGTGGAAATCGTGTTGCAAAAAATCAAGTCACTTATTTCACACAGATTATTATCATTTATGGTATTATAATTACTGCCATTGCACATTTGAGTTTACAAAGCCCTGATAAAGAATTGTGGTTAGTGTTATTAAGTAGTTCATTAGGATATATTCTTCCAAGTCCAGGTTTAAAATATTTGAAACAACCACAAGATAAGAAAAATGAATTCATTTTACGTAACACTTCTGAGTGATAGTTCTATGGATATGTTTCCAAATAATAACCAATGTTGTTTTCAAACACAATTATCTAAACCCATTCATGTTGATAAAGAACATTGGGGAGTGGGATTAGTTGAAGTAATTTTACCTTCGGAAGCAAAAAATATTACAGATGAAGAATCTGTTTTTAAAATCATTGTGACAGATAGCAAAATATCAAATCGTATTAATAAAACAAATTTGAAACATACATTACACAAAGGTGTTGCTGTTGTTGAATTAAATATTTTATCAGGTGCATATTCAAATGGCGCTCATGTCATAGATGCAATGCAAACAGAAATTCAAGAAAAACTTGGAGACATATTTAAATCATTTGATGTATTATTTCATGTTGGATTTTCAAGTCTCCAAGGGCGTGTAAAAATAGTAGGAAATAGTATTGGGAAAGTGGGTATTGAAATGTCAGAAAGTTTATTACAAAAAATGGGGTGTAAAGATATTTTTCCTGTCATTTTTCCTAACACATCAAAAGGTGCATTTAAATATAATGTGGACTTAAATGTGGATTTCAATCAAATCTTTATTTATTCTGACATAGCAGATTATACATTTTTAGGTGATATTGAAGCACCTATTTTACGTGTGATTCCATTTGAATCACATAAAGAGTCTTTGCATACTCATATAGAATTTGATAATGTACATTACGTACCAGTATCAACATCTTATTTTGATCAGATCACTATAAATATAAATGGGAACACTGGTAAACCCATTCAGTTTGCAAGTGGCAAGACAGTTGTCAAGTTGCATTTTAGACAGAGACATAAATTAAATTTGTAAAAATGATGCCGGTGTATCAAGGTGTACCACGGCAATATGGATATGGATTAGGGTCTGTTTTTCGCACAGCAATAAGAACAGCTGCACCATTTATAAAACCAATCACAAAAAATGCATTTCAAACCTTAAAGAGAGATGGATTAAGACATGGTTTAGAAATAGCAAATGAATTGATAAAAAAACGTAAAGCACCTAAAGACATTTTATTAACTCATGGAAAAGATCTTTTGAAATCAGTTGGTGAATCTGCTTTAGGTATAAAAAGACAAAAACAAGAACGAAAACGCCAGTCTGTGGTTCGTTCTTGTAGAGGTAAGACACGTCAAAGACAAGCTTATTCAAAACGAAAATCAAGACCACTTGATATATTTGATTGAAAAAAAATCATGATGTTACATGGATCTTGCGAACATTTTGGTAGTAGTTTTGATCCAGATAATGTATCACCAACATCAAGTGGTATAGAAAATATTGGTGAAATTGAACAATTTCCTATTGCATCTTTAAATAATTCTTCACCAATAGAATTTTTAATTCCAAGACAAACAACCAAGTGGTTAGATCTTGCAGCATCTACACTTGATGTTCAATTTAAAATTACAAAACAAGATGGGAGTGTTTTGGCTGGAGATACACAAATTGCTCCTATCAATAATTTTTTTCATAGCATGTTCAGTAAAATTGATGTTACACTGAATGGCAATCTTATCACCACCAATACAGATCTTTATCCTTATAGAGCATATTTTGAGAATTTTCTTAGTTATTCAAGAGATGTGAAAAAAACACATCTAGCTGCTAGTGAGCTGTGGTATACAGATACTCCTGGACACCACACAGAAACAAGAGCTTCGTCGAACAAAGGTTTGACTGAGCGAGCTAAAATAATTGGTGGTAGCAAAAATGTACAACTAAGAGGAAAACTGCATTTAGATCTGTTTGTGCAAGATAAGTATTTACCAAATGGAGTTGAGATGAGAATTAAATTGCATCGTGCTCCAACTAAATTTTGTTTGATTGGTAGTGAACATGGAAAAATAGAAATTCAAAAAGCCATATTCAGAATACCGGCATTGGATTTATTTCCAAAATTTGCGAATGATCTTAATGCACAAATAGATCGAACAAATTATAAAATGCCCATAAGACGTAGTGAAATTAAAACTTTTACTATTGGAAGTGGTCTTCGTTCAAAAATAGAAGACTATCTGTTTCATAAACAGATGCCAAAACGAATTATTCTTGGTTTAGTTAGTAATAGAGATATAAATGGAGACATTGGCACTAATCCATTTAATTTTCAACATTTCGATTTGAATAAGTTGGAAATCACAATAGATGGACATTCCATTAAAGCACGTCCCTTTGAACCGAATTTTGAAGGTGGACTTTATCTAAATTCATATTTATCATTGTATGAAGCTATGGGCTATTTTGGACAAAATCAATCATTTAATTTATCTTTGCAGGATTATGCAAAAGGGTATACCCTTTGGGGTATTGATTTGACACCTGATCAGAGTAGTAGTGGGCCCTTGGCTCACCCAATAAAGTCTGGCAATCTTAGGTTTGAACTTCAGTTTGCTCAAGCTCTTCCAGAGGTGATCAACGTTGTTGTCTATGCAGAATTTGATAGTGAGATAGAAATCAACAAATTCAGAGAAGTGATATTTGACTATTAAACAAGATGAGTCAGTGTGAACATTGTAAGATGTGTAAAGAAAAAATACAAACATTATTTCAAGAATGTGTAGTGATAGAACTGACAAAATCCATTCAACAGAAAATGAAAAATATCTGTGAAGAAGAAAATCGAACCAACACAACAACATTAATAGATATGAACATTGCAGAGTGTTTACAGAAAGTGTGTCCAGTGACTATACTATATAATCTACACAAGAGAGCAAGAAACATAAACTTATTAGAATATTGTGCTCATATAGACTTTGAAATAGACTGCCAAAAAGACATTCAAAAGTGGGCAGATTTAGTTAAAAGAGACTGGTCATATTATACAGGATATCTTGATTAATGGCTCCGTGCCAGCCTTTTTCAAGGCTAAGAAGATGGAAACCATACAATTACAAACTATACTTGACAGTTCTCAAAGGTTATCATCCTTAAAAGGAAAAGTGTGTTCAAAAGACTTGTTACCAAAACGAAAACCTAAACACAGACAAGCATATATTGTGAACACAGATTCATCAAAAGAACCAGGAGAACATTGGATAGCAATATATTTTAAAGACAATCATTCTGCTATCTACTTTGATTCATATGGTTTACCACCATTAGATAGAGACATATACAATTTCATAGTGAAAAATACAGATTCCTGGACAATAAATACAATGAGACTACAAAGTGAATTTACTGTTGTGTGTGGAATGTACTGTATATTTGCTTTAGATCATCTTGCAAGAGGATATGATTTAGAGACAGTTCTTACTATCAAATTTGATCCAAGAAATTTTCAAGAGAATGATAGAGATGTTCGACGATGGTTTGAGCAAACTTATAGACATTATTTGAAATAACTGTAATAAATATCAGGTGTCAAAACAATCCCACAGAGGTAATTTTTTACATCTTTTAGTTTTTTAAGTTCTTTATTAAAAGTCAATCATCTATTATATAATTTTCGCCAGACATTTGTGTAAACAGAGATATAGGGTTTTTTAGTTATTTTTTATATTTGTTTCAAAATCAGATCACTTGAGTGATATCAGTTTTTTATTTGATACCCAAGATTGTTTTCAAAAAACAATCTTGGGTATCAAATAAAAAAGCTAGCATAAAAAAGAATCTTGATGTAAATGGGTTTTCTCATGGATAGGCAAACTCAGATCTCGGTGTATATATGTTCAGAGTTCATTTCAATATAATGATTCAACTTTAAATACAGTTTTGTCTTTTGTTAAAACCTCTGTGATAGTTTAGTTGATTTTTGTTAGGTTAGTCCTATAATCCCTTTTTTATCACCGTGTCCCTATTATCTCCCACCAGTAAAAAAGAGTTAAGAGTCACTTCTCTTTTTCACTGTGAGTATTAGGTTTTAATATTGTATGCATACTTATCAAAAACTTTTATAGTGTAACCTGATATACAGTTTATACTGTAGAGATAATTTTGATTGCTAAACATACAATGAATACTATTCTTACTATAGAAAAAACAACTATCACAGAGAGTTCGACCACAACGCGAATCACTAAGTTTTTTTATTTTGTGCATGTGTTCTTGTGTTTTATTGTAAGCATAATTTCCTTATACTTACAATAAAACACAAGAAGACATGCACAAAATTTCCCCATTTATAGAAGTTGTATACACAGGGTGGAGAGATGACAAAACCCAAAACCATATGGATAACCCCTAATATAAAATGATTTTAAATTAATATAGACATTGGGTCACACTCTAGGGAGGGAACTGTTTTTTGTCTTTTTATAACAAAGACTTGATTGTGTACATGAGAAGATCTCTTTCTAATAGTGTGGGTAGCCCTTAGAAGGGCCGTTTTTAAAAATCTTCAGTTCCGTAGAGAGCTGTTTGGTAAAGCCATCCCTGCTTCGGTGAAGAATTCACCTTCCCACACGCCTATGGTTGTTGCTAGCATCTCTTCATCTGTAAAGCAATCTTGTTCCCATGCATAGCTTCGTCCTACAAGAGCTTCCTCCTGCAAATGTACGGGGAGATCAAACCAGTGTTTAGGTCGATTCTTGTACTGGATCTCCCCGAACGGACGTGTGGCGGCTTTGACGAAAGGGTGGTCTTCAATCTTCTTAAGTTGTTCTTCAATCGAAAGTGTTGCCGACCACCACTTTCTCAAAGCCAAGGCGAATTCTTCATCGGCTCTCTGTTTCTTGGTTCTCTCATAACTCTCTACGGAACTGTAATTGATCTTCGTTGACTCCATGTCTTTTTCCTCTCTGTCAAAAGATGATTTTCTTTAGTCAGATGATGAAATGTATCCAAATCCTCAACTCACCTTCTTTTTATAGACAACGCGAGGATCGGAAATGCACTGGAGAACGCTCACGCGACAATTTTGATCGAGTGCGGAAAAATATTGTTGACATCGGACGGCTGTGATAGTAAACGTCTGTTATCAACAATATTTTCCCGCACTCGATCAAAAATGTCGCGTGAGCATTCTCCAGTGCATTTCCGATCCTCGCATTGTCTATAAAATCTAACACACATTCCAGACAATTCATTTGATAAAAAGCAATCGCCTGTTCTGCATTCAATCATGGATGAATACAATATACTAGATGATTTTAACGATTTAATTCGTATTGACAACTCATTGATGACACAGCAAAGAATACCAAACCAAAAGGATACCATACCAAATAAGAGGGTGAATAATACTTTTTCACAAGATGAAAAAAATGAAACATTATTACAGAAAATCTTGGAGACTCTACAAGACATGAAATCATCTCACCAAAAGATCGTTCTCTCAGCTGATAAGATTACAGTTCCTATAGAATTCAAAGTGTCATCTCTTCCTTTAACAGTACCACATGAGTTGGCAGAACTGACACCTAAACCTAAGAGAAAAAGGGGACGTCAAGCACAGAATCAGTTAGTGACTACATCCACACAAACAGATACAGTAATTCAACAACCTATTCCAGAGGAAGAATCATCTGATGATATTGTTAAACCTAAAAAAAAAGAAACGGGTACGATTCGATGGTCTTGGGCGATACATGAAAAATATTGCTAACTGTTGAGTGACTTGCACTTCATCAAAACAGCCCTTCTAAGGGCTACCCACACTATTAGAAAGAGATCTTCTCATGTACACAATCAAGTCTTTGTTATATAAAAAAGACAAAACCAGTTCCCTTATCCTCCAGTGATAAACTTATAAGCAAAAATGTACTATAAGAGCTGGTCATAATGCATGATGCGGAGCCACTATAGACCCAAGATCTGCTTCACTATAGACCCAAGAACTTATAGACCCAAGAACTTATAGACTTGGGTCTATAGTGAAGCCGATCTTGGGTCTATAGTGGCTCCCCCAACTACTCATGTGTTAGGTAAACAGAGATGTCCACGGACTTTAAAGATCAGCAGAATAGGAAAAGGATGCTTTTAGACTCCTGTGCTCAAGTAGCGGTCTAGTCTTAAAACCGCTTCCTGATTTTTATGAAATTGTGTACACTGCGAAAAAGGTGAATATTGTAGCGGCCGAGCTATACGAGGCGCTGCCGATGGAGCCTCTGCCCGAGTTATCTTTCCTGTACGGGCAGAGGGTGGCCTAAGATCCGACGTTATGATTGGTTGGCCTAGCTTTGACTTGCGCTGAAGGGTATTTAAGGCGGTGAACAGCACATCCCGGGGCCTTACTTGCTTGGATGACCTGGATGACAGAGCCTGGAGGGAGGAAGTCCAAGTGAATACTGCCATAGTCCAGCCTAATATTGGGAGAAGTCCAGAAAGGGCGGCGTGCTGTTCACCCCCGAGAATCCCTGGCGGCGCAAGTCCGACTGAGGTTATAGTGGCCGCGGATCGTGCTCACATAGCGAGCAAGAGGCGCCCAATTGGCACCGGAGATAGGCTAGCGGAAGCCCAGATCGTAGCCTTCCCGGATTGTACGAGGAGCTGTATTTATACCTAGAATATATGCCAGATGGCGGAACATTAACCAAGTCTTGTGGTTCTATTGACGGAGTGACGGAGAGCTGTGCTCGGCATACCTCTTGAGATACAAGAGGGAGAGAGGGAATCCACTTGCTGTAAAGTCTCGCAACAGCGCAGACCGCTCGGCGCAACACGCTACAATATTGACGGAATCCGGTAAGTTTGGAATACCATAAAGAAGATCATTGGCCGTTCTCATTGGCAGAAGCACAAGATTTCTCTGTAGGACAAGTCTTTCATCTGAGTAGTTACTGCAGTTGAAGAACTAATGGTTTGCGTCTTCGGTCTTATAACCACATGAACAGTTAGGTGTATTTTGAATACAGTTAGAGTATTTATCAAAATTTAGGTCGCTACAGGAATTTCGCAGCTTGCAGTGTATTTTTTAACCACCCTATCGCCATTGTTGAAGTACTTATGTGGTCTACACACGCCTGTATTGAAATATTTAACAAAGTTATTCAGTGAATCAGACTGTCTAACTTCTATAGGTAGTGCATTCCATTCGGAAATTCAAGAGGGAGTAAATGACCGCTTAAATACTTCCGTGTGTGTAAGTGGTAGTTGGAAATTGGAATGGAACCGGGTGCTATACGGGGAAATGTCCTCAAACGTTCGGGGTAATACGTTCGATAGGTATCTGGGGACCTGGTTATTTGCAATTTTGAAAAATGTGATCATTTTGTGGAGATGGCGTCTATGTCTAAGGGTTTCCCAACCAAGTTCTGCAAGTAGAGTAGATACTGGGGCAGATCTCGTTAGACCGGGTATTATTCTAGCTGCATAGGCGTGTATTCTATCCAATTTTGAAAGTAGGTAATCCGGTGCACCAGCCCATACCACATCCGCGTATTCTAAAATAGGGAGTATAAATGATTTATATAGAATTTCAGGGCTTTTTCTACCAAGGATATACTTAAGCTTTCTTAGCTGGGATAGCCTGGCGTTGGCCTTTTTACATAGCCTATTAATTTGGCTATGTCAATTTAGGTCCCCCTGTAAGGTCAGGCCGAGGTGGGTGTGTGACATTGCGAGTTCAAGTGGCGTCTCACCAAACATTACAGCATTACTTAGGTTAAAATGTTTCTTGGGGAATAGAACAATTTCGGTTTTTGAAGGGTTAAACGTAATTAACCATGTATTTGCCCATTCGGAAATGGCTTTGAGGCTTTCATTGGACTTTGTAGCAATGCCACCCGGTTCGTGTCCACTTTCTGTTACTCTTGTATCATCCGCAAATAATCTACACACGTCCGGTGAATCCAGATTTTCAGAAATGTCATTGATGTATATCAAAATGAGGAACTGACCCATGACAGAACACTGTGGAACACCACAATTAACAGATAAGTACTCGAATGAAACTGAGTTACAAGTTACCCTTTGTTTACCACCAGACAAATAGCTGCTGGTCCACTCGATGAGTGGTCCAGATATACCGTTTTGTCTCAGTTTATAAATTAGTCCTTTGTGCCGCACTCTATCGAATGCTTTTGATATATCACAGAATGCTCCAAGAGAAAACTGGTTCGTATCAAAGGTCAAGCAGGGATTAATATATATTTCGATGAGTTGGTAAACGATACTATGCTGGGGCAGGAAACCGGACTGATATTTAAAAAATAAATTATTAGCACAACAATGTTCGTACATTTCGTTAAAAACAATCCTCTCCATAACTTTATTGACACACCTAAGAAGAGAGACTGGTCTGTAGTTATTAGGATCATGGGCATCTCCTTTTTTAAAAATCGGCACGACTGTTGCCAGCTTTCATTCTGATGGGTAGACACGTAAGGGGAATGAGAGCCTAAATAACTGAACCAATGGCTTGCATATTGTAGTTTTGCTTTCTTTTAGCATTCGGTTGCTAAAACCGTCGTGTCCAGTTGTTTTTTTGGTATCTAGATTGCTAAGAATCCGGATCACTTCGTCTTCGGAAAAGTCAATTTCAGACAGGCTCTCAGAACATTGTGGTCTGAAATCATGTAAGCTATGTCCATCATCATTTATGTTACTATTTGATAGAAATGTTTTATTGGGCAGCTTGGCTTTGTTCTTGTTATCTGGTATCGTAACTGTGCTGCCTGCATCATCTTTGTGGTTTAGAAAGGGGACGGAAGGCTTAATCGCAAAATTATTCAGTAACTGTTTGACAGTGTGCCAATAGACGTTGGGGTTTCTACTCACTGTAAGTGAAGTATCTAGATTTGAAAAATAAGTAGATTTAGCCTTCTTTTTCGTATTATTTACTTTGGTACGGGCATGTTTATATTTTTTAATTATTAATGGGTTTCCGTCTTTCAAAGCTCGTTTACGAAGACGATCTCTCTGACGAATTTCACGGCGAAGAGCCGAGTCAAACCAGGATTTATCATTAGAACGGATGACTACCCTGTGAGATGGAATACATTCTGTGGCAATATAAAAAAAAATGATGCAAATTTGTGGTATGACGCATCAAGTGTAGCAGTGTCGGAAATAAAAGACCAACCTGTTTCGGATATCAGAGTGTTAATTTTGGGGAAATCAGCCCTGTTGTAATTCCAGATCTGTCGAATTTTCGTTTCGTTCTGTGTTATGCCTGTCTCTATAGCTGCTGATACAGCCTTATGGTCGGAGACACCAAGTTCGTGGACTTCTGAGTTTAAAATCACAACACCATCACTTACTATTATAGGGTCCAATAAAGTACTTGAGGTTGGTGTTACACGAGTCGGTTCTTTGATGGCGTTATGGAGGTTGTAATAATTTATAATTTCATTTAAACGACTAGAAGGGTTAAGAAGATCGCTATTCAAACCTCCGGTGATTATCAGGGACGGGTTTATACTAAGTGAGTCTTCCAGTATTCGTTACTAGAGAATTGAACCAATCGATATGATAAACAGAGCAAGAACTTGCGTTTTGAGGTAATCTCAAACCATAAGACCGACTGGTCAAATTCTAGTTCCGGTAAACGTTTCGCATATAATTCATTTGAGAAATAGACCGCGACACCACCACCGTGTTGGTTTCTGTCCTTTCTGACTGGTGGGAGGTAACCCGGGATTAGCACATTGTCGGAATTAAAACTGGGATCGAGGTGCGTTTCGGTGAAGCAGATTATATCAAAATCATCTATATCATCTGTAATATGATCGAGCTTATTTCTGATGCTTCTGATATTATAATTGAGTATAGAAATACTGGTTATATCTACTGATTCAATTCTGGATGGCCCAGGGTTAACTTCAATGTCCCCAGACAGGAGAATGATACCAAGGATGACAAACAGAACCAATGAGAGACGGAATTTAACGGTGCGGATCTTCACAGAGTGCTGAGTTCCGATCGGTTGTCTGGTCACACAGTACCCACACGAGAAAATTATAATGAAGTCCGATTGCCGACCTGTGCTGCTCTATGTTAATACCCATGATTAGGGGCTAAGTGACAGGTGGAGAGAGGATGTCAGTGCACCGTGGAGTGCGGTTAGTGTTTTTGGTATAGAATGTTTGTGTGGCAGTAAGAGTGTGTTGTTGTGTCTTAAGAGGGTGAAAGGAAAAACAGGAATTATAAGATTACAAGTATATACAGTTTGTAACAAAATAAGATATATTATGCACATGTCATACTGGATAGGTTGTGAGGTGCAATACTTCACTTGATACGTATCGTCGGAAGCGACTGTGCAACTTTAGAGATGGTATTGACGATGCTTCAGTGTTGGCACTAGGATTGACGTGTGCCCATTTCCAGCTCATTCTATGATATTACATTTAATGATATCATTAAGGAACTCGAATGAGAATCAGGTTAACAGTTTGAACGGGTTGTGCGTTGTGGAATGTTGTCAGTCGACATGGAGGTGACGCAGTGGACTGACAATCTGTAAAGAAATTGGTAATATTTAACCCTTTACCTAACGTAACGGCCAAAACCGGCCATCGCTATTCTCAAAAATCGCCAATTAATTTTCAAAATATTTTCATTTTTTGTCTTAAAAACATAGGTTATGACCCCTCGTTGGAACGAGCTCGCCGAGCTCGTTCCAACGAGGGGTCATAACCTATGTTTTTGAGACAAAAAATGAAAAAAATTAATTATTGAAGAATTTTTTTTGCAAGTGTCGTCTGCTTTTCATGTTAGGTAAAGTGTTAAATCCTAAAGCCCTTTGAGGAAGTGGAATTAAATTGTTATTGATATTCCCGATAGATGCGAAATGAACTGGTCCAACTGTGGAACACAATATTTATACGATTATTCCATTCATAAAAATAAGGTTACGGCTGGGGAATATTTTAACGCATGCACTCAAAGAAGCGTCTTCTGTCATAAAATCCTCGAAGCAGCAGGTTTTAACGAAGATCTGGGGACGAGACAATCGTCACTTATTCTCAGTCTTTATTCTATATTCGTTGTCAACCAATAAAATCAGTTGAAAACGAATGCCAAATAAGGAACTGGGAATAAGTAACGGTTGTCACGTCCCTTGGGGATCAAATGCAGTTTGTTTTCCAATCAGTGTAAGTTATCGTAAAATTAATCTTACTTTCGTTGATGTACTCAAAGTCTGGGAAGTTAAAACTGAAAATATGTTGTTTCCTTCGTTTCTTTGAAGACACTTTTATTGGCAGACAAATGTTTCAATGTAATTCTTGTAAACACGTTCAACCTTGTGACACTTCATAAAACGTCATGCTTGGTAATACTTTCACAAGTGAATAATACAAACAGAACAGCTGTCGAGCGACGTGATGATATATACAACAATTTACCGACCACATCTGTGAAACATAGGATTACATTCGATTATGACATGAAAGATAGAATTCTGGACTCACTCTCTGTATGGGTAAGTATCAAATTCTAGTGGATCATACACGCGATGATATACGAGTTACAGTATTCCAGTATGCACGTTTTATTTATGCATATATCTTCAATCTATTTTGATATCCGCAAACGTCTATAACGAGAATTCATAAAAATGAAACATGAATCGACTGTAAACGGAAAAAGATAAATATGGCCAATATTTGGTCTAAAAATTGCCCAACGTTCACGCTGTTGGGTGTCAACTTAGCCAATTAAAAGATTTGATTTTGCACTAAAAACCTTCTATAGGTTAAACTGTTGAAAATGATCCCTTATCTAAGAAATAGTTTTGAAGTGTGGTCTGACATGTGTGTTAGATAAACACTCGAACGTTTCAGTTGTCATTGTTTTGCCACAAAAATATCTAGGTAAGTTAACGATTTGATTTTGGCACCAATAGTTTGTGGCCAGAGTACTACAATCAGTGCTGATTTCTTCGAGGACGAGTATTTCTTCAAAATGGTTTAGAAGTTACGTAACATGGACTTTTGTGGACACAGTTTCAAATCAGATGGCTGCATTGCTATTTTGGAGAAATGTATGGTCAAAAGGAAATGTGGGGAAATATTAACAAACAATGTACCAACAACCAATTTTGATCAAACGAAATCCTCAAATTTCTAAATCTTCTTATTGAAATGGATGGGAATCCAACTAGATTCTCGTGGTCGTTTTTTATCAAAATATCGAATGTTCGCCGAAACATAAGTGTCTTATGCCATCCATCTTGAATGTTTACCAGTTTACTTGGCACACTTTGAAGATGATGGCAGTGAAATAAGTATTCGCAAGCATTACCAAAAACAACTGAGTTGTTTTTCACATGACAGCTCATACACGCCAAATATGTCGACCTGAAAAATAAAATTCCAGTTAGGTCTAATCGGATGTGATTTTAAAGGGACGGTGGAACAAACAATAAAATGAGAAATATAATTTTATTCTGCTGAGCTGGGTAGGTTTTCGTTCAAGCTATGGTTGACACCAGGTGAATTAGTCAAAACTATTCATGTCGAGGCAAAAGACTGATTATACACATCATTTTATTTATTTTACAGATTTTGCCTCCAAACATAGCTGATGACACCTCCATAGAAAATTATAGTCATCCTTTACCTAACACGAAAGTCAAATGACACTTGAAAACAAACATCCTGAATAATTAATTTTGTTTTTTGAGTCGAAAACATACCTTGTGATTCCTCATTGGAACGAGCTGAACCAGCTCGTTCCACTGAGGAGTCATAAGCTATGTTTTTTTTTGAGACAAAGACATAAAATTAAAAAAAATAATAAAAATTGAAGGGTGATTTTTTGAGAATAGCGCTGGCCGGTTTTGGTCGTAACGTTACGGGGTTAAGGCAATCATAACAATCGACAGAGTACCAGTTAACAACATCAAACCTTTGGCAAATAACATTACAGAGGGGACGGAAGCGAAGCAATGGCTTGATACCCACATTGGGCGCAAACGAGAGTGACAATTTTACGTATGTTTCTTAAATTGACTGCATTTGACCGCAGTCGACAAATTACAGCCCGGGGTAAAGATAAAAACTAAAACCAACATGGAGTAAGTGACAACTTATTGCATCTGAAATGCACACCATCCAGTTATAACGCTAAACATAACTTTGTGCCTTCACAACCTGGTTATTAGGGCCCGGCGTAACGGTTCGATCCCCGCCACGGGTAACTGCGTTGCGTTCTTGGGAAGGGCACTTAATCCCGATTGCCCAGGTGGGGACAAGGTGACAATGTGTACTGCATGTCGATGGTGCACCTGTCTCCAACCAATGCTAATCCTGCTTGTGTGGAGTTACTGCTTGTGTGGAGTTAGTTGGTGAGTATGACAGTTGCTAGCCCTTGCTCGGTGGTTCTTTATGGGTATCCCGGCTTCCTCTACCCGTATAACTATCCGACACGAGATTGGTGACACTGGCTATCGACCGTGTCGTTAAACTCAAATAAATAAATACTAATATAATATAATATAATATAATATAATATAATATAATATAATATAATATAATATAAGATGGACTAGCGAAACTTCGAAACGTGATTCGATTCGAAATCGTTCCGACGATTTAATTCAAGTCGTACCGTATCAAATTCCAACTATGTTTCACCTCTTAAACTCTTCTTCTATAGTCAAGGCTCCGGGAGAGGTGAGCGGAAAAAAAGTCACAGGAAAAAAAGTCACAGAAAAAAAGTCACAAATTTGCATAGGAAAAAAAGTCACAGGAAAAAAGTCACAGTATTTCACAGTATTTTATTATATGTTCTAATAGTCACAGCATTTCACATCAACGGCAATACAAATACATAATAATACATAATAATAACATAAGCACATCAGGTAATATATATATATATTTTCTAATAGTCACAGTATTTTATTATATGTTTATAGTAAATCTGCAGCACATCAATATCAATACAAATACATGTAATAACATAATAATAATAGCACAGCATTTCACATCAACAGCAATACAAATACATGTAATAACATAATAATAACATAAGCACATCAGGTAATATATATTTACACCACTTGCACTCACAGAATTCCACAGAATTTTATTATATTTTCTAATAGTCACAGTATTTTATTATATGTTTATAGTAAATCTGCAGCACATCAATATCAATACAAATACATGTAATAACATAATAATAATAGCAATACAAATACATTTAATAACATAATAACATAAGCATATCAGGTAATACATATTTACAGTACTTGCACTTCTAATACTCCTTGTTTAGTCGAATGTTCCAGCCGACTCCTCTGAGAAATTCTGGTATGGATTTCTCACCACTGCTACGGTCTCTGCACAAGTTTTTCAATTGTTTCTGCATTTTAACAAACTTCTTCAGAGCGAAGAATACTGTCCTCAAAGTCAGTAACTACATTTTCGACAAACATGTCAAGGCCAAGTTGTTCACACTTATCTACTACGGCTTGGAACAATTCTTCATAGGAGGTACGGCTCTTGTTGGGAAGCAGAGCATAGACTGCTGTGATGGCAGTGTCCTTGAATGGAACTCTCATACAGAAGATCTGAGTGAAGATGGTAGGCGCGGTCTTGAAGGTTCCGTCCATGAAGATCGTTTCAGCTTTTGCAAGGTGTCTAAGTGAATCAGTCGAGGCATATGCTAGGATTCTATTTGGATTGTTGGCGCCATTATCGTAGAGAGATCGTAGGAGATTCCGTTTTAGCTCTCCTGACTGAACGTCAAGTGAGCTATAGTTATTAATCCCCGTCCGTCCGTCGTCTGTTGTCCGTTGTCTGTCGTCCGTGCATTATGGTCTTCGCCTTCGCCTCCAAAACCACTGAACCGATTCCAATGCAATTTCAGGCGAATGTTTGTTGTGACATCGCATTTTGTTCAAATCAGTTTCCCTCACTCTACAGGGAGGAGGTGTGGGAAATGGCGGCGCCCTTTTGCACTCATGGTGTGGTGTATTCTATTAAAAAGACGTTGTGTGGTGCCGGACCCCCCCCCCTTTTCTGTCTGTCTGTCTTTCTCACTCTCTCTCTCTCTCTCTCTCTCTCTCGCTCTCTCTCTCTCCACCACAACCCGCCCATTTTAGTCCGTCACTCATAATTTCAACATAGATCACTTTATTTCAGAAACATCACACTCCGCCGAAATGGTGAAAACTGACTACTCAACTATTCCATCAAACACAATTGATTACGACGAACTTTTTGACCATATCGGTAGCTTCGGCAAATATCAGCGACTGATCCTGATTCCACTCGCTTTGACAAATTTCATAGCAGCATTCTATGACGAGGGTGCTGTTTTCATACAGGGCGTCCCGAAGCACAGGTAAGATTCATACAACAAATGATATATGACATGGTGAACGTGCGTTCACAAATCATATTTCCAGACAGTGTCATAGCCTTTATCACACAATAGTCAAAGTTAGTATATGTGCTGAAACTGCAGATTTGTTTTCCCCTCTGACACTATTGTGGTTGCGTCGAACCCGTCCCGACATTGGAAATTCTTTGAAATTATCAGTCTAAACAATATTTTAATTTTCTTTTTGGAATCGTAAAATGTTAATAACCCCTCCACAACACGATACTCGTTCGAACAATACATACGTCAAAAATGGCAGGATTTGACACAAGCCAAATGGGGGGGGGGGGGAGGGGGGAGGGGGGGAGGGGGGAGGGGGGGGGGGCGATTTGCCGACTTCTGTTCTATTGCTCTGATGAAGGAGTCAATGATGCGTGTTGATTGTTAAAACAACACTTGCTGTGGACGTTTAACCATTTGAACACAAGTGGTATCAGCCATGCCAGTTCAATGGCAGCAATCAGAAGAGTCCATATTCATTATTGGGGTAGACCAATCAATATTTTCAACGTGCAGCCACGTTGAAAATATTAATTGGTCTACCCCACATATTTACTTAACATTCATCCTATTTAATGACGAGGAGAGCGATGGCGTTGCGGTGACCAGTTCTCGTCAGATCACCGAAGTTGAGCAAAGTTGAGCCCGGTTAGTCCTCGGATGGGTGACTGTCTGAGCGATCGATTCGGACTCCCACGTTGTGTACTTGGGCAAGGCACTTAACCCCGATTGTCCACATGGGGGCACGATGACGCCGTATACTAAGGCGTACTGCACGTCGATGGTGCGCATGTCTTCAACCAATCTAACCCTGCCTCTGCTGCAGTGCAGAGTTACGATGTCGGGGAGCTGGCAGCTGCTCGTCGTTGCTCTGTCGTTCTCTCCGGGTACTCCGGCTTCCTCCACCCGTAAAACTGTCACGGTCATGATTAGCCATTGGACATAAGTATGTGACCTTAAACACCAATAAATAAATAAATAGTTAATGATGTTATGACGTATCATGTTCCTGGCCGGAAAGCGTTCGCTGGGGTTCAAAGTGTTGAGACGGATTACTGTTATAGCCTAGTTCTAATAAGTACAATAAATTATACGAAGAAACTTCATTGATAAATCTTTGTTGTGAAAGTTTAAATGGTGTCGTACCGATTGTCCCACTTTCTAATTAGTAAAGAGAGTGGGACAGTCGGGAGTTTGTTAGTTAGTTTTCTAGCCGCTAGATCAAACATTTTCTCTTATAGTTTGTTTCACGTATTTTGCTGTTTCATTGTTGAACAGAACAAGTAGTTGGTATTTGTTATACAGCTAGATATTTTTGTTCACCAAAACACTGATCAATTTACAAGATATTTTTGTACATCAAAACAGTGACTTATTATTGAATTTAAATACATGTTGAAAGAAGACGCATATTCTGTAATGTTTGTTTCGCCGTTCAACAACCTCTTGTTCCCTGGGTGCTAATAGGCACATAGAACAGATTGGAACTCAAGGGAAGCTCTGTTTCAGGGCCTGTAGTCAACCATGAATGTTTCTTTATCTCCTCCTTGTTGCTGGAGAGGGTTCACCTGCACTAAGGTGCATTTGCGTGACTTTATTGTAGGCCTGAATTTCTTTGAGGTGGTCAATTAAGTGGAAAATGTTTGGATGTGCGGTTCGTATTTTTTTTTATTTTGTTGTCCCAGCCTTCCAGATACACTATCACAATTGCTGATCACGAAACGTAAACCCTCATAAAAATACTGATATTTGTTTTAACCCTTTACCTAACGTAACGGCCAAAACCGGCCAGCGCTATTCTCAAAAATCCTCAATTAATTTTCATTATTTTTTTCATTTTTTGTCTCAAAAACATAGGTTATGACCCCTCATTGGAACGAGCTCGTCGAGCTCGTTCCAATGAGGGGTCATAACCTATGTTTTTGAGACAAAAAATGAAAAAAAAATAGTTATTCAAGAATTATTTTTGCAAGTGTCGTCTGCTTTTCTTGTTAGGTAAAGGGTTAATCATGATCGATAAGCAGCGGTGAGTTGTGCTCAAATTATGATAACGACTATAACTATTTTCAAGCCCAAGAGTGGGAGAGTCGGGACACAAATTAAAATCTGAAAGTGGGACAATCGGGATTAAACCGTTTTAAGATGGATTACTGTTATAGTCTAGTTCTAATAAGTACAATGCATTATACGAAGAAACTTCATTGATAAAGGTTTCATTAAAATGTACAGACACGTGGCCATAAAAAATCAATACCAAGATTATCATTGAAATGTATTGTAAATTGGCGTGGAGGGGAGGATTTTCTTTTTTATTATTTATTTTTTGTGAAACACACGGTGAGCAAAATGGGGCCCTCCGTGTGAAAATATGCATGCATTAACTGACAGGGTGCTAACTTATTCTCGGTCGACAAAATATGCTCGTTTGTTTTTTTCCTTGTTTCAATATATGGAAAAGTGTCCGTAGGCATATAAATTGTAACAAAACAAACCCATACAAACGAAATACATAGATAATGCGAAGCACATGGACAGAACTTGAAGCCTAATATTTAATTAGCTTGCAGGCAGATTGAGAATTTTTAAAAGCCGGACAGACGGCAAATCGAGATATAACCAAGCGTAAAGCCATCTCGTTACAGAGGTGATATACACACAATGGGATTACTGGAGTCCACTCAGGAAACCATATGACGAAGCAGGGCCAACGCCGATTCTTGTCACTTGAAGAAGAATGTGTCGAGATCATGTGGACAAAAAATGTCACTTAATCTCAACTTCATACGATGAAATTCAATTTTAAAGTGCTCTGCCTCTCGGTCAGGTTTCATTTAATAGCGCTGGAAAAATTATCTCAATGTGAATACAGTGAGCACTGTGGCTCAATGGTGAACATCCTTCGTCATAAAAAGAACATATCACAAAAATACACATTACTTTTTTCTCCAGTTTGTGGACGAACCACTTTTCCACTTATGTATAACCAGAACCAGTTGAGAGATAGATGCAGAGAGAGAGAGAGAGAGAGAGAGAGAGAGAGGGGGGGGGGGGGAGGGCGATTAGACCAATATTTTATTTACCATGTACATGTATGTCCCAATAAGACTAAAATCTTCGCCTTCTGATTGGTTCAAAGAGCTCGTATAGATTTGTTTTTCCCTAATGTTTACATCAAAAGAGGCATGTGTTACCGTTTGACGTCACCGCTTTATCAGTCAACGATTTTTTCTCGGAATTACTGACTCATTGTCCATTCGTCGGGTCCGCGAGATGTTTATTTACAAAACTTGTTATTAATGTTGCCTTGTTCATTTCAGCTTTTGAGTTTTGGGCTGAGTGTATGGTATTACTGGAACATATACGTTATTGTGGTGAATTGACGGTAAAGTGGTTTGAGTGAGATGTGTGGTTCGAAGCGCTTGGTCAACCACGACGCGCCGCACCACGGTTGAACATAAACTCCGAGCTGCACATCTCAGACAATTTACCATCAATTAAGCACAATTACTTACAACGTTTATACCATGATGTCACCATCGCAGACTCAGTGTAGTGGTTGCATTCGAACAACTAAAATGCAGAACTCTGAAACTTGTATTTTTGTTTCGCATCATTGCCATCTAATTGTAAATAGCAGAAGTGGGGCGGGAAAGGGGAGGCACACTCACTACTCCTAATATGTGACCGAAAAATTTATCGTACGATTTCTCTCTTCTACGGGCTTCAAATACAAATAAAATACACACCTGAGGCTCCATATTTAACAAATTTCTTCCCGTCGAGCTTAACCCTTTGAACATTGGTGGTTCATCATTTGCATGTACAGATTTATTAACTTGTAAAAAATAGTGTATTCGTTGCGTGAGGAAAGATCAATCAATTTTTTCAGAGTGCAGCCTTGGGAGTGCACGTTGGAAATCCTGATTTGTCTACCACACAAATTCACGAGCACCTATCTACTTTATGACCACAGCTCGCGATCCTGGAAAAGGAAAAGCGTTCTTTCGAATATAATGAGACAAAGTTCACTTTTCGCAATGTAGAGTTAGTCCCAAACATAGCTTTGTGTATTGTATTCCTACAGTTAAAACTAGAAGTCCTGTCATGAACTGTGCGCTTATCTGAGCTTAAATGCGCACAAGAATTGCGCGCAGTTGCCATATCGAATGACATCCAAAGCACGATAGGTTCTCCTGGTTACTCATAGCAAACACAGACAATGTTTCTCCCAATGGACCTCCGGTTTACCCGGAGGTCCATTGGCTGAAACATTGCTTGTGCACAGGCCATATGTACAGAATTTGATAACCTTACTATGGCGATAACGCGTAGATTAACGCGCAGATCGACGTGCTATTTGTGAGCATTTAATGACAGGCCTTTAACTGTGCCAGGCAGCTAAGGAACACATGTCAGCACTGGTATATAACAGTGTGAGGGTGTGTTTCTACGCCTGTGCAACCTTCCGCCCAGTTTGAAATGATTCCTATGCCCATGTTCGAGAGTCAGTTTAGAAGATCATGCTTACATAATGGGGTTACTTCCTTTGGTATGGGGACCTACGAAGGCCCTACACCTCATACACAATAGCACATACTCGGGTGGCTTCGGAATTGGTGAGTGCACCTCTGTACAATGTAGGGGAGTCTCAGATTTAAGACACACCTCCACGCACCGAAAATGGGCACTCCTCTCGTGCTCTTGTCATATCGTAGCCACTACACTCGATACCTGACTTCTCGACTCAAAGGGACTAGATGTCATCTTTAACCCTTTGAACACTGGTGATATCTTCTATTTCGGTTTAATAGCAGCAATTGAAAGAGTCTATATTTATTATTTGAGTGCAGACCCATTAATATTTTCAACGTGCAGCCTTAGGACTGCACGTTGAAAATATTTATTGGTCTACCTCACACATTCACTTTGCAGTCGCCCTACTTAATGAAATCATGACGTATCACGCTCCTGGGTTGGAAAAGCGAAATCTCGGGTTCAAAGCGTTTACAGTTCTGTTGCAATCGAATTAATTTTTATGAACACATTATTGTCTCTTCTCAGTACAACGGAGGCATTAGGCCAGAGTTGTACTGTTCTGGGTAAAATTGTCCTCCATGTATTTATATTCGGCAGTTGTCATATCGATTGCATTTTATGGCTCTAAGTCTCTACAATTGTCTCGGATGAGTGTCAGAAGCTTCATCCTCTGGATAACAATATGAAAATCCCTTAGTGAACTCTCCCAGTCCACTCAAGCTCAAGCAGAGGTGTTGTTATACTTTTCAAGAACACTTTCGGTTTCACCATACACAAAGTATTTTAGATGAGAATGGGAATTTTATAATTCTGGACGCTACCATCAACGACCAAAGATTAACGATATCAGTTGTTTATGGTCCTAATGGTGATGGGCCACAATGCTACGATGCGTTATTCTCTAAAATCGAAAGGATGGGTGATGTTTCAATAATAATATGAGGGGTTGGGTCGTTCCACAGGATTACGAAAAAGATACAATTAAATATAAACAAAAAAAACAAAAACAAAACAATCCAAAAGGCAAATAAAAAAATATTGAACTCAATAGAAAAAATGGTCTTATTTTTTGGCGCTTAGCAAATACAGAGGAAATACATTACACTTGGAGAGGGCCTGAAAATAAAATGGCAAGGTTGGAGTACTTTTTATTATCATCAGACGAACAAATCTTTCTTACTAATTCAGAAATTCACATTAGATATCGCTCCGACTATAACCCATTAAGCATATGTAGTGTGACCTAGCTTTTCCCTGTATAAATTCAATAATTTATGGGTGAAATAAAATAATATCTGGGAGTGGTAGACTCGACTTGTGTCACCACAGGGATGAAATATGGTCTATTGGTTTGCTTTTCCCTGTTCTGTGATTTTATCTCTGCTCTCCAGTTTGGTAACGACTGTATTCTGCACAGTTTGGTTAATGCCGTGGTCTCGGGTTCTCTCAGTTTGTCCCGATCCTTCTACATTTGATTATTGACCTGATGGAGGGCTGGAGTAATGCGTGCCTGCGTGCCTGCCTGCCTGCCTGCCTGCCTGCCTGCCTGCCTCCTGCCTGCCTGCCTGCCTGCCTGCCTGCCTGTCCACTATAGAAATGAATATTGGGTCATCCCGAGTGTCGAAATCTACTAGGAGTACTTTTTTATGGCGGAGGTCATCGTCAGGTTTAAAACCGTGTGTGGGGTGGGGGTGGGGGTGTAGGGGGTACCAAAAGTTATGTCCAAATTGTTTTTACCGATAGATGTTTTCAAAGGGGTCTACTAGGGGTACGTTTCTATCAGGAATCTAATGGTGGGGGTTAAAAAAGTATCGGGGTAGGGGTGGGGGTGTAGAAGGGCACCAAAATTTATGACCAAAATGCTTCTTACCGATATAAGTCTTCAAAGGGGTCTACTAGGGGTAATTTTTTTACCAGGAATCTAACAGTAAGGTTTAAAAAAGTGCCGGGTGGGGTGAGGTGGGGTGGGGTGTAGAGAGGCGCGAACAGTTATAATACTCTCCTCAGCTCGAGCAACGCCGGGTAACCCTGCTAGTATTTAATAAACATGTTATGCGGAAAGATTTTCACGTAATTTGGAGAATAATTCTTGCCAGGTGAAATATTTGGACGCCAAACTAAGCGGTACATTGACCTCATATATTAATAGTATTCACAGGTAAATATACTATATCCATTAGTATAACAAAATGTTATTTGTGCTTGACTGAATGTGAAACATGAGCCGGAAAAATGATGCCTTTTGTACTGGTGCCCTTATATTTGAAGGCCCTGATAGTATCTTCTGGCACACTGTGGTCAGTATTCCTGAGATTGGGTTCTTTTTTAGTTCACTATAATATTCATAGAGATCTGGTGCCGTACGTTTAGTAATGGGACAGTTTTTCTTGTAAAGTTTCTGTAGTATTCTTTTGTATTTTTTGACTGGAAGTTTGTATTTTTTGACGTTGGCTTTTGTTCTGGTACCTGGCGGGTGATCATGCTTACTGTAATAATTAACTGGTTGAGGACTGGATTATTTTTTGAGGTCTCAACTTGTTATTCCAAATTCGTTTTGTTATAAATTAGTGGAGAGTGCCAACAGGCACTCTCCACTAGTTTTTAATAAGACGATTTAAATAAACAAAATATTATTTGCGTTTAAATGCATATGAAACATGACCAAGAAAATGTTGGCTTTTGCCCTCAGCTTGCTATTCGAACTTTGTTTTGTTATAAATCAGTGGATTGTGCCAACAGGCACTCTCCAATAGTTTTTAATAAGACGAATTTATATAAACAAAATAGTATTTGCGTTTAAATGAATATGAAACATGAACAAGAAAAATTTTGGCTTTTGCTCTCAACATGTTATTCAAAATTTGTTTAAAAAAAATATTATTTGCTTTTGACTAAACATGAAACATGAGCCAGAAAATGCTGACTTTTGTTTTCGTACCTGGCGGGTGATCATGCTTACCGTGATAATAAACTGGCTGAGGGTTAGATGGTTTTTGGTTGTCTGAATTTGTTGTTCAAGAGCTGCTTTGTTACAAATTACTGGAGAGTACCGACAGGCGCTCTCCGATAATTTTTAATAAGACGGATTGAAATAAACAAAATATTATTTGCGTTTGAGTGAATATGAAACATGTGTCAGAAAAATGTTGACTTTTCCTCTGAATTTGTTATTCAAAAATTGTTGAAATAAAATATTATTTGCTTTTGACTGAATATGAACATGAGCCAGAAAAAAAACGTTGGCTTTTGTTCTGGTACCAGGCGGGTGATCATGCTTACTGTGATAATTAACTTGTTGAGGGTTAGATGATTTTGGTTGTCTGAATTTGTTGTTCAAGATCTGTTTTGTTACAAATTATTGGAGAGTGCCAACAGACGCTCTCCGCCAAGTTTTAATAAAACGGATTTATATAAACAAAATGTTATTTGCGATTGACTGAATGTGAAACATGAGCCAGAAAAATGATGTCTCTTGCTCTGGTGCCCTCATATTTGAAGGCCCTGCTAGTGGCTTCTGACACACTGTGGGCAGTATCCCTGAGATTGGATTCTTATTTAGTTTACTATAATATTCATAGAGATCTTGTGCCGTAAGTTTAGTATTGGGACAGTTTTTCTGGTAAAGATTCTGTATTATTATTTTGAATTTTTGGACTGGAGTTTCCTAATTTTATGTCGGAAGGCAGCATTCTTTTTTTTAACCCTTTACCCAACGCAGACGATATCAAAATTTATTATTTTAAATATCATTTTTTCAAATTTTTCATCAACATCTATGATATAATTCATATATCTATTGATATTGACCCAACACGAACCTACTGTGATACTGAAATTACCGTTTGTGATATTTTTTTTAAATGACATTCAGGTTTTTGAAGGCATTTTACATTGTGTTTGATGACTTTTTTGCAATTTTTACAATGAAAAAGCCACAGGTTTCTGAGTTAAGGCACCTAGTCTCATTGGTATGACACTGGCTATACATAAAACAGTGCTTCTTCCAAACGAATGACTAGTATCTGCTAATGTGGTACCTCATAACACTGTTAAAATGCATAAAACTATCAAATATTGATTCTATAGTGCTATGCTTGTGCTGCAAGTCCTATCAGTGCACTTTCACAACTTTTGGTCTAATCCCCACAGACACCTGTTCTGACAAAAACAGTGAGATTGTAGAAAATATGTTTCAAAAGAGGATGAATCAGACATTTGCATCAGGAATATTGTGGTCTTTGATGTTTAATATACTTGTGTGTGTGTGTGGAGAGGGGTGGGGTGGACAGACATACAGACTGACAGACAGACAGACAGACAGACAGACAGACAGACAGACAGACAGACAGACAGACAGACAGACAGACAGACAGACAGACAGACAGACAGACAGACAGACAGACAGACAGACAGACAGACAGACAGACAGACAGACAGACAGACAGACAGACAGACAGGTTACCATGAGTGCTGCAGTCTCAAAGTAAATCAAAATAAACTGAAAGTGTATGATATTAACATCAGCCTCTAAAAACATGCTGTACAGTCTTTCCAAATGTTTAAATATGTGTGGGAGGAGGACTTGGTTTAATGAGAGAACAATATTTCACAACTGTCACTGTAAATGGGTGCTTATCATGGGAACCATGGCAGCACTAGTACCTGACTGCTATATTGGTAGTTATGCACAAATGACATTCGTTCACATTTGTCATTTTATTATGTTATTTTTTTCCATCGTAGCCGCCCCCCCCCCCGCCCCTCCCCTCCACAAATTTGTGTTCCAAAGTACTCTTTCAGTGAAGGAATTATTTTCCAACATTTTAAAGAGCATAATGTAGAAGAGAAAAACTTCTAAATAGCAGTGAATAGAAGAGGTAAAGGTTTTCTAGCCATGTTTGAATGGTGATTTAGGAGGGAGTTGGAAGATTGGAGTCCTCCCTGCCCCTACTACTATGAGGGGGAACCATGGTTTAAATAAATGTGTTAATAGGATAAGATAGGCTGTTAGTTCGCAGCTGCAAGATGATATTGTGTGCTCCTGGGGAATACACTTGCTCAAAATGTGAATTTGTTTGCCTTGACAGCCTTAGTTTTGGCAATATATAGCCTTTATTGCTGACTGTGACAAAAATGTAACTTTTCAAAACAATAAAATAGTTTTGTAAGGTGTGTGCCCCCCCCCCCCCCCCCCCCCCCCACACACAAACACTCCCCAACCCCCAATATACATTTATATGTGAAATAATCTTCCAAATAATAACTGAATCTGGTTTGGAATCCAAAACACATATTTCCTAAATGTATCACAGAACTAAATATTTTCCTACAGGCCACCATTATAACGTTCTGGCGAAAAAGATATGACCGCATCACTTTAATTTTGGCATTCAAATATCTTTGTCAAGTATAGCCCTTAAAACAAGTTTTTCTGACCCGAAAACAAGGGGCCATGCAACAAATAAGAGAGGGAAAATGACACGAAGGGAAGTATCGGTCACGCCCACATATTTTTCAGTGAATTTCCTTCAGGGACACACAAAAAGTAAATTGTATATTTTAGGTCCAAAAAGTCATCAAATCACCCTCTTTTTTATAAAGAATATTCAACAATGCAAGATGTCAATAGAATGTTTCAAACATTTATTGAAACAATATATTTTCCCAAGGCTGTTTATTTTTAGATATTGTATCATTTCGGTGTTGAACATTTCCAGGCGGGTATCTCTAATTAAAATATTTAGTTCAGCGATTACTCGAACACCACCAAGTCGTTGCAATGGGTCACTCACTGAGGTATTAATTACCAAAGAAGACGTTAGTAGGTATAAAAGGAGAGTTTACTATCACTTGTACATGTACGTGTACAACATACGTTCACGATGCGTTCACCAACGTGGAATTCAGTGTTAAATCACACGCTTGTTCACAAAACTGTACATGATCTTGAATCCCCCCCATGTACAGTTGTGACTCCTAGATCGCGCTTTTAACGTTCAAATACTCGTGGTGAACGCGCGTTTTTTAAAAAAGGGTGAAATCGTACATCTTCGCTTGTATCTTGTACGTAATTTTTCGTCGACGTTCCCATCGCAGATCAGACCATCGGTCCATCGTTGGCGAACGCGAGCAAAAGCAAAATATTCTGGGTCATCATCAAAAAAACAGTTTTGGGGACTCTAGATCAGCGATTCAGAACCCGCAATTGTGTTGAGACAGATGATTCAGAACCCGCAATTGTTTTGAGGTGGTGGATTTTTTTTTCTCCCATTTATGACATTATTAGGGGAATTCCGCCACTATGAGAAATTCTCAAAAAAAAAAAACTCAGCTGATCGAGCGAACGGATCGCTCGATTCTCGTAAAAACTCGATCTGAACGAAGAGTGTTGTTGTCGTCGGTGTGTTGGAAATTCGCGAATCCAGTCACGTCTTCCTGAAGTAAAAAAACTAACATATGTTATCGTAATGAGTGAATGAGGTTTTTTGTTCAAAAAGAGTTGATTATGAATATAGTCTGTATTATAGACATTGATGTTTTCTGTTGATGGGACGGATAAAAATTGAGTTTTGAGGGGTTTTTTTTCGAAGGGAGTTGATCTGTAATAGATATTCGTGTTTTGTCTTGATGAGAGAGATTGACTGTTAAGCGTTCGTTCGAAAAAAATCAAAAACACTTATCGGAATGTTTAAAACGCATTTTCCGCTTAATTAGGTTTTGAGTGGTAAAATTTTTAATATATTCATGATAGCAATCGCAGTCATCAAAAGGATTCTCTCTTAATTCGACACTCAGTGAATTGATGTGTGAATGAATGAAGATCTTTTGACAAATGTAAAAACTACTGTCAAAATGCGTTAAATTAGAAACCGGTTTGTCATGTACTGTTTAAACGTATTTTTTTAAACTTCAATTAACACAGTCAGTTGAGATGTGAATATTTTCAGATTATTATATTAAGACGGAAAGAGTTTTTTATAACTTAAAACATAAAACATAAAAAATATAATTAAACATTTAATTTTGAAAATAAATAAAAACAATTAAAACGAAAGATGTTTTTACAGATGGATTCTAGACACCGAGATCGAATTTTAGAACAGTATGAACGTGCTAAGAAGGGGATTCAGTCAGCTGATAGGAGCAGACGTCTTGGTGAGATGGAACTCAGACCCTAAGCCACACAAATATTTAAACCCGTGACGGAGGGTCAAGAGCGAAGCAGGAAGGAGATAGTCGAAGAATTGAGACCCATAAAGGAGAGTTCTTTGAGAATGGGTTCGTTGCCTCCTAGTTTTGGAAATCGGTATTCCGTTCAATCTACACCGGATTACGTTCCCACGGGAATTCAAACAGATATGAGCGAGTCTGATGATACGGCTTCGACTATCACCACTAGTAGCATCGCATCGTCCGATGATGATGGCGGTAAGAGAGATCAGTCCTATGGAATTTATAAGGATTCTGAGGGTAGAACTTTTGTAGGTGATACGGAAGTGGAAATGGATGATGATGAATTGATCGTGGGTTCGAATAAATATAAAGTAACTGATGGTCTGTGGAGATTGCTCCTTTACGACAAGCCTGGAGATTACACGGAACAGGATTTCGACGACATTCTAGTTCAAACTCACGCCATGAAGAGAAATAACGATGCCAGAGAGACGAGACCCAAAGCCAACAGAGGTTACAAGTGGACGAAAGTGGTGAAACCCATATGGGATATGAACAAGAAGTTCGTCGAATCGGTGACCGGCAAAGGGGTGAAAACCACTTTTCTTCCGAGCGATTCCGACGCTCTGTCTCAGAGATTGAGTTTGTTGATGGCGAGCAGACGGGCTGGTAACACGGGATTAGATAATCAGATAGTTGCTATATCTGACGAATTGTTAAGACAGAAGGTTTTGAATAAAAACCAGTATAAAAGGCTGATGAACGAATTGAAGGATTGATGTGTATATAATAAGTAGAGAGAAACAAAACAAACAAACAAACAAAAATAAAACAGTAAATTATTACACTAGTATAATAAAAAGTATTTAAACGGCAAAAACGATTTACCAGTGAAAAAAACACAAAATATATCATAAAAATAAAATATGTAAAATATAAAATATGTTGGTGATAAAGAACAGGGGATACGTCAGAACTTACGTTCAAGGCGGTTCTGGCATCGTCGATTCTATAATGCGAGCGTTCACGAGCAATGCGGGTAGAAAACTCGCATCGAGCGCGTTTGAGGTCGGTAAGAAGACGGCTTTGGATGCTGGTAAGAAAGCCGCTTCCGAAGCCAGTGGTAGGATAGCTTCTGTGGCTGGCAAGAGGGCAGCCGACGTGTTGATCGAAAAGTTGATCAGTCCGCCGGCGAAGCGAGCTGCGTTAGAGCGAACGCCGAAAAGTTGGAAAGATTTTAAGGATGCCGTGGTGCCCATACAAGATTTAGCCAAAATGACGAGTGGATCCGGATTGAAGAGAACTCGCGACGGTGCGATATAAATAAATATAATAACATTAAAAACAGAGTTTGAAAAAACATAAAAAAAAATTTGTGTTTGAAAAGAATCTAAAATAACAAACAAAAATAAAACAAAGATGAACATTAAAGATATGTCTTGGAACGACGCCGCGACCAAGAGGTCGAATAACGAGTTCTTTCCCAAGAGCATAAGAGGTTTGATAGTGGGAAAATCGAATTGTGGAAAGACCAATCTGTTGATGAATCTGTTGTCCCGACCCGACTGGTTGGATTACGACAGATTGTTCGTGTTTGGCAAGAGCTTGTTTCAACCCGAATACAGATTGCTTCGAGAGTGCATGGATCGCAGATTGCCCAAGGACGTCATAGCCAGAATCTTTGACAGTAGGGAGGAATTCGACAAGAGTGGAGCTCCACTCGCAACCATTTTGGACGGTGCGGCGACGGAGCTGATGAAGAGAAATGCATCTTCGAACGTTGAGTGTCGATTTTATGAGAACGCTAGCGACGTTCCGGATCCTAGAGAACTGAAATCGGAAGATAAGAATCTCATGATTTTCGACGATCTGCTTTTGGAGAGACAGAACCGATGCGAATCGTATTACGTTAGGGGTCGACACAGCAACGTGGACTGTTTCTACCTGTCGCAGAATTATTTTCAATTGCCCAGACAGACGATAAGGGAGAACGCTAATTTTCTATGTCTCTTTCGCCAAGATCTCAAGAATCTCAATCACATCTACGGCGATCACGTCGCAAACGACATGAGCGCTGCGGAATTCAGGAGATTCTGAAAGAGGGTTTGGGATGGTGGACTTTACAATTTCGTCGTGATCGATTTGACAAGCGAATTTAATCGTGGAAAATATCGGTGCGGATTCGACAAGTTTTATGTTTCCGATGGTAATAATAAGATAGAGCGTGAAAATAAAAAAAAATTAGAAAAATAATAAATCTTCAAAAAATTAGTTTTGAATAAAAAAAAAATAAAATTAAATATAATGTTCGAACATGGAGAATTGTTAGAACGGATAGCCGAGAATATGGCTGCAAACCAATCCATTCAAATCGTGGTGAGTGGCGATTCGACTCGATTCGCTACGAAATTCGAACCTTCCATCGAATTGAATAGAGAGAAAAGATACGAGATGGCGTTGGTGAATCTGGAGATTTATTATTCCTTTCCCAACGTCACCGAAAAGAATAACTCGTTCAAGTATTCCGACGGAACGGATTGGTTGGAGATTCGAATTCCCAAAGGCAGTTACGACATAGACGATTTGAACGATTACATTCAGACGTGAATGAAGGCGGATGGAAAGGGAAGCAACAAGATCAGACTCGCTCCCAATCCTAATTCCTTACAGACGATGTTGGATTTGGAAGATAATTTTCGAGTGGATTTCAACATGGATGATTCTATAGGCAAGATGTTGGGATTCGATCGAAAGATGTATCGAGGCCACGCGGCATCTGAAAATATGGTCAACATTCTCGCAGTCAATAGCATTCTGGTGAACGTGGACGTGATTGCTGGAAGCTACGTGAATGGTAGCGCTCAACCGACGATCTATTCCTTCTTTCCAAACGTGTTGCCGGGTTATAAGATTGTGGAGCGACCTCGAAATTTAGTTTATCTACCAGTGATTTTAGACACGTTGTATAGTCTCAAAACCACGTTGATGGATCAAAATGGTGAACTGTTAGATCTTCGCGGAGAGAGAGTGACGATACGATTTCACATAAGAGAAATATAAAAGGAAAAAAAAAAAAAAAAAAATTATATATATAGATAACAAAAATAAAATAAACGCAATATTAATTTTACAAAATTATTTTAATATAATTATTAAACAAGAAACAATTGGAGTAAATATATTTAAAAAAAAAAAACAGAATTATGACAGAATACGTGGTTAAAAACGTGAACATATCCGCAGGACAGAGGAAGAAACTTAAGAGAGCGTTAACAACTCGAGGCGAGGTGGTGAGATTCAAATTCACTCACGAAGATCTGACGAGAGGCGGTCAGGATTCGATCGCCTGGACCAGAAGTCAAAACAAAAGGATGGATAAAGCGATTCGCGATGGAAGAGGGTTGACGGTGAGAATGAGTCCCGCTCAATTGAGATACAATTTGAGAATGAAAGGTGGTTTCCTACCGCTATTCTCAGGAATAGCCGCAAAAGCATTACCCTTCGCCGCAAAGGTGCTACCCTTTCTCGGAAAGACTCTCGGCGTGGGAGCTCTCACGGGACTCGCTAGTTCGGCGGTTGAGAAATTAATGTGTGGCAGCGGACTGTTTTTGAAGAAGGGAGGAGCCGTGTGTCGCGTCCACGTAGACGACAGCGGTAAAGGATTGTATCTAGAACCCGTTAGAGGTGGCAACTCTCTGAGAGGAAACGGTCTCTATCTGAAGAGTGGACGGAACGTCGAGCGACTCGGCAAGGGTTTGTTGCTCGGTGAGAATTCGCCATTTAAGAACATACCGATTTTGAATATGTTATTATAAATATAAAATTATATAAAATATAAAATCATAGAAAGTATAAAATAATATATTTAAAATGGGTAAAAAGGTGGAGAAAGAAATTTATCACCTGGATGAAAAGGTGGAGAAACAATTTGAAGATAATGACGAACATCGCGAGCCAGAGAGCGAAAAAATAAAAAAATGGTTAGACGCTAATGATGGATATCTAAGGAAAGAACTAATGAAAGAGATAGATGAAGCACGGGATAGACGGTTGAGAATGAGACGATGCTTTCCACGGTCACCACTACCTTCTGAAGAGAATGGTAATGATGCGAGTGTTACCAAGAGATGCACAACATTCGTTCATAATTATGATTCGGATAAACAAAAATGTTACCATAAACGTATCACATCACAAAGAAAAAGAAAAAAAGAAAAAGAAGAATCAACGCTGAAATTTGAGAGAAAAGGAAACGTTATTATAATATATTATGATGATAGTGAAGAAGAAGGAAAACAAAAAAAGAAAAAAAAAAAGTAATGAGATCTAAAGATCATCTTATTTTTTTTTTTTTTATTTTTCTTTGCTAAAAATCAATCTCTCTATTGTTTATATTTCCAAGTCCGTTATTAGCATGTTGACACTCGTGTCTTCTCCTTTTTTCGAAAACGTGTTGAATGTTTATCTTTACTCTTTTGAGTTTTTTTACATCGGTCAACTCGCTCTCACCACCCAATTTCTTCACGAGTTCGAATGAGATGTTTGGAAATATGTAATTTCCATAGGGCAACGACAAATCGTCCTTGTCAAATTCTCTATCTTCAGCGATGACGATGTTCTGCAGATTGCTTTGGTACTCGTAAATCAAATCGAGCGCAGTTTCATCCAATTTCAAAGGCATCTTACATTTCTCGTATTTATGCTTTAAGCCCTTCGTCTCGACCTCATTCAATTCGATGGGATCGTGTCGTTGTAATCTATAGATTTTATGACCGAATTTCTTATACGTTTCGACTCATTTCAATTTCAATTCGCATCTTTTAGGTGTTGTTGTCTTCATGATCGATTATTTAGTATTTAAATAATAATTTGTTTAAAAAGTTGTTTTTTTTTTCTCTTTATATATATAAAAAAGTTGTTTTTTTAATTTTTAATTTTCTTTAATGTAAAATTTTTTTAGTAAAAGTTTTTTTTCTCTTTATATATATATATATAAAAAGTTAAATTTTTAATTTCAATCTCTCTATTGTTTATATTTCCAAGTCCGTTATTAGCAAGTTGACATTCGTCACTTTTCCACATACGAAAATGGTGTGAATGTTTATCTTTACTCTTTTGAGTTTTTTTTCATAGGCGAATGCGCTCTCACCACCCGATTTCTTCACGAGTTTGGGTGAGATTATTGGATATATGTAATCTCCATAGGACAACAATAAATCACCCCTGTCGAATTCTCTGTCTTCGGCGACGATGATATTAATCAACAGTTCGCTTTGGTACTCGTAAAACAAATCGAGCACGGCTTCATCCACTTTCAAACACATTTGATATTTGTGGTAGTAGCGCTCTAAGTCCACCATCTCGACCTCATTCAATTCGATGGGATCGTGTGGTTGTAATGTATTGATATTAAAACTGGATTTCTCATACCTTTCATCTCGTTTCAATTTCAATTCGCATCTTTTAGGTGTTGTTGTCATGATCGATTATTTGGTTTTTTATGAATTCTTACAAATAATGTGTATTTTAAATTTTGTATTAAAAAAATTGAATTTAAAATTTAACTTTTTTTTTTTTTTTTTTTTTTTCTATTATATATATATAAAAAGAGTAAAAAAGCAAAACTTTTTTTAACAAATTATTTAATACAAAATTCAAAAAAAAAAAGAAATATTCTTATAAATGAAGCAAACAGATAGAACAATGGTAAATTTAAATGAGAAAACCATACCTCAGTTAAACGAGATTTGTAAACTATTACAAATTTCAGATTTCAGAAATCATTAAACTAAATCAAAAAAAAATTGAAGTCATACAAGAATATTTGCGAAACGCTAGAAAGGCAAACGAAATGTCGATAGCGACGACGTCAAAAGATGTATCGGTTGTGAAAAATAAGAAGACGACTAAACGAAAAACCGTTGAAGAACATCAAGTTTCCAAAGAAAAGAAAAGAAAAACTAAAACGAAAACGAGTGATGCACTTCAGATTCAAGACAAACGAGATATATCGAGCGAAATTCAACGAGCAATCGATGAAGAGAAAGGAGAAGAATATGTAACATGACTTATTGCGGAACTATTCCAATCGAAACCCGTAGAACGGGAGAGTGTGATCAAAGGCATTTTTAAAACTTTCGACATGATTCCCTCGTTGAAGAAAGTCGATCCGAAATTGTTCATGGAACGGGTGAAGAAAGAAGTATTGGATTTGATTCGCGAATACATGAACCTGGGATTAAAAATTAAGATGATACTCCATTGCATAATGAATAAAATTGACGTGAAGTCCAGCGAGAGCATCATGAAAAATGCATATTTCAGATCTAACGTCGAACCCGTATATCGAGGTTCAGATCTATCGGACGTTTTCGAAAAGATGAAAGAAAAGATGTTGACGTCTCTCGCGAATTATCAACATGAAGGTAGTAATTGGACGTTCGGTGAGGTGTTGAAACTCGAAATTCACATGAATAAAAACGAACCATTGAAAGGATCTTCCTACTTGGAATTACCGTATTTCTTGACTAAGAAACATGCCGTGGTCAACGTGAGAAATAAAGATGATCAGTGTTTTAAATGGGCAGTCACCTCCGCTTTATACCCTGTCAAAATAAACTCTGATAGAGTTTCTCGTTACGAGGAAACTTCTAAAAATCTTGATTGGACCGGAGTGACTTTTCCAACAGAGTTAAAACACATCGAACGTTTCGAGGTTCAAAATCCCACCGTAGCGGTGAATGTCTTAGGATACGATGACGAAAATCAAAAGATCTATCCTCTTAGACAGACTTCGTATCGCGGAAGAGAAAAGACGATTATTTTATTATTGATTTTGAATGGTGACAATCGTCATTATTGTTGGGTTAAACATCCGACCCGATTACTGTCGAAACAAAATAATAATCATAACGGAAAGATATCTTTATGTTACAACTGCATGAACATATTTAAGACCGAAAAATCATTAGTGAAACATCAGGAATATTGCAACGAAAATCAAGTTGTCACCGTCGAAATGCCAAAACCCAACAACCCAACAACATCGTGAAGTTTGAAAATCACAATAGAAGGTTAAAAGTACCATTCGTCGTGTACGCCGATTTCGAATGTTTCACCGCGAAAATGAGTTCCTGTCAACCCAACGCTCTTCAAAGTTACGTCGAAAGATATCAAAAACACATACCTTCGGGCTATTGCATTTACGTGAAATGCGCTTTCGACTCTCAACACAACATGGGCCCCTTCACCTACACGAAACAGTGCGAAGACAACGACGTGGCTCAAAGGTTCGTGGAAGAGTTAGAATCGAAAATTCAAATGTTATACGACAAATTCAAAACTCCGGCGAAAATGATCATCACGCGAGAGCAGCAGGACGAAAATAACAGAGCCACCGAATGTCACATATGCAGACAATCATTCGACGAGAATTCGGAGGAAAATAAGAAGGTCAGAGACCATGATCATTACATGAGTCTGTATCGCGGTCTGGCTAACAGCAAGTGTAATTTAAAATATCAAGACGCCACTTTCTATCCGGTGATGTTTCACAATCTCTCGGGTTATGACAGTCATCTGTTCGTGAAAAATCAAGGCACCTCACACGAGGAATTAAATTGCATCGCGAACAGCGAAGAAAGATACATTTCCTTCACAAAATGGAAGCTCATGGAGAAGAAAAGAGTAATCGACAGAAAAAACGAAATCCATTTGTAGATGCATACGTTTCATCGACAGTTTTAAATTCATGTCGACCACTCTGGAAAAATTAGTCGATAACATGAGCAAGGATGAATTTAAAATCACGAGCGAACATTTCGGAGAACGAGTAGACATCATGTTGAGGAAAGGAGTCTATCCTTACGATTACATGAATGATCTAAAGAGATTCGAAGACACCGCACTACCTTCGAAAGAAGATTTTTATTCGAAATTATACGAATCCGACATTTCCGACGAGAATTACAAACACGCCAAAAACGTGTGGAAATCATTCGATATGAAAACCATGAGAGATTATCATGATCTCTATCTGAAGACCGACGTTCTGCTCTTGGCAGATATGTTCGAAAATTTTCGAGATGTCTGTCGTCAAAATTACGATCTGGATCCCGCTTGGTATTTCACCGACCCGGTCTGGCATGGGACGCTCTGTTGAAGACAACCGAAGTCCAATTGGAATTATTATCCAACATGGACATGTTGCTCATGTTCGAAAGGGCTGCGAGAGGTGGCGTCTCGATGATCTCTCACAGATATTATGAGGCTAACAATCCCTACATGAAAGAAGGTTTGGATTCGAAACGATTGACTAAATACATACAGTATTGGGATGCCAATAATCTGTACGGTTGGGCTATGAGTCATCCTTTACCGATTAGAAATTTTGAATGGGTGAAGGAACCGGAAGAGATGCAAAAATGGAGAGACTATCCTTGCATTTTAGAAGTCGATTTGAACTATCCAGAAGAATTACACGATCCACACAACGATTATCCGCTGGCTCCCGAACGAATGGAACCGAATGAAGGAGATGAGGAAAAATTCATTCCCAATTTATTTAACAAACGTAACTACGTCGTCTACAGCGAGAATTTGAAACAGTACGGTGATTACGGGATGAAATTAGTCGACATACATCGCATCATTCGATTCGACGAAGAGCCTTGGATGAAAAAATACATCGATCTCAACACGAATCTCAGAACTCGAGCCGAGAATGATTTCGAAAAAGATTTCTTCAAACTCATGAACAACTGCGTGTATGGTAAATCGATGGAAAACATCAGGAAGAGAACCGACGTTCGACTCGTCACGTCTGAGAAAAGAGCTAAAACATTAGTGGCGAAACCCAATTAAAAACACCGAACCATATTCGACGAAAATCTAGTGGCCGTTCACATGCAAAAGACGCATCTGAAGTTCGACAAACCGTATTATCTTGGACCGATCATCTTAGATATCAGCAAGCGATTGATGTACGAGTTTCACTACGATTACATCAAACGAAAATTTGGTGACAAAGCCAAACTACTGTTCACCGACATGGACAGTTTAGTTTACGAGATAGAGACGAAAGACGTCTACTGATATATATCTCCGGACGTGGCCAAGTGGTTCGACACGAGCAATTATCCCGTCGATCACCCGTCCAACATTCAATCGAACGACAACAAGAAGGTGTTGGGTAAATTTAAGGACGAGAGCGGCGGTAAACAGATCGTCGAATTCGTGGGCTTGAGACCCAAACTGTATGCTTTTCATCTAGAAGATGATAAAGAGATCAAGAAGTGCAAAGGAGTTAAAGCGTGCGTGGTGAAGAAAAACATCTCTTTCCAAGAGTATAAAGATTGTCTGTTAGGAAGTGGTCCGGTGTATAAGACTATGAAATCGATTCGAAGCAAAAATCACGACTTGTATACCGAAATAGTCAACAAGATTTCGCTGACGGCCGACGACGACAAGAGATTCGTGTTAGACGATAAAATAAGCACTTTGTCACTCGGACATTGGACTTTGGATCTAATTTTAGACGATATGAATGGGGATGGTTGGATTCTAGATGCGATTGTGGATGATAAGATTCCAGATACGATTGTGGATGATAGGATTCCAGAAAATCAAGAAGAATTAGATGAACACAACATTATAGAAATGGATAGTGACATCGAGAAAGTTAGTTTAAAAAGAAAAAGAAAAAAATAGAAAAGAAAAATAACGTCATTTTTAGTAAATTATAATAAAATAAATAAAAAAAAAAAGTATATATATACGCATTTATGAATAAGAAAATAAAGATATCCGTAGAAGGTGTTGTCTTACCCAACGAACCCCTATCCAACATCGATCTGTTGAATGCGGCAAAAGATTTGAAAATCAAAGATTTTCTAGGAGTGTTTTCCAGAGATGCCTTTCCGAAGAGAAGACCTCAACAATCGGAATGCAGAATTTTAAATCTAGACGATTCATCGGGTGAAGGCACTCACTGGGTGGCGTGGATGAAGAACGGGAAGAAGAAAAATTATTATTTCGACAGCTACGGAATCTCGCCGCCAAAAGAAATAAAGAACTATTTCAACAAATCGATGGTTCGTTACAACACAGAACAAGTGCAATCACCACATCAAGTGTTTTGCGGTCACCTGTGTCTCTACGTTCTCAAGAGATGGTCTGAAGGAGATCGATTTCAAGACATTCTCAATGATTTACATTAGAGAGAGAGTTTTTTTTTTTTTTGTAGTATATATAAAGATAAAAAAATTATTTTAAAAAAATTTTAATCGAATAAAAACGAAAAATAAAATAACATAGTTCATTTTTAATAAACTGCGTTTTGAACACATTTTTCTAAAAAAACAAAAAAAATCCTTACAACAACATGCCAGTCGATAAATTTGGTAGAAGTGATGACGAAAAAGTCAACCCGAGAAAGAAGAGGAAGATGTTCGAAGTCGACGATGGTTACGATGTTGCCAACTTGGACGAATGTTACGTTCGGAGATACGAACCTCGAGAAGAACCTTTGAACATGAATGATAAGAAGCTCTACAATCTTCCCGAGCCGATAGATCTCGCAGATGCTGCGACTAAAAAATACGTCGACAGGGGGAACCCTGATTTCGAACGAATCCTGCTGGATAATTACGTGGATAAAACCATGACCGATGATCTCGATTTGAAATCCAAACGTTTGGTGAACATCGCAAATCCCATAGATCCCACCGATGCCGCAACCAAGAAATACGCGGACGACTCTCACGCGAAATTCAGCAAACACCTGAGAAATAGATACGTTCTGAAAACGATGCACTCGGAATTGAACGCCAATTCTAACAAGATAACGAACGTGGTCACTCCCACGAATCCCAAGGACGTGGCGACCAAACACTACGTAGATCTGGAACAGAGAAAGTCTGACAGACGAGAAATGAAGTCGGATCTGAATGTGTGATTCCACAAGATATTGAATCTGTCAAAGATCGACGACACGGATGCGGACTCAACCGCGGCCAACAAGGGCTACGTAGATTCTGCCATGATACAATCGCAAGAATACCTAGAATCGCAAGTGGACGATCTCTACCTGAACAAAGAATCTCGCAGAACCATGGAGGGTGGCATCAACATGAACGGTCACAATTTATTCGGTCTCGATCACGATCCCGAATTCGATTCCAGCGCGGTAAGCAGGAAGTATGTGGACGACAACTCAGTCTGGAGAAAGGGCGACATCATGGAAGGTAAACTAGACATGGGTGGACACGCGCTCACGAATCTACCGGATCCCGTGAACATGACGGATGCCTGCACCCTGATTTCGGTGGTGGAGAAAGTCAAATATGCTAGACAATTGATCACCGTGTGGGCCGAAGAGGTCGGTGCCTTAGATGAGGGAAAAGCCGAGTGGTCTTTCAGAAATGGAGGTAGCGGATCGAAACATGGTCAGGTGGGATATCCCATGCCATTGGGAGGTGAAATCCTTCGAATGAGTCTGGCTTCCTCGGATTTGAATAACAGAGCGGTCGTCAATCTCATGGTGAATGGTGTGGAGAGCGATAAGAGATACAGCGTCGAAAAGACTGAGAATCAACACGCGAATGTTAGCACGTTCGGCACGCCTCTCAAAGTGAACGTCGGAGACAGGATTAATTTCGTCACGAAAACCAATAATCCCGAAGCCGCCACTTCCGTGGTAAGTCTACTGATCGAACTAGATCCTTTGAACAAACAGTGAACGCGTGGAAAATAATGAATTAAAAAAAAATAATAATGTGTGATTATTAAAAACACAAAAAACAACCAAAAAAAAGTAATGAGATATAGAGAGATGTTCAATCTCTCTATATCACATTACTTTATTTATTTTTTTTTGTTTTTTTTGTTTTTAAAAATCACACATTACTTTTTATTTTTTTTTTTGTTTTTTATTTTTTTTTTTCACACACTCGTCTCTCATCGAATGATCGACATCTTATTTCCGTCCGATTCGAATTGTAATTCTCTGTCCGACAGGACCAGGGCGAAGACTTCGTTTTTTCTCGGCACATTCCTATCAAATTGCATCTTGATCTGAATGTCTAACACGCTACTCTTGAGTCGTTCACTCTGTTTACTGACGTCGAATACGAACATGGGATACATCGACTTGTATTCGCCGGTAGATATGTTGGAATTGCTCATCAATTCGTCTAGACCGTGATACTTCTTTCTAAAATCAGCGGCGTCGCCATACAGTCTGGAGAAATCGTTCTTGTCGAACGACGCATTGTAATCGATTGCTGGATATCTCATGGCGTTCAGAAATACTTGCATGTTTCTCAAATGGCAGTGATCGAACAGCGACTCATTCTTTTCCTGAGACCCATCCCTATCGGTCTGAAATGCAACCGCGGTGAAACGCGGTCTCTCGGAAGTGGATTTCACCATCAATCTCCAATCGAAGTGATTCGTGGAGAGAGGAATGCTAGCCGTGTCGCACTGTCTCATTCTAAATCCCACGGGTAATTTACTCTTGGATTCTATGATCTTGTAGAGATGCGCTTTCTCCACGATCGAAGGCTCCACATGCAGAATGAACCACAATATCTTGTGTAGAGTTATCTTACCCGCATCGGTCGCTGTGAGTTTCACTATTGCATCGTCGTTTCCTTTTCGAATCAACGTCAGATTGTGTTTGAATCCGTACATGATCTTGTTGTAATCATCTGCGAATCTGAAGATGTGTTTCAAAGGTATCCTGAACGAAAACGTTCCTTTAGGTCTGGACGTCTTGACGACGTAGTCGAATATCGTGGCGGCGCCTGCACTAGCAGGGCCTACGGTGTCTTTCACCCACAACTGATTAAGTCCTCTGGATTTCGAAAAATCATCAGGAGACATAAAGAGTCCGAACATCTTGGTGGCCTGACCGGGATGAAAAACAGATTCTTTATCTTGTCCGGATAGCATGTATTTTATGTTACTGAATAGATGCATGATGCCATTATTGGCAAGAGTAACCGTGTCGTCGTTGGCGTAGTCGCTCCCATCTTCCTTGGTGAGACGTCCCTGCACCACTATGTAACTCTCGCTAGGATGTACGAATAGATCTTGAGTTTCGACGTTGATTCTTATCTCTCCCGCATTGTTCAAACTCATCCCGGTTGCTGGTTCGTATTCGTGAACCTCATATTCTTGAATACTTTCATCTTTCACTATGCTTTGTGCTATATCTAGTATATTTGTCATTTTAAAGGATTTTTAGTTTGTTTTTTTTTTGTTTATTAATTCACTTGCTTTCTTTATCTAAAAAAATAGTTTTTAATTATTTTTTATTATTATTTTTTTTTTCTCTCTTATATATATATGTGTGTAAACAAGAAAATGTCAAAGAGAGTAAATAAAAAAAAAGTTTTGTGTTCTTCATCAAAACTTCGTCTTCTGTAATTGTTGTTCGTAAAACTTTCTGATGATCTCTTCTCCATCCAAAGCTTCGATTTCGTAAGTCACCGGATCGGTGTGAAATATTTTGATGATCACGAAAATTTCCGAGGTCCATCGAGGAGTATAACCCTTTTCGAAGTGCTTCTTATAAGCGTAGATTCTCACTCGATCGCCGACCGCAAATTTCGGCGTTCTAGACTTCTTCCTGATCTTAGACCTCTCGGGATATAGATTCGCGTAGACCCGTTTTTCGTTTCGAGGATCGCTAGCTTCCGTGGGAGTCATCTTGATCGATCTGTGTCACGTGTTGTTGTAATCTTTGACCAGACCGTTCAGAGCGTATATGTATTTCTTGGTCGAATTCGCCGTGAAGTATCTGTACATCTTCTCCTTCATCGTTCGATTCCAACGTTCCACCACGCTGGCTTTCTCTTCGTTTTCGATCGAGTAGAGGTCTACCAATCGACGAACGTCCTTGTTGTAGAATTCCTTTCCCTTATCCACCCACAATTTACTCGGTTTTCGAGAAGACGAGTCGAACACGCTCTTCAGAGCCTCGGCGACGCAAGGTCCCGATTTATCCTTCAAAGCTCTGATCCAACCGTATTTGGAAAACACGTAGATGACCGTCAATAGATATTTGACACCCTCGTTCCACCTCGAAAATGATCTCATGTCGACCAAGTCGGCAGACCAAATGTCATCCAGACCCTTCACGAACACCCTTCTCTTTCGAAATTTACGCAATATGGGTTTGTGTAACTCCTCAGCCAATTCGCTGGTCAATAATCGTTTCTTCTTCTTTTCAGATGCGCTTTTTTTTTTGAACGCCCCATCTGAATCGACGTTTCGCACCAATCAGATTGCTGACCAGCGAACGTTCCATCTTCTCTCTCCTGGTCGGATTCGATATGCCTCTCAATCTCCCCAACATGTTTTTGTCGCAGACGTCGTTGCGAGTCTTGGTGTTGGGATGTCCGGCGTAGCACAGATCGTGATTGTACGCGGCCGCGTCCACCCTATTCACGGGTTTGCTCCAAGATTTGGGTGTCAGATCGGCGTTGAGTCTCTTGTTCAATTTCGTTCCGGGTCCCGTGAAACTGTGACCGGGCAGATGCATTTCGAAAGGTAGATTGTTGATCATTTTATTCACGATGCCTTTACCTTTGCTCGCGTCCTTTTGTTTGACGAATCGAGTCTTGATGGAACCATACACGTCGCAAATTCCGCGAAGCATCCGTCTGTCGTTTTTAGCTCGCACTTCTCTAGAATTACTCGTCTCGGTAACTCTCTTACACTTTACGCAATACATTTTTTTAAGAGTTATTTAAATTAATTTCGTTTTTTTTTTATTTTATATATAAAGTTAATATTTTTTTTTTTTATTTTTTTTTAAATTCTGTTCTTATTATATATATATATATTTTTTTTTTCAATCGCTGCTCTTGAGTTCTATCATCTTACTGAATTCCTCCCTGGCCTCTTTCCTCCCCTTTTCCATGAGAGAATCCTTCATCTCTTCCTTGATGATCTGACGAGTCTTGATTCGCACGGCTTCTTTCATGGAATCGTATTTCGTTTTCTCGCTCAATATCGCGAAGTATTCTCCGTCCGATATCCTACCGTCTTTCAACGCCATAGAGATCATTTCAGATATCGTGTCGATCTTGGAGTCGGCCAAGACGCGAATCTTGTCGTATTTCCTAGCCTTCAGATATAATTTCCTACTCAAAAAGTTTCCGAGCGTGCTAAACAATCCGGCGGCGATGGCCACTCCTTCTACGGTCAACACGATCGGAATGCCGACTGCGGTCGACAACAATCCGATGCCGGCCGCGTGTAAACCCAAGGAAATCGTGATGAGTGTCGTGTCGATCGAGTTGACGAATTTCACGAAACGCGAATACTTCTTCTTGAGGGAACGACGAGAATCTCTCTCTCGAGTCAGATACAATTGGATTCTACTGATTTGATCGATGCGATACCTCTCTCCTCTTTCTTTTTCTTCTAGCGACGGCGCCGTCGGCAAAACGCCGTTCGGCTTCTCGTCCTCGTCGTCCACTAACGTCGGATACAATTTATTTCTGGTTCTCATTTTGTGTTTTTTTCTTTCTTTCTTTCTTTCTTTCTAATTAGATAAAAAAAAATTTATGTGTGTATTTATTTTTTTTTTTTTATTTTCTACTCTCCCTTATTTTTATATCAACGAAAAAAAACTTAGACGTATGCTTCGTTCAGCAATAATTTCTTGATGCATCCCTTGTCTTCTAAAGTCAAACTTCTACGCGCCAATTTCAGTTCTTCCGAATCTGTGGGCCTGTCTCTATTCTTGCAGAAGACTAATCTCTTCCAAAACGTGATCACATCGTTGAATTTAAGGCGTTCGAACGCCGGTTCGAAATACATGACGACCATATCTTCCCTTTCCATCGCCAGGCACGAATGATTCTCGTGATCGGAGTCTAGATGATCCCGACACCCGACGCATCGTTCTAACAAGATGGGACGTAGTTGTTCGTTCACGCAGATTGCGTATGCTCTCATCAGCATGTTTAAAAGAAACCTCGCTCTAATAGTCTGAGAATCGCTCATGATTTACGTATTTTTTTTTTATTATCTATTCGATTTGATATATTTAATTTTCTAAATAACTATTTATTTATATATTTTTTTTCTCCCCTATATATATCAATCAAAAACGTGACAGCGGGCTCGCGAATTTCCAACACACCGACGACAACAACACTCTTCGTTCAGATCGAGTTTTTACGAGAATCGAGCGATCCGTTCGCTCGATCAGCTGAGTTTTTTTTTTTTTGAGAATTTCTCATAGTGGAGGAATTCCCCTAATAATGTCATAAATGGGAGAAAAAAAAAACCACCGCCTCAAAACAATTGCGGGTTCTGAATCATCTGTCTCAACACAATTGCGGGTTCTGAATCGCTGATCTAGAGTCCCCAAAACTGTTTTTTGATGATGACCCAGAATTTTTTGCTTTTGCTCGCGTTCGCCAACGATGGACCGATGGGCTGATCTGCGATGGGACGTCGACGAAAAATTACGTACAAGATACAAGCGAAGATGCACAATTTCACCCTTTTCTTAAAAACGCGCGTTCACCACGAGTATTTGAACGTTAAAAGTGCGATCTAGGAGTCACAACTGTACATGGGGGGGGGGGGGGATTCAAGATCATGTACAGTTTTGTGAACAAGCGTGTGATTTAACACTGAATTCCACGTTTGTGAACGCATCGTGTGCGTATGTTGTACACGTACATGTACAAGTGATAGTAAACTCTCCTTTTATACCTACTGACGTTATTAAAATATACAGTACTCTCCAGACAAAGAATGCAACTGGTCACGATGGAATAAGTCAGAAAATGTCGAAAGAAACAAAACAAACAGTTTGTGAACAGTCCATATGTTTTACTGTAAGTCCTTATTGGGCGGCATCTATCCACAAGAATGGAAATGCGCGGACTTAACCCCTCTATTTAAAAATGGAGATTGCCGCGACTGTAACAATTATAGACCAAATTCATTGCTCCGCAGTGTGGGGAAAATAATGGAAATAATACTTTTTAACAGCTTATTCGCGCAATTAGATGAACACCAACTATTCTATAAACTACAGTCGGGTTTCTTACCCCCAAACACATCCGCCCTCCAATTACAAGAGATATGCAACTCTTTGTACCAAACTGTTGATAAAAAGCTAATAACATGCGGGTTTTGTAACATTTCAAAAGACTTTAATGGGGCGCGCCGAAAGGCTTGATCTTTAAACTTCAGGAAGATGGAAATACCAGTACCCTTCTTAGATGATTGCACAGTTATCTATCGAACAGGGAACAATGTGTCCTACTGAACGGATGTAAGTCTAACTGCATTGCTGTTACATCAGGCGTTCCCCACGGATCGCTCCTTGATCCAATTCTTTCTGTTTCTAGTGTATATTAATGATAATGTTTGCAGAAACCGTTGAGTCGATTACAAGACTTCTTGCGGATGATTCATGTTTTACGAGCTGTGGGAATTCTGTCTCTGACCTCACAGCTGTACTAAACATCGACATTGAAAATATGATCGCGTGGGCTCAACAGTGGTTAGAAACTTGTAATACGCAAAATACACAAGTAATTAATAATGCTATTTTCACTACGTAGGAGCTCAGCACTTCCATCAATAACATTCGGAGACTCAATTCTTCCTACAAACATTTAGGCTTAACACTCCAATCTGACCTGTCTTGGGATCGTCATGTCAATTTAATATATTCTCGTGTTGGTTCTAAATTATCACAACTAAGGAAATTAAAATCTATCCTCAACAGGAAGACTTTAGAGAAAATGTATGTCGCATTTATCCTGCCCATTTTGGGCTATGCTGGCCCCGTTTGGGGTGGAACACACAGTTCCAGCTTAAACGTCTCCATGAGTGACACTCCGAGGCAACGCGCATAGTATCGGGACTAACAAGATCTGTTCCAGATGAACGCCTCCTATTAGAAGTAGGACGGAGTCCACTTCGTGAGAGACGTTACACCCAGAGAATGGTTCCGTTCTACAAAATTGTTAACGGTCAGTTCCCTGGATACCTGTCTGAACTAATGCCCTCTCGCTTTACCGAACTGTCCGGTCATAACTTACGCAATGCCTCGAAATTTATTCCCATAGCCCTACGAAATGAATTGTTCAAAAAAGAAAATTTCTGACTGGAACAATCTAGACGACGAAATTGTCCATCGCTGGAATCCTTTAAAAAACGTATAACACCCTCTAACATACGGCCTCCTAAGTACTTTAAATAATGTTGGTAAAGGAAAATACAGTATAATGCACGCCTGAATACGAAGCGAATGCAGCGAACTAAAATCAGATATGTTCGCCTATTATATCTCCAGTTCTCCTGAATGTGCATGTTGTAACGCTCGAGAAGATGCACATCGTTTCTTCTTTGATTGCAATTTATATTCTCAATCCAGGGTCTAACTTCAAAACAAATTGTCAAAACTTATTACAACCCACGTGGATAAACTGTGTTACGGAGAATGTACTCTGTCAAATAAAGACAATACGGACATATTTCTGTCTGTCCAGCAAGTTATTAAAAAATTTCAAAGGATTCGATGGCCGTTCGTAACTGGTATGAAAATTTATTTATCTATTGACTAAAGTGAATGTGTTGATTTGATTGGTTGATAGATACGTGGTGTGAGACCATATTCATTGAAACCCACGATACGTCCGCCCAGCCACTGACAAATTTCCCATACCCAGTGGAAGCCTCGTTCCGAAATCTTCAAATTGCCCATACCTCGTAGAAGACGCATTCATCGAAATCAATTTATTATATTTATACAGAAACCTGTATGGCTCAACAATGGAAGATAAAAGATTTCATGCTGTGTGTGTTCACACATGAAATAGATTGTACTTCTAAAACGGAAAGTCAATAGATAAATTCGTTACCCCGTGTCTGATCACGTGGTACGGGTTTTTACCTACCAGAAGTTAGCTGTATGGGATACGGCTGGCTTCGGGTGGGTAAAAACCCGTACCACCTGATCAGACACGGGGTAACTAATAATACATACACATAGCTATCTTAACTGTATCTGTATACATATACACAGCTATTTGAACTGCAATGAAACGAGCGCATACCAGTGACTTATGCGGAACGAATACATGGTGTACTCGTATTGAGCCTGATTTGCAAGTATATTTTTCTGGTTACAAAAAGTTTGGATCATAATCGCTTAACTGTCAACGGCAACATCCTCACCATTGGACCACTTCCATTTCACTTTTTTTTCTCTCTCTCTCGCTCTCTGCTACCTTCATATTCGGTAGTTTTTTCATCTTATACTTACTGACTTTTCAAGTTTTTGTTCTTTTCTTCTCTTGTGCACTTACATTTTTGTTTACAAATGTATGTCGCCAGCAATTAATTGAAAAGGTATTACCTACGGAGAGGAGGGACGCTTAAGTGGTACGCACTTGTCCTCCAATCCATTTTGTACTTTTGGTGCAATAAAATATGTTTAAACTAAACTGAATATAGATCAAAAATTCTCACTAATCTCTGGCTTAAGGATTAATTTTGACAAAACGGGAGTTATATGGATAGGTTCAAAGCGGGGTTGTGGTGAAACACTCCTAACAAGAGAACAAGTCGTGCAGAATCATTCCAGATCTTTAAAAATTCTGGGGAGGCAGTTCAATCTATTTAGTGTATACACTAAATAACTATACTAACAAAATGCAGAACATTGAAAAATTATTAAGCGAGTTGTCGTTTTGTAACTTAACATTAATTGGAAAAAATACCATTATATAAACATTGACTTTACCAATTCTTTTTAAAAACGACGGAATCAAATTCCCCCATGTTGAAACTTTTAATCGTGCTCAAAAATGATTTGGATTAAGAAACTACTGGACTCATTCTCGTTGGCTGCGTGGAAAACCTTCGAAATTGACGAATTAGAAATGTTTGGAACTTACACGTTTTGACACTTACACAAAGAAGGTTTAAAAGTGGTTGGGAAACATGTGAACATATTCTGGAAGGATGTTCTTCTGGACTGGTCTCTTCGGGACAATAAAAGCTCCACAACCCCTTCAGAAATACTCGGTGAAACTATTCTCCTAAATAATTAAATACAAATTAATGGACAAACTTTCTTCAATAACATTTGGTGTAATAAAAGCATTTACTTCGTAAATGACCTAGTATCCAAAAACAACGACCTCCTAACCTTCTCTAACTCTACCAACAATTATAACATCAACACCCTATTTACAGTTTTTCATAGTATTATAAATGCATTGTCCACATCTTTGAAAACTAGATCCAATACAATGTTGCCCATTATTCAGGACACAAATGTTGGTACGTTACAATCTACCAATAAAGTCTCCCGAGCCTTTTATTTTATTTTTTTAGAACTGCACACAAAACCTCCTATTCAAACGCAGAATAAATGGAATGGAGTTTTAGACATAAATCTGCACTCGGATGATTGGAATTATATATATATAATCCCATTTACAATCACGGACGATACATATTTGCTACGTTTACAGTTCAAAATAGTACATAACATTCTATATACGTATTCAAAATTTATAAATGCAAACTTTCTGAAACGGAACTGTGCACTTTTTGTTGCAATGCAAATGAAAAAATACTTCACTTGTTTATTGAATGTTCTGTTGTGAAAACATTTCTGAATTTTTCGGAACAATTGAGAGACAATTGTGATGTTGAGTCTCCGTTAACCCCAGAATATGTTATTTTCGGCTACAAATACCCATGCCACTTCTAATAACACAACAGCAAGACTTGTATTATGTTTATCTGCAGAAAGTTTATTTATTTCAACAAAGTAAAATAGAATCTACCACCCTATACAGGATTTATCGAACAATTAAGAAATTACAGAAATCAAGAGCTCATATCTAAATATTCATACTCGAAAAAACGTACAAAGGAAATAAACGTAAAATTGGATACAATCAGTTCTCCCAACTCTTCTGCTAACTGGTTAACCCCTTTTAAATTTTCCGTGGATTGGGTCGCCTTGACTCTTTACCTTTACCTAACAAAACGTTTTTGAAAACACAATGAACCCTGCTCAGGAATGTCATATCAATTCTTTTTATTCCCACTTCTGCCCCATTGTGGAGAGAACACGACAAGCCTGTTCCAGTGGGCTGGGGGTGTGGTTTGGGAGAGGAGGATTGGAAGGAATGATAAAACTGTAGAGTGGTTTGCATATAGACAATACGTTGGGTACAAAATTAAGGAATCTCCCGTAATTTTAGTTTCATTCTCTTCGGTTAGACACTAATTGAATAGTCAATGCGTGTAATTCACTAGTTGGTATGCAGAATGGCTTGGTGCATTTTTGATCGCTTTAAAAGAGGTTTCCCTCCACATAAATCAGATAGACAATTTAAAGCAGACATTACAGACATCGTTAGACGGTCGCAACTCAACCACTCCTACAATTTTGGCGAAAATGAGTGGTTAGGACAACGGAGTTTATACACAACGACAGTCACGCACTGACGTAATCATATATTTCTACATGTATGTTCATATGATATTCATGAAGGACCGTGAATTGCTAGCAAACCACACACGGCAGCATCATGCAACATCATACTGAGACACGTTAAACACCATCCTTCTCTATAGTACAGCTACAAAGGAAACCAACTTATCACTACAAAGGAATAACTATGCCATTTTTGTGTTATGTAAAACACTTTGTGTAAATTGTATCCATAAAAAAAGTTAGTTTTGCTTGTAAATAAGAACCCAAGATCTGAATTATATCTGGAGGCCCGAGACTGTTTGTACGGCGCCTACAACAGTTCCAACAGCCTATTGACTTACAAAACCAGATTCACATATGTCAATGTTCGAAAGCCACCACCACATAAACTGCAACGAATGCTTATTCCAATTTTTTTTTTTTTTTTTTGATAAACATGAAGTTATTACCCGCACACAAACCCGTAAACATTTTATGAGAAAAAAGGTTTGGTTCAGGTTACATGAAATACCAAAAATAGGGTAGATCAGCCAGGACTTTTTTATTTTAATATTTCAATTTCTCGTGTGCATAACTGCGTTGGAATTCTTGCAGAATTAAATTGATGGCATGCCAGCTTCACACATCCTCTTCCCGCTTTTGGCAGCTGCTTGTCGTTGCTCGGTGGTTCTTCCCGGTTACTCCGGCTTCCTCCACCCATAAAGCTGTCACCAACACGATATGACCTTGACTGTTAAAGTGTTGTTAAACCTTAATAAATAAATAATACATTTTCCAGGCAGGCTGAACCAGAGTTGGTCCAGAGTTCTCAGGCCACTAGTCATATTCTGTAAGCAATTCGACGCTACTAAGGCCTGGAACTCGTCTATTCATTGAATAGCCCATCATCTGTGTTTAGATTCACTCGTGTGGAATAGATCAGTAGCTTGGAAATGCGAACCTGTATTCGATTATCCGATCAACTGATATTTTCCAGACGATTGGATCTATAAAATACCATAATAAATAATATTTCAATGAATCAGCGCAAGAAATGATGCTCAATCGAGACTTGATTTGATTGAATTTTTAAACCCTTTGAGCCCGCGAGGTCTCGTTTCCTTCCCAGGAACGTGATACTTCATAACTTAATTAAGCAGGATGCCTATTAAAGTCATGTGATGGGAAGACCAATCAATATTTTCAACGTGCAGCTCAAAAGGCTGCACGTTGAAAATATTAGTTGGTCCACCCACAGATAATGAATATGGACTCTTCTAGTTGCTGCCATTGAGCTGACATGGAAGATACCACCAGAGTTGACAGGGTTAATAGTATTACCATCAGTAATAAATACTCATCACAGTCTTAGTTTCTATTACGCTGCGTAGTTTCACTAATTGTGTTAATATCTGGGCCGTTTAAAGGCGAATAAAATATTTATTTATGGAATATTATTATGAAGCAGGAAATGATATCTGTATATCCCCGTTAGTGAAGAAACATCACAATGCATAAAAGGTAGTCAACGAGTAAACTCTTGAAAGAATGGGTGAATAAACAACCCATAACAGCTTCGAATTCCTTACAGAATTAGTCCGGTGACACGAGAGCGTAGACCAGAGCGTCTCGAACATTTCTATCCCCACCTCACTTCGATTAAGTGTTCGCCACCTTGGGGAATGGAGGATAATATACGGTTGAAACACCGTTGGGAGATATTTTCCTCTTATCCATAGATGACACACATATACATCAGCTGTGCAATTCTTGGAATCGCTGGCGCTTGTTACTAATTATTTTTTTTATCTAAAATAAGTTATCTGGTATACCTTCACTCCGATTGCCCTTTCAAATTAAATTACCACCCTACCATCTACCCCCACCCCTCAAAAAAATCGACTCTATATATTATTTTTAGCAGTTTTAAAGGTGTTGATTCCTAACGGCATTTTCATGCGATGTTCAACCCCCCCCCCCCTCCGAAACCCTTAGAAAACAGAATTTGATTACCTCTCAAATGCTGCCATTTTATTTGAGCAATCGGCATAATGGAGAGTTGTCTGTAGCATAGCAACCTTTAACAATAACTTTTTTTCTGTGATTATAGCTGCATTTGTACCAAAAATTATGTCACAAAATGATAGCAGCAAGGTGAACTTGTCGTTGTGTGTTGCATCATTTTGTTGCAGAAAATCACTACATATGGGCCGTTCGTGGCCTATGGAGAAGTGGGTCAATGTTGCAAAAATTATGTGGTGATTTTGTTGTATCATATTACACTCGAATAATAAAAATGAAAAAAAAACAGAAAAAGTCTATAACCAATAGTGACCTTGACCCAAATGTTGAACCTCCATTAGTTTCGACATTTGGTGTTGGTCCCAGGTCCTTTAGTCCTTCAACGCCTGAGTGTGACAACTGTTTCCAGTTCCTGGGTGTACAAATGCATGTAGGGAATGCATTAGGGGGTAACTAAATGCAATTTTAAACAATTCTGAAAATGAAATCAGTGACCCTTGAGAAACCTTAGTAACTTGACCCATATTTGGAACCTAAGTGCTGACTCATTTGGTGTTGGTCCCGTGTCCACAGGTTATATCAAGCCTGAAATATGAGTCTCTCCCACTTACAAAACACCCATAGGGACATCCCCAATGCCCCCATGGTGCTGAAAACACAGGTGGCCAAGTACTAATGACTGCCTATCGTTATGCCAAAAAGCAGCGAGTTAAAATGCGGGCGACTGTATGGAGCCCACATATAAACTAAGGGGCTACATTTTAACAAACTTGCATCTGCCCCCCACTTCACCCCCTCATGGGTGCAGTATACCAAATATCAAAAGATTCTGGTTAGTGGTTTTGGAGAAGAATTTGTTTTTATTTTTTGCAAATATACTGGCTCAGCACTATTTCGATGCCCTCTTGCAGAACAACCTGACAGACCGATGGAATTGTTTTTACCATTCCATTCTACTGGTGTCAATTGTGTTGTGCTTCATACCAAATAACAGTAACTGTTCACTCTCCCATGTGGTTGGGGAGATATAAGCGTTTCAAATTATTCTTTTTTTAGCTTCACGAGAAATTGTTTTGGCATAAATCAAGTACTTATGAACCAATAATAGCACATACCAAATTTGGTTCAAATCGTCCCATCGGTTCAGAAATGTCGGGCGAGGCAAATATCTTACCCCTCCCAGCACGACTAAATTATTATCCCACAAACTTCGCTTGAACAAGTCTAGATTTAGACCTTAACAGGAAGCTGTATAACAAAAATGGAATCACCACTCCTATTGGTTCACGAGAAGAATATTTTTTTTAAATTTGGATTATTTTTCCGACCCCTTTCCATTGGGGGCAGCACATTTGTTTAAACTAAAACGCGTTGCGCCTTTGGGACCATCACTCACACAACCTGTCACTTGAATTGGCACAGCGGTTTTGGAGGGGAAGTCTCAAACACAACGTAACCTGTGACGACGAACGCAGGACGACGGACGAAGAACGATGGACAAAAAGTGTTGACAATACCACACCATGACTTTCAGAAAGGTGAGCTAGGAAATAATAGAAGCTGAATGACGATTTTAATGAATAGTTCTGGCCGTTTTTTGGCCGTTCGTTGTGTAAAGAGTTGAACAAGTGTTTTAAGGTTAAAAGATGGTCATAACCAACACTTTGCACACTGCATGGTTAACGGCCATTTTATACTGTAGGCGAATGCGAACGCGACCACTGCGAATTTCCGCGCCACTTTCCACGTGAATTATCGTTCAGAGTGAAGGTGGTGATTCGCTCGGAAATTCACAGTGTTAACCCTTTACCTAACACGAAAAGCAGACGACACTTGCAAATACAATTCTTGAAGCACTATTTTTTGTTGTTGATTTTTTGCGTCAAAAACGTAGCTTATGACCCCTCATTGGAACGATATCGTTCCAATGAGGGGTCATAAGCTATGTTTTTGTGGCAAAAAATGAAAAGGTAATAAAAATTGAATGGACAATTTGTGAATAGCGTTGGCCGGTTTTGGCGTTACGTTGGGTAAAGGGTTAATAAACAATCCTCCAAATTGGTCATAGTACGCCCTTTGACCTCGCCATCTGAATGGCTGAATAGAATTGTTCGCGCGAACAATTCCCAAAAATTCGTACTGGGGGTAATCTCCGCGGTTTTCTGCACGAACAAAAAATGGGTCGCGTTCGCTGTCGCCCTTAGTGTGAACGACTCCATTAAATTTGGTGTTAATAAAACAAATGCGGCCACCGCGGTCGGAGTCGCGGTCGCTTTCGCGTTCGCCTCCTGTATAAAAGGGCCTTTAGATTGCTCATATTTTATCCATTCGTGGCCAAAATATTAGAAAGAGTTGTCATTCCATTTTGAAGCTGCGCAACATGAAATGATGAAAATTGAACGTCAGCGTGTGCTTCAAGTTTCTTATCAACGAAAATATTATTTTTATTATCACAAAATGGAATACATAAAACTCAAATGCAATGAAATTGACTACACTGACTGTGTGGAAATATCGATTATTTTACCCAACATGTAACTGTCGTTTTGAACCGCATGTTCATCACCAGCAACAAAAGGTTTGAATATATAACTGTTCATGCATAGTCTTGGTATTCTGGTTGATTCGTGACATTTAAAGCGATATCATGATCAAAGGAGTCTGGGCACCTTTTGATAAACAGATGTAGAAACAAACTATTACCAGTTGAAATAAGTTACTGATGCTTTTAAGCGTAGGAGGGAACAACTTTAGAGTAACTTTAATCAGAAAAGGTTGACCCGCTGGGGGCACGGTCACGGGAACGAACCCTGTTTCGGGGTTTGAACTTTAGTTTGATTTCGAATGGGGTTTGGTTTCGAAGCCGACGCTCCACTCTCTGGTGGGATAACGTCAGTTAAAGCTCTCGCTTCCTGTTTTCCAATTCTCCAAGCGTACTTGATGTCTTGATTAATGCCTGATCGCAGTGAAGCAAAGAGAATGTTTTTGCGCCCATCCCGACGATAATTATGAAGCCGGTCTTGATTTGCCATTTTCGCCTTGCTGTTGGCTACGCGAGACTGGCAACTCTCTGACCCGTTTCATGATTGGCGCCATGGATGGGCGCTGAGACATCCATGTCTTCTACAAATTAGGAAATTACGAAGCATGTTTTGTCTTCGGTTTTTCTTCTTTTTTTCACTCCGTAGTATTTTTTTTCTGTGAATACTGGGCAGCAGCTTTTTTTTCTTTTTTTTATATCTCGGGGAATAGGTGACATATAGGTCCCTTGGGCCGGGTGCATCTGATTGTAAATCTTACATTTGTTATGCTGAATTGTATTGCACATGTCACGTTAATAAAGAATTACAAACAAACAAACAAACATTCTGATATCCAAAACAGAAGGTGTGTTAATTTGTTTTCTTTGTTGATAATCTAAAACGTTGCACCATTTCCCGAGAAGCTATCAAATGATAACAAATAATATAATTATCAACAGAGGGAAATTGGAATTACAATTTTTGGGGGCTTTTGTTTCAGCTTATTTCAGTAGGTACTGTAATAAAATGATACAAACATGTCCCTCCTTATATACCTCTATGAGATACGCAGTCAGAAAAAGAGGAGAACAAAAAATAAGGGGAGGAGGAATTTATTAAATAATTTCTCTTCACCAATGTACACCCTCCTCACCAAAGGAATAGCCTATGTTTGTGGGAAAACAACACGGGGAGGTTAGATAAGTATTCAGTTATGGTGAAGTACATTTTATACCCAATAAGTATTTCTATTTTTGTATTTATTTATTTTTTTAGTATCTTTTTTTTATTTCTAGAAAAGGCACAGGAGGTGTGTTTTCAGCTCATGAATTTCCGAGTACATCTTGGTGGTCTATGAACTGAAAGTTTACTTGCGCTTCTGGTGCTTTGCCCCAATAAATTGTAAATATTTGTATTATTGTTATTATTACATTAGACCACAAACCACACATTTTCAAAAGTTCACCAATAACCACATGAAGCGAAGAGTGGTAAAAGGAGTCAATACAATCGACCATTGCACACAAGCACAAATCAGCATTATCTGGCATAAGCCTCTATGCCCCATTTGATGACTTTTGTTTTCACTTTAAAATCAGTTGGCTTAAAAATTAACACAAATCAACTGGGCTGAGTGAATATGAACCCGATTAATTTTACATAGGGGCATTTCGGTACGTTCAAACAGTATGGATATGAGATGAAAGCAATTTATAGTATAATACTATACATGGCAACTAAGTATTTCCAACGATACCATATGTCATTGCATTACATATAACCCCTACCACACAAAGGAACCGCAGGTTGCTATAGAACTGAACTTCGGGCAGACAGGCGATTCGAGAAGAGAAGAAAAAAGAGAGACCGACGAGTTAAGACATGCCATACTATGCTATTACACCACGTAGTACCCATAGCGTCCATAGACAACAACGGTACACTGCAAAACATATAGGTTCTCTTTTGAACCAAAACTGGTTCTAATCTTGTCCCTGAGATGGAACCAGTTTAGTTTAAACAGTATATCTTTCAAATCAAATAAATTTACCAAGATTAGCGTTCAGTTTTAACAGAATATTACATGAACTAAAGTAGATTCTGTAGTAAACTTGGAGCTTATTCAATGCAGTCGCCAAACATTTTGAAACAAAGGAGATATGAACAGTTGAACCAAAACTGGTTCGATATGCCAACTGTTCATATCTCCTTTGCTTAATAATGATTTGAGAAACCTCGTATGAGCTCTAAACTTACGGCTGAAACCCCCTCAATTTATGTTTAATTCTCTTAATATTTAATGTTAATCTTATAAATTTATTTGATTTGAAATGAATACTGTTTAAACAAAACTGGTTCCATCTCTGGGACAAGATTAGAACCAGTTATTTTTTCTAAAGAGAACCTATATTTTTTGCAGTGTACTGTGTCTGAATTCAGAGATACGGTAAATCTTAAGAGATAATTAGACTTGATTCAGTGACAGGCAAGTCTCAATTTAAGAGATAACAATTCGTAATTCATAGATGCAGTAAGTCTTAATGAAGAGACCCTAGCATTGTCTTAATACAGAGATACGTGAGACGTAATATAAGAGATAAATAAATCTTAATTCAGAGATAAAAACGCCTTACATCTTATTTTAGAGATATGTCTTAATTAAGAGGTATGTAAGTTTTAGTTAAGCAAAACTACAAGTCCGAATTAAGATATACTATAACTCACAATATAGTGACGCTGTATGTCTTAATTAAGTGGTAATAATTTGGAGTTAAGAAGTCTTAATTCAGAGATGCTGGGAGTCTTAAACCTTTACCCAACGTAACGGACAAAACCGGCCAGCGCTATTCACAAAAATCGCCAATTAATTTTCATTATTTTTTTCATTTTTTTGTCTCAAAAACATAGGTTACGACCCCTCATTGGAACGAGCTCGACGAGCTCGTTCCATTGAGGGGTCATAACCTATGGTTTTGAGACAAAAAATGAAAAAAATAGTTATTCAAGAATTTTGTTTGCAAGTGTCGTCTGCTTTTCAGGTTAGGTAAAGGGTTAAGAGACAATACGTCTTACTTCAGAGGTGTGACTATTATTTGTTAAGTCACGTATTCAGGCGAAGGGATGGAATAACAGGCGGAAAAATAAATTGAAGGACGGACGCATGCAGTCTAGAATACCCCCAAACCCTCCAAGAGTTCATTCTAAAATACCCTCGACCAGAAAGTTGTTTGGATCTTCATGTATGTGCATGCTCATTATGGCATGCTCTTTCGGTCACAAATCAAGAGATGGCGCTCATACATTCTGTTAATGAGTCGGCCCTTTTCACGAAATGATTAAGTTATCTGTATGTCCTACACGGCTTGGATACTGCCATGGAGTATACGTGTGCCTTGGGGGGCCGAGGTTTTCTTTTGCATATCTGCTCACTTTTTGAGAGATGAAATACATGTATGAACTTCAGAAATGCATTGGGATTATAAAATGCAATTTCAAGCAATTCAGAAAACATATGTGAACTTCGACAGTGCATTAGGGAGTCATAAAATGTGATTTCCAGGAATTCTGAAAAAAGAAATTAATGACCTCTAGGTGACTTAAGTGACCCTGTCCAGAACTGTGAACCCCCGTTGAATTTCAACTCATTTAGTGTTGGTCCCAGGTCCATACAACATACCATGCTTGAGATATGAGCATGACTTATTTTCAAAGTTTTTGGTCCCGTCCTTCCTTTGAGTGTGAAAATACGCGTATGGAACTAGCAATGCAGGAGACGGTCTTAAATGCGATTTTCAGCAATTCTGAAAAGTGCACACTCTGACCCTGGCTCACCTCAGTGACCTTGACCCATATATTAAACCTCCATTGAGATTCGACTCATTTGTTCTTGGTTCCCGATCCGTTGGTCATACCATACTTGAGATATGAGTGTGATCTTTAAAGAAATCAAAAATGGACTTTCGTAATTTATTTATTTATTTATTGGTGTTTAAGGTCACATATTTCTGCACAATGGTTAACCATGACCGTGACAGTTTTACGGGTGGAGGAAGCCGGAGTACCCGGAGAGAACCACCGAGCAACGGCGAGCAACTATCAGCTCCCCAACATACCAACACCACACAAGCAGGGTTAGCATTGGTTGAAGACAGGTGCACCATCGACGTGCAGTATGCCTAAGTACACAACGTCACCGTGCCCCCACGTGGGCAAGGAGGGGGAAGTGTCTTGCCCAAGGACACAACGCGGTTGCCGCAGGTGGGATTCGAACCGAGGACCTCTCGGCTTGCAGCCTGCACTTCTACCAACTGAGCCACCGCGCCACCTATGGACTTTCGTAAACAGCGTTTAAAGATTTCCAAACAGGAATCAAATAACATTTTTAAAGAAACCAGAAATAACGTCTGTGCACAGCATTCAATATGTTCTATAAAAAATCAGAAATGGATATTTTCGCTCCGCCAACTTTTGGACTGAAGAAGAACATGTTGGCTTACGGACTTCAGAAATGCATTGGAGAGGTGGGGGAGGAGTTAAAAAAATAAAATTTTCAGCAATTTTGAAAATGCACTTAATGACCCCTGGGTGACCCTAATGACCTGAACCCAAATATTTATTGAACCTCCTGCAATTTTCAACTCTGAGGTACTTGGGTCATGCGATGCTTGCGGTACCCACTGAGGTACCAGCGTGACCCACTTTCAAACATTTTGGGCTCCGCCCATTTTTCTGGGGTGGAAACCACATGCATGAACTTCGGGAATGCATTTGGAGGGCAGAAAATGTGACTTCTCGCATTTCTGAAAAATGCACCCCAAAACCCCAGGGTGAGTGTGTCCTAAGTGACCTTGACCCATACTTTGAACCTTCGCCCGTCTGTAGGTCACATATGATGTTTGGAATATAAGCCTGGCATATTCTTATTGTGGTTTAATAACGCTTTTAACAGCCATAGTCACCTTGTGTCATACAATTTTTATGGATGATGGAGTATCCACCTAGAGCCACGGAGAATCGGTGAGCTGCCGTCAGATTCCCAATGTACTGAGCACGAGCAGTGTTAGCATCAGCTGAAGACAAGTGCACCACCGACGTGCAGTACGCCTTAGTACATAGCGCTGAACCTTTCGGTTTGATGTCGAATGCTGTAACCATTGAGCCATCACGCTTCCGCCTGGCACTTTTAAAAGGTTTTAAAATGCCTGATATCTTAGGACCTAAACAAGGCGAGTAGTAGGAGAGCGATGAAACGGGGCCCATTGGATGGACCCCGGGCTGGACATCGGAAGTGACGTCATGTCACGTGACCTGGTGGCGCCATGTTTGGTTGTTGTAGTAACCCGCGTGAGCGGCCATCTTGTGACGTCATCCCCATTGTGATACGTGGTGTGAGTGCGCATACGCAGCGCGTGTTGTTAGGGTGATACGTGTTACCGTCGGCCATTTTGTATACTGGAGGCCGCCATCTTGGTTTCTATGGTAGCAGGTGGCTGCTATGTGACCCAAAACATTCTAACAAGACAGGGGTATGTTCGGAGGGTGTGTTCCTTTGTAGAAGAGTAATTTCCCGATTCGTAGAATTACCACAAACAACCCGACAATCCCTCCAAATCACCAAAACGACTTTATTTACTATGGATTCCCCATTTTATCGGTGTAGCACGTAGTGCTATAGTACCAAGGGACACAGGGCGTGCGTTCCTTTGTAGAAGAGTAATTTGACTTACAATTTCCCAGAATCATCGTTTAATAACCCAAATAAACCCGATACTTTTTACTATTTCGAATTATTTCTGAATTCTCTGCTTCTATCTATATATACAATAGTTTTCGTCTATCTGGCCATGTTCCTTTGTTCTAGAGTATACTGCTGTAGTGTAGAATAGCCTATTAGTTGGAACAGCTCACCTTATTATTACTATATTTAGCTATTCTGGTCTATTCTTGTTAGTTATGACCCTATTCCATGTATGCTTGTTGTTTCATTTATCTAGATCATTTATATAGATTATAACTAACCAATCAGATTGCTTGATTTCACATAACTTATACTTAATCGTACAGAGTTATCTCCCTTTATTACAACGCAGTTGTATCCGATTCTCCTCGCCTCTATATCCAATGGCCATATCCTAGGGAATTCCTTTTTTGTCGTATGTGCTTATGGAAAAGGCACAAGGTGACACAATGTGCCCTAGCACATAGGCACATGCTTTATGTGCCGATATGTGCTTATATGTGCTTATTTTTGTGTTCAGAGTGGCAGTTTGATTAAAAGTGTACAAAGTGTGAGGTAAGCTAACCACCTACTGCCCATTTAGCAGTACAATGGCACTTTCCACATCCAGCAGCCGCACAGGAGGAGAAGCAAAAGGAGGATCCAGTTCGCCACCAGGACCCATTTCGCCACCCCGTCGGTTATAGAAGTTGGATCTAGTCTGTTCTTCAGACATGTAAAGTCTGCAAGTTATATAACATGACTCGCTGAGAAGATCTACTTCCTCTGAATTCCTTTATTGCCAAGTTTAGTCTGTGGCCGGGAGTTAGAGATGGAGATGGTTATTGGTGCAGTCCTTGTTGTTCTTCAGGCAAGCATAGTCTATCACTTCGCCCCTGAGTTCCAGTGTGTTCTTTGTTCCAGTAGGCACATAGAAACTCCGGGAACGACTTGCTGTAGTTGTGTCCCACGTCAAACCTTCCAAGACAAATACAGTCTGTCTCCGCCACGGTCGGGCTCGCTGCAATCAAAGCACGCATCCAGCTCACGAGAGTGTCATACATGTCAAAGGTTAGATGTTCCAGTATTACCGGGAGCCTCCGTTGGTTTAGGTCGTGCGTAGAGTTAGAAGCCACACGGGGTTAGCCTGGTTAGACGGGAACAACAGAATAAAGAAATTCCAGCCTTAACGTCAGCTAGGGCGTGGTCCTGGTATGAAAATGCTTAACGGTTACAAAATTAAGATAATAGAAAACTCTTACAGAATGTTTGAAGGCCCGGGGTGGGGGGGGGGGGGCGTCCACCAATAATTCAGTAAGGTTAGGATGCCATGTTTGAAGTTCCCCCTCCCTCAGAAAAAGAGTTGAGATACTCAGTGTGTGTTTGTGGGTTAACTGCGCCTTCTCAGTTTGTTGGGATATTTATTTGTGTTTTGTTGAGTTAGTCCAGGGTCAAGCAGCGCGTGGACCCTAGTAACGACGATGCTGACATCATTCTGCCATAAGGGACCGCGATGCAGATAGATATGCGGCTTGCTGATATTCATCTGGGTGATTACATGAGTGTACCGGCAGTTGTGCTGCATTGGCGTTGCCGGTATGTACACGAGTTGATGTGGTATGGTAGTTTTGATGATGAGTCGGTTGGGGCAGAGTCAAACTATGAGCAGGACCCAGCAACTAAGTTGCTGGCATCTATTTAGGGGAGCGCGGTGAACAGATACGCATGCCTCAGGAACTTTGAGCCCAGCCGTATTCACCTCGGGTGTTTGCATGGGTGTACATGTAACTCTACTGTAGTTTCGCTTTCGATGTGTACGAGAATTTGTGTGATATTATGATGTCAGTGGTGAGTCGATCGGGATATTGTCAGACTATGAGCGCACCCAGAAATGAAGCCGCTGGAATCTTTTAGTGAGAGCACGGTGAACCGATACGCATGCAACGGGTAGTTTTTGCATATCCCCATCCATTCTGGAGAAGCTTGCATGTGTGTGTTTGTCCATGTGCAGTAATGTTGTAGGTGTACTCGAGTGCCGAGAGAATTGCACTTAGTTGTATGTAGAGATTCCACTCGGTCATGATGTCGAGAGTTTGGCGGTTGTAGAGGAATCAGTGCTATCGAGTGGCGAAAGTGGTTAGTATTGCCATGGTCGGATTGGGGATTCAGTTTTAGTTTTTACTTTTTTGAAGATAGCTTCTCGGATGTTTCCCCTTCCAGTATGGGCACGTTAGGGCAGAGGTTTTGCACACGCTAGTGAGGTAGTTTTCCCCACACTGTATGCAGGTGCCAGGTGATCTGCCTTCAACATTCCCTTGCTAAGTGCCAAAATTCCTGGCATTTGTGTCACTGTATGGATGATGGGTTCGTTCTTTACTCTTCTGTTTCATGCCTGCAGCTGCAAATCGTTACCACCTCGCTGATAATTTTTTGTTTGATTTTCATGTGGGGGGGGGGGGGGGGAGGAGGAGTGCATTTTAGTTTCCCTGTTTCTTTGTCCGGGCCCTGGAGATTAATCTCCTCCAAGCACAGGCTTGGAGGGGGTCTTGTCTACTGCGGATTTGGATGTTTTGGGGGTGCACCTTGGTTACCACAGCTGTATACTTTTGTTGTGAATTTTGGGTGTCACCACCTGTGCTTTGTCGAGTGATTTTAATGGGTTAGTGCGTTTGCCTGCTCACGCTCTAGCTTTATCGGCTAAGGATGCACCCGTTCTAGGGGAGACGTTTTCGGGTGGGATAGTATTGGGGGTAATAAGTCCATTGTCAGATGGTTAGAATACAAAAGGTATTACCATCAGCAGTTAAATGGAAGCATTTGGACTCACATTGAAGTATTGTGTGGGTTAAAAACACTGTTTAAATATTCCACATCAATAATTTATAACTTGGAAAGGTGTTTTAAACCCACTCGCCACTTCCGAAACCCTGCGATCTTGAGATATGAATGGACTAAATAAATTTAAAAATGCTTTGAAAAGTAAAGGGTTCTTGAACCGTTCTTCTTATAACTTGGTTTGAGGGTGAATTTCTAAGATGAGATTAAATAAACACATAATGTTATTAAATAGGACAGTTTCACTTTACTCTATATCCACTCTGTTTATAAGAGATTCTCATCTGTTATCGATAATGGCCATTGTTTCAGTGTTTACAATAAGGGTGGATGGAGTGAACATATTGTGTCCTATAGAGACACATCCTACGCCCAAATGGCCTGAAAAACAGATGGCCGAGTTCTGGTAACGACATACCAGAAGAACAAAAAAGAACATGGAGAAAAGGTAGTTTGAATTAGAGTTATCGTGCGGTCAGTGACAGAAACACTCCAACAGCATCATCAAGGCATGCCTTATATGAATGTATTGGATTACAAGAGAAACAAAATTTACTGCAACCAGTAAATTCAACTCTATGAAAATGCTGAAAGCTTCAGAAATAAATTATATAAAAAAAACAATTTATGGAGACTTATTTTGAGGAGTAAAATATCTTTAAAGAATTCAGAAATAGGTTTTCGTAACCAGCGTTTATAGATTTTCAAACAGGATTCAGATATTTTTTTTTCTCTCAAGAAACCGGAAATAACATCTGTGCATAGCATTATGTGTTCTATAAAGAAATCAGCAGTGGATATCTTTTTCTCTGCCCACTTTTTGGAGAGAAGAAATGCAAGTATGAACATCAGAATTGTCTTGGGAATATGAAATGCAATTTCAAGAAATTCTGAAAACTGTTCTTAATGAGACCTGTGTGTCCCCAGTGATCTGAACCCAGATTATTAACTTCCGAAACGTTTCGACCCACTTGTTGTTGGTCCTAGATCCATATGACATATCATGCTTGAGATATGAGTGTGTCCACCTTTCAACATTTGTCCCACCACGCCAATTTTTGAGAATAAAAATACATAAAACTGAGGCAATGCATTGGGGGGGGGGGGGGGTCATAAAATATGATTTCCAGCAAATCTGAAAATGCACTAAATGATCCCTGGGTGACCTCAGTGACATTGACCCAAATTGTGAGGCTTCATTAAATATCAACTCATTTAGTGTTGGTCCCTTGTCCAGACGTCATAACATGCTTGCGATATGAGCGTGGGCCACTTTAAAAATTGTTGACCACCCCCAACTTTCTAAGTGTAAAAATTGCATGGATGAATTTTGGGAATGCATTAAGGGGTCTAAAATGTGCTTTCCAGTCATTCTGAAAAAAGCATTCAATGACCCTATGAGTGACCTCACAGACCTTGGTCCATTGAGTTTCGATTGATTTTCGTGTTGGTCCCAAGTCCATACGTCATACCATGGTTGCGATACGCGAGTGACCCACTTTCAGAATTTTTGGCTACGCCCACTTTGTTTCGTATAAAAATGGATGTATGAACTTCAGGAATGTACAAGGTGTACAAAATGAGATTTCTCTCAATTCTGAAAAATGCATTAATGACCTCTGGGTGACCTCAGGTACCTTTACCCATATTTTGAACCTCCAGTGAGTTTGACTCATTTGGTGTTGGTTCCAGGTCCATAAGCATACCATGCTTCAGATATGAGCGTGACCCACTTTCTAAATATTTGACCACTCCATTTCTTTTGTGTGTAAAAATGCAATTATGGACTTCGGGGATGCATTAAAGGGTCACAAAAGTGATTTCCAGCCATTCTGAAAAATGTTCTCAATGACCGCTGGGTGACCTCAGTTACCTTGAACCATAGTTTGAACCTCTATTGAGTGTCCACTCATTTGGTGTTGGTCCCAGGTCCATAGGTCATACCAGGCCTGAGATATTAGAGTGACCCACTTTCAAAGCATCCTCATGGACACCCCCAATGCACCAGGAATCTGAAAACTATAGATGGCTGAGAACTCGTGACTCTCTATCAGTATGTCGAAAAGCAGCGAGACAATTCGTTTGCCAGTTATCATGCGGACAAGGAAGCTCAAAGAAGACAGAATACAGAAGAATAAGAAGACAAAATGAAGAAAAAGAAACCATACAAAAACAATAGTCTGGGTGTTTCACATAGACTAATAAACCATACAAAAACAATAGTTTATGTTTACACCACAGCTGAATTTTTTTTCAGTGAACATTGTCTTAGTAGGGGATTTCCAGGTGATGTTATTTCCTCCCAAAACTTAGACATCCCATAACTTAGACAGCTTAAAACAACAACATTCACACTTTAGTGTACAGCTAATCCCCTGCTTGTTACCCATTATTCTAATGGACTAATCTGTGAAATATGCACACAAAGTCTGATTTATGGAAAAATGTTTATTGCATTTTCAAATTCAATCATTATTCATTTCAATCACATAAAAATACAGAATATAAAGCATTTCAAAATTAGGTAACAAACTAAGACAAGAACAAAAACACACAATGCTCAAACACATTACAGAAACATAAAAACACTAATCTATAGGCGATTTGTTGCCATCAGACAACAAGAAATGTACTTAAAATATAAATTTCAAAAGCATACACAAAATACAAACATAATACAGATACATAAAAAACAAAATACACAAACATAATACAGATACATAAAAAAACACAAGATAATTTACAAAATACACAAACATAATACCGATACATAAAAATCACAAGATATTTTACAATAGTTCACTCGTTTATCCCTTAACCCAACAAAATTGCCAAAACGGCCTGTATTATTTCCAATTTTGAAATTTACATAATATATATATATATATAAATATAAAATATAAACTGCCTCAAAAACATAGCTTATGACCCTCCACTGGACCGAGCTCATTGAGCTCGTTTCAATAAGGGGTAATCAGCTATGTTTTTAAGACAAAATGTTCAATTGCTAAGACATTTTCTTGCAAGTGTCATCTATTGTCCTCGTTGGGTAAAGGGTTAAGCTAGTCTTAGAAGATGTCCTGCTGCATCTGGAAATTCACTTGTAACCGCATGGATAGCAGCAATCTCCAAATCAGTTTGTATACGACTAGGGACAAATGGTCTATTCAGTCTCTGTTGAATTTCAGCTTTCAGCTGTCTGAACAGTCTTGTATATGTTGATGTCTGCCTGTTTGGAAGAAGAGCAAACACAAGTGGATATGAACTGGTCCCGTTCATTGCATGAATGGTGTAAACCTGGCTCCATAAGTCGGGGCATGAAGAAAATGTACCATCCATGTACACGGTTTCAGCAGACTGCAAAGCTTGTAGTTGGTCATCAGTAGAAAAGACAATCATCTTTTCTTCCTCTCCATCAGTTAAAAGTAAATAACGACGTCCGTCTGAAGTCTCAGACCATGTGCCGTCAAGGTTAACCTCAGCCCTTGTCTTGGGAAGTGATGGTATGTTTTTTGCCTGTGCCTATACAAGGCACTACTTATTGATGGGAAAGATGGCAGTAACTCTACTTGGTCTCTACCAATTATTCCTTCATTATATAAGGACTTCATTTGGGTAGTCTCTTCTCTTGCTCTCTTTCTCCTTGTGCTGATAACCCTCACAGTGTTACTATCTTCTGGGGGATGTGAATGATCAGATAAATCTCTGACAAAGTCTCCAACGGTGGTGCACCTTCCCTTGCAAGTAGAATGTATACATCTCCAGTGAGTGCAGCTCTGTCTTATTTTATTTCTGTTATATCTGTAGCCGTCCAAAAGTACCTGTGGCGTGCCCTTCTGTGACATTACAAACTCAACTTTCTTAACAGTAGCCATTTTTCAGGATATGATTCCCAAGTAAAGTCTGGCATCTTATATAGAGCACTTTTTTGACTGTGCGTTTATAACATAACTGAGTTCACTGCAAACATGTTCTGTTTGATCTTGATTAGAAGATAAATAATAATAATGATAATAATTAACAACTTATTTGATGTTTTGTTTGTGTGAACAAGTTTTACTAACAAATAATAATCAATTCTTTGGTAATTCTCTTGTTTGGATAAACCTGTTTTCATTAATATAATATCAGTCTATTCCATTGTGATAGTGGGTGAACATAATTAACTACTTTTACTGAGTGTCTGAGTTATGGGATGTCTAAGTTATGGGATGTCTAAGTTTTGGGAGATAACCCTATGAATACCAGTTGATCATGTGGTTTATCCTATTAACCCTTTACCTAGCCTGAAAAGCAGACGACACTTGCAAAAATAATTCTTGAATAACTAATTTTTTTCATTTTTTGTCTCAAAAACATAGGTTATGACCCCTCGTTGGAACGAGCTCGTTCCAACGAGGGGTCATAACCTATGATTTTGAGACAAAAAATGAAAAAAATAATGAAAATTAATTGGTGATTTTTGAGAATAGCGCTGGCCGGTTTGGCCGTTACGTTAGGTAAATGGTTAACACCAGTTGAACATGCGTCATTGGAACATCGCCCATTGAAATTACGCTCTACATTCAGCTTTCCAGACTCTATTTTTAAATCCCGCAATTTCCATTTATGTCCAATAAATAAACGGTTGTCAAGACAAACAGCTTTCTGCTTCTGCGATTGAATGCGGTCTGAATTCGATGATAACTCACAAATAGACAACTGGGTAAAAGCATTCCCCTCGATCAAACTCTGAATCAGAAACGTTTTCATTTTTACAAATTTTAAAATAAAAGCAGAAAATACATTTGATCATCTCAAAATGACAAAACAATTTCAACAAAACTACATGACGTCATCCAACAATGGAATGAGCTCATACCAGTGAGTAGTCACATCATAATATGACTTTGTTGGAATATTTTAATAAAGTTTGTTCAACAGCTCAGTGAGCCTCATTCTAAATTATGAGGGCACATCCGCTGTCTCGTTATATAAAGGACTAACAGGTATGTTGCTTTCATGAAATTTATAAAAAAATACAGGCAATAGAAAAACGGGAGAATTTCAAATTTGTCAGAAAAAAGGTATCTTGAAAATGAAGGAAATTACCAAATTGAATGATGCGATGCCGTCATTGCTGTGCATAATATTCAGGCTCTGATAACTGGAAACCAATAATTAGGCAAAAATACATAATTTATTTCAAAACCTCCTGAAGGCTAAATAAATAATCATTTCTTTGATATTGTTTTATTACAATTCTTTGGAGAGTGTATATTTGTGAACCCCAATAAGGTGTGAGAAAATAATGTCTTAATACATGAATAACTGACCCCAATACTGCAAAATAAAATTATGTAACAAACTTCACAAAAAGATATGTCATTTTCTTTACATTGTTGATTATTTATTTTAAGGAAAGACCGATCTGGCTCTTTCTTTTCCAACTCCAACTTCCATAAATATTCTTTCCATGTTCAGAAATGAATGTTTTAGCAGTAGTAAATGAATTATAGCAAATTATACAGGTAATACCTGGAAATTAATCGACCTTGTGTGAAAATAATATTCGACTCAATAGAACATAATAAATATGTGTTGTTCTATTGCGGTAAGTATGTCATGTATAGTCTATTAGAATTAAAGTTTATGTTTGCAGTTTAGTAGTGAAAATGGTGTGCTTTAATTCCCCTTGAATTTAAATTGATATGGTATAGGTGGAAACAATCTATAATGCTGTCCTCCCTCAGCCCAATTTCAGAAACGATAAAATGAGAAGCATTTCCTTTTTCCCTCAAATGATGGAGTGATAGACAAGGCAAAGTTTGTTCATTGGTGATGTTTTTCACTGAAAAATATTCAAAGGAACCTCCACAGAAAAATTAAAGTATTTGTTATCTCTTCAAAACACGTCCCATTAACATAACATATTCTACTTTTGCCCCCCTCCCCCCCCCCCCCACACACACACAGGGGCCGCGGAACGATTTTCAAAGTGTGGGGGCTGAATCTGGCGATGGATGGTCGTCGGCATGACGGGCCGGCCATGGTTCAGCCCGTGATACAAACATTTTAAATTCCAGGGTCCCCAACCCCCATTTCCGTGCATCTGAGCGGATATTTTGAGATTGTTCAGGTTTGAAAGATCACCCTTTGAGAGCCGTTAAAAAACGTCGGTAAAGCATACCGGTGAGGTCTATTTATCAGCTTTGGTGGTAACGACCAAAACTGATGAATAGACCTCGCCTGTATGCTTTACCGGACGTTAACAGCAATTATACTGTCTGTGTATTATCTTGTCTGGGGGTGGATTTGGTACTTGGTATGTCTGTAAGATTACGATCTATTTCAGTTAACCGATTTTTAGCTCAACTTGACAAAGTCAAGCTGAGCTATTGCCATCACTTCTCGTCCGTCGGCGTACGTACGTACGTACGTACGTTAGTATGTTAGTACGTTAGTACGTTAGTACGTACGTCCACAATTTCCTTTGGCACACCTCACAGGTCGCATTTATGATCAGATTACTTTGAAACTTCTTTTGCTTGTTTAGGGTGACCTCTAGATGGGAGCTATCGATTTTCTTCAATTTCCGTCAGAAAATGTTGCCGCGGCCAACGTTCTTAGAACTTAGTTTAGTCAAACCACAATATTTCCCTTTGGCACACCCTACAGGGCACATTTATGATTTGATTGCTTTGAAACCTGATACGCTTATTTAGGGTGACCTCTAGATGGGAGCTATCGATTTTCTTCAATTTCCGGCAAAAAATGTTGCCACGGCCAACGTTCGTAGAACTTAGTTTAGTCAGACCTCAATATTTCTCTTTGGCACACCCTACAGGATACATTTACGATCAGATTGCTTTGAAACCTGGTATGCTTGTTTGGGGAGACCTCTAGATGGGAGCTATCGATTTTCTTCAATTTCTGTCAAAAAAAGTTGCCGCGGCCAACGTTCTTAGAACTTAGTTTAGTCAGAAGACTCAATATTTCCCTTTGACACACCCTACAGGGTACATTTATGATCGGATTGCTTTGAAACCTGGCATGCTTGTTTGGGGTGACATCTAGATGAGAGCTATCGATTTTCTTCAATTTCCGTCAAAAAATGTTGCCGCGGCCAACGTTTTTAGAACTCAGTTTAGTCAGACCACAATATTTCCCTTTGGCACACCCTACAGGGCACATTTATGATTTGATTGCTTTGAAACCTGGTATGCTTGTTTGGGGAGACCTCTAGATGGGAGCTATCGATTTTCGTCAATTTCCATCAAAAAATGTTGCCGCGGCCAACGTTCTTAGAACTTGGTTTAGTCAGAAGACTCGATATTTCCCTTTGGCACACCCTACAGGGCACATTTATGATCGGATTGCTTTGAAACCTTTCATACTTGTTTGGGGTGACCTCTAGATGGGAGCTATCGATTTTCTTCAATTTCCATCTAAAAATGTTGCCGCAGCCAACATTCTTAGAACTTAGTTTAGTCAGACCACAATATTTCCCTTTGGCTCACCCTACAGGGCTCATTTATGATTAGATTGCTTTGAAACCTGGTATGCTTATTTACGGTGACCTCTAGATGGGAGCTATCGATTTTCTTCCATTTCCGTTAAAAAATGTTGCCGCGGCCAACGTTCTTAGAATTTAGTCTAGTCAGACCACAATATTTCCCTTTTGTACACCCTGCAGGGAACATTTATGATCGGATTGCTTTGAAACCTGGCATGCTTGTTTGGGGAGGCCTCTAGATGGGAGCTATCGATATTTTTATACTGTAACTATGACCCAGACATAGCTGGTGCTAACTCTTAAAATACTAGGGCCAAACACAAATTTTGCCCCCCAATCCCCCAAATTTGCATCTAAATCCAAAGAAATCATGTCCTGAAGGTCCTCCATACTTTGCCCTTACTGCGCATGCGCAGTGTCAAGGACGTTCCGAAATTGGCGCCAATTATCATTCTCTGTTTGGCCCTTCATCAGTTAACATCCCACTGATCTTTGTGCTTGTAAATCTCAGTTTAAACGATGCCAGACACATAAATATTGGAGAAATGGTGATTCTATGGAGGATAGAAAAGGAGGAGAGGAAAAAGGAGTGACAGAAAATATTCAGGGCTGTAACTTAAAATTTTCTATGTGTAATTATGTTAAGTTGCCTATTTTCGAGGCATGGGCCTATTGTTGTCATTCTTGCTATGAAGTTGCACTGCTTATTCAGTGTTTCCTCTCCCCTTATCCTGTAAGTACCCCCTGGCTGTTCTCCCATGCTTTTGGCATATTTTCCAGTAAGATTACTAATAAAATTTCTTGGGAGAATTAGCTTGGTAACAATGATTTCTGTTATTTTCCCCATGTTTACGTTTTCACCCATGGGTGCTTAGACGTTGTGTTCTGCATCTACCATCTGATGTTCTGCAGATTCTTCCCTGGAAGTCTCTGTTTTGCATCAGATAGTGTTTATTTTGATAACTGATTTCGGGCCAGGATTGTCAGTGCCTGGAGTCATGTTTTCTAGTTTTTATACACTTTTTGTTTACATTGGCAACAGTCTCTTTTGAGGGGGGCTTTTTGCCTTTGGAGTAGTTTACTCATTATAAGATACATTATTATTTTCCGTAAGTGTTGCATTAATTATTTAAAATAATTTTAAATTTTTTGACCACACTTAGCCTTGGGATCCATTGGGGCTCAACGTTACTTTTCAGAAACTTTGGCTTCGCTGAAAAAAATATTTTTCAAAAATTCTTTTTGATTGCTATTGTTTTTTCAATATTAATGGATCATGTTATTGTGCATCTTTGCTTCTAGGGGTTTGTGCGAGTACTAGGACTTGTTGTTGTTTTTTTTTCACAATGAAAAGATATTGTTCAAACTGTAATAGGAAGAAATCTTCCTCTGACTTTCATGATCAGTGTATTAATTGTAGTCAGTGTACTCGCACTAACTCCTGTTCAATATGTAATTTTTGGGATGATAAACATTTAAAACGTGTGTCACGATATATTGTTAGCGGGGAAAGGACCATGCCGGCCCTTTCTCCACAGGGTCACTCTAGTCTATCAGTTTCTATTTCAGAGGAACAAGAACAGGGTGATGTTTCCATGTTATCCTCCAAAAGTGCGCTTCCGTCGTCACAATTGAATGCAGAGCTAGCGGCAAAAGTGCTCATGGAGATACGACAGTTGCCTAAGAGGTCCCTAGTAGGATCGATGGCGCTGTCGTCCGCTAGCTCGCCCGGTGTAGCGTCCATTCACCGAATGGTTCAGCAGCCAGGTTCGTCCGTTGCGGTCCAGGAAGGAGTTTTGGGTGATGCGAGCACTATAAACATACAAGGTGCACACCCAGTGACGGCGGATATAAGGAGAGATCGGAGGAAGCCTTCTAGTTCGGTTCCTAGCTCGTCCAGGTCCAGCCGGGCCGCGAGTGAGAGAGGCCCCTCTCTCGTACAACAACATCTGGGACCAGATGTTGTGGTACAAAATGTGTCGCAAGCGGAGCACACGTCCGTCGCTCGGGACGCTCCGTTGTATAGGCAGTCCGCAGAGACTGCACAGGCTTCCTCATCCTCTCAGCAGCGCACCCGACCGCACCTTGGCTACGTGACCGCGGATATTCTACCAGCTTCGCCGATCAGGGATTTATCGGCGACCAGGCCACGCCATCCGGTAGCCAGGGACACGAGGCCGATAGACTCCGGACGTTCGCATCGGAAGAGTATGCGGGAGTCAGTTGATGCGGAGCTTCTCGCGGCTAAGCAGCGAAAGACCGCTACTCCGCAGGCCTCGATGACGGACGTGCTAGCTCAGATAGCACAGATTATCGCAGCATCCCAGCAACCGACAGAATCGGTGTCGGATCGGGAATTATCCGACGGCGCTTGGTCGGTACGCTCCGCCGAAGCATCGGGTGCGGACGACCGGGAGCATCGTGAGGTCCGACCGGATGACGAAAGGGATACGGATGACTTGGAGCTATCCCTTTTGGAACAACATAAAGCTGCCGTGGACTTCAAACGGCACTTCCTTCCTCAAGTTGTTCTGTCGGGCCAGACTGCTGCGGTACCGGACAAGAGACTGATAGCGTCATTGGACACTGATTTCTTTGAGCGGTTCAGAGACATCGTCCCTGAGTTTCCGTCTCAGTCCAATAATGTTACAAGAACATTTGAATTATTGAACGACGCTATATTCAAGCTTGCTTCCAAAACAGGCAAAGCTGGTTTCTTGTCCGCCAGTGCTCTTAACCTGCCTTTCATTTATTCAAGGAATAAATTCGATACGGCAGGACAGGGTGTTCCGAGAGTTCCTCTGCGTCTTGACGACGAGGCGGAAGACTTAGAAATGTCATTACCGTCGTCAACGTCCATTCCAACCGCAGTGTTGGATACGACAATTACGTCTAACAGGGCCAGTTTAGACGCTTTATCTTACGCAGACCACCTTACTAAGGCGTTATCACTACGTCTACAAGGGAAAGAATTCCAGGATATTCAGTCCTCTTTAAGACTTCTTTCAAGGTCAGTGGCTTATTCCACGTATAACTCCGCCCTTTCAGTGGCAAACCTGGAGTTGGTTAGACGTGACGCAGCCCTAGCTACATCCACACGAGTGGATAGTAAGGTGAAGAACTCTCTCAGAGTCGCTTCGGTCTCTGGAGAGCTTCTCTTCGACGGCAAGCTTTCTGCAATCTACGAGAAAATTACTAAGAAAGCTTCGGATTTTCTGCTGTTTAAATCCGCTTCCAAAAAGTCGGATACGGCAGAAAAGAGTAAGACAGGCACATCTGGGACTAATGCGCCCAAGAGAGGTTCCTATAGAGGTTCCGGTGCGTCCTCTTGGTCTTATTCAAGAGACCGCCAAGGCAGCGACTCACGTTCGGGACGTCCTTCGGGCCGGGACAACCGGTCGGACGCCCCGAGGTCGACGGGACGAGGTGCGGGTCGTGGAGGATGTGGTTTCTCCTCCCGCAGGCCTCGCAGGTCCAGGAGGTGATGGTATCAACCTCTATCGTGTTCCGGTTGGCGGAAGGTTGTCAAGTTTGTTAGAAGAGTGGGCGTCGATTACGGACGACCCTTGGGTGAGAAGGGTGATTTCGGAAGGTTTAAGAATAACCTTCAAACGAAAGCCTCCTTTAACTCGAAGTCCAAAATGGACTCAACTTCCGTCAAATCCGCAGAAAAGAGACGCTCTGTTATCGGAGGTGCCGTCTCTTTTAATGAAGAACGCGGTAGACGTCGTAGAAGACCAGGAAACACTGGGATTCTACAGCCATCTGTTTCTGGTTCCGAAACCAGACGGCTCGTTCCGTCCAGTCATAGATTTGAGCTGGATAAACAAGCTGATCGTCGCTCCAAAGTTCTATATGGAGACGATTCGATCGGTCAGAGCGAGTATTTGGGTGAACGATTATGCTACAAGCATAGATCTCAAAGATGCGTACTTTCATGTCATGGTACATCCGACATTCAGAAAGTACCTACGCTTCGCAGTCATAGGAGTAGTGTATCAATTCCGAGCGATGTGCTTCGGATTGAACCTAGCACCCTGGGCTTTCACTCGGGTAATGAACTCGGTAATGATATATTTCCGAGCTCATTCGTCTGCGGTAACGTCGGCCTACCTGGACGACATTCTTCAGAGGTACGGCAACGAGTTAACGCTTCAGAACGATGTGCAGAATCTGCTTCTATTGCTCCGACGTCTCGATTTTATTATAAACGAGGAGAAGTCGGATCTGGTGCCGTCCAAGTCATTCACTCATCTGGGAATGAGCTTCGAGACGAACAACAATCTCGTTCGTCTGCCGTTAACCAGAGCGAAATTAGTCAGTTGTTACGCTCGCTATTGTCTTCATGCAGACAAAGTCACAGCGAGGGAGTTCATGAGACCGATAGGTCTGTGCGGAGCCGCTGCGGATCTCATTCCGATGGGGCGGTTACGCACTCGTCCTCTCCAAATTTTCTTGACTCAGAATTGGAGTGTGAAGATTCATTCGCTCGACATAGACGTTCTCTTGTCAGAACAAGTGAAACAAGAGATTCAGACTTGGGCAAACATTCAGTGGTTGACTCAGGGAGTTCCGCTGCAGTTGCCGGATCTGAGTTTTACGATCATGACGGATGCCAGTCAAACAGGTTGGGGTGCATCAATGATCCCAACGGATTCGAGGTGCCAGGGTCTTTGGGATCCACAGTTCCTAAGCAAGCACATAAACATCAAGGAAATGATGTCAATTTGGCTTGCGTTACGTCAGTGGATGGACATTATTCAGAAAGCTCATGTCCAAATTCTGTCAGACAATACGACAGTAGTGGCGTATATCAGGAACCAAGGAGGCACTCATTCCGTTCCGTTATTCAATTTAACGGAAAGAATCCTTCTGTTTGCTCTAGAACATCAAGTTCTACTTTCGGTCCATCATATCCTGGGTCGTCTGAATGTACTAGCAGACTCCCTTTCCCGGAAGGGTCGCTTGTTGCCGTCAGAGTGGACTCTCAACAAACAAGTATTCAATCAGATTTGCTACCAATGGGAATGGCCAATGATAGACTTATTTGCGACACATCTTAACAATCAGTTGCAGACTTATGTGTCTCCATGTCCGGATCCACGAGCATTTGCAGTAGACGCTCTATCGATCTCATGGGACGGAATGATAGGATATGCGTATCCTCCAGCGCCGTTAATGCAGCAAGTATTGCTAAAGATAAAGCAATCTCAATGCAAGATTCTATTGGTAGCATCTCTGTCTCCACATAGACCGTGGATAAATCTACTCAGGTATCTGTTGTGGGACTTACCGCGAAAGCTTCCTCCACGAGAGGATCTTCCTTCGCAGGGGAAACCGCGTCAACTGCATCACAACCCGCAAGGTCGCAACCTTCACGTTTTTCCGTTGTGCGGTCCTTCTTGCACGGCAAGCATTTTACAGGACGAGCAGTGGACGCGATTTCTAACTGTAGGAGGACCTCCTCTTCGCTAAACTATGCGGCTAAGTGGAAGGTTTTTCGTCGATGGTGTAGGGATCATTCTGTGGATATTTTTGATCCCTCCATACCAGACATTGCAAACTTTCTAGTATACTTGTTTGACGAAATCAAACTGTAGCCTGTTACTATTAAGGGTTATAGGTCAATGTTATCAGATACCTATGCTCACCACGATAGTTTACAAATTGGATCTAATGTCTCTTTATCTAAGTTAGTTAGAAACTTTTCGATAAATAGACCCAGAACTCTTAGATTAATTCCTAAGTGGAATTTAGCTTGGGTTCTTCTTAAACTGAAGAAAAGCCATTTTAGCCTCTTGGGACAGTAGATTTCAAATTCTTGTCTTATAAGACAGCTTTTCTCTTAGCTTTCTCTTCTGCTAGAAGAGTCAGTGAGCTTCATGCACTATCGGTGGAAGATTCTCACTGTCGTAGTGTCGGGAACACTATCACCTTCACTACTAATGTTGGTTTTTTAGCTAAGAATCAGGCTCCTAATAAATATCCGGAACCTATTGTTATTAAGGCTCTGCCGTCTTCAGACGGGCGCAGGCCTTTACTCTGTCCTGTTAGAGCTTTACGTATTTATAGGCAAAGATCTCAGTTTATCAGAAAGGGACGAAAACGTTTCTTTCTGTCTCTGATGCCTAATAGAAAGGACATTTCGGTCCATTCTATTGCTAGATGGATTCAATTAACTATTCGTACTGCTTACGAAAATTTATCTTCAAGTCAGCAGTCTGTGCTTAAGATTTCGGCTCATGAAGTAAGAGCTCTTTCTACATCTTGGGCTTACGCAAATAGTATTGCTATTACAGACTTAATGAAGGCTGCTTATTGGTCTCAGCCATCCACATTCACGAATTTTTATCTCAGAAATATTGAGTCCATTTCTGGAGACCTGCATTGTTTAGGTCCGTTATCTGTTGCTCAGAATGTCGTCCACTAAACAGTTGCAACTATAGTTATGCAGGCTTTCTGTTCCGGCAGTGACTCCGTCCTGCTGCCCTCTTCGCTCTGGGGTATTTGACCCAGGGCAAGGGGAAGGGGGTGGGAGGGTGTTCCCTTAGGTCACCTGCTTTATAGTGAAAAGCAAGGGAATTCCTCCTCCGGAGTCAGTTATTCTAAGTCGTTTCCGGGATGGTTTTAAAGTGTAATATTAATGTTAAAAATTCATTCATGTCATATTTTTAAAGTGTAGCTTGGTGTGAAGCATTTGTATATGTCAAGTGTCAAACGGGTGTTAATATACAATCCTCGGACACTTTTAAAGAATATAAAGAGTCTCAATTCTCTGGACTAACTTTATTTATTGGCTTACTTTAAAAATAATTAGTATAATGGGTTATACTGGCTGTTAATAGAGAACATGAATGTTATTGTGCTCAATTATGAAGGGTATTGTATCTTTCTAATTTATTATAAAAAAAAGAAAGATACATGTAAAGCCTAATACTCCTTTTCTCCTTGAGGAGTTGACTCTATATTATATAGTTGAGCTTATTGGATTTTCCCCTATGTCCTAGGCCCTCCAGCCTTTTTACTATTCAGCTATGTCTGGGTCATTGGTACAGTATAAAAATGTTAAAAAATTTATAGTAATTTATATATTTTTTATACTTACCAATGACCCAGACGGAGATGGCCCTCCCAGGAGTTGGGAACTCATACCTCCCCGCTGAGTACATAGCGCTGACCAGGCACTGCCAGTAAGAATGATAATTGGCGCCAATTTCGGAACGTCCATGACATTGCGCATGCGCAGTAAGGGCAAAGTATGAAGGACCTTCAGGACATGATTTCTTTGGATTTAGATGCAAATTTTGGGGATTGGGGGGGGGGGGGGGCAAAATTTGTGTTTGGCCCTAGTATTTTAAGAGTTAGCACCAGCTATGTCTGGGTCATTGGTAAGTATAAAAAATATATAAATTACTATAAATTTTTTAACTTTCTTCGGTTTCTGTCAAAAATGTTGCCACTGGCAAAAAAACTGACATTGGTCCCAATGATCTTCAATTTTTCCATTTCATTTATAACTTACCAAGTTCAAGTTTGTCAAGTTGAGCTACAGTGTCATTGACACTTTCATTTAACATACCGTATACATTTTAGCGTTTGCTGCCACTTACTGCACAAAATGATCCGAAATCCATCGAAACTGAACCAGTACGAGAGAAACATAGCAGGTGAAAATATGGGGGAGGCTCTGGATCCGACCCTTGTTCCACCAGTCACTGGTTGTGTTAAAATACATGCATACAAAAAAACGTGGCCGGCAAAAAAGTGGGGAGGCTGAAACCACCCCCACCCCCACCCCAGTCACCCCGCCCCCACCCACGGTTCCGCTGCCCCTGCACACACAAAGGAAAACATCCTCATATAACTGATTATACTTTTTTATTGTTTCTGGAATCATTATTTATGTGCATGTTTCAAAACTTCGCAGTTCACTGATAGACATGAACATGACAATGCTGACATGTTTATGAACATTAAACGCTATTTACAAGTTGTCAGTCTAATATCATTCAATTATTTGGATTTTGTAATGGGTGCAACAGCTGTTACTGTGCTGCAGTGCGAGTTACGATGTTGGGGAGCTGGCAGCTGCTCGTCGTTGCTCGGTGGTTCTCTCCTGGTACTCGGGCTTCATGCACCCGAAAAAACTGTCACGGTTATGATTAGCCATTGTGCATGAGTAAATGACCTTAAACACCAATAAATAAATAAATAAATAAATAAATAAATAAATAAATAAATAAATAAATAAATAAATAAATAAATAAATAAATAGATGTGGGTGTGTCCCAGGCGTAGCTTTTTGTATAGTATTCGTACCATGTCACCAATGCATATTGGCCACCACCGATGTATATGCATGTGTGAATGCCCTTGTATGGCCGTGCTTCGACCCAACCAAAACCTTCCCCCGTACCAACTGGCAGGGGAATGACGGATTGACTGACTATCTTCGTCCCTTATCGAGGTCTGCAACACTGTCTGTGTGGGCAATACTTATTATTTTTACCCTGTCTCTGCCACCTGGTCTATTCAAACTGTCCTTGTCTCTCTCTCTCTCTCTCTCTCTCTCTCTCTCTCTCTCTCTCTCTCTCTCTCTTTCTCTCTCTCTCTCTCTCAAAGAGAGAGAGAGAGAGTGAGTGAGAAGGGGAGAGGGGACCATCGGGGGCGGTGGACATGGACTGAGGCGTAGGGTCAATGAGATAGACAGAGACGTAAAAACTGAAGGAAAGGGTTCGAATCAACCGGGGTGACAGAGATGTAGTTAACATTGATTAACTTTTGTAAATAGCTTTCCTTCACATGTTTTACCAGATGCGCCATAGAGAGCTGGGATAAAGACACGTATCAGGTACAGAGCAACACACACAACGCATTAATCAGTTCAGTGATTCCTGTTACGACAGAAGGTGGCCAGACAGAGTATGATGCTTGTCATATATGTAATGGTAGTATCAATTCCTATCCTGACCATACCAACATCTGTAATGGAACAAAACTTTCGTGCAATACCTGGGTGTATGATGAGACTATATTTACGTCTACCGTGATCACTGATGTGAGTATACCTTTGCCTAAGTTTTTGTACATTCATCAACTATTAGCGTTTTCATAATCAGACCCACGTGAGTAATTAAATCGGGGGCGTGGTGGGTTAGTGGTTATGATATTTGACTTCAAACGAAAAAGGCCACAGTTCGATCGCATGCCTGGCATTCTGAAAAATGCAGGAGGGCAAAAAATCGCTCTCCTCAATCAGCTTAGGAGAGCAATTAGCTTTACACAGCATTTTAAGTATCCAGTTGAACGAACTCATTGAAACTGAAACCAACAGACTACATCAGTGATTTTATTAACTTAACTTAGGTAAAGCGAAATCTCTTAGACATCTAGATGTCTCACTCAACAACCGAACACACACTTTACAAGACCTGTGTGTGTACACAGACCTGCTGACCAAGAAAGTCATACGCCTACCACTACCACCTTCAACCCCACAAGGTGCAAGTGCTTCAAGTGGCAGGATAGTAGCAATGGTAGTATATTATAGTGTCAATATTCCTTGAATAATCACCCCTCAAACTGTGATGTCAGTTGTTGAACTTGAAAGTAACAGAAAAAAAAATATTGCTGTGACCCATTTTGCTTCAAATGATTGCAAACTGTGTTTGGGTATGGTTGCAGCCATTACCTTTTACCACTAAACCACTTTCAAAATGAAATTACGTGATGTTATGTGACTTCGAAGTTAAATTACATTTTTGCTTTACAACAAAAATTTAATGTGAGCATTATTCATGTGATCTCAATCATCCCAGACCAAAATATTTAGGAGGGCAATTTTTCGCTCTCCTTAATTCTTTCAGGAGGGCAGTAAGGAGAGCTAAAAATCGCTCTCCTGAAATTGCCAAGCCTGCGATCGGTACGGCATTGGACTTCAGATAGGGTTCCGCTTCGATCCCCGCCGGGGGTAATTGCGTTGTGTCCTTGGGCAAGGCACTTAATTCCGATGGTCCATATTTAATACATTTACCCGCCAAGCCGAGATAATGTTTTAGTCAGATCGGGTAATGTGTTAAATATGGAGACAAAGGTGTACATTTATTCAAAATGTAGAGGTGGGTGTGGGAAGCGGTGGCTTTGCGGTAAACGATTCTCGTCAGATCACCGAAGCTAAGCAACGTCGGGACCGGTTAATCATTGGATGGGTGACAGTCTGAGCGATCAATTCGGACTCCCGCGTTGTGTCCTTGGGCAAGGCACTTAACCCCGATTATCCATATGGGGGCACGATGACGCCTTGTACTAAGGCGTACTGCACGTCGATGGTGCGCATGTCTTCAGCCAATCTAACCCTGCCTGTGCTGCAGTGCGAGGTACGATGGTGGGGAGCTGGCAGCCGCTCGTCGTTGCTTGGTGGTTCTCTCCGGGTACTCCGGCTTCCTCCACCCGAAAAAAACGGTCATGATTAGCCATTGTGCATAAGTATATGACCTTAAACACCAATAAATAAATAAACAGAGGTGGGTGTGTCCCAAGCGTAGATTTGTGCATGAGGGCACATTGGTCACGTGTACTTAGGCGAGTAGTTATGTTGGGGCTCGACGAGCCTGTTCTTCCGGAGGCCTGGGCCGGAGGTCTGGGCCGGAGGCCTGGGTGGATGACATAATCTTAATTAAAAAGTTACGTAAGGTAATTAACGTCACTTAATGAATATTTTTTTTAATCACTTTAATAACTGTTGCTTAATTAATTTTACTTAATGACTGTTGCATAATTAATGTAATTAATGTAATTAATGAGTGTAATTAGGGTTGATTATAATAATTAGTATATTAATAAATGAATTAATAATGTCGATTAGTACATATTTTTTTTAAAGTCATAATTTGGGACAGATATTATTAGATAACAAATAATATATTTAAAAATAATTTATTCAAAATAATATTGACGTACTGGACATATATATGAATGCTATCGACTGACCCTGACCTGGACGTGTGCTAAGGTAAACACTTCATTGTGTCTGGTTGTATTTAAATCGAGCTTTTTTTCCAAACGCCAACTACTATACGAGAGTGACAGATGTTGAAGCAATTAAATCTATTGTTCAAAAGTTATGGGTGTAATAAAAACCTCATTAAATTAGCGGTCAACATGCAACCTTCTTCCAGACTCTGAGATTCAAATTTTCAAATTTCATTGATTTTTTAACGGTCCGATTTTTGCATTTTGACTGATTCTCAAAAAAATCACACGATAAATTGCCATGAGACTACTGTACACAGGGGAGAGGCTATACATGGCTGTACTTTATGCCCCAATACTTTCAAGAGATGAATTAACGGATCATCTGAAAACCCACCAAGAAGGTGCTTTGAACTGTCAATTTTGTGTTTCAATAGCAAATTCAACAAAAGAGAGGCGGTGTACATCGAACATCCGGCGATGTCAAGATGTTCCAGTGGACATCTATAGTAGGAAAGATATATTAGAAAAAACATGGAGAAATGTTAAAACTCGACATTTAACTGCGCGACTTGCGGGTTTCAGCTGATTCAACTTAACCGTCATCGCGCCACAAGTAGCAGAGATGCACAACTCAATTGACCGGTGGAGACGCTCCTCATCAAATAAGGGGGGGGGGGGTCAAATGAGGTTATGAGGAGGGGTGAAGGAGACAAGTGTGCGGTCATATGTTTAAAAGTTTAATAACCTTGATTGCTATGATGTAATCCCCCTAATAAATAGCATATATTCATTTAATATAATATATTAATAATTTTCGTTAAATAATTCACTTTTTTTTTATTCCACACCCCTGTATCCCCTCACAGTACCTAAAACTTTCATGAACTCTCCTCCTCCAGGTCATCCAATACTAAATAACGTTTGGAAACCTCTCTCCTCCACCCCTCACAATAGCTAAAGTATCTCGAACCCCAGTCCAGTTCTCAAAATGTAATGGGCATGTCAGGCCCCGGATACCACATCCCCACAATCTCCTCTCATAACTTACCACACTCTTAACCAATATTTACTATGAGATTGTCCCCCTAATAAATAGCGTATATTCATTTAATATAATATATTAATAATTTTCGTTAAATAATTTATTCCACAAGACACTTCGCAAAAAAACAAAATGGCGGATTAGTTTGACATAAATACGCGTATCGATTTATTCATGAGTGTCTGTCGGTTGTGTCCTTGGGCAAGGCACTTCACCCCATTGCCCATGTGTGGGCGGCATGGTGATGCTGTGCACAAAGGCGTACTGCACGTCGATGGAGCACCTGTCTTCAACCAATGCTAACCCTGTGTAGTATTTGGACAGTTGCTTGCCGTTGCTCAGTGGCTCTCTCCAGCTTCCTCCACCCATAAAACTGTTGTGGTCATGATTAGCCATTGTGCAGAAATATGCGACCTTAAACACCAATAAATAAATATAAATAAATAGTCGGTTATCAAAGCAGCCCTCAGGTGTTTAACAGTTAATTGTGGACCTGTGCGTTTAAAAATGAAAAATCTGGGTGATAACACTACGGACTGTGTTGAATCATAGAAAAATCACAAATGCGCTATTATTAACCCTTTTTTTTTTTTTTGAACGTTTACTGAAGAATAACCCACCCATCTAAGTAAAAGCATGAAATAGCTACCATTATCTAATTACCTATGTGGGGTAGGGGTGGGTGGTAATATTGTTTACTATGGCGTACTACCTTCAGCCAATGATAACCCTGTGTAGAACTTTGACAGTTGTTTACCTCTGCGTGATGGTTCTTTCTGGATTGCTCCAACTATTGTTAAATAAATGAAAGAACTGCAATTCTGTAATAACAGGCCAAGCCCCCCTTCGTTTTAGATGTTTTGTGAGGGGGAAAATCAACAGTACTTTCACCCCCCCTCATTTTAATAGTTGAAAAACGCTGTTACTCGATCAAAAAAAAAATGGTAAAATGATGCGTGATTCTGTATTAACCACCCAATAGTGCAAAACTTGGGAAAATTAAACCCACCTAGAGCTGCACCACAGCTACGTACACTATTCGAACTCCCGCATTATGTCCTTGGGCAAGGTAATTTACCCTGATTATCCCCATGGGGGTACGAAGACGCTGTGTACTAAGGTGCACTGCACGTCGATGATACGCATATTTTCGAATAATCTAACCCAACCTGTGTGACAGAGTGGATTTATGACGTTGGTGAGATGACAGTTACTCTTCGTTTCTTTGTGGTTCTCTTTGGATATTCCATAGTCTACCCGCAAAATTGTCACGTTTAATTATAACTTGAACTTGATGTCCGGGTGTAATGAAATGAGTATTTTCTGCAGACATTCTAAATGAACGCAGCTGGTTTACAGACTTGTATATCTTTGTTTTTTAATTGAGTAAAAATATATGATAGTTACTGATGTAACACGCTGATTAGCTTGTTTAATGAATCTAACTATGCCAGCCCGACCGACCCTTTACCCACCATGATCACAACAAACGTTTCAATTCTCTCTCTCTCTCTCTCTCTCTCTCTCTCTCTCTCTCTCTCACCGACATAGTAATGGTGGAAGCTAATTACGTTCAAGCTGATGTTTTTTTCTTGGTTCTACCAGCCCCCTTACAGCGCAAATCGAAACAAAATCTGATTCATTGAATCATACTACAGCATATATGCTAAAATGATTATTTTTGTACAAAACTCAAGACCTTCCCCTCACAGATACCTATATAAAAACAAGATAATATGCGAGAATGTGTTGTGTACCTGCATTTTGTTGATAAAATATTCCTTGTATACATTCCCAAATATTATTAATGTACCCGCTTAATAACAGCCAATTTTTTATCGGGTCACAGCGTTTGAATAATTGCTTAAATTCCATAAATTATATATATATTTCCTGACGTTGGCGAATGTCAAGAAAGGCACTCTGTAGTTTAGGAGACTCCACAAATAAAAACAAAATAAAAAATCTGAGATATATTGCATTTATTTAAATATCGATATTAACCAGAGGTCGAAACTAGTCAAATTGATTAGTATTAAATTACAAATGAATATGAAATTTGCAGTAAAATGAACACTGCCATATATGACTATTTGGAATGACACCCTATTGGTGTGAGTTTTCGCTTTTACGTCCAGTTTCATGAGAGCTTCCACGAAGTCCATTCCACAGTCGCAGTCTTTTCCAGGGGCTTTTCTTTAAAGGCTGGTCCATCGCAGCTTTGCAGAGATTTTGTTTTCTTGAAGAAAAAAGTCCATACGTTCCTTATTTCTGATCAGACCCCTTGGGATATTTTGATCTTTAAGGATGTTTGCCAAAATTTTCCACCCTGTCGGTTGAAAATCTTGTCTTTTTGCAGCAGATCATTTATTAGATCACACATATTGGAGCCTGAAATCGTAATGCCGTTATACGCGAGTCGATCTTTCTCATCCCAGGATAAATTGGGTATATTCTTTATTATCTGGAGTAACAAAAGCGCCTTCTGCTGCATGGAATCTGGTATAATGGCTAACCAGTCCAGATTTTCCACTGAAAAACTAGTTGTTAAGGAGTGTGGTTTGGTGTTTTCTTTGCATAAGTTTGAATGGCGCTGAAAGATTGTCTTGTAGAACAGACCTTTCTCTGCAGAACTCAATGCTGAAGATTCAGTAATTGGTCTCATGCCCTGGTCTATGGGTGGGACAGCTACAGCATTCAGGGGTGTGTGTATTTCCTGCATCTGTTCACTCCCCCATGGTTCAATACACTGAATTCTGCTTGAGGGTAGGCTGGTTGAGTAATCTATAGGTTTTTCCCTCAGTGATTCTCCCATCACTAGTGGTTTTACTGGCTCTAGCTTATTTGCAAGCCCCAAAATATTTCCACTTGTTAATGCATTGTTCCAACTAAAGGCTGATTTCATAGGCACTGGCAGATAGGGTGGCTGGTTACAGACAGATCTGGTTGTTAACTTGGCTGTATTTGGGTTTGCTCCCCCTATAGTATGTTCATAATTTACATTCTTGTGTAATTTTGTAATGTCGATAATAATTAGTTTTATGAGAGTAAGATTTTTGACACAATTCACAGATGTAGCATGAATTCATCCTTTTCAGAAGCGAGTTTATAGAGTGGCAATACTGTTCCAACACTCTGCCATTTATATGTATGAATAGGATGGGTCCCACCCCAACCTGTCAATTGCTGATTGGCTAATTATATACCAAGATAAGGTTAGTTCTACCCCAACCTGTTGATCATTGGTTACTTCAAATTCTCACACAGTGCATTGTGGGAAATTACAGTGATAGAGCTCTGGGGTAAAATAAGTTTTTGCTCATCTTCACACAAATTGCTATAGTTTACTTCAAAAAAGAAACTTCAAAGTCACATTCATGACAAGCCGAGGTAGCATATCTGAACCACCCTCGCTGCACTATATAATCAGATAATCCTTTTAATCAGATAATGAGTGATCACTGATTTTACAATTCGATGAAATGGTTTTTAGTGATTTTACAATCCGATAAATTGTTTTTTTAGTGATTTTACAATTCGATAAAATGTTTTTTAGTGATTTTACAATTTGATCAAACGTTTTTTAGAGATTTAAATCATGTAAAATGATCACTAGTGATCACTATTATGTGATGTCACTTGAATGATCACTAGTGATCACCATTACATCATGTAAAATGATCACTAGTGATCATGTGACATCATGTAAAATGATCATGTGATGTCACATAAAATGATCACTAGTGATCACGTGACATCACGTAGAATGATCACTAGTGGACATTGTACATGACACAATCATTTTACGTGATGCCACGTGATCACTAGTGATCATTTTACGTGATGTCATGTGATCACTAGTGATCATATTATGTGATGTCACGATCACTGGTGATCATTTTATGTGACATCACGTGATCACTAGTGATCATTTTAGGTGATTTATATCACCTAAAACCATTTTATCGAATTGTAAAATCACTAAAAACCATTTTATTGAATTGTAAAATCACTAAAATACCATTTTATCGAATTTTAAAATCACTAAAAACCATTTCATCGAATTGTAAAATCAGTGATCACTCATTATCTGTTTAAATGGATTATCTGATTAAACAGTGCAGCGACTGTGGTTCAGATATGCTACCTCAGCTTGTCATGAAAGTGACTTTGATGTTTCTTTTTTGAAGTAAACTATAGCAATTTGTGTGAAAGTGAGCAAAAACTTATTTTACCCCAGAGCTCTATCACTGTAATTTCCCACAATTCACTGTGTGAGAATTTGAAGTAACCAATGATCAACAGGTTGGGGTAGAACCCACCTTATCTTGGTATATAATTAGCCAATCATTGATTGACAGGTTGGGGTGGAACCCATCCTATTCATACATATAAATGGCAGAGTGTTGGAACAGTATTGCCACTCGCTTCTAAAAAGGATGAATTCACGCTACGGCTGTGAATTGTTTCAAAAATGTTGCTCTCATAAAACTAATTATTATCGACACAGACGAAAATTACACAAAAATGTAAATTTTGAACACACTATAGGGGGAGCAAACCCAAATACAGCCGAGTTAACAACCAGATCTGTCTGTACCCAGCCACCCTATCCACCAGTGCCTATGAAATCAGCATTTGGTTGGAACAATGCATTACCAAGTGGAAATATTTTGGGGCTTGCAAATAAGCTAGAGCCAGTAAAACTGCTAGTGATGGGGGAATCACTGAGGGAAAAACCTATAGATGACTCAACCAGCCTACCCTCAAGCAGAATTCAGTGTATGGGGGAGTGAACAGTTGCAGGAAATATGCACACCCCTGAATGTTGTAGCTGTCCCTCCCATAGACCAGGGTATGAGACCAATTACTGAATCTTCAACTCTGAGTTCTGCAGAGAAAGGTCTGTCCTACAAGACAATCTTTCAGAGCCATTCAAACTTATGCAAAGAAAACACCAAACCACACTACTTAGCGACTAGTTTTTCAGTGGAAAATCATCCGGACTGGTTAGCCGTTATACCAGATTCCATGCAGCAGAAGGCACTTTTGTTACTCCAGATAATAAAGAATATACCCAATTTATCCTGGGATGAGAAAGATCGACTCGTGTATAACGGCATTACAATTTCAGGCTCCAATATGTGTGATCTCATAAATCATCTGCTGTGAAAAAGAAAAGATTTTCAACCGACAGGGTGGAAAATCTTGGCAAACATCCTTAAAGATCAAAATATGCCAAGGGGTCTGATCGGAAATAAAGAACGTTAAAGAACTTATGGACTTTTTTCTTCCAGAAAACAAAATCTCTGCAAAGCTGTGATAGACCAGCCTTTAAAGAAAAGCCCCTGGAAAAGACTGCGACTGTGGAATGGACTTCGTGGAAGCTCTCATGAAACTGGACGTAAAAGCGAAAACTCACACCAATAAGGTGTCATTCCGAATAGTCATATATGGCAGTGTTCATTTTACTGCAAATTTCATATTCATTTATAATTTAATACTAATCAATATGACAAGTTTCGAAATCTAGTTAATATCGATATTTAAATAAATGCAATATATCTCAGATTTTTTATTTTGTTTTTATTTGTGGAGTCTCTTAAACTACAGAGTGCTTTTCTTGACATTCGGATTTGAAACGTTTGTTTTGATCATGGTGGGTAAAGGGTCGGTCGGGCTGGCGTAGTTAGATTAATTAAACATGCTAATGGGCGTGTTACATCAGTAACTATCATATATTTTTACTCAAATGAAAAAAAAAGATATACAGGTCTGTAAACCAGCTGCGTTTATTTAGAATGTCTGCAGAAAATACTCTATTTCATTACACCCGGACATCAAGTTCAAGTTATAATTAAACGTGACAATTTTACAGGTAGACTCTGGAATATCCAAAGAGAACCACAGAGCATCGACAAGTAACTGTCATCTCACCAACATCGTAAATCCGCTCTGTCACACAGGTTGGGTTAGATTATTTGAAAATATGCGTATCATCGATGTGCAGTGCCCCTTAGTACACAGCATCGTCGTACCCCCATGGGGATAATCGGGGTAAATTATCTTGCCCAAGGACATAATGTGGGAGTTCGAAGAGAGTATGTAGCTTTGGTGCAGCTCTAGGTGGGTTATATTGTCCCAAGTTTTGCACTATTGGGTGGTTAATACAGAATCACATATCCTTTTACCATTTTTTTTTGATCGAGTAACAGCATTTTTCAACTATTAAAATGAGGGGGGTGAAAGTACTGTTGATTTCCCCCCTCACAAAACATGTAAAACGAAGGGGGGGGGGGGGGTTGGCCTGTTATTACAGAATTGTAGTTTTTTTTTCATTTATTTAACGACAGTTGGAGCAATCTGGAAAGAACCATCATGCAGAGGTAAACAACTGTCAAAATTCTACACAGGGTTATCATTGGCTGAAGGTAGTATGCCATAGTACACAACATTACCGCCCACCCCCATCCCACATAGGTAATTAGATAATGGTAGCTCTTTCATGCTTTTACTTAGATGGGTGGGTTATTCTTCAGTAAACGTTCACAAAATGAAACATACAGGTTAGTAATAGAGCGGGTGTGATTTTTCTATGATTAAACACAGTCCGTAGTGTTATCACCCAAATTTTTCATTTTTAAATGCCCTGGTCCACAATTAACTAAGGGCTGTTTTGATAACCGACTATTCATTAATTATGCAACAGTCATTAATTAAAATTATTTAAGCAACAGTTATTAAAGTGAATAAAGAAAATATTCATTAAGTGACGTTAATTACCTTACGTAACTTTTTAATTAAGATGACATCATCCACCCAGGCCTCCGGTCCAGGCATCCGGAAGAGCAGGCTCATCCAGCCCCAACATAATTACTTAGGCGTACTGCACGTCGTTCGTGCACGTGTCTTCAACCATTGCTAACCCTGCTTGTATGGACTTAGTACGTTGGAGAATCTTACTTTAGCTCGCCTCTGATCGGCGGTTCTGTCTGGTACTCCGGCTTCCATCACTCGCAAAACTGTCCATCAAAAGGTGACCCTGGTTGTCAAAATTGTCATTAAACACCCGCAAAAAATATAATTAGATGTCATCTTCTTCGCACGAAATTCTATAAAAACCCACATTCCATGAGTTTTAGTCTGATTTCTGATGCTCATTCAGGTTTAGTATTTAACTTTATACAACGATTAATGCATTCAACATTATGCTTTTGTGGACTTAGTTCGTTTGGGAGACTGACAGTTGCTCGTCGTTGCTCACTGGTTCTCTCTTGCTACTCCAGCTTCTTCCACCCATAAAACTGTCCGACACGAGGTGACCCTGGCTGTCGAATGTGTGGACAAACTTCAATTTGTAATGACTAATAAAAAAACACAGAGTGTCTGTTGTGAACCAAAAGTCGGTAGAACGCCTTTTAACTGGTTTTTAAGCCAAACTGAAAGAAGAAAAACTCCATCTGAATTATGTGTTGTTATTTTTGTAGCAGGAGATTTCGGAAAACATCGCCATTTTTTTTAAAATATTTCCTCCAGACCAAGACTTGATGAACGAAAGAATGCTAAATTAAAAAACTAAAATTTTCAGACCTGTGGCAGATCTAATAAAATAATAACTAACATTTATCATACCAAATTATTAATGTTTTCATCAATCGTTTGTTCTCTGTGTAAGCATTTAAAAGGAATGAAAAATTACAGATTTGTCGACTGAGAAATACTAATCAATTTTGTCCCGAACGATCGTTAATTGATGAATAAAATAGTCGCGACGCCTAGAGTATATAGAGATTATTACCATTATGTGGATGTGCAAAATATGTATCCGAGTCTCGCTCCGGGTTCTAAGGGCAGATCACGACTCGTACAAAATATGTATCCGAGTCTCGCTCCGGGTTCTAAGGGTAGATCACGACTCGTCGTGATCTACCCTTAGAACCCGGAGCGAGACTCGGATACATATTTTGTACGAGTCGTGATCTGCCCTTAGAACCCGGAGCTCGACTTCGACTCGTCGTGATCTACCCTTAGAACCAGGAGCGAGACTCGGATACATATTTTGTACGAGTCGTGATCTGCCCTTAGAACCCGGAGCTCGACTTGGATACATATTTTTACATCCACATAATGGTAATAATCATTTTATCTTAAAATATATTGGGGATAAGTCAAGAATGTAGACGAATTCATCACAAACTATTTATTCATACGGATGAACAAAAAGAAAAAATGGAAACTCACGCGAAAGGAACGTGATTGTATCCGACCCCCTGATACAAACATCTGTCCCAGGGGGTCGGATACACGACAGTTGCGGAGTTAATACAGACAAAATACATGTTGATTATAAGATAAAAATCCATAACACAATTCAGGTAGAGTGTGGTGGGCGGAGGCAAGGATCATAGACACCTGATGAGTTTTTCCTTCATTTCACTCGCGTCAATGACCCCCGTGAAACAGCTGAAAATTTCAAACTCGGGTCGCTGATTCTTGTCTTAAGTACTCCACCATCTCTGTGTTCTGAATTATAGCCAAGCACGAAGAGAATAAGGTGTGAATACCTGTCTGCAAGGTCAAGGTCACATGCTTAGGTCAAGGTCACACACCCATACACAAACCATGAACAACGGAAAGTGTCAATTTTTTTCTCATAAGGCAACACAAAATAAATTAATTGTTTCTCATGTATGTTTTTTTTTCAAGTTAGTGAGGTAGGGAGGGTTTTCTTTTTTCTTTTACAAAAAGTGTGCATACAAGGGGAGAATTTCGGCTGTCTTTTTACACGCAGAAATACAGAAAGTGCATAATTATACAAATAAATTCATTTTTAATTTGAAAATTAAAACATTCCTCTTAAACCAAATTGTAGGTACTGCAATTCAAAGGATTCATATTCTTGCGATGCTCTTCATATTATCTTTGAAGTAAAGGTATTTAATCGACGAGGATTTGCCTCGTTATATATAGAATATACTCATAGTAGCTTGGTGTACCAAAAGTTCACTGCGAGTGGTGAACATTTGGTACACCAAGCTACTTTGGGTATATTTTATTTATACCATGATCGTCAGATTATTAAGAGTCGCTATTATTTGTCTCGATTTTACAGAGCACCAGACGTACGAACGAGCGCCTCTGTTTTTATTTACACGAGCATCGGTAGGCGGTACTTCCTCTGTCAATTTTATCGCCGAAACGAAATGAAAAAAAGAAACTGAGCCTTTTTTGTTTTAATAACATAATAACATACTACTTCGTATTATGCATGCTTTATTAACACGAGACAATGCATGTTTGTTAATTTTTGGCATCTTATGAGGTAAGCCCATTTAAAAACGTAATAAATAATTGCCACTTCCCTTTCACTCTTCGCGAGGCGACGTGCGATAAATTTGGACAAGTTAGCATTCAGGTCGACGTCACCAATGGTCAACGGGGATGTAGTTCTACTGTAGGTGTAAAGTTTTACTATTGAAATCCCATTGCTGGCGTGTTCATAACGGTTGGTGTATAAAGCTAACATTTATGTCATAGGCTTTTCATGTATAGTAGAATAGGTAATCATGGTGTAAAATGTATGGGAGGGTACCTTATAAACTGTAACATGGCAAACATATTAGAGATACAACCAAATAAATATGCATCAATCAAAAAATGTAAAATGTTTTGGGTCTCCCTGGGGTTGTACTAATGTCTGGAAGACAATAAACATGTCCAATGAGGGGGTTCAAATTCAATAAGAGATTTCCCAAGACGTAGCATTTGTCTGGGAGTAATTTAAGCGGTTATGTCGTAGCATTTTGCGATTCATTGTTCTTTCCTAGCGATAACAAATATGAACAGTATCAACAAGCAATACGAATCGAATGGAAATGAAATTTCTTCTCCTTCCTTGAAACGTGCTTGAAATGTTTTTATGCTTGGAAGGTATTTCATTTTCTATCACAGGCCTTGCCAACTACTTGACGTCAGTCTAACTACAACATCTGTGGTTAAATGTTTCATAACACCTACACCCTCCCTGCATACATACGGTGACACAAAAAAAGTGTCAAGTATTAACTTAACCTGTCAACCTCGAAATATAATGTTGCTGCTTCTGGCAACTCCAAAACATATGTAAAAGCAAGGAAGTCCGATTTATGTATTCACAATCAGTTTTCACAACCTCGTAAAGACACTACTCTAACACGCAATTTAGTCACACTCAGGAAACGCGTGCGGTACCTGTCTCTAATTCTAACTCACACTCTGAACCTGCGTAGCTGCAAGACTGACAACTCTATTTATACCGCACCTATTAAGATGCATCCGCGTATTTAAGTGCAGCTCTACTGTCAACATTCATACGTGCCTTGCATCACCACCATAATGTTCGCCGCCCAGCGCTGAACATTACAATAAGAATGCGTGACAGTGTTTCCCATCATAATAATGTACTGCAATGCCTTGGAACTTGTAGGAATACGACCAGCATTCTGCTAATAATCAAAACAAATTCAACTGAAGAATTGTCTACTAACGGCTGGAAGGTCCAATGTTTTTATAATTCCAAATAAGCCCTTTTCGAAACTGCCATTTTGGCTTTTAATCTATGCAAGGTCACAGGTTGCTAGGTTTAAACAACGCGATATCCATGTTCGTCGCGCTGAGTTCTGGAGGTAAAGTGTGTCAGCCAAGACAACTAGTTTTGTGAAATATCAAGTTTAAATTCGCAGAACCGATGTCATCATTCGAATTAACTGAAGGGGCAACCTTAGACGACTCTAAACAATGAGATACCGCTGGTGTAAAGACTTCTCTTTACCGAGGTGAGAACTTGTATTGAATGGCTACGCAGGAACACTCGTTGCACGCATTTTCTCGGCATGGGGAATCCCCGAGAGTTGTCGAAGCAAGTGCTGACGGATACAGAGCCATGACACAGCATGCATTCAAACCCACGTAAGTCGATAGGAACTCAGTTCGAAATAATGAAAGTTATCTTTCAGTATTGCCACTGTCTCAACCAAATGGTAATCTTGGCTAAATATTTTTTTAATTCGAACTAATGAACGTAATGGGGTCCGAAGCCCTGCACCTGCTCTTTTCTCCCATTGCTTATAACGTGTTTTCTCGAAGTGTTTACACCTCGCGACCTGTGAATTTGCATAGACTAAAAGCCAAAATCGCAGTTTCGAAAAAAGGCTTATTCTGTAAGACTTCATAAACTGACACCTTTCATCCTAACATGGCTTCCAAGGGAAGATACATCAAAATATTGATTCTCAAGTGGGTTTCGTAGCGTCCAAGCTCACAATCACGATAATTAACCGAATATACGATATTAGTCGTTACCGAAACGGTTCGGCAATTTCCGTATTCTTCTCGTGTTGTCATATGATTTCCCCAGTGACCTGTCTTCATCAACTGGCTTTTGTCTATGCAGATTACTCATTTCCTTGGATGTGCTCTCGCATTCATAAATTTTTACATTTACTACTTTAAAATCACGGTTTTAATCGATTAAAGTGCACAGCATTAGGTTTACAATTTGTGTTCTTATTCATGTAAGTAACGGCAGATAGTCATGTCATGACCTGATGTGGCCCTGTGTTAAATGGTGAACTATTGTGTCGAGTTCGCCCCGAAGCATTGTCAAGTAAGCTTCTGAAACACACAGGATTAGAAGAAAGTGAATTGATGTTGATCATTTTGTCGTGACTTGTGATTCGCTTGAATATTTAAGGTGACATTCATGTAACAAAAAGGATCATTTGCGTGTTTTGTCTGGGCCTGTTAATACGAACACCCACTTCGTAACTTTCCGGAAAGAATACACGTTTTCATTCATAAGTTTTGGGATGTGGGAATCACAATCAATTCATGAAACCCTTTATAGAAAGAAGGAATAAAATGTATTGAAACTCCACTTTCTTCCTTGTAATAAAATAAATTACGACGAATATCGAATATGACATTGTTCATTGTGCTGTCCCGGAAGTTTCCGTGCGTTATCGAATCACTAGGTCGAGGTTTATGATGGCTGCTTGACGTTGCTGAAAACGTTCGTAATTTATTGCATTCAAGTGAAATTATTGAATCAAAACAAGCGCATTCATAGCACTTATATATCAAGCATCAGTGTATGTTTGTATTGGACCTAGCGCAGCTGTTTGTCAGTCGCCGCACGTAGCATATGAAGATACGAAAATTGACCATCATCCCCACCGGCTCACTTTGATGGAAAAACTCCGATTAGATTGTTGCACGTGTCAACTCGCCTTCGTATTAAACGACTTTATTGAAATAGACATTATTTGTTTGGCAGGAGGCATGTCAAAAACTTTATCTTGGGCAACATTCAGGGTACAGGTAGATTTAGTACGTGGATTCTGGTTTCAAACCGACATCTGGGTGCTAAATCTCGGTGCACCCTGGATGTTGCCCGGGATAATTTCTAATCGCCGATTTGTGGCAAGTAGCATCGTTAATACCTGATATTGTATGAATGATCTTTCTACAAACCTTATATATTTCAGATGAATTTTGTATGTTCCAGTGCATTCAAACCTGCACATGCACAAATGATGCTAATGGGAGGACAATTAGTTGGAATTTTTCTCTTCGGCAGCTTGGCTGATTTGTAAGTATCACTTTGATTTATGGGTAACGCTATAAGTTATTGTGATGAATTGATGGCAAACTAGGCTGAGGTTTGCGACTCTCGTGTTTATGTTCAACCGAAAAGCTCCGCGTCTTGGTTGAACATAAGCTACAAGACTGAAACCTCAGACCATGTTACCACCAATTTATCGCAATAACGTTTATGTTCCAAAACGTCCAAACTCCAGAATGAGGACATGAATAGGGTACATTTTATCGATAGCAAGTTTAGTAAATAAACCTCTCGTGTATTCCGCGACATCACTGGATAAAATATCAGTAAATAATAAAGTTCGAGATCACTCCATCTTACTTCAAATCGTAAACTGATTTGTAATTTAAATAACACTCTATTCGGAACATCGTCTGCTGCACGTGTAACAAATCTAGAAAAATGAAGCGGTTTGCATGGCACGCCGTTGATGAAATAATTACGAAACCGGCAGCGCCATTTCAAATAATTCGCGTATTGACGTCAGACGATAGCATATGCTATTGGAGCCGTAAACACGGAAGAAACTTCGCGAGATCTCAAGCACAAAGAGGGCAAGAATTTTAATCTTGTTGAAACACAGAATTATTCGTTTGAATCTACTTGACCCTTTACCCACCGTAACGGCCAAAACCGGTCAACGGTATTTTCAAAAATCGCCAATTAATTTTCATTATTTTTTCATTCTTTGTCTCAAAAACATAGGTTATAACCCTCGTTGGAACGAGTTCGTTGAGCTCGTTCCAATGAGGGGTCATAATCTATGTTTTTGAGACAAAAAATGAAAAAATTAGTTATTCAAGAATGTTTTTTTTGCAAGTATCGCCTGCTTTTCATGTTAGGTAAAGTACAAATACTGTGTTTTGAATTGATAATAGTAGTATATTATAGATCGGATGCCCGTTCTTTGGATGAATACAGTGGTTAGACTTGGGCGTCACCTGATCTATAAACACACCAGCTGCGCTGTGCTTTATCAAACAGTTGGTAGCTGCCCTGGTTGTTTTGTTTTTTTTTACAAAAGAAAATTGTTATTATTTTGATGAAACGAAACGAGCCAACTCAAAAAATAAAACTAAACACAGTCATTCCACATGAACAAACTCTATCTACTGTATGCAAGAGAAAAACAGTCTTGTCAACGATCTTTGGCGAAGTACGAAATTTGTTGGGTTGTACTGAAGTGGAGTTTTAATCAAATTGATATGCCACAAAGACTATGACAACAAACAAGAAACACATGCAGAGTTTCAGCTAATTGAGTTTTAGCACCATATTGTAGGTGATTTATTTATTGTGCTCATTTGTGTGTACACACAATATGAGTTACCTGGGTAGAACGTTCACCCTTTTGAGTATTCGGTTAGTAACATAAGACTCGTTCTTCCAGAACTTTGTGCCACACACCTACTTGATTACACATTAGGTTTACAGACTTAAACAGGATCTCTAATGAGTCACGATTTTATGTGAAATTTCTGTGCGAGTTCACTGACATTGATCTGAGACGATGTTTACCTTGGCTCAGATCGATTGTTGTAAACTCGATACAAATCGTGACGAATTTGAGATTCTTTTTGTCATACAGTGTCTAATTGAACTTTTTACTTAACGTATCGAAACAACAGAAACAAAACTCGTCAACCAAATTTTATTATTTTCTAATTTTTGCCTTTAAAACAAAGCTTATGGCTCCTCGACGAAACGATGATGGATCAAATACTATGTCGTGGAGGAACAAATTTTAAAAACATTGATTATTCAGAATTTTTTTTTGAAAATGGTATCTGAAATTCGTATTAGGGAACGTGTTATGTAAATACGTAACTTAAAACACTGAAGATGAACGCAAATCGAAACACCCTCACAAGGTTGCGACGTTACGTTGACGTCAACTATCACGTGCTTATCAGACGTGTTACGTAGGATATTCCCGCAATGATCAAATTGATGTTGATTATAACTGTGATAAGATATATTATCTACAAATTTAAACACATTTGACTGCATTTCGCCAATGAGTTCTGTCCTCGGTTGTTCTTATTTCCATTTTTCCAATTATATCATAAACCTTCAAATCGAAGACGGACGTCACAACCATTACGCATTCCCAGTTCCTTATTCGGCATTAGTTATCAACGGATTTTATCGGTTGATAACAATTTCGAATAAGGAACTGGGAATAAGTAATGGTTGTCACGTCCCAGTTTGAAGAGGGCTGAAATAGAAGACACAGACCGAACTTGACCATACCACAAGAAGAGACTTGCGGGTATCCGCACGTTCACCGAATCCAACCATAACATATGGCGTAATACAAAAAGGTTACGTTTCTCTTTGCTATAATATTTTCGTTGGTGTTCTACGCTTAAAATCATAATTTAGAACCCTTTCTTCGCATCTGCCATGTCACGAGAATCAAGGAATTAGAGGTTTGTGATGATTTTAATCTTTACTTCTTCTGCTACTAATGCCAGATGGGTGGTTCACATTTTCCACCTGCCTCACCTCCACACCTCCCTACATACACCAACACTGTAACCACACACACACACACACACACACACACACACAGAGTCTTGTTTTCCCTACATCCCGAGGTACCCCATTGTCTGTCCTTTGTGTGGACTAACGGTTTCAACCTCGTTTTGCCGGTACAGTTCTGGGAAAACAACCGAGGTAAAGGGTTTCTTTTGTCTGTTGTACCTCGGTAAGGCGAAACACGCAAACTCTTTTGTCTAGTTACCTCGTCAAGTTGGTAAGACAAACCCACACACACACACACACACACACACACACACACACACACACACACACACACACACACAGTCTTGTCTACCCTACATACCGAGGTACCCCATTGTTTGTCCTTTGTGTGTACTAACGGTTTCAACCTCGTTTTGCCGGTACAGTTCTGGGAAAACAACCGAGGTAAAGGGTTTCTTTTGTCTTTTGTACCTCGGTAAGGCGAAACACGCAAACTCTTTTGTCTAGTTACCTCGTCAAGTTGGTAAGACAAACGCACACACACACACACACACACAGTCTTGTCTACCCTACATACCGAGGTACCCCATTGTTTGTCCTTTGTGTGGACTAACGGTTTCAGCCTCGTTTTGCGGGTACAGTTCTGGGAAAACAACCGAGGTAAAGGTTTTTTTTTGTCTTTTGTACCTCGGTAAGGCAAAACACGCAAACTCTTTTGTCTAATTACCTCGTCAAGTTGGTAAGACAAACCCACACCCACACACACACACACACACACACACACACACACACACACCCACACACACACAGTCTTGTCTACCCTACAAATCGAGGTACCCCATTGTTTGTCCTTTGTGTGGACTAACGGTTTCTACCTCGTTTTGTCGGTACAGTTCTGGGAAAACAACCGAGGTAAAGGGTTTCTTTTGTCTTTTGTACCTCGGTAAGGCGAAACACGCAAACTCTTTTGTCTAGTTACCTCGTCAAGTTGGTAAGACAAACCCACACACACACACACACACTCACACACACACACACACACACACACACAGACACACACACACACACACACACACACACACACACACACACACACACACACACACACACACACACACACACACACACACACACACACACACACACACACACACACACATATATATTTCAATGAGATTCCGCCTGCTCGAATGGTGCACCCCGAAGGGACACTGGCAGGATGAAGACGCCCTACAACACCATTGTTTTATTCACTTTACATTCATCCATATTGGTATCGCAATATAAGTAGTATCTGGGTTGCCCCATAATAACTATAGCTAAAGTGCCCTCGCGGTATGCCAGGTTTCGGGTGTCTCGGCATGTCTATAAAATTGATTTTATACCGAGTTTGCTCCTATTATTACACAAAAGACTGGTGAAATGGAGTCTGTCCTAAAGAATGCATGCCAGAACAGCTTCGTTCAAACGTGTTGGAGCTTTGGAGAACACACTTGTTTCAGATGTTCTAACAGGAGGAGTGCCTATCCCACCTAGAGAAACAGAGGTCAGGTATTTCTAACCAGGATCACCTGCTTGCTCCTACACATCACTGTAGGAGAGCCTCCAAGGGTGTTCAAATAACAATATTCACCTGAGAGAGTATGCTCGTGGACTTCGCTCCAGCTCGACTCACACCTTCGCCGCATGGATTTCTACTACGTCTTCAAATTAAATTCCCGATGTGCAATTATCTCACTCTGAAAGTGGATCTTCACTTATGACTCGATATAGAAAAAAGTGATTCCCACAGCTCGTTTTTTTAGTTGAAATAACAGCTTAGCCGAAGTATGTTTTACGTGTTCTGTTGTATAAGGAGAGAAAATATTGGATAAGTGGACAACACAAAAACACACATTAATTTTGGCAAGAAGTTGGGGGTAATAATTTATATATTGTAGAGATATAAGTTTGTATGATTGTATTATAAGTTATCTCCGCCAACATTTATTCCACATGTAGATTAAATACCTTCATGTCGGTTTCTAAACACAGAGCCGCAGGCGAGGTGTTTAAATGGTACATCCAGGTGTTACTTCTCCATAAACCATACATGTTTGAGGAGATAACGTTTTTGTCCCGTTTGAAACACAATAGAAACATAGTGGAAACAAATATGTGGACGCGTTTCTCACGCGCCGCAATCAGTTGGACCAAGCTCGTGAATAATTGTTTTGTTTTTACAAAGGCAGAAGACAACAGATAGAGTTATATCCATTGGATCGTTATTGGAAACTCTTAAATACTTCGGAGGGCTAGTTTGTTGACAGATTGCTCTTCTTTTACTTTTCTTAAGTTGTTTGATTTAATTATTCGACTATTTAATTTGTAACAGCAAAATGTGATCTAATTTTCAGAAATCGGATGATATTTGTGACTATTTACTGTTTTTTTGGTTCCATTTTTATATCGAGTCGAGCGAAAAGCTTTCATTTAAACTATATAGGAGGCGCCGTGACGTCGCGGTAAACGGTTCTAGTCAGATCACCGAAGTTAAGCAACGTCGAGCGCGGTTAATAGTTGGACGGGTGACCATTTCAGCGACTGATTCGCGCTGCCGCGTTGTGTCCTTGGGCAAGGCACATAACCCCATGTTCATTGCCTACATGGGGGTACGATGACGCTGTGTACTTAGGCGTACAACACGCCGAAGGTGCGCATGTCTTCAACCAATCTAACCCTGCCTGTGCCGCGGTGCAGAGTTCAGAGTTGCGATGTTGGAGAGCTGACATCTGCTCGTCGTTACTCGGTGGTTATCTCCGGGTACTCCGGCTTGCTCCACCCGTAAAACTGTCACCGACATGTTATAACCCTGGCTGTTAAAGTGTCGTTAAACACTAATAAAAAAAATTAAACCATATACCCCGATGTTTTGCGTGTCTTTATATCCTGGATGTTGCACGCTCTCATATACTTTGGATGTTGGGTGCTCCCTTTGCCGTGGCTATTTGTTCTAGGCATTATGACAAATCAGAAGACGGAATGTACCGGGATATATGAACAATATTATTTAACCTTTATACTAATACAATCCGTTAGACGTGTTGTAGACCTTATTGTTTAGCCATTTCAACCCCGGTGCTCTGAATGGAAATGCCTTATAATACCGTATACATCGACATGTGCGAGTCTGTCTAGCATTTGTAGGGAGGTTCGGTTAAAATTTAATCCTACAACCCAGCTGGCCCGTGTGATCAAATTATCACTGATCGTCATGTCCATTTGGATATTTATTGCGTTGTTCATTCAAGGGCTACACTTTTGCTTCACACGAGTATTTATGTATAGAAGGTTGGAAGGTTTAAGATGCTACCAGTTGGATATCCATTCTTCAAAAGGTTAAATGTCCTTCACTACAAATTCTCTCACTTCTGTATTGTATATGTGTTCTCAGTTTCATGTCCTTCACCGGAAATTCTCTCACTTCTGTACTGTATGCGTGTTCTCAGTTTCCAATAGTAAGAGCAAACTATATCAACACCGTCAAGCCTTCTTGGTGGTTTATTGGTTTGAAAATCTTCAATTTCATTTTTTCTGACGCAAACGTTAATTTAATCTAGGTAGGGTATATGGCACCTGCTCCTAGCCATTATGAATGCAGACTGGTGAACATAAAGGGTGCAATTAAGACACTAAAGAGGAGAAAAAACCGACGCTCGCAACTTAGCAGTGGTAGTGGTTTCGACGTTTGTTTCCTTTCCGACTAATGGTGATGACCATCAACCTGTATCGCGATCCTGTACCGCTAGAGCTCGTTATCAAATTCTATTCGCTCCAGTACAAAACTCTTTCACATATACAGTCATCATATGGAAGCATAGAAGATACCTGGTTGGAGTTATTTTGCTCTTACACAAATTACAAATATTGAATATTGTGCACCAAGATGTGCGTTCAGAAAGAGTGGACGTGGAACTTGTGCCCTCATAAACAATGATATTCTGTCACCAAAATGTCCAAACATTTACCCTAAGGGGTCAGCGTTTCTGAAGGAATTGTGTATCACTTGCATAAGACGTCCGCAAAAGCAATATCTAAGAGACGCCGGACAGACATCGTGTAAACGTATAAGTGGCCACGGACAGAACATACGCGCCAGTGACTTTGAACTTCAGGCTGCCGATCATTTCAATTTACCGGGTCATACTGTGAATGACATCAGAGTGAAGGTATTACAGGGTTTTCCACCATGTCTAACTGGAGAATAAGGAAAGGTGGGGGGAGGGCACGACCTTATCTACATGGCCTGTTTAGAAGCCCAATCATTCAATCAGTTTCACATTTTGCGTACTTTTAGATTAGCGCAGTTGTGTACGTCGCTTTGATTTTGACGTACGTTTAGTGCATTTTATGAACGACGTACTGCTTGGTGTTTACAGATAACCGTATAACTTCAATAAGGGGCAAGCCGAAAGCTCGTTTGGAAAAAAGTTGATGAGTCCTAAATAGTGCTACAGTTTCATTTATTTCTATCCTACAGGGACTCATACGGCCACTGAAGAATTATATATTTAAGGAATAGTGCATGACTTGGAATTGACTACGCCCATATAGTGCCCAGTGAGGTGGTGTAGTTCCCGCCGCGAAGCGGAGGGAACTACACCACCTCACTGGGCACTATATGGGCGTGGTCAACGACAAGACATGCACTAATCCTTATATTATATCGAACACCTATCAAGAAAATCATATGTCTGATTTGTTAATCTATTACCAAGGTAGCAGCCCTACCAACCAGCGTTATATAGAAAAAAATACCATGTAGTTTTTAAAGAACATTTTCTTCTTCCAAAACACGGCTAACTGGGATTATTGATATGAGCAGAAGACAGATTTTGAATCGGTCGGTAAGGGTAAACAAAACATTTCCCCCCAAACGGAACTGTATATTCTAGAATCGCGCAACTCGCGAATGAAAACTAAAATTTTCGAAATTTGACAACGCAGTTTGATAATTTCCACACATCTGTCACACATATACATTACCGAATGGGACAGTACGGGATACAAACTCCGAAGATTCAATTGAATTCCATTATTTATTCGTTTACTGCCCAAAACATACAATTAAATAGCGAAATATTATGAGCAGCTAAAACAAACGATTTTTCATATCCGGACGCGTTCTCATGAAAGTTGTACCCAGGTATGGATCATTTTCTTCGAAACGAGATATGGATCATCTTCTCAAGGAATAAAATGAACGCCTCGAAAAATGTGACTTCGACAATGGAAAAGCGGTACATTTTTCCACAATGATTTCTTTCCGGGTCGTTTTGTGGATGTTGTGCCTCTGTGAATCGATATTTAAATTTAGCCTGACTAGTTTTATTCGCCCAGTATGAGAAGAAAACTGATATAGTAGTGTGCTAAAAATAGAAAACGTGTAGTGCCTGGTCAGTTCTGTGGATGAACACGAAACAGGGGTGCAGCATTCGTCCAATCAGGAGCCTAGTAGGTCACGTGAGATATAATATATATCTATATACATGTTTATATATATTGTTGTTGTTGTGCATGTTCCATTGAGAAGATCTTTGGCAGACCGAAAGATAGGTCAAAGCTTTTGTTTCCTGTGCTGTCTGAGCTTAATACAGACGCATTTAGTTCGATTTACGCCTTGCGTCTCCGAAATCCATCACATTTGAAACAAATTTGTTTTTTTCAGAATATAGACGCCAATTGCTCGGGGGAGTTGCATCCCTTTAGAGTGGCGTACATTTGCAATTTTGATTGAAACGAACGCCGCTTTGAAGGGAGTCAACTCCAACTTCAAATTCAACAAATTTACTCACTGTTCATTATATATATATTGATAAACACGTATGGATGACCCCGAGTGGACGGTATTTCAGTGACATTATTGAGACACATATTTTAGCACTCGTGCTAAGGAGTAAACAATTTCAAAATCTTCTCTCAACCTTCACCTCGAAAAACCACCCCACCCTCGCCACTTACCTGATATATGACGACACCATTGTAAGGGGAAAGAAGCTGCAGACGAATACTAAATTAAAGGTTTGTTTGCAGGTATGGCAGGAAAATCATTATATGTATATGTGTTACGGCTTTAATGATCTCCGGAATATCACTCACATGGACACAAGACTTCATAAGTTACAGTATTCTGAGATTTTTCAATGGATTTTTTAACTCGGGCAGCTTCGCAATAAGTTTGGTTTTAGGTAAGTTGAAATTTTCTGCTATGTTTTAAGAACTGAAAATGCGCAAAATACTCGACACCGTACACTCTAAAATCAGTTGGGTTTCAAATCAACTCGGTTGAGTGAATTTGAACCCACTTGGGTTCATATTCATTCAACACAGTTGTTTTGGGTTAATTTTAACCCAACTGATATTTGAGTGTACAGTAAATGATACATCCATCTGCTTGTTATTCCACTAGTGCTCACATTGACCCGAAATCTTTTGGTGCGAAGTGGAGTTTTTGTTCGGTGATAAACTTAGTGCCAAGGAAACTCTGACTGTAATTGAGAACAATCTAACAACGTGTCGTTTTTTGGGTACTGCACGGCGCCATCTACAATGCTATTGCATTCAGAGAAAGATAATTTAATTTAGTATTAATTACATCGCTTAAGTATTTTAGTTGCAAAAAAACTCACAAATGATTTATTTATTTATTATTTATTGATGTTTAAGGTCATATATTTATGCACAATGGCTAATCATGACCGTGACAGTTTTACGGGTGGAGGAAGCCGAAGTACCCGGAGAGAACCACCGAGCAACGACGAGCAGCTGCCAGCTCTCCAACATCGTAACTCTGCACTGCAGCACAGGCAGGGTTAGATTGGTTGAAGACATGCGTACCATCGACGTGCAGTACGCCTTAGTACACGGCGTCATCGTGCCCCCGTGCCGGCAATGGAGATGAAGTGTCTTGCCCAAGGACACAACGCGGTTGCCGCAGGTGGGATTCGAACCGAGGACCTCTCGGCTTGCAGCCTGCACCTCTACCTACTGAGCCACCGCGCTCCCACTCACAAATGATAAAAATACAGATAACAAAAACGTAATAGGCTATTATTGATGTTTCCAAAATAATCTCATGATTGATCATTATTTACTCACAGTTCATTCACTCCAAATAAATTAGTTACAAATAATTTATTTTATTTCCAAATGAAACAAAAATACTGCATTTTGATTGGCTGAGAGCTACGGTGTAACTTGCAATCCACAGTGGCTTTTTTCAACACCGTGTTTAACTACGGTGTAAACACAAGCATATACAAGAGCAAGCTATATGACTAAAAAGTACCATTTTAATTATTAATTCATACCTTCTGCTCGGTTATCTTAGAAAAAATATAAAAATACAGGAAATTTAATATTTATGTGCAATAAAATATTACAGATATGGATTGGAACTGGCTCATTGAGCCAGTTCAAATGACATCCGCATTTGTCTGGTTTTATTAAGAAACATACAAAGTGCACATTTTTATCAGTTTTGTCCCACAATGTAGGATAAAGTATTAGGTACACCAAAATTCTTGGAAATAAATCCGTTAACCTTGTGTTTTCCAGGGTGTATATGAGTTCCCAAAACGGTGTGAATTCCCATACACTCTGGAAAACACAAGGATAACTAATAATATCATAGAAAGATTAAACGAGGTACAGAAGATAAGAAAGGTTACGAAGCAAAGAAATGGTTTGATAAGAATCAAATTAAATGGATAAGCTATTAAATCAGTTCACCTGTAACAAAGAGCCATGATTATTGCTGTTACTTATCGATTACCTGACAGGCGTGAATTATGTCTCGACTGTACCGTCGAACACCGATTTTATTGAAAAGGACGACCTCAAATAATAAACCACAAAGCCGTCGAAACCTAACTAAATTATACTTTTGATGCCAAATGTTGGTGCCAATTGCCGTATTTTTTGGTGCCATACCAATTCTGGTAGTGTATTGCACCATTGGCACTCGTTAGAGTGAACACGGTATTCCACCGACATGTAATGCCGCGGGTAATACTCAACACCATGTTCGTTTATCCTGGATCACGAGGGAGTTATACCAAGCCCAACACTCGTGTGACTAATTCCACTAATGAATCTCGAAAGCGTCGCGAAAATATCCGATTGGGGAATGTAAACCCGATTTGACTCGGCTGTGCAATCAGAGATTCACTGTTTCCGGATTATTAATGAAGCACCTCCGATATTCTCCTACCCCGGTGTATAATCGTAGGGGGACATAAACCACGATCTCAAGCCACCAGTCTAATCTCTAAAAGAGTCCGGTTTGGTTATGGACTGGAACCTTAAACATTGTCTATTTTTAAATTCGATCGGATGAAATATTTCAGTTGGCCTGTGAGGTGAACATGAATGGTTCACTTTTCCGATCAATCGAAATATTCCCTTCGTTTGAATTTAAAAATATCGTAAGTAATTATTTTCTTCGAATTTACTTTAGAAAGATTTCTTAAGTAAAACTTCATTTGATGGAATCTTTGACGTCACTATTTTTAGACAGTTTTGTTCACTTTATATTATCAACTGCAGCCCAGTGACCGTGGACTGGGCGTAATCCGCACCGCCAAGTGGGTGGGCCACGTATACCTTTACCTGGTAATAAATATTATTATCAGCAAAATTTTAATTAATTTTACCTGGTGCTTCATTAAATAATTTTTTGATGATTTTTCCTGTAATTTGTGCCTGGAATCTAATAGTATTTCGTGCACGGAAATATTGCCCACCCCTGTAAAGTGACCAGTCTACAATAGCCGTACTGCAGCGGTCTAAACCGTCCCAGGACGGGTATCCCCGCATTTGCGACCCGAACATTTCTAGTTACATTGCATAACAAGGGAGATAATCAAATACTGAATTTCTAGCTGGACGATAACGCGGATAGAACGGCCTCGGATAGACCCTCTCAAATTATATAACAGATAAAGATTTACGATACCTCTAGTTTTATGGTTATGCCACGTACTTCTACTAATTATGCAAATATCTTGATGTTTTCAATGTGAATTAAATTCTTATTGAATAGAATATCTATAACTGGACCACAAAATAATGTGTTCGAAACTTTATAAGTAAAGGACATCATATCACATAAACAGCAGTCTACACAAAAGGTCAACGCCAAGAGTGTAAATAAACAATCCATAACAGTGTATAACTCTCACTAAATTTAACTGAATGTCTGTAAGCTGGTACGTCTCAGACTTTTGGTCATCGATTGCTGGGAAGATTTCGACGAGCAAGAAAGCTACACTGCAAAAAATATAGGTTCTCTTTAGAACCAAAACTGGTTCTAATCGTGTCCCTGAGATGGAACCAATTCTGTTTAAACAGTATTTATTTCAAATCAAATAAATTTATAAAGATTAACATTAAATATTAACAGAATTAAACATAAATTGAGGGGGTTTCAGCCGTAAGTTTAGAGCTTATACGAGGTTGTCTCAAACATTATTAAGTAAAGGAGATATGAACAGTTGGCATATCGAACCAGTTTTGGTTCTGTATAGAACCAAAACTGGTTCGATATGCCAACTGTTATACAGAACCAAAACTGGTTCGATATGCCAACTGTTCATATCTCCTTTGTTTCAAAATGTTTGGCGACTGCGTTGAATAAGCTCATAGTTTAGTGCAGAATCTACTTCAGTTCATGTAATATTCTGTTAAAATTTAATGTTAATCTTTATAAATTTATTTGATTTGAAATAAATACTGTTTAAACAGAGCTGGTTCATCTCAGGGACAAGATTAGAACCAGTTTTGGTTCTAAAGAGAACCTATATTTTTTGCAGTGTAGATGCCGAATAACACGAAAATCATAAGAGAAGTTCTCACGTTGCAAGAATCTACCAAAAATACTAGATGTTCTAAATCAAAAAACACACAACATAAGAATACAAGTACAGCTCTATCAAAACGAACTTGTCATTATAGCCACGCAAGATGAATGGAACTTGGAACGCTTTAACTGCGATTGCCACTTTCCATTGCATACTTGACTCAAAAATGTATTTTCATTTGTCATTTGTTAGAGTATACAGTAGGTGGAGAGTGTATTATCACTAAATCACCCGTGGAGTGGAGATTCCACACAAACAATAATTCCAATTGTTTGCAAAGCATAACAAGTACAAGCAAAGTTCCAGTCAACAGACCTTCTTTAACCCTTTACATAACGCTGACGATATCGACATTTATTATTTTAAATACCATTTTTTCCAATTTTTAAAACAATTTCAACAAAACCATATCATGTGACCCCCCCCCCCTCCCCCGTTGAAACGAGCTCGACGAGCTCCTTTCAACGAGTGGGCACATGATATAGGTTTGTTGAAAGTTTTTGAAAAAAAATATTTTTTGAACTACTGAATTTGCATATTACGTGGGCGGGTGCGGCCGATTCATTGGGTAAAGGGTTAACTCTATTAAAATGAAATTGTCATTAGATGAATGGAACTTGGAACGCTTTACCTGCCATTGCCATCTGCCATTGCATACTTTGCTTCAAAAATGTATTTTCATTTGTCATTTGTTAGCGTATACGGTAGGTGGAGAGTGAATTATCACTAAATCACCCGAGGAGTGGAGATTCCACACAAACTATAATTCCAATTTTTTGCAAAGAATAACAAGTACAAGCAAAGTTTCAGCCAATGACCCTTCATGAACTGAAACATTGCTGGTATTTTTTGTCCGCATGAACTCTGGACGACTGTGGGAATTTACTCCAGAAAGGCACTTGGGGGACATTTTGATCAACGTTGATGGGTATAGAGAGATTACTATAGGAAAACAATATCCTACAGTAAATTTCCATTGGGTGCCATAGTGCCATCCTACACTACTGAAATGTCCAAATGTTACTTATTCTAGTGACAAGAGACTTGCTTTCCAGGACCGGAATATCCGCCAGCAGCAGATAAAGAGTTAATAGAAAAGAAAACAAAGCAGTCATTCTTCCCACTAGAGATACATTAAAACAATTAAATGGAATCATACTGCCGTATTACCGTTTCAATGGATCGACCCCACCGTTTCCAAACTCCTGTGAAACGTTGCGGCAGTTACATAAGGTCACCCCAGAAAACTAATTTAAGCCACAGAGTATAGTACGGATTGACCACACCGCTTGGATTGTCTCTGTGTCCAGAAAATATGAAGTTCAGAGACGAATCTGACAGAAATTTAATCTCGAAGTTTTACCTAACGAATCGGACGCATTCGTGGGCGTAATTTACAAAATGAACAGTTGAACAAATTTTTTGTTCATAAATTTTTAACAAAACCATATCAGCTGATACCTCAGTGGAACGGGTTCGTCGAGTTCGTTCCAATGATGGGGTCGCATCGCATGGGTTTGTTAATTTTCGGTAACTGATAGCTATTCCTAGGAGCCGATCATCTTTGAAGAAGTCGTTCTAATTACCTTGCCATAAAAAGCCAATTCTCCTTTTGAAACTTTCAATAATGGAAAACAACATCCATTTCCCGGTGATGTATGTTGTTTTGGTTTATTAAAAATAACAAACGGAAACTCTTCTTTATTTTCTCATGATATCATCTGAACGAGGTCATCGAGCTCGTTCCTATAAATTGTCACATGATACGATTTTGTTGATTTGTTTTTTTTTACTTTAAAAAAATATATACTTAAAACCATAAATTTAGATATCGTCTGCGTAGCGTAAAGTGTTAAATATAAAAAGGCATTACCGATTATTTCAAAATTATTAAAAATGTCTTTGTTTGGTTTTTGATTGCAGCAATAGAATTAGTGGGGCCACAAAAGCGTGTGCATGCTGGTGTGTTGAGTCCACTTGGGTTTGCCACTGGACTACTTTTTTTAAACTTCATCGCCTATTTTGTGAGAGACTGGAGAAAACTAAACCTACTTTTGGTATGTCTGTCTATACCGCAACTGTCTTACTGGTGGTAAGTAGATTCGACAATATTAAGAGAGAGTATTTCACGTGCCAGTGTCCTTTTATGCCCATTTTTCATCAAACTTTAAAAAATGCAACTACATAGCGTCCACGCACGGGTTATCGAAGCCGCAGGACCCTCTGTAAATTCATCTGTTCATTTTGTACCTTGAGTGGAACAAGCCGCCATCTATAATGCTTCAGTATTGCAGATGGCGTCTTGTTGCACTTAACATTGAGATTTGTTTCACTAAATCCTTGTTTGTTACCATTTCCATGAAAACGAGTAATGTTCAAATGAACATTTCGAAGTTATGGATTCAAAGGCTTTAAAGTATGAATTTGACATCTGCGTCGTCTACGTTTTATCCTTCTGCAAGACTCTAAAACTTTTCATCCCGGTGTACACCAATTTCTGCGTGAAGAAAAAATTGGTAGTGGACAAGCAGACGATGTAAAAAGGAAACAATTTGAAGCGAGGCTCGGTAATAATTTAATCCAACAGCTCGATAAAGCTGTTGGATTAAATTATTTCTGAACCTCCCAACACACCAGGGTGGTTTCGCCCATTTCGCCGTTGAGAGTATTAACTGAAATGATACGATCAAGGGCACCAGTGTTAAATGGGTTAATTCCAACTATGTGGAAGCATTGTGGTCCTTTATGCTAGGGCGTATTGCACTTCGATGGTACATAATAATATTATGCGTCCAAACGATGCCAACAAAGTTTGTGTATTATAGTTCGTTGGAGATCCCAATAATTTCTTACCGCTGCTCGGAGGTTCAGGCAATCCAGCTTCCCCAACCGCAAAACTGTCCATTCGGGCTACGGGGATTAAGTGCCCTGCCAAATAGCAATGCGCACATAACGAGGGCTGGATCGAACCTACGACCTTTCGATCTGAAGTCTAAAGTTCCCAACAAGGAGCCAGCTGAATGTTGAAAGCACTGGGACACTACGCCATCCTCTGGTGATGAAAACCTTACTCACGACTCAGAATAGACTTACCGGTCAAGTATAACATAACAGTACTTTCTTATTCAATGCCCAACCTCTTATCTACCATTTTCAATATGTTTTGCCTAAATATTTGGATAATTATTCATTATAAAGTTAAGATAAGCCCTGTTCACATGAATAGTATTTGCATACGTGTGTATTAAAACATATAGATAAATTGCACAGAATGTGTAAAAGCAACATTTTACTAAACATTCTCGCGTAGTTAAGCAGAAAGGGTACTCTTTCCAGTATCTGTCGTGCATTACACTAACACCTCATGGATATGGTCCCGATTTGGCCTTCGTAATGGAAATACTTTCTTATTTCAATGTGAGAATAGACGCACTGTCCCTTATCATGAACAACTATTTTCACCCCTAGAAGTAAGCAGGCGCGAAACTCGGAGTAATGCGAAGCTCAAAATTATTGTACTGTAAGACTCTATGGAGAAAATAAAATAATTAAGTTTACATTTTAAAAAAAGTAATTATTACTTTTGGAATAGCCGTACATAAATTCATGAAGTCCATGATAAATGCTTTTCGATGAGGTATTATTTAAATTGCTAGTGTGATGTTTTTGGAACTTCAATTTTGACTTGAAGTTTAACACTCTTCTTCCTGGGGAACCCCATACAAAATGATTAGAAACGACTTGCAAAGGATTCTTCAGCGTGAAATTATGATATCTTCCGTCATTGTAAAACCAAGCTGTACATCATTTCAGAACAATGAAAGACTGAATTGTGTAAATTGAAAGGACAATACAAAATAAGTGTTTATCTTCCTGCTTTAATTTCACATTTCACAAAAGGGATGTTTTTTTTTATCTCCGCTGAGGTTTTCAGGAATATGTGTTTGGTTAGCATCCCGACAATAAAGTAATTAACATCACTATTCAGTATTGGCGTGATTCAGCTTAATAGGCTGTTTCATCTCTCAGCAGAGACAACTCCAAACTAAATCACCAAAAATAGTACAGAACGTCTTATCAGTATTTTGTGGTGGTTGGATTAACGAATGGGAAGCCAAGTATATTATGATTGGCGGAGACTGAAAAGTCTCTAGAAACTATCAAATGGACACAATAAAATATAAACGCAAAAGTAATACAAAATCTGATGAACGAATCTCCCACTTTATGGAAAATTTAGATTTACATGATGCTTGGAGAGTGGAAATCGCAGACCAACGTCGTTACACATTGGGGAGACCTGGAAATAGACTGCTTCATTTTATCTTCGGATCTCCAATGAACAGGTTGGGGGCTACATTATTTCTAGTGGTCTGAATTTGTTCATCAAAATTTGCTCCGCACTCTTCGATAATTTGTAATTAAAAAATTTATATAAACAAAATATATTTGTGTTTGACTGAATATGACACATGAGCAAAGGTAACGTCGGCTTTTGCTCTGGTACCCTCATTTTCTCAAAGCTCTGATAGTGGCTTCTAGCGCACAACCAATTAAACGTAGAAAAGGTAAATATACTCCTTCGATATTGGTTCGATCACACTCCAGTTCAAGTAAGCACATCTTTCTCCTTCATTGACCAGAAAAGAGGAGAACGACTCTGAAAATTAAGTCTCTTGAGTGATTCAGAATACATAGTCCTTGACAACTATAACACTAACAGAACATCAGTGCGCAAACAACAAAAACAATAATAATAATAATAATAATAATAATAATAATAATAATAACTAGAGAATTGTAATGTGTTGGACAAATTACGGGCTTACCCGAGATTTAATGTGGAATGGCAGACTGTATTGTATAGAAAACACTTTGAATTATGTACTTTGGTTCTGGAGAAAATGAATGCAGAAAACTGAAAAATGACAGAAAATCTCAATATTTCAAGCAATACTATTCTTCAATTGGCCAAAGCCAAGTTATTTATTGACACATAAAAATGAGTGTAGAATGCAGCAAATTTCACGAAAATTAGAGTTTGTTTCTGGATAATACTGTCAAAACATCTGTTTGATAATGTGTGACACCAAAACTTATCACCGAAAATTTGTTTCCTTATAAGACATAATACAGATACGCAAAGAAACATAGACTGTACCAATCGTACCCAGGGAAACTGAGTACAGAAATGTAAGAAATAAATCAGAAAAGGAATTTTGTCTGACGTTATTCGTATTTGTACGGCGAAAACTGGTGCTGGATAAAGCGGGACACCAAAACATATAACACAAGATTTGGTCCCTAATAATTTTTGATTGCAGTTATGTAAGCACAATGAGCTCTTTCACTTTTATTTTCGGACAAATGAGTACAGCAATTTGCATAATTCACTAAAAATCAAATTTGTTTGGACAGCACTATTCTTTACATGGCCAAACCATATGTTGGGTTAAGACCCAGAGCATAACTTACACAGTGGATTTGTTCATTAAGCCTCTCTGCATATAGCAAAGCAAAGTATTTGAAATTAACCGTTTCCAAAATGATAGAAAAGAGCAACAAAGTTGGCTAATTTTAATATTTTCAAATGGTACTATTATTCCCGCTCTCATTCTGCTTGAGGGTTAAATATGAGATTAAAAAGTAAGCAGTAACTTTCTTCTGCAATCTTTGTTGCACCTAACAAAATCAAAAACATTGTTGCAACAACCTTGCAGTTAGATAAATTTGCCCTTGAAGTTGGTCAATTTTGAGGAAAATATACTATAATCATGTCATTGTTGTTATTCTTCATTAAATACCAATAACAATTTATTCTTTACCATCCTGTCTGTTTAGGAATGTGTGGGACATGCCAGCAAAAGAGGGTATGTTTCCCACTCTGACGATTTCACAATACTTTCAAGATATCTGTTTCAGATATTGAAATACATGTAATACAAATTAAACAATACTCATTCTTGTGCCTGGGATAATGGGATAATGGGATGTGCCTGTGTGTGTGTGTGGGGGGGGGGGGGGGTGTTAAATCACTCAGAAAAAAGGTTATTGGTAACGTTTACCTACTGTCATTACTGCACCTATTTAAATCAAAATATGTGTCATATGATGCTCATGGTAACAGTAAATGGCATTTGGAAGGCATTCAATTTTACCAAAAATCACTGCATTCACGTCGTTTGTGGCCGTGGGGTTTAACATTGAAATATTTGTGTGGTAGTTTTCGTGTATCGTATTGTGCTCACAATTTATGGACCATTTGACCTGTCAGTCTCTTTTGGAAAAATTAGTACAGAAAAAAATAAATGCAGTGAAAATCAACGTTTTTGTGATGCTATTAGTTTTTATGCAACCAAAACAGATCTTAGATAAAGCGGGACACCAAAACATATAACTCGAAATATGCTCCTCAATAATCGTTGAATATAATTATGCAAAGCAGAACGGCCCATGTCTTCTCTGTTTCAGAAAATATAAGTACAGAGAACTGCAAAATTCAGTGAAAACTAAAGTTTATGTGACAGCTACTACTTTTTATGCAGCCAAAACAGATATTGGATAAAGTGGGACACCAAAACATAGAATTCAAAATGTGATCCTTAACAGCTGCTCAACACGGTTATAGAAAGCACCTGAGCTATGTACTTTATTGTTTGGAAAAAATGAGTACAGATATCTGCAAAATTCACTGAAAATCGCTTTATTTCAAACTGTACTACCCTTCAAGTGGCCAAAGCCAAATTATGTTAAGTTATGAAGCTACAGAGAAAATCTTACAACATAAGATTTGTTCAGTGAGCATCTTTAATCACAGCAAAGCACACTGTTTGAAATTAACCCTTTCCAAACTGATAGAAAGTAGCAACCAAAGTACGCCAATTTTGCCATTTTTAAATGATACTCTTTTATAGCAATCAGTGTCCTGAAGGGGTAAATGTGAGACAAAATGGTGAACAGGAACGTTCCTCTAAATGTGCAAAACATTTTCCAGCAAGCAGTTAGTTACTTTAATAGCCATTTTCATAGGAAATTAAGTTTTTTGGGTTTGGATTTAATGACAGAACAAATGAGTACAGAATGCATCATAATTAGGCCTGACAACTGGGTGAGGGTTAAACCTTTGAATAAAACATATAACGGCAAAATTGTTCTTGGATGAATGTCCTATCTTCTCACTGGGAACGTTTTGAGAAAATATGGCTCCAGTGCTGAGAAATCACATGTAAATGTGGCAAAAATAACCATTATTGCGACAGTATCCTTATGGGAAGTCTCAAATCTGCCATTGGTTAAACTTTTAATAATAACACATAAAATAAAGGTTGTCAGACTTTGACTGCTGCATGCAACCATTGATAACATTCAGCGCTCAATAAATTCGAAATGGGGTAAATTGTGACTTAAACTTACCAAATTATAAAACAATGGGAGTTTTTTTGGATGGTACCTACTTTTATGCAACCAGAATGAGCATAGGGTTAACGTTTACAACCAAACTAACACACAAGTACGCTCGATAGTCAATTGTGAATACGAATATGAAAAGTGTTTGAAATTAACCCTTTCGAAAATGATAGAAAAAAGCAACCAAAGTTGGTTAATTTTTGCATTTTTAAACGGTACCCTTATTCTCACCCTCATTGTGTTTGAGAGTAAAATCTAGGATTAAAAATTAAATAGACAATAGTTCACTGCTTGGAGTAACGTACGATGTTTATTCTTGAGTGGGATGCAGAAGGTTATTTTCACGAGGCGCTAGCCAAGTGAAAATAATCCGTGCATCCCACGAGCATACCAAGCAGTGAACTATTGTGTTTATTATATTTCCCTGATAATATCTGCAACACAAATACCCTTCTTGCCTCATCCAAGAGCAGTTTCCCAAGGTCGCTCAATTTGTTTTGACTAATTTGTTTTGACGGTTCTAAAAATCGGCGCATGAAAACAAAACATGAATGACACATAATAAAGAGTACCTTTCTTCAGCAATAATTGTTACATCTATCCATACCAAAGAAATTGTTACAACAACCTAACCATTAGAGAAAATTGCCCTTGAATTTGGCCAATTTTTGAAGAAAAAACGCTATATTCTCCATGCCATTTTGAAATATTTGTGTGGTGATTTTGGCATAACATATTATGCTCAAAATGTTTGGAAAATTTGAGCTAAATAAGTGAAAACAATTTCCAGACTTTTGAGAAATGGTGAAAATTTGAATACTTTGAAAATACACTTTTTCACGATTATGGCGATACCTCATTTCTCTAGACGTTATGACATTACATAAGTATGCCAAAATTGGTTGAAATTGTACATCTTGGTTTTTGAAGGTTTTGGCAGAATATTTTGAAAATAAGCATTTTCACAGGTATGGCAATACCTCATTTCACAAGATCGTATGACAATATATAGGTATGCGAAATTTGCTTAAAATCGTACAGGTTGTTTTTGCACTGTGCAAAAGAAAAAAATTCAAGGAGGAAAAAAATATAAAAACAGAAATAATGAAGAAAAATGTTTGAAAATGAAGAATAACAAGAGTCTTTCCCAAACTGGGTTTGGGAAAACCTAAAAAAACAAAATTATGAAGAAGAATTTTTGAAAAAGAATGACAAGAGTCTTTCACAAACTGGGTTAAGGAAAGCCTAGTAATAATAATAATAATAATAATAATGATAATAATAATAATAATAATAATAATAATGATAGTAATAATAATAATAATTATTATTATTATTATTATTGTTTTTATTATTATTATTATTATAGTAATTTGATTCAATTGTTCTTGGAAACAACCTGATGATACGTGGTAAAACAACGTCATACTGTACTCGTAGAAAACAAAAAAAATCGGAAACAAGCAGATGAAAATCGAAAAATCATCAGAAGAGCAAAACACGAAATAAGACATTAGCGACTTAACAATATCTCAAGATACTGAAACTCATAAGTGAAAGAAATCAGGGAAAAGAAGATAAAACGTATGATTTTGTGGATAAAATCCAAATAGAAAGTTGAAGGCAGAAACTGACAAAATATTTTTGTAATCTTGAAAAGAGACATTTTACGGAAAAGTTGGTCATCATGATGATGAAATCCAATGGATCTGAAGCTATCGACTTCAACAAAATCATAGCAAAACAAAGAGCTTTTTCATAAAAAATCTCTACTCTCCAAAATCATCCCGATCTGACTTGGTGCTCAGCAAACTTTGAGTACATGTAGTACTAGTTTATTATCTCTCATTGGAACGAGCTCGCCCCAATGAGAGGTTATATGCTAGGTTTTGTGGTGGGAAAGTTGAAAAAAATAGTAATAAAAGAAAATGAGCAAAGCTATACTTTTTTGAGGAAGACGGGCGCAATTCGCTCGAAGGCTTTCTGTGGAGTTGTGAATACTTACGCCACTAAAGTGAATGAAAAGTAACAAAAGTCCAGTTTCAGACGGTTTTACTGCTGAGTTTTGCATTTTTTAAAAAAATATAGGTACATTTCTCATTAAAGCCTCAAACCATGGTTATAACATCCAAGAACATTCAATTTTCAAAGAGGGGATATCTTCACATGTATTCTAAAATCCAATAAATGCAAAATGTATACAAAAATTTGGAGCGCAATATCGCTGATCAATGTTGACGTAAACATAGGATGCAGTGCTATTGCCAAATCGTATAAAAAACCTATTGCCAAAACGTATATCAGAGACCCAAGTTGGGTTTATAAAACCTAGATACATTGTTAAATCAACCCGCCTGCATTTGACTTAATTAACGAATTCGAATGCATAATATTCAAGGAATGCTTGTTTTATTAGAGATAAAAAATATTTTGCTTCTTTACAGTGGCCTTTTATCGAAAAAAAAAATTGTTATCCTCTTAAAATTTGGCCCCTACAGTATAAGATGGTTCAAAACCTTTTACACATATATCCACTGCTTTTGTCTTAACAATGGTCATTATTCGGGAAAATTTGATGCAGCGAGGTGTTAAACAGGACGATCCCTTCTCACCTTACCTGTTAAAAATAAGTGCCGTGATTTCTAGCGCTGTGTTAAAAATTAGGCCTCATATTCGAGGGAAAAACTTTAACCAATCAGAATACTTGATCTCTCAATATGATGATGACTCATCACTTCCCCGAATGGAGAGGAAAGCTTTCCAAACACAGCCCGGAACAGCATCGTCTCATACGCGAACGTTTCTGGTCTCAGAATAAACTGTGACAAAAATGCAAGTGATAGAGAATGGGTCAAGGTGGTGGGGGTGGGGTGGGGGTGGGGTGGGGTGGGAATGGCGAAGAAATGTGCACAAAGAGAGACTAAATTGGAACCATGTAAACTCTTACACCATGCTGGAAATTGAGTTTAATTTTCTCAATGCGAATTACGTCATCACTTAATTCTTCCATAATATAACGAAAATTGAAAAAAAAACTGCTGGACTTGTAGTCGTTATGACATTTATTACTAAAAGGCAAACAGCTATAATAAATACAGTTGCCTTTCTCCCGTTGACGCATTGTTTGTCAGTTCTTCCGACTCCGGATGAGAAGGTGTTGAAAAAAATCCAGTTATTATTTTTTGAATTTCTTTTCTCCAGTAAGAAACAAAAAAAAAATAAATTGAAATGCGATAATCAATACAGTAGAAGTGGTGGCATTAATTTGCCTCACGTAAATAGTTACAGTCATGCCATGCAGCCTAATCTTATACGACTTTATAGCTTCTTGGCTGAATGTTTTTTGTCGTTATTAAAAGTAACTAAATGAAACTTGGCTTTTTATGGCAAACCATTTTGATGTAACTTGTTCGCAGATAATCTGTCATTTACTGGTTCAGAGCTAGATCATTTTTGGTGGTCTGAATTTGTTTTTTTAAATTTGTTTTATTATATTATTAATTATTGGAGAGTGCTGATAGGCTCTCTCCAATTATTTGTAATGAAACAAATTTATGTAAACGAACTATCATTGGCATTTGACGGAATAGGAAACAAGTGCAAGAGAAACGTTGGCTTTTGCTCTGGTATTCTCATCCTTTGAAAGCCCTAATAGTGGCTTCTTGGCATTCAACCAGTTAAGAATATATATCAGTATCGCACCTACCAACACTAAATGTCCACTTTGACTCTTTGTTTGGCGAATTTGCTTTTACTATAATTTGCAAGTTTTTTATTCTTGTCAGGAAAAACTGAGTAAATCTCAACTTCTAGACTTTTATATTAATGGAAAAGGCAGTGTCAGTATTGTATGCCTCAATGTGATCACTGTTGATATAATGCGCAGCAACGCCTTACAGAAAATCAAAATATGGTGAAAACAAATAGGTGATAGCCGAAGTGAGACTCCCATTTTGTGGTGAGGTCAAAAGCGAAAGCTTCTTATTTGAATATGCTAACACGTTTCTAAAAAAAAAACTCGGTTAGGCCCAGAATGGAGGGGCTGGATGTAAAGTTACATTGCGAAAAAAACAGTGCTCGTTAGTACCATAGCTTACGACTTTATTAGCCTCTGTCAGTGGTGAAACATAGATAACTTTACATCATGGCTTTCGAACATACACTCAAGTATGACCAATTCATCATTGACGTTTAAGGTTATTACGCTTTATCTTATATTCACGAGTTTCAAAATACTGAGATATTGATTCAACTTAATATGTTGTTGTTGTGTGTCTATGTTTCACCACTGGTGGAGACTAATAAAGCCGAAAGCTATGGTACTAATGAGTACAGTTTTTTCAAAATGTAACGAGTTTCTCTTTTTGTGTTTGCAATATGCGTTACAGGATATTACCTGAATCTCCGAGATGGGCAGCCAAAAAAGGCAGAGTGAACGAAGCTACCACAGTACTGAAAAAGATTGCAAGAGTCAATGGAAACGCAAACATCAATCTTCCTCACATCACTAAAGACAAGATTTTCAGTGGGCGATTGATAGATATTTTCACATCTAGGGTACTTTTTATACGGATGCTACTAGTCGTCTATATCTGGTAAGTTATATGTTTCCATCTTAGTGTAAAAAGAATTAATATCAGAAATGTTATTAATCCCTTGAACAAATGTACTCGTTTTTTCTGGCACAGGACATGATATGTCATAATTCCAGTGAGTGTGTGTGTGGGGTAGACAAATCAATATTTTCAACGAGCAGCCTCAAGGCTGCAGATAGAAAATATGAATTAGTCTGCCTCCAAATAATGTCTATGAACTCTTACAATTATTGCCTTTCAACTGACATGGAATATACCACCAATGTTCAATTGGTTAAGAAGATAAAGGCTTTGAAAAATAACAGATATGATGATTAAATTCTCAGCTGGACTATTTTAGTGGTTATCTCCAAAAACGTATACCAGTTAAAACTTCTACACGAAGCTAAATCAATCAATTATTGTTGAAATGGAACAGCCATAATAACTGGAATAAAAAAATAATATAGAAGCATAAAATAAAGAAAATAAACATTAAAAAATAATAAAAGAATAATAATAAAAATATAAGAAAAAATGAAAAACAGTTTTCAAAAATTGAAAAGTATAATATTTAACCCACGAATTTTTAAAAAAAAGACTGGTCTCCTGCTTGTGAAGAATAATGAAAAAAAAAGTATAATATTCAACCCATGAGTTTTTTAAAAAAAGTATAATATTCAACCCATGAATTTATAACCTACCTCATCCTTTTTTACCATGTATGGCAGACCTATATATATGCTTACAAGTGTGAAAACGTTTCATAACATTTATACGCTGTAATTTCATCACACAATTCATTGTTGGGAAGAGACCTGGGCTCTTTCCAGCAATTAATCAAATGATAAAGTTAATCTCCGCACGTCGGAACTTTCATAACACATGATAAAATGCTCGATTATGAACGAGATGGGCTGGGTAATAGTTTAAAAAAGAAATAGTTAAATGTTGGTTATTGTCAAACATTCACATGTGTTCACGGTAAAAACATGTATTAATACTAGAGAACTGTTATATGTTGGGCAAATTACGGGCTTTCCCAACTTTTTTAATGTGAAAACGCAGACTGTATTGTACACGAAACAATCAATCATTTTGATTTAGACCTCATGTCTTTTCACTGGCATGAGAAGTCCTTTTGTTTTACGAATGGCGGGTGAGGAAAAATGCCCTCATTTTTGATAACAGCTTGTCGTAACACTTCCTAGATGCTTTGTTAATTGAAACCTCTTTATCTGGAAGAAAAACATGTTAGCACTTTATGGTACAATAAATCCTAACATAAAGAACTGAAAGGACTTGGCGTACAACATTTCGTCCGCGCCTCTTCCGCACGAAAATCGTTCATTCATCATTACAATACTTCACCGGGGGTAGAATCAGAGGAGAGCGTGTTTATACCTTCCGATTCAACATCTTCTTCATCAGAACAAGAGCTTTGCTAATTAGGTAGCGTCCTCAGAGTCTGACAGGGCGAATCTTGATGAGTTAAAGGCTATATGCCGACAATAGAAACATTGATCCAGCAAATAATTTCAGAGAGCAGATAAGCAAAAGATCGATTGGAAGACAACTTAAAAACAATGCGACGCTGAATTTATTCTTCTTTATTGTATTGTTTAAAACAGAACCTGCCAACCAACGTCTGGGGTGGAAGTCGTCTCAGGTATGTAGCTCAGGTGTCAGCGATAAGCTAAACTTGAATAAACACTTATGTTATATGTATGATATAACCACAATGCTCAAAGTGACCTTAAATGCCAATAATTAATTTATTACACACCCATTTAAAATTAAGGTTTGTTCACGACATTCTAATTTGTGTGATAAAAATAAACTTTTTTTGCACACGTGTGGGATACAGATTTTTGCACTTTAATGTAAGAATGGAACCAGTCATATTTCTGGGGATACAGTACATGGGCCCGTTTCGATGCAATGGGTCATTCATTTTGATGTTGTAAAGTGGATGTTCGTGGTCTATAGTATCTGAGTTTATGTTGTTTCTGATGAAACTCATGTCCTATACACTGATCGACCATCAAAAGAAACTTTCTAATTTATTTTCTTAACGTGAATAATACTGAGTGACTGTTGATTAAATAACCCGATGGGTTAAAGTATGGCATGGAAATGATTGACAAACAGTTCAAACTAAAGAACAATGTAGACAGAATATGAAAGCGTCTATGAGTGACGTCATTTCGAATGAATGACGTTGCACGAGTAAGTTTCTAGGTCATCAAATCAAAATACAAAACAAATTGCCTGTCGATATTCACTTGAATTCGTATGGATTCTGTACCCCTGTTAAGGCTATAACACGAACTTAATAAATTTTGAGCATAGTGAACAATACTATCATTTCTCTTGGATAATAAGGATATAAATTTAATTTACGTGGGATGAATTGACAATGGCTACTGTAATCTTGACTTAAATCTTAACCTGTCTGTCAATCAGTCGGGTAACAACAGTCGCATGGAATTTGGAAGTCAGATAAACATGTGAGATTTTTTTATAATTTCTCATTGATGGATTTTCCGAATTTACACCTATAGATTCTTGTGAATGTGTGGTAACTTTTTTGGTGGGGATCACATCAACCGTTCAGAATTTGCACTGTAAAATTGAGGCATAAAAAGACGGTAAACTGTATTTCAGAAGAACAGTGTTTCATCGATCGAAGTGGTGACGCATTATAATTTGCAAGTGAAACTATGAATGAAAGTTCAAACGGCGTACGAAATAACAATAAGACTGGTCTCCTGCTTGTGAAGAATAATTTGGATTTTTGTCATATTTTATTTCATTTACGTCTCAGAAGGATAGGTTAATTCTCACTTAGTATTATCGTGAAAGGCCTGTTTCAGAAATTTGCGAAGGTGTGTAATAAATTCAGAACCACACAAGCGTTTGAATGGGTTAATGTTTATTGCACTCGTTTGGTTTGGCGCAGAATACCGCTTGAGGCTTCGCCTCTCGTGGTATTCTTGCTCCCAACCAAACTCGTGCAATAAACATTAATCCATTCAAACGCTTGTGCGGTTCTTTCTATTTATTCTCTAACGTTCTGTCAGTTTGTGAATGTGTAGGACATGCCAAAAAACAGGTTGTGCTTCAATTGTCAATGAATAGCTAAACTTTAATAAATACCTATGTTATGGTCATGATACAGCCATAGATGCTGAATGTGACCTTAAATACCAATAATTATTTAAAGTTCTACCTTTCTGTCTCTTTGTGAAGGTGGGGGACATGAAAACAAAAGAGAGTAAGCTTCCCTCCCCGACGGTTTCACAATTTTCCCAACATATCTGTTTCATAAAAGACAAAAAAAACCTTTTGTGCAAGCCCAAGTGCATGAGAAGATGCCCATGAAACACTATTATTTTGTGCATGCATCATGCAATCTCTTCGTATTAGAACATAAACAAGAAACATTCTGTGAACAAAGTAGAATAACTCTCACTAAAAGAAAGTAAATCCCACATCTGTTTAATCGTAGTTGTGGGTGTTAAGTGTGCTGTGTGCATTTATTAAATATATTCTGTTATGGCAATTTGATTAAATCTTTGGCTTTTAAGAGTAGAAGACATGTTTCTTTGAAACTATAATGGTCCAGCCAAGTTCAAATTTATTTCTGTCTCACGGAGAATAAATTATAACAAGTAAAATGCAGGTTTAAAAATTCATAGCAAATTTGTTTTAGTGGTAGAACATCTGGCCACTTACCCATCCGTTTGTAATTAGTCATACAGTCATGTGAATGGTAAGTGTTGTACATTACAATGTATATTGCTTTATTTTGTGGTCTCCCTTTTTCCCTGAACTTTAGTACTAGTAATATTTGACATATTTTGTTAACGTTTTCACTGTTTGTCACACTCTCCCTTTACCTGGAGTATCTTTTAAAAATAAAACATCCCCATTTCTGTGTAATTTTATTTTATTACTGCTTTCTTTGTGACCATAGTTCAAATACAAACGAACATGGGTGGATTAACCCGCCATAAGAGGGACTTGAAATGAACCTTTTAAGGGGATTCTAGTCAGCCTAGTACTGTTCAGTTACATTTTAGAGAGGCTTGAAGGGGACCTTTTAAAGAGATTCTGGTCAACCCTTACCATTCACTTACATTTTTGAGAGGCTTGAAGTGGAACTTTTGAGGGGATTCTCGTCAACCCTGTACCAGTCGGTTACATTTTAGAGGGGCTTGAAGTGGACCTTTTGAGGGAATTTTCATCAACCCTGTTCCCCCCGGTTACATTTTGGCACTGCGAGCAGGGTTCTTGAATAGAAACCACGCCTACAAGGGAGAAAACACCTGTTACACCTAAAGAAATTAAGTATGCAGAAAATGTATCTGTTGGTGGTTCTAGGCCAAATGACAAGGGTGTCAGTTTTAGGTTTGATTTTGATGAGGTTTCTTCTGCTGACCAGGAAGAAGTTGATAGGCAGTTTAGGGATACTACAGCTACATATGAACACTGTAGAGCAGAATGTGGTAAACAAATGTCTTCTTTGAAGTCAAGAAAATCTAAATTGCCAAAACCTATTTTTGTTGAACAGTCCTTACATATTGCTAACCCAGATGGTAGGAGCATGAGATTAAATAGATATCAATCAAGTCTGTCGGCTTCTGATTTGTCTTGGAGAGTTTCCAGTTAGGAGGGAAGAACCTGATAGATATGATGGGAAGACTGTTGAATTAAAAGATTTTTAGTGCATTTTGAGTAAGTTTCTGATTGGAATAAATAAAGTTATGTGGAAAAATGTCAAAAGTTGGTTATGTGCATGACCCTTTACCCAACATAGCGGCCAAACCCGGCCAGCGCTATTTATAAAAATCACCATTCACTTTTCATTATTTTTGTCACAAAAACATAGCTTATGACCCTCATTCGAACGAGCGTGTTGAGCTCGTTCCAATGAATGGTCATAGGCTATGTCTTTGAGACAAAAAATGAAAATATTTAGTTATTCAAGAATTTTGCTTGCAAGTATTGTCTGCTTTTCATGTTAGGTAAAAGGTTAAGGGGGAGGCACAGACAATAATATGATACACCCAAGTCGATTTTTGCTAAACGTTTTAATCCTCAGGAACTGGTTATAGCTCAAAGGTGTACATTCCAGTCTAGGAAACAAATGAAGAATGAATCTTCTGCTAATTTTGGCTATGCATTAAGGAGATTGGGTTATTTAGCTTTTCCTGACATGCCATTTGCTGACCGGGAAAATCAATGTTGTGGAATAGTTTGTTAATGATTTTGAATCATCAGACATTCGAGAGCATATCATATTTCATTACCCGAGGACGTTGGTGGAAGCTATTTCTTTGGCTGTTGTATTTGAAGCAGTTGGGGTGGGGCTCAGTATTTTTTCATCAAAACAAAAAGAGCCGGTAATTGTATAGGAGCTGTTAAACAAACATGTGGTATTAAATCAAATTCTTCCAAAGATATGACTCAAGAAGAGCTAACAAAGCTTGTCGAGGTTATGAAAGAATGTATTACTAAATTAATTGACTTTAAAATAAGTAAAAGTGGAAAAGATTGTTCATCCATAGAGTGTTATGTCTGTCATAACTGGGTCATTTATCATATAACTGCCCAGCTAAGAGTAGTAGCCAGACGTCAAATAATACAGATGTCACTGGGGTGCAAAGTGACAAGAGAAACAAAATAGAGTTGCACCAGTGACCCAACATGTAACCCACTCAAGCCCGCATACAACTGTGTCAAGTCTTAGGCTGAATTCAGTGGTAAAGTCATGCATGTGTACTCGGGTGATCATCAATGGGAAAAAACATAGATTTCTGGTTGATACAGGTTCAGTTTTCAGCTTATTGTCAAGAGAGTCACTTCAAATACTGAGAGGGGATTTGTCACCCTCAGCTGGAGTACAGATTTCTTTGATAACGACAGACGGTAGTGATTTGAACGTTTGGGGTAAAACTGAACTCCAGTTTGCTTTGGATGGAATTTTGTTGAATTATGAGTTTATTGTTGTAGAATTGGGTGACCTTTCTGATATTTTAGGTGTAGACTTTTTGGAACAAAATGATGTGACAATTCAGGTTTCCAAAAGCTTGTTATATATATATCTAGAAGAGTTGTTAGTTTAGAAAGGGAATCAAGTCTGGTATGTGCTGAGGTTAAGTTATCTAAGAATGTGATAATACATGCTGATTCAGATATTGTAGTTCATGGTTACACTGTAGGGAATAAAGATTAAATTGTTAATAATCTGTTAGAACCATTTAAATTTGTAAATATGAAATTTCTTTTAATTGCCAGAGTTGTGGTTAATCCTGAAAAGATTTTATTCTCTGTAATGAATTTAACTGGTTGGCCAGTTCGACTCAGTAAAGGTACAGCGGTGGCTAGTTTGCAGACAGCTGATATTCTGGAGTCGGACGCATCTTCTTGCAAGAGTTCTCTTGAACTTCCAGAGTTTTTATTCCCATTGTATGAAACTTTTTCATAGGATTTGAATGAAGAACAGAAGGGAACACTTTATCAATTTTTGCATGAATATCAAGATGTGTTTAAATCGCCAGATGGAATTCTAGGGAGGACAAAACTGGTTAAACATACCATTAAAACCGGTAGTTCTAAGCCCATTAAATTACAACATCATGGGTTGCCAATTGCACAGCGAGAAATTGTTGAGAAAGAAATTGCTAGGATGATAGATAATAACGCAAATGAACCTAGTGAGAGTTCTTGGTCGTCGCCTTTATTGTTGATTGCAAAGAAAGATAACACTTCAAAGTCTTGTGTCTATTATGGAAAACTTAATTCAGTAACTAAAAAAGATGCATACTCCCTTCCAAGGATAGATGAGTCATTAGATGCCCTGCCTGATGCTAAATGGTTTAGTACTCGTTGTCTTGTTTCAGGATATTGGCAATGTCAAATGGAGGAGAATGAGCGGCCCAAAACAGCCTTTTCTACTCACATGGGGTTATTCCATTTCCATTTCCAAGTACTCCTTTTCGGCCTTTGTAATGCGCCAAGCTGCTATAAAAGGTTAATGGAATTAGTGTTACGAGGTCTTAGGTATGCGAAAGGCTTGCATTACCTTGATAATATTACAGTATTCCATATATTAATCGACCCAGTATATAGGCGGTTCCATTTTTCATTGTTTTTCCAATTCAAATGAATCGACATGTAATATTATTCACTACTGCATGATCTGGGGCAATTATCGACCCAATATACACGTGTGCATGCGCGCGTAATGAAATACATGAAATGCAAACTACAATTTCTTTTGTAGATGTTGTGGTGTTAGCGACTCCAAATACTGACCCTTTTTGCTGTCAAATAAACATTAATAACTTTGCAATTGTCCATTTTTCCTCACTGCTTTCTCCCATAAAGCAAGAAAAATGGATACAAGGTCATGAAGAGTAATGTTCAACTTAACCCCCACACAATAGTAACCAAAATGCGCAACAATTGGTATTTTAAAACAGTACTGAAATGTTTAACCGGATAATCAGTTTGAAACCAGTTAGATACGTAACTGATAAGAAAACCCGTGAACCGGTTATCCGAAATATCGATAGTGATCGTCATTCCACATTTAAAATCTACCACTTCTCCTTTGTGATAGATTACACATCAAAGCCGCGTTTTATATATTGAGAAATAATCGACTTTGGCGTTCAAGACTTCGTTAATGATCGGCAGTTTCCGTGAGTGATGAGTAATCACGAAAACTATTCCATAGTCTGTATACAAACGAACGTTGTCGAGTACTCGACAACGCGACAACGTTCATTTGTGTACACACTACGGAATAGTTTGAGAATACTACTTTCCAATTTCTGTAGTTGTGATGCCATATTCGGTGAAATAATGGCCACCGATAACCTGATACTATCCGGTTTTAGCTCTCATTTAGTCGGTTACGAAAGTGAGTCAACCGTTTCAGCCCTATTTTAAAACTGCAATCAGTCTAGTGATTTGGATACCGGGGGGGGGGGGGGGGGGGTTAAATCACACAGAAAAAAATGGTTAATGGTAACGTTTGTCTATTGTCATTGCTACTGCTATTCAAACGCAAATATAAGTCAAATGATGCACACAGTAACGGTAAATGGCATTTGGAAGGCATTCAGTTTTACCAAAATCACTTTATTCACGTCATTTGTGGCTGTGGAGGTGTACCTTGGAATTGTTTCTGTGGTAATTTTGATGTATCGTATTTTGTTCCAAATTTTTGGAACCTTTGAGTTGCCAGTCTTTTTTGGAAAAATGAGTACAGAAAACAACAAAATTCGGAGAAAATCAAAGTTTTTGTGATGCTACTAGCGTTTATGCAGCCAAAACAAATATTGGATGGAGAGGGACACCTAAATATATAACCCACAATTTGGTGAATGTAATTATGGCAAGCAAAATGAGCCATGTCTTTCCTTTTTAGAAGAAATAAGTACGGAAAACTGCAAAATTCAGTGAAAATCAAAGTTTCTTTGATATCAGTACTTTTTTTATGAGAAACAGATATTAGATAATGGATAAAGCGGGACACCAAAAAATATAAAACAAAATTTCTTCCCCAATAATTGCGCAACACAGTTATAGAAAGCACATTGAACTATATATTTTTGGTTTTGGATCTAATGAGTGCAATATTTCAAACTGTAGTATTCTTTAAGTGGCCAAAGCCAAGTTATGTTGTGTTAAGCCATAGAGAAAAACTTACAACATAAGATTTGTTCAGTGAGAATCTTTAATCGCAACAAAGCACACTGTTAGAAATTAACTCTTTCCAAATTGATAAGAAAATAGCAACCAAAGAAGGCGCAATTTTCCCATTTTCTATTAGTACCTTGTTATAGCAATCAGGGTCCTGGAGGGTTAGATGTGAGGCTGAAACGTGAACAGCAACGTTCCTCTAAATGTCCAACACATTTTACAGAAAACAGTTAGTTACCTTAAAAACCATTTCAGAGAAAATAAAGTTGTTTGGGTTGAAATTTAATGACAGGAAAAAAATGAGTATAGAATGCAGCAAAATTCACAAAAGTTAAAGTTTTTTTCTGGTTAATGTTGTCAAAACATGTGTTGGATTATGTGTGACACCAAAACTTTTCACCAAACGTTTGTTTCAATATAACACATAATACAGAAAGGTACGAAGTTAATTGGAAAATTAATTTTGTCTTGTAGTACTCATATTTGTAAGGCCAAAACTGGTATTGGATAAAGCTGGACACCAAAACATATGGCACAGAATTTGTTCCCCATTGATTTATTGAATGCAGTTACGGAAAGCATAATGGGCTCTTTCATTTCTGTTTTTGGACAAATGAGTACAGAAATTGGCACAATTAACTAAATATCAATTTATTCGGACAGTGCTATTCTTCAAGTGGCCAAAGCACATGTTGGATTAAGTCCCAGATCATAACTTCCAACAGCTGATTTGTTCATTAAGCATCTGTGCATATAGTAAAGGAGAGTTAGAAATTAACTTTCCAAATGACAGAAAAAAACAACCAAAGTTTTCTAATTTGGGTATTTTCAAACGGTTCTCTTGTTTCATTGTGCTCGCCTTCATTGTGCTTGAGGGTTAAATCTGAGATTAGAAAGTAAACAGTAACTTTCTCCTGCAATCCTTTTTTGCATCTATACACACACACATAATTGTTACGACAACCTTGCAATTGGCGAAATTTGCCCTTGAAGCTGGTCAATTTTGAAGAACAATGCTATATTCATGTCGTTTTTGGACAATAGGGGATAATTTTGAAATATTTGTGCGGTGATTTATGTGTATCATATTATGCTCTAAATGTTTTAAGCATTTGAGCTAAATAAATGTAACAATTTTTAGACTTTGAAAAATGGTGAAATGTTGGTGGTTTGGGCAGAATATTTTGAAAATAAGCGTTTTCATGAATAAAATGATACTTCATTTCACAAGAGTCTGTGACAGTACATAAGTATGCCAAATTTGGTTGAAATCGTACACACTGTTTTTGATGTATGTTGACATATTGTGAAATTATGATGGTTTTGGCAAAAAAATGAATATTAAGCGTTTTCACAGATATGACGATACATGATTTCCTAAGATTTTACGGTATTACACAAGTACGCCATATTTGGTTGAAATCGTACAGCCTGTTTTTTTTTAGCTGTGCAACAGACAAAATTGACGACGGAAAAGAAAAATTTAAGAAATAACTGTTGTTTTCTTTCGGTTTATGTGATATAAACCGAAATTTTCAGCACAAGCTTCATAACTCGCGTAGCGAGTTATGATTGAGCGTGTGCTGAAAATTTTCGATTTATATCGCATAAACCGAAAGAAAACAACAGTTATTTCTTATAACTTAATCTGGCATTAACAGAAAAACATAACGATGTGTGTTAGAACGAAAAGCATGTAATTTCTGCAAAAATACAACAGGTATACACGGGAAAGTGTGTCACAAAAGCTCACGTCAATCATATATCAATTCGACGTTTCATTGGCCCGTTTCAATCAATGCTTAGCACAACGTCATCGAGTTATTTTTTGTTGATTTGGTTTGTCGGCATTCATCATTGGCATTCAACTGTTCAGAAGAAATACGCAAAAATATTTAGTTTTGCTTGTTAAACAAAGATTGAAAGATATCATTTGTCACCCCCTCTTAAATTGATAAACTCTGCAGGATCACCGATATTGAAATTCCCATAACATTTCACAGCCACGATGAATTTAGATATTGAATTTAGGAAACTAATTGTATTGTTTGTTTACGTTTTGATTTTCGATCGCAGACAATGGTTATTTAGCAAGTCACGCAACAATACCATTAAAAACAATTTTTTAGTTTCCTCAAAATTATGTTCGAATATAAGACCCCTTATATATCTCCCTCTTCGGTGTTTCTATTAAATTATTTGTTCCCAAGGAATTATTATTTTCTCGCTCACTGAAGGCGATAGTAATATCGATCGATCAGTCGGCTGACACGTTGACGATAAGGTTGAGCGGGCGGGACTTACCAGGCACCGGGTCTTCAAAATTTGTTCAGGCACGCGAGCATGTCGACATTCTAAATCGTTACGTGATTTGGTTTACACGATTTTGACGAATGTCACACGGTATGCTTTTAACCAATGACACGCAGAAACGGGGCAAAAAATTAAATTATAAAGCAATAAATAAAAATATCAACAAAACAAAAAACAATGATTTTTTTAAAAAAAAAAGAATCACAAGAGTCTTTCATAAACTAGGTTTTGGGAAAGCCAAATGAAACAAGTATAAATGTTTTCACAACAATATCCCAGAAGAAGTTCAAATGAAACGAATTTATTTTATCGTTCAAAAAAGTTCTGGTGTTTGGTCCAGAGACTCTAACGACTCCCCACATTGCATATATTGCACCCTCTTGCCACGGGAAATAAAGTCAGTCGTTGATAGCTTTGTGTATGCAGCGATGAGTTCTCTATTTGGGAAAATCAATCAAAAATAATATTCCATAATTTAATCCACGTAGTTTCTGTTCAAAACCTCCTTGAACTTTTCGTACAAGAGACCTGATGATAGATTATCTTATAGGCTCGAAAGGGAACTTTAAATATTCCAGTAATGAGTATTATCCTCAAGGGGATGGCAGGTAGACAGCCAACCTGGCTATGTCATCCCAAAGAGTAAACATTCTTTTAGTATTTCTCATCAATTAAAAAATAGACAAGCTGCACCATGATGTAATTGAGTAATATACATGTTTGAATGTCATATGTTTATGTTTTGCATGGAGTGTTTTCTGTTGAATAATTATCCATCTATCTAGAAGAATTAATGAGACACTTAGTCGGATTTTGATAACATCTCGGGAGGGGGGGGGGGGGGGTCGAAAATATCCGAATCGATGAGAACAGAGGCGAACCAGCGAAACGATTTCGAATCGAATCACATCTAGAGGTTTCGCAAGGCTCTGCAGTGATATTGAAAATAATATACATCACCAATACAGTACATCAGCCGAGAACTGGTCACTTTTCACGGGTGGGCAATATTTCCATGGACACATTTTGCGAGGGGAACCCTTGATACTATTTTTAGCTCAGAGTTACTTCTCGTCTGTCGGCGTATGTCCGTATGACGGTACGTACGTACGTCCACAATGTCCTTTGGCACACCGAACAGGTCGCATTTATGATCGGATCGATTTGAAACGTGGTATGCTACTTTGGGGTGACATCTAGATGGGAGCTATCGATTTTCTTCCCTTTTAGTCAAAAATAGTTGCTTTGGCAACGGCCTTTGATGAATTCAGTGTAGTCGTGCATCAAAATATTCCTTTGGCACACCCTGCAAGGCAAATTTCAGATCGGATAGCATTGAAACTTGATTCACTTATTTGGGGTGACCTCTCGGCGAGAGGTGTCGATTGTCTTCCATTTCTGTCAAAAAATGTTGCCGTGGACAACGACATTTTAACTTAGTTTAGTTAGGCATCAGTATTTCGCACTGCCACACCCTGCAGGGCACAAGTTTGATCAGATCGCTTTGAAGCCTGGTATGCTTGTGTGGGGTGATCTCTAGATGGGAGCTATCGATTTTCTTTCATTTCTATCAAACATTGTTGTCCTGGGCAACGACCTTTGAATTTAGTTTAGTCAGGCATCAATGCATTCCGTTGGCACGCACTACAGGGCACATTTATGATCGGATAGTTGTGAAACATGGTATGCTGTTTGGGGTGACCTCTAGATGGGAGCTATTGATTTTCTTCCATTTTCGTCAAAAATTGTTACAGTTGGCAATGACCTTTAATGAACTTATAATATAGTTATGCATTAATATTTCCCTTTGGAACACCTTGCAGGGCACATTTATGATCGGGTCGCTTTGAAACTTGGAATTCTTGTTTGGGGTTACCGCTAGATGGGAGCTCTAGATGTTTTTTCCATTTCTGTCAAAAAACGCTTGCGACGACCTTTGAACTTGGCACACGCTACAGGGCACATTTATGATCGGATCGCTTTGAATCCTGGTATGCCTGTTTTGTGGGACCTCTAGAGGGGTGCTATCGATTTTGTTCCATTATTGTTAAAAATGTTGACGTTGGCAACACTTTTGATGAACATAGTTCAGTTAAGCATCAATATTTCCCTTTGGTACACCATGCAGTGAACACATTTATGATTGGATCGCTTTGAAACTTGGTGTACAGGTTTGGGGTAAACTCTAGATGATAGTTAATGATTTTTTTCCATTTTTGTCTAAAAACTTGCCGTCAGCAATGACCGTTAAAATCAGTGCACCTGTGTATCACCATATTTCTACAGGGCAAATTTATGAATGTATTGCTTTGATTCAAGTTCATAAAAAAGCGTTGTCGTTGCAACGGCCTATTCATTTGGCACGTTCTGTAGGCACATTTATGAATAGATTGCTTTGAAACTTGGTGTGCGTATTCGGGGTAACCTCTAATTGGAAGCTATTGATTTTTTTTTTTTATTTCCATCAAAACACGTTGTCGATCGTGAAAACCTTTGAGCTTAGGGCATTTGTTCAACAACTTATCCCTTTTGCCCTTCCTACAGGTCATATTTATGAATTTCCATCAGAAAAGTAACAACAACAAAAAAAAAACATTGCTACTAGCAATGACTTTCAAACTTTTATGCATTAACATCTTCCGTTGGCACGCCTCAGAGGGCGCTCTCATTATCGGGTTGTTTTGAAACATGGTATGCTTATTCATGGTGACCAAGAGACGAGCTATCGATTTACTTTTCATTTCCATCAAAACCTGTTGCTGTTAGCAATAACCTTTGAATTTAGGGCATTAATGTTATTCCCTGCCATGGCCTACAGCGAGCATTTATTATCGGATTATTTTTCAACTTGCTCATTAGGCGAGACCTCCAGATAAGAGCTATCGATTAGCATTCATTTCTGTGAAAAAAATGTCATTTACAATGACCTTTAAACTAACTGCATTTGTGTATTTGCATTCTTCCTTTAGCCAGCTCTGCAGTTTACATTTAAAAATGCATCGATTGCTCTGACGTTGTGCCCACACAATTCTGTTATATTGAAGTTTCACCAAATAACATTGGAACAGTGATCTTAAATTTTGCTTGCCATTTCACTTATAACCCACCAAGTCCAAGCTTGTCAAGTTCAGCTACAGTGTCTTTGACACTTTCATTAGCTATCGCTAACGATTCAAACTGCAATTGCGATGCACGATTTGTTGAAAATTCCAGTGAAATTTCGCTTCTATTTAAAAATAGCCCGTCAACGGAAGGGATTTTCATTTTTCGCACGGTTTAGTGTTACTGTAGATGGGGATTTCGTCTAACAGGTGTGTAATAAAGTTGTTTTGAGATCATCGAATGGCATAACGTAAAACAAAATAGGGAATTCAATCGAAATAATGGTTCTCGTGTGATGGGCGCTCACCAGATATACCTATTATGGTAGGCGGCACTGTTGTGTTCAATATATTTTTTGTAAAATCAAGCAATTTACGAGGTTTGTAATTTTGACTATTATTGATTCATTTTGTAACACAATGAAACTACTCGCGCTCAACTATTTCAATTCATTTATTGTTTGCAGGTGTACAGTTACAATGGCTTATTTTGGATTTGCTCTTAATTCCGGAAATCTCTCTGGAGACGTTTACGTTGACTTTGCTCTTGTATCACTGGTCGAGATACCTGCAAACGCACTTTTACTGGTACTCGTGAATCGCACAGGAAGAAAATTGCTCCTTGTATCTGGCATGCTGATTAGTGGCATAGCATGCTTGTCTAGTGTGTTTGTAATTGTGTATACAAGCAACAGTAAGTTTTCTTATGAAATACAGCACCTAACACTAAACCAAAAGTTCACAAAGCCCCGAAGTGTAATGTATATGGAGTCTTGTTGCATTCAGTAAAAGTTTTGTTTTCAGCTTTAGTACTCAAAGAGACGATTTCCAACACCAGTGTCTAAAGGTTATATATTTCGAAAACAATGAGGAGAGGGTGCATTCGGATCTCCTCCGCAGTTGGAAATTCACAAGTAGCAGTTGCAAACATTTCTCATTCTCCTTCATGGGTGTGGGTACAATGTCATTCACAAATATTGGATGCTCGACAGCCGGGGGGGGGGGGTGCAGGAGGTAAAACTCTAATTCCGAGGGAGTACACTCCTCTGACTATACAAATGTATAGTTAAAAAGTATCACCGGTAACGACCTTTTCCCGGCTCCATCGAATTAGACACGCTTGGGTATCTTTTCTACTATATTACATAAAATATATAAAAGGAACACTCCTACTTATCTTCAAGTTTGTAAATAAAAAGTAAATGTGCACATGAGGGAGGGCTTATATTGGATTGCATGCGTCCGTCCGTTCGTCTGCCTTATCGATCCGATCCACAGCTCTGCAATGAGTGGATGGATTTCAATGAAATTCGATATACAATATCCTTGGGATGACCCGTTTGCGCCATACTTTTTACGGAGTTCTCACTCTATTTTCGCTGGTCAACTCTGGTACTTTCTAATTTACAACTAGGGCTGCACGGTATAACGATGAACCGATAATACCGGTATTCAAAACAGTATCGTTTGAATACCGGTGTAATTATCCTTTCACCCAATGAATCGGCTGCCTCAGACTATCAGCCCACGTGATATACAAATTCAGCAGTTGATTTTTTTTTTCAAATTCAAAATTCAAAAAAATTCAACAAAACCATATCATGTGACCCCGCATTGGAACGAGCTCGTTCCAATGAGGGTTCACATGATATAGTTTTGTCGAAATGTTTTGAAAAATTCGCTAAAATAATATCAAAAATAATAAATATTTATACCGCCTGCATTGGGTAAAGGGTTATTCGAACTGTATTATCAATGCATCCAAATTTGTTCACTGTGATAGCTTATGTCCCGATTGTGGTACGTATGTTCAGACATCTGAACAGTCTTTCGATATACCGGTATACCGCGTTTTTTTGAATACCGATACCGGTATTCAGTTTAGAATATCGTGCAGCCCTATTTACAACACCGGCATAAGCAGAGTTAGCATTAGTTAAAAACAAGTATAGCGTCGGAATTCTGTACATCTGTGGTCAACGTGTTGTATGCCCACGGAACACTTTCCTTCAACCAATGCTATTTATTTATTTATTTATTTATTTATTTATTTATTTATTTATTTATTTATTTATTTATTTATTTATTTATTGGGTTTTAACAACACATTCGACAGTCACCTCAAGTCGGAAGTTCCACGGGAGGAATCCGGAGTACACGAAGAGAACCACCGAGCAACGGCAGGCAACTGTCAGGCTCCGCAACATACTAACTCCACACAGGCAGGGTTAGAATTGGTTGAAGACAAGTGCACCATGGACGTGCAGTACGCCTTCGCGCACAACGCCATCGTGCCTCCACATGGGCAATCGGGATTAAGTGTCTTACCCAAGCATACAACGCAGTTGCTGCATGTGGGATTCGAAACGAAGATCTATCGACTTGCAGCCTGCATCTCAACCCACTGAGCCATCGCGCACCCTCAGACATTGCTAACTCTGCCTGGGCCGGGATAGTAATTTGGAGAGTCTGTCAGTTACCCGCAGATAGGGTTATCCTGTGTAGGGGTAATTCTCAGCAAGTTTTCAGCAGTAGGCCATGCTTTCGATGTGTCGTTTACTTCCGTATTTCTGATTCTCCCTAGTTAGAAGGGTAAGTATGAATAGTTGTCGCTCTCATTTTAAAAGTATTTCCAAATGGCTCATTGCAAAATGGAGAGCTTGCTGATGGTATTGAAGTAGCATTGCCGTTATCTTAATATTTTAAATTAATCGGTAATTAAAATAATTTCTGCTTTATAGCCGGTCTCCTTTTTAATTTTATATTATTATATGGAGTTTCTGCTTGTGGTTCGGCAACAGAATATGGTCAGGCCTCGAGAAAACAACTCCCCCGTTGTCCTCAAAGGGTACAAATCAGATTAAATGACTCGTGTTAAACTTACACTGCCGATCCTGACTTGTGGCCTGTTTTATTATGAAACGCTGAGCGCCATGGCAGGTGTAGACTAACAATATCATCTGTTTAATTCGCTAGAAGCTGTGTGGTTGCTCCGTGGTTACAAAATTGGACTTCAAACCGAAAGGCTCATGGTTCGATCCCAGCCCAGTGGTAACCGAAGTGTGTCCTTGGGCAAGGCACTTCATTTCGACTGCCCACATGGGGGTACGGTGGCACTCTGTACTAAGCCACACTACATGTCAATTGTCTTCAATCAGTGCCAACCCTGCGCGTGTGGAGTTAGTACATTGAGGAGTCTGACAGTTGCTCTTCGTTGAGCAGACGTTCTCTCCTAGTACTCCAGCTTCCTTCACCAGTGAAGCTGTCCGTCACGAGGTAACCCTGGCTTTGGAAATTAACGTTAAATCCAAATAAATAAATACATAATTTGCTTGCAGAGCTTAAATTTCTTCTTCAACAATTAATATGGGCATCAAAAAATAATGTGTCGATGTCAATTTTAAAATTACTCGCATGCAGACATTATTAGCTATACAGATCTTGGCAGTGTACACCGTCCCATCTCTTCGGCGGCTCAGGATACATAAAAATCTGACGGAATACATGAGGCGGTGTACCCTTCCAGAAACATAGAACAGGCGTGTAATAAATATAATTTTGACAGGGTACATGAGGCCCCGCACTCTACCAAAGATCAGTATAATGAATTTGTCATACATAAAAGCTATCGTTATAAATATTATGTTCTGAATGCACTGGCTATCAAATCGTCTTCCAAGCATCCAAGTGTAAAGTATGATGTGGACATCATTATCACCTCGCTATGCTGAATAACGTTTAAAATGGTGTCTGGCCTTTTGCCTCTCAAATATATTCACGAGACTTTTCAGCTGCCGAGTTATAATTATTCTCTTTCACAGCTATCACTAATGTCAGGTTGTATGTTTCGAAAATCTGTTCACGTTCACTTCATTCAAATCACACGGAACTTTATTTTTGGACGTTATCATCCAATCTGTTCAATTAATTTCAATCGGGATTTATATCCCTTGACTACGTAGAACGTCTAGTGATTTTATGTTTCCCTGCGAAAACCCGGACATAGCTGTATGCACCCCTTCAAGATAACCAATCACGATATGAAACATGGCTTTGCTGTCTGATATACAAGCATAAACAGGTTCTCCAAAAATGGAAAACTTTGGCATGGCGGTGTAATGGTTACCTGGCCCTAACCTGAAAGCGCATAGGCCTATATATCTTTTTTTTGGCCTTTGTGAAATGCCAAATATCTCAAGGCATTTAGATTGGTTTAACCCTTTACCCAACGAATCGCCCGCATCCGCCCGCGTAATATGCAAATTCAGCAGCTGAAAAAATATTATTTTTCGAAAAATTGCAACAAAAAGATAATCATGTGACCCCTCTTTGGAACGAGCTCACATGATATGGTTTTGTTGAAAGTTTCTGAAAAAAATTAAAAAATTATATTTAAAATAATAAATTTTGAAATCGTCTGCGTTGGGTAAAGGGTTAATTTGGGGGCACCGCTCACATACCAAGTCAGTTGTTTTTTCAGATTCATCGAAGAAAAAAAATAGTATCAGATAGTGCTCGCAACACTGGGGTAATATTTGATTTTCGTCTTTCGATGGAAGCAAGTATTGATGCAATTTGCAAGCGCTGTTTTATTATGCGCATTAGAAATCTTGGACATCTTTGACGTTATTTGACTAAACAATCTTTGGAAAGACTTGTTGAGGCCTTTATTTCTGCACATTTTGGATTTCTCTAATTCACTGTTTGTAGGTCTACCGCAATCGTTCACCGCAAGGTTGCAAAAATACAAAACGCCGACGCCCGTATTATTACCGTATCCAGACACTATGATCACATAACCACATTGCTTCACATGTTACATTGGCTCCATGTTGGTGTTAGTCTTTAAATGCATTAGTGGATCGGTTCCACAATATCTTCAGGACCTTTTGACTTTTCAATCATCAAAACGGAATCTCCGCTCAACGAAACGGCTCAAGCCTCTTGTTTCTTTTTCCCCTTCCACCTTTGTGAATACCAAGGCCTTTTCCTTCGTAGGTCCACGACACTTGAACTCATTGCCAGCGCATATCGAGGCTTCCTCAAGCTTAGACGACTTTAAAACAACAAAAAAAAAACAAAAACAAAACCCAAAGCCTATTTCTTCCGAGAGGCCTTCGAGGTTTCAGCTACTTAAGTTGATCACTTTTTGTTCACTTCAGTGCTTTTAGTTGGGTGCTCAAATATGTATTGCTTTTCATGTGAAGCGTTTTAGAGCACAACCATGTCATTTTACGCTCTATAAAAACTATGTATTATTATTGTTAAGAAAATGTTTGAAATATGGATTGTCAAAAGTGTCATATTCTGGCTTCTCGTGGCTTTAATGCTACCTCCAAATATCTATTTAGGCTCCACAAAGTAGATTTTCTGTTTCTCGGGCCATTGTTTTGTACAATTGTACGAGGAAGACGGTTTTTTATTTTTTTTTTTTTTATTTTTGCACTTATTTCGTTGCCGTCAGAAGTTCATGTTCTTGGTTTGCTTTATGTTTTAGGCTTCATAATCTACAGAATAGTATGGGTGGTGGTGTATTTCGTCCCTTGAGTGCAAGAAGGCCTGGGAATGTTAAAGCATTGCAAAACCTTGTCTGTCGCATTCAATGGACACATTTATCAATTTTATTAACTTGGGTAAGATATCAGGCATAAACCATTTAATTTTATTTTTTTAAGTTCAGCATTGGTTATAAACGGAGAGCATGCGGCATCCAAAAGAACCATGCGGGAGGGCCCGAGAAACAGATTTTAAACTTATTTAGACCTAACCTTTTGGAGTATGATTCTAACTTTGATAATTTTTTAATTCTACCAAACAGGCGTCCCAAAATGTAGTTTCTGATTTAACTCGGAATAACATTATGCGTACCGTGACAGTTGTATCTGTGCAAGTTTTGGCTGTCTATGTTGGCAGCCAAAACTTGGTTAGAAACAACTGTAAAACCGCGTGATGTAAATGCCAGTGTATGGCGAAACGTTACAAAACATCCCTGTCCTTTAAGGGTCAAAATCGCCTCTTATAAAATTGAGCAAAAAAAACAAAAAAGTTACTCCAAGTGTCTATTAGACATCTAACATCGGTGACCGCTGTGAGTTTAGTGGAGCTGAAAAGCCCGATCTGCATAAAAACAAATTTCGTTCGACACATTCTACACGTTGCCGATAAAATGAATCTGTGACCAAATGGTCAAAAATGTGTAGAGGTTTTGGGTAAAACAGCATGACGGCGCCATCAGATCTGATCAGATTACTTGGCAGGCGTGATTTCTGTGTTGTCAAACTGCGATTTTATCGAAACCTTTGCACGGAAATTATAAACAAAGCCTTTGATATCTACCAAAAGGGTATTTGACTGCCACATTTTGGTGCCAATTGATGTATTTTTCTGCCAAACAAGTGTGCTGTAATGGCACCACTGGTACCCGACAGCGTGAACACTAGGGTGTAATCCCGTGAACGAGAATTCCCCGGCTCCTGGTTCCAAAAGCCAGTCCTGATACCTGGGAAATCTGTAGAACGGAACTTTTTGCGTGTTTAACTCAAGTTTTCGAAATTGAAAACATGTCCGACGTAGCTTTTTAAGATTCGTCAACCCTTACACGCTTGAACGTTTTACAATCTTGCTTCCTGAAGACTCTTTCTCGCCAAATCACTGTAGCTCGCAATCAGTTCGGGAGGACTCCTCTCTGAAAGAGCAAGATCTTCAGTTGCTTCAGAAGTTCAAACTCGTCTTTATTTTCAGAATCACTGGTATCTCTCAATAGTCACTACCCCCTTCAATATCAACTCTTTCTTCACTGACGTCAGCAGTCAACTCTGCAGTGAAGGGGGGGGGGGGGGGGGGGGGGTGATAAAACTAGCGATTCTGAAAATGAAGACGAGTTGGAAGCGGGTTTGGGTTTTCTTACTTCTGTTTGGAAAATAACTTTTCCATTTGGAGACGCAGATTGCCAATAAAATATTTTTATTTTCACGAAAATAAATGCGTCTTGTTACTCTCGTAAATTTACTTGATGTTATCCTGGCCATTTCCCGGTTCCGATTGTAATTTCATGGACAGAATAACAGATGGCACTACCGTCCGTGTTTGAACTTGTGGTATAAAACCTCCTTGGCCTCTTTTGTTCATTTGGGAGAGCTGGTTCTTTAAATAAAAATTGTGCATTTACTATTTTTGGAGTATAAAATAAAAGTAAGACTGAATGTTTGTTATTTTTATTTAATTACTATTTTTAAAAAACAAACATTTTTTTTTTTATTATTATTTTCTTTATTTTTCATATTTTCTTCTTTTTGGGGGAATGAGTGGTCGTTGATTTCGCGTATGTACGTCTTGTCATGCACTTCTTCACTCGATGAAACATGTTTTTCGTGAGACCTCTACTGTCAATCTTTTACAAATGTATTTTCTAGAATTGAGTTTTCTACTTATTAATATAACTAACTAACATGCATCATTAGCATTTTAAAATATATGTTCATTTGCCATATCTTTAAAAATGCTAATGGTTCATTTCAGCCCATTTAAAGTCGTAACTAGAAAATACAATTCTAGAAAATACAATTGTAAGAAGTTTCTTTATGTACTGTTTTTGTTATATCATTCAATACATATACACATTTTCCCGTTTTAGGCTATCGATACATAACTGTGACATTGGCATTGATAGGAAAGTTTGGAATAGCTTTGGTGTTTTCAGAGATGTTCATATACACTGCCGAACTTTTCCCCACAGTTATCAGAGGAAGTGCTTTTGGAGTGGCTGAAATGTTTTCGCGTGCTGGTGGAATGGTTGCTCCATACATAGTTGATGCGGTATTTATTACGCTTTATAGTGTCTGTGTTTATTTTATTTAGTTTTAGTGTTTGCCTTATGTTGTTTATTCCTATGTCCGACACCACTCTGCATACTTTACCCACGGAAGTGCTATTTTAAGGGATGTGTTTGCATTTAGAAACATTCCAAATATTGTCCAATTTGGACATCTAATGCATCGGAGACAGTGCTATTATCTTTTAATGAGGTTTCTTCCACTCAAGTGCGGAGAGAGGGTGGGGGAGCCAGGGTAATAACCGATCCTACCTCAGGACTACTCACAAATGCTGCATACTCAGTCCATATAAAAGCCACGACGATGGCGACAAGTCAATCAACACAATAGCTCCTCATAACGCATGACGTTTGATGAAGTGAAGTTACAGCTTGGCTGATTTCACACGTCATCATGTTTACCTATCACCAAAAAAAAAAAAACAGTTACAGGGTATTTTGTTTAATATCTGTACCTGTATTTTGTCAATAATAACTATAATATTTTGTACATATTCAATTTTTGTTGTCATGGAAAATGTGCACATCATCAACAAGATTCTTTTTTCACAGACATCAAAGTATATTCTTCGGAAAGCGATCGACGATTGCAAGGCGTCGGGAAATTGAAAACTATCGAGAACTTTTTTTTTTATTGTTGAGTGTTGTTTGTTTATAGCAACATTTGCCCCCCCCCCCCCCCCCCCCTAAATGGCGACGTCGAGTGATACACTTCTCCTTTATGTGGCCAAATAGGGTTCCAGCAAATTCAATTTTATAGCGTTCAGTGGTATTTCCTCAAACATTTTGCTACAAATACACAAGGGCAAGCGGAGCTTTGGAATTAGAGTCAGTTCGAAATAGTCCCCATTATTCGATTCGATTCGATTTCAATAGCACCGATTCGAATATTTTCGAATCGTTGAGATGTTCTCAGAATCCTACAAAATGTCTCCTCTTGAGCTCTTCTATCGTCGGGTATCATGTACTGGACAACCCCCCTCCCTTCTGTGAAGGAGACCTGATGATAGAAGAAGACTTCAAGTAGGTTCCGCTTCCGAAATTACATTTATTCAATTCTGGAATATTCCCCATTTTTTCTTGCTTTTCACGAGTCTCTGTTCCACACAATACTTGAGTTGATTAACGGCTGTAAGAAGGTGCAATATCCACAAAATAAAAGGCAGTGAGTTTCGATTGGATTCGATATTCTATTCGATTCGAATCGAAATATGATTCGATTCGAACCCCAATTTGAGATTCGCTAAGTCCTAAAATACACAGCACGTCACGATGTGTGAATGCGTTGTCAATGTGGCACGTGTGCCAGTTGGTAGAGGTGCAGGTTGCAAGCAGAGTGATCCTCTGTTCGAATCGCACCTGCGGCAATTGGGTTGTGTCTTTGGGCAATACACTTCACCCCCATTGACCACGTGGGGCCACGATGGCGTTGTGTACTAAGGCGTACAGCACGTCGATGGCACACCTGTCTTCAACCAATGCTAACCCTGCTTGTGTGGAGAATTTTGGGGAGCTGACTCTTGCTCGGTGGTTCTCTCAGGGTACTCCGGCTTCCTTCACCGGTAAAACTGTCATGGTCATGATTAGCCATTGCGCAGAAATGTGTGATCTTCCACTCCAATAAATAAAGATATAATGTGACATTTCAGTCATTAATTTAAGAATTCAAATATCATACACAGAAAATTTCAAACTTTAAAACTCTTAGTTATTTATTGGTCGCCTGCTTGAAATAGAAACAAAAAAAAAAAAACTCAGATGTGATTGGCAAACTCATCGTCGCCTGGGTGCTAGAATGTTCTATGTCCCCTATGGGACTATGTATTATCTCCCCTATGGGACATAGAACATTCTAGCACTCCTGCGACGACATGTAACAGATACGTAAACAGAAAAATATAAATGGAAGCTGTTGCGTAACTTCAGTGAGCCGAAACCTTTCAGGGCCATTCGGATGAGGGTTCGGGTATATTTCTAATTCCCCGTAAGATAATTCGTCCTTCGAGGGAACGGGACTAGAAATGTATTCGTATACTGTCTTCGATTTCGTCATTTCTTTCGGCGTTTTTTCTCTCTTTTGCCTTCTTCAAGTCCGGGACGACAGCAATGTGAGTTTCACAACTGTGTTGGAATTATCGACCTCTGTGCAATTGTTTGTTTGCACGTCCTCGAATACGACGCCACGTATTTTACCTCCACCACACACGCACACTAAATATGGCGTCAAGGCAATCAACTCAAGTAACTCCTCCCACGGGTAAGGTTCAATTACACGTAAAGGCTAAAACCTGTTATGCGACTGTGGTATTCACATTCATTGGTGTTTTCAAGATGAAGTACTTAGTTCGTTGCATTACTTCAATAAACTCAAACCTTTCAGAGCCAATCTACACATATCAGAGCGTTCGGGTATATTTCCAAGCTGGCTCAATTAACCCTTTACCCAACGAATCGGTCTCATCCGCCCGCGTTGTATGCAAATTTAGTAGCTAAAAAGAGGGATCACATGATATGGTTTTGTTGACACTTTTTGAAAAATTAAAAAAATGATATTTAAAATATTGAATTTTGATATCGTCTCTCTTGGGTAAAGGGTTAAGAGAGTGGAATGGAGATAACCCTGGAAACAGGACATAGTCTTAAAGACTAGCCGCATCTCGAAGTGGATAACAAAATAGGTATCGAAATATTATTGCAAGACTTGCATCGCTGGTGTTTCTAATTCTGCGACCAACGGCCTTCTCTACCCCGCTTTTGAAGATACGACAAACCACAATAGCAACATTGTTTTTTTCAAGATGAAGTTCTAAGACTGTTGCGTTACTTTAATAAACTGAAACCTTCCATGGCCAATCTACGCATATCGGAGGGTTCGGGAATATTTTCAATCTCCCATAAGAAAATTCGTCCGACAAGGGAACGGGACTAGAAATGTATTCATAGATTGTTGTCGATTTCGTCGTCTTTTTCAGCGTTTTTTTTTTTTTCATTTCTCGGGTCTTTTTTAAGTCCGGGTCGACAGCAATGTGAGATTCACAATTGTGTTGGAATTATCTATCTCTGTATTGCCTGTTTGAACGTCAACGAAAACGACACCACTTATTCTACCCCTCTCCCCCGGCACCCACCACCACCTCCACACACGTACCAAATATGGCATCAAGTAAATCAACTCATGGAACTCCTCCCACAAGTTACGTTTGATTATACGTACAACTAAAACCTGTTATGCATCCATGGTATTCACACAAGGCTGAACTCGAAACAGCTTTCTAACATCAACACTCTTTTTTAAACCTTTACCCAACGCAGACAATATCAAAATTTATTATTTTAAATATCATTTTTTGAAATTTTCCAAAAAATTTCAAAGTAGGTATAAAGTACCGATTCTGGACCACTTTTCCAAAAAAGTGTACAAGTACACGTACATGTACGTGTACCGCCATAGGGATTCAGTGTTAACTCGTGTACAGAGTGCAAAAAATGTCGTTTTTTCATGGTGGTCCAGAATCGGCAATTGTTTTGAGGCTCACAGATCGCACTTTTAACGTTCAAACACCCGTTGGCGAACGTGTAGATTCGACACATCGCTCAAAAGTGAAAAAATGTACGAAATTTGAAGAAAATGTAAATTTAAATTTTTTTCTCGACGTTCCAATCGCGGATTCGACCATCGATCTATCGTTGGTGAACGCAAGCAAAAACGTTTTGCCGATTCCAGACCAGCATCAAAAAAGCGTTTTGCCGATTCTGGACCACCTGCGTTCGCCAACGGGTGTTTGAACGGTTAAAAGTGCGATCCGATCGGCGAAACCCATTTGCCGATTCTAGACCAGGAAAAATCGACCTCAAAACCTTTTCTCGACGTTCTCCAACAGTGAAAAGTGAGTGTAAAGCACTGTTACTCATCGAGGATTTTTTAAAATTTTGTTTTAAACCGATTTTCGGCCTCCGGTACATGGAAAAGAGGCGGTTTGCCGGTTCTGGACCACCACCACGTTCCCGATCGCGTTTCGGACGGGGGTGGGGGTCACACCCATCAGAAAATCGAAAGTTTCGAGAAGGTGGTCACATGACCTATCAAATTGAAGGTCACTAGGTGGATTAAGAAGAACGTAATTTTAACCCTTGTCGTGGGATGGAGTCATGACTAGAGACGAAAAACGTCGTCCTTTTTACAAATCCCGGCATGTGAGGTATTAATATGAAGAGCTCGATGAATACATTACAAAAATGATGTTTTTTTTTTAAATTTTATGTGGGGGTGAGGGTCACGCACATCATAAAAATCGAAAGTTTCGAGAAGGTGGTCACGTGACCTATCAAATTGAAGGTCTCGGCGAGTGGATTAAGAAGATCGTAAATTTAACCCTCGTCGTGGGGTGGGGTCACGACCAGAACCGAAAAACGACTTCCTTTTTACATATCCAGGCATGTGAGGTATTAATATGAAGGGCTCGGTGAATACATTACAAAAATGGCGTGTTTCATTTTATGTGGGGGTGGGGGTCACGCCCATCAGAAAAATCGAAAGTTTCGAGAAGGTGGTCACGTGACCTATCAAACTGAAGGTCTCGACGAGTGGATTAAGAAGTTCGTAATGTTAACCATCGTCGTGGGGTGGGGTCACGACCAGAGCCGAAAAACGTCGTTCGTTTTACAAATCCAGGCATGTGAGGTATTGATATGAAGGGCTCGATGAATACATTACAAAAATGACATTTTTCATTTTAGAGGGAGTTGGGGTCACGCCCATCAGAAAAATAAAAAGTTTCGAGAAGGTGGTCACGTGTCCTATCAAATTGAAGGTATCGACGAGTGGATTAAGAAGGTCGTAATTTTAACCCTCGTCGTGGGTTGGGGTCACGACCAGAGCCGAAAACGTCTTCCATTTTTACAACTCTAGGCATGCAAGGTACTGATAAGAAGGCTCGATGAATACATTACGAAAATGACATTTTTCATTTTATGTGGGGTTGGGGTCGCGACCAGAGCCGAAAAACGTCTTCCTTTTTACAAATCCAAGCATGTGAGGTACTGATATGAAGGGCTCGATGAATACATTACAAAAATGACATTTTCCACCCTCGCCGTGGGGATGGGGTTAACACCGATCAGAAAATCAAAAGTGTCGAGAAGATAGTCGTGTGACCTATCAAATTAAAGCTATCGACAAGGATATTATGAAAATCATAATTTTTCCTCTTCTTATAACGGTGGAGTTGGGACCATCTTGAAATCGAAAGTATTAAGAAAAGATTGTTATGGAACATATTAAATTGAAAAAACAACAAGTTGAATCTGATGCATAATTTATTTTTGATATCTGTGTTCAAACATGAAATATGTTTCAATATATATGATTGTTATGGTAATTAAAGATGCACTCGCTTGTTAACAAGTCACGCCTTAAGATGTTTCCTTCAATAATAACTCTGTTTACTGAACCATCGATTTGTCAATAAAAATTATAAGTTGATCTTCTAACGTTTCTACATATTGAAGATAGCCTATTTCACCATTTCCGAAAAAAGTGTCAATCCAAACTATTTTTTTTAGGAAAAAATGCCCACGTCGAGAAGACATTACAAAACTAAACGAGTGTAACCTTGACTAAATTCAAATAAAACCATTTGTCACGTGTTAGAAAAGATTGTAAACAGTCTAAACACACGTGTGGAAAAGTTGTTTTGTTTTGTTTTTTAAAATAGGAGTTAAAATATTTTAAGATAGGTGGCGTTATATAAATTCAGCAACAACAAAAAACACTGTTTACAATGTGTCAGCGTATGACTGAATGAAAATGAGAAAAAGCTCTTTTTCTAACCACCTGATAGCGAAGCATTACATCAGTAGTCGCGACATTAATGTCATCCAATAACAGCCAAGACATTGAGCTTTTTACGTCAACTTACCACTTGTCCAAAACAATTCTCTTTTAACGCTAAAACGGGTGAAATACATCTCGGGAACGTTGACTGGAGGGTCGTTCAAAACAATTGATCAAATATATCAAACGAAAACGACTCATTTTCTAACTACGATTGTCGCCGTATTCTAAACGTCACCACACTAATCATACAATACGATATTGGAACTGCACTACCTCTTGAATATTACAAATTTACGATTTGTATTGTGTTCAACACAAATCGTAAATTCCTTCCCGCATCACCATACTTATACTATACCGCATCGAATTTGACATCGTCATCATCCCCTTGCTAGATAAACTTGAAATTGTCATCCGAATGGTGTTGCGAAGTGAGCCTATAGGGGTTGATTAAGCTCGCAAGCTCGGGTAAGAGCTCGAGCTCTTGAGGTTTTATTTTGAGGATTCAGTGGACTCATGTTTATTCAATGAGCCTGATATCGTTTGGTAAGGAAACACAAAATTCCAGAGCTGGTGAGACCTCACAGAACTGCCAGTTATCACAACGTTTATAGTCCGATCTTACGATCTCTGATCGATAAATGTTACCTAACATTCCATAACAATGGGCGATAATAGAAATTAGTATAGAAAATCGTGTGAATTGTTCTCTGAAAATTGTATTCGCTTGTGCAGTATTTCTGATGTTTACCGATTGCGTTCAGGGTTCAGTTTCAAAAAAAAAAAACTTGTCAAATGGTTAGGTTCAAGGGAAGTAACTCTACAACAACTCATCCACCAAATGGTTAGGTTCAAAGGAAGTGACTCTGTCATCCATAGGTAGAGGTTTATTATGACGTCATCAGAGGTCATAATACAGATTAGGTTCATGGAAATAACTCCGTTCATCCGTAGGTAGAGGTTTATTATGAGATCATCAAGGGTCGTGATGCAGGTTAGGTTCAAGGGAAGTAACTCGGTAACAACGCATCCCAAAGTAGAGGTTTATTTTGAGTATATCAGAGGTGATGATACAGGTTAGGTTCAAGGGACGTAACTTTGTAACAACTCATCTGTCAAACGGTTATGTTCGAGGGAAGTAACTCTGTAACACCTCGCCCATAGGTAGATGTTTATTATGAGATCCTCAGGAGTCATGATACAGGTTAGGTTCATCAAATGATTAGGTTCGAGGGAAGTAACTTTGTAACAACTCATTCATCCAAACAAAATTAAAATTCGATGCACCATACTAAGAAGTGCTTGAAAAAAAAAACATTTTTTAGGTTAGGTTCGAGGGAAGTAACTCTAACAACTCATCCGTTCAAACAAAAATTAAAATTCGATTCACCATATTAAGAAGTGCTTGAAAAAACCTCCAGGTTTTAGGTTATGTTCAATGAAGTAACTCTCTAACAACTCATACGTTCAAATGGTTAGGTTCGAGAGAAGTAACTCTATCATTCATATGTTCAAGGGAAGTAACACTGTAACACCTAGGTTATTATTAGGCCATCAGGAGTCATGATGCAGGTGAGGTTTAAGTGAAGTAACTCTATCATCCATAGGTTCGAGAGAAGTAGCTTTGTAGAACCAAGGTTTACTATGAAGTCGTCAGGGTAGGTACGAGGGAAGTAATAACTCATCCCAGGTTTATTATGAGGTCATCAGGGGTTACGATACGGGTTAGGTTCGAGGGCAAAGTAACAGGTTCGAGGGAAGTAACTCTGTAACACCAAGGTTTATTATGAAGTCATCAGGGTAGATTCGAGGGAAGTAACTCTGTATAACAACCCATCCGAGGTTTATGATGGGATCATCAGGGGTTACGATACGGGTTAGGTTCGAGGAAAAAGTAACTCTGGACAAAACTAATAAATATCATAAAGTATAATTCGTTGCAGTTTTTGTTCCTTTTCTATAAAAAAATTATATATTAAAAAATTGATAATAGAAAAAATTAGTAAGACCATACAAAGTTGATTATCTGTTTCTCAAACCATTTTTTTCTGAAAAAGCATGCGGGCGGGCGGACTGGCGGGCGGTCTTTTTGATTTTTTCTTTTTATTTTCTCCCCGAGAGGTTGTTTGTGGTAATTCGACCCCCACCCAAACGCCTGGTGGACCACGCAAAATTTCCTCGTGGGTGAAGCGTCTCAGGAAGAAACGTCTCTGGGAACAAATCAAATGTCGACGTGCCAACTTTCACAGATTTTGTTTACCCCCCCAAAAAATCCTTTCACAACCTGCCTAATAAAATCGTGAATCACAATTTTTCCCCCATTATATTCAAAATTATCACAACCCATTTGAACGGGTAGTTCATCCATAAATCATATTTTTGGAAATCTGAAAATGAAGTACAAAACGATTGTTTGCGTGTTTTTATTAACCAATTCGACCGCACATACCTGCTTATATGCGATTTATTTTCAACTATGTCTGTTACTTTTATATCAAGCAACGGTTACTATCCAATTATCCTGCATCTCAAATGGGTTTATTTAAATTAACTGAGAAACTCATAACGGTTTCAAACAACAGTACACAAATTCCCAATGACAGTCATTTACAATACAAATCTTACTAAAATAAATGCCAGGAGACTGTGTTCCATTCAACATAGCACCTGACTTTGCAGACTTTTCTGAGGGTTGGTGCGAATCAAACGTGGTGCGAATCGCCCACTCCCTTTGTGACTGTTGTCAGACTGAAAGACACCTTCCTTCTTGCTGTCATTATGACTTACCTTTTACAAAATAAAACACTTTCTGTCGTGAATATTGCTGAAACCTACACACTCTATTAAAGTATGATGTAGAAAAAGCTTGAAGTGTTAATTTAAAAAAAAATTCGTCAACTCATCGATATCGATTTACCGAAATGAGCACAATATCTCATGTTTTTTTAAAGATTTTTTGGTGTTATAAAGGGTTGCATGCGCAGCAACAATGACCATGCGAGCGAGCCTGAAAAAACAGACGTTCTTTTTTATGGTCTAATTTAATTAATAATACATCAATATTTAAAAAAAAAAAATCAGTTTTTAACTGATAGTAGTGTTGTTGTTATGACTGATAGGTTAGGGTTTTTATTACGGATTTTTGTGTTTCCTTACCAAACGATATCAGGCTCATTGAATAAACATGAGTCCACTGAATCCTCAAAATAAAACCTCAAGAGCTCGAGCTCTTACCCGAGCTTGCGAGCTTAATCAACCCCTATAGGCTCACTTTGCAACACCATTCGGATGGCAATTTCAAGTTTATCTAGCAAGGGGATGATGACGATGTCAAATTCGATGCGGTATAGTATAAGTATGGTGACGCGGGATGGAATTTACGATTTGTGTTGAACACAATACAAATCGTAAATTTGTAATATTCAAGAGGTAGTGCAGTTCCAATATCGTATTGTATGATTAGTGTGGTGACGTTTAGAATACGGCGACAATCGTAGTTAGAAAATGAGTCGTTTTCGTTTGATATATTTGATCAATTGTTTTGAACGACCCTCCAGTCAACTTTCCCCCAACAACTGTGTCAGATCAAGAAAAAACAGGGAGTCGTTACCGAGATGTATTTCACCCGTTTTAGCGTTAAAAGAGAATTGTTTTGGACAAGTGGTATATTGACGTAAAAAGCTTAATGTCTTGTCTGTTGTTGGATGACATCAATATCGCGACTACTGATGTAATGCTTCGCTATCAGGTGGTTAGAAAAAGAGCTTTTTCTAATTTTCATTCAGTCATACGCTGACACATTGTAAACACTCTTTTTTGTTGTTGCTGTATTTATATAACGCCACCTATCTTAAAATATTTGAACTCCTATTTTAAAAAACAAAACAAAACAACTTTTCCACACCTGCGTTTAGACTGTTTACAAATCTTTTCTAATACGCGACAAATGGTTTTATTTGAATTTAGTCAAGGTTATACTCGTTTAGTTTTGTAATGTCTTCTCGACGTGGAACTTTTTTCCTAAAAAAATAGTTTGGATTGACACTTTTTTCGGAAATGGTGAAATAGGCTATCCTCAATATGTAGAAACGTTAGAAGATCAACATATAATTTTTATTTACAAAGGTTCAGTAAACAGAGTTATTATTGAAGGAAACATCTTAAGGCGTGACTTGTTAACAAGCGAGTGCATCTCTAATTAGCATAACAATCATATATATTGAAACATATTTCATGTTTGAACACAGATATCAAAAATGAATGATGCATCAGATGCAACTTGTTGTTTTTTCAATGTAATATGTTCCATAACTACCTTCTCTTAATACTTTCGATTCCAAGATTGTCCCAACTCCACCCTTATAAAAAGAGGAAAATTATGATTTTCATAATATCCTTGTCGATAGCTTTAATTTGATAGGTCACATGACTATCTTCTCAAAATTTTTGATTTTCTGATCGGTGTTAACCCCATCCTCACGGCGAGGGTGGAAAATGTCATTTTTGTAATGTATTCATCGAGCCCTTCATATCAGTACCTCACATGCTTGGATTTGTAAAAAGGAAGACGTTTTTCGTCGCTGGTCGTGACCCCACACCTACATAAAATGAAAAATGACATTTTCGTAATGTATTCATCGTGCCCTTCATATCAATACCTCACATGCCTGGATTTGTAAAAAGAACGACGTTTTTCGGCTCTGGTCGTGACCCCAACCCACGACGAGGGTTATAATTACGATCTTCTTAATCCACTCGTCGAGACCTTCAGTTTGATAGGTCACGTGACCATCTTCTCGAACTTTTCGATTTTTCTGATGGGCGTGACCCCCACCCCCACATAAATTGAAAAACGTCATTTTTGTAATGTATTCATCGAGCCCTTCATATTAATACCTCACATGCCTGGATATGTAAAACGGAAGTCGTTTTTCGACTCTGGTCGTGACCCCACCCCACGACGAGGGCTAAAATTATGATCTTCTTAATCCACTCGTCGAGACCTTCAATTTGATAGGTCACGTGACCACCTTCTCGAAACTTTCGATTTTTATGATGTGCGTGACCCTCACCCCCACATAAAATAAAAAAACGTCATTTTTGTAATGTATTCATCGAGCCCTTCATATTAATACCTCACATGCCTGGATTTGTAAAAAGGACGACGTTTTTCGTCTCTGGTCATGACCCCACCCCACGACAAGGGTTAAAATTACGTTCTTCTTAATCCACTCGTACAGACCTTCAATTTGATAGGTCACGTGGCCACCTTCTCGAAACTTTCGATTTTCTGATGGGTGTGACCCCCACCCCCGACCGAAACGCGATCGGGAACGTGGTGGTGGTCCAGAACCGGCAAACCGCCTTTTTTCCATGTACCGGAGGCCGAAAATCCGTTTAAAACAAAATTTTAAAAAATCCTCGATGAGTAACAGCGCTTTACGCTCACTTTTCACCGTTGGCGAACGTCGAGAAAAGGTTTTGAGGTCGATTTTTCCTGGTCTAGAATCGGCAAATGGGTTTCGCCGATCGGATCGCACTTTTAACCGTTCAAACACCCGTTGGCGAACGTAGGTGATCCAGAATCGGCAAACCGCTTTTTTGATGCTGGTCTGGAATCGGCAAAACGTTTTTGCTTGCGTTCACCAGCGATAGATCGATGGTCTAATCCGCGATGGGAATTTCGAGAAAAAATTTTAAATTTACATTTTCTTCAAATTTCGTACATTTTTCACTTTTGAGCGATGTGTCGAATCTACACGTTCGCCAACGGGTGTTTGAACGTTAAAAGTGCGATCTGTGAGCCTCAAAACAATTGCCGATTCTGGACCACCATGAAAAAACGACATTTTTTGCACTCTGTACACGATTTAACACTGAATCCCTATGGCGGTACATGTACGTGTACTTGTACACTTTTTTGGAAAAGTGGGCCAGAATCGGCACTTTATACCTACTTTCAACAAAACCATATCATGTGACCCCTCGTTGGAACGAGCTCGACGAGCTCGTTCCAACGAGGGGTCACATGATATGGTTTTGTTGAAATATTTTGAAAAATAATATTTTTTCAACTGCTGAATTTGTATATTACGCGGGCGTATGCGGCCGATTCGTTGGGTAAAGGGTTAACAAATAATCACTAAATCTGTAGAACATATTCAATTTTCTTTGTCAGGGAACAATGTGTTCGTCACCAACATAGTATTTTTTCGCGAACATCTATCTATCAGTTTGTAAAGCAATATCCGACCGCGAGGCTCGCGTAAATGAATATTATTGAGGAATAAAAGTTTATTTTGAGATTTTTCGACATGTGGATACATATCCTCCATGAAGATGGAGGATCCCTGGACCATTTATAATACTAAATACTAAAAGTTCAAGCAGATAAGTTTTCCAATAGTGCAAATGGGAATTTAAACAATTCGATCCCGTTTCACAGAGCACAGCACATTGAGCTGATGTGTACTTAGGCGTTCTGCACATCAATGGTACACTTTTTTCAACCAAAGTGAACCGTGCTTGCGCGGAGTTGGTACTTTGGGAGTCTGGCAGTTGCTCATCGTTGTTCGATAGTTCCCTCCGGGTACTCCGGCTTCCTTCGAAGCGCAGGTAAATGGATATTATTGAGGAATAAACGTTTCTTTTGAGATTTTCCGACATGTAGGGACATATCTTCCCTCAAGATAACGGTATCTTGGACTATCTTCAATTATCACACTGCCCAGTGGTGCTAAAATACGGAAAGTTCAAGCAGAAACGTTCTCCTTTTGTGCAAACAGGAATTTAAACAATTCAGTTCCGTTTCACAGAGCACAGCACATTGGGCTGATCAAACAAGACTGGACTGGTTAAATTCCTAGTTGCATTCTGGGAAACATTTGTAGCTTGAAATTTCAATCGTGTAACATCAGTCGTCTGCCGAGGTTTGATTAAAAATAAGAGCACAACATCTTTATAGATCGCGGTTGCTGAGTGGTTACGGCATTGAGCTACAAACCAAAAGGTCCACGTGTCGATCCTATCCAGGGGTAACTGCGCTGTGTTCTTGTGCAAGGCACTTTATCCCGATTTCCCACCTGATGGGGGCGGGGGGTGGGCACTGTGCCGCTGTGTACTAAGGCGTACTGCATGTCCATGATGCACTTGTCTGCAACCAAAGTTAACCCTGCTTGTGCGGAGTTAGAACGTTGGGGAGTCTTAGAGTTGGTTAGTCTGAGCTCCGGCATGTGAGGTAGACCTATCAATATTTTCCACGTGCAGCCCAGAGGCTGCACGTTGAAAATAATATTGATTGGTCTACCCCAAATAATTAAAACATTATTAGAAGGACACTAGGCAATTCTTTTGACAACTATCAACAAAGGAACACATTTTAGCGCCAACCAAATTTCCGAGGGTACCCGAGTTACTATTTCGTCCCCTGAGTTCCAATGTGTTCCATACGCCTGATGGCACATGGAACACATTGGAACTCTGGGGACGATTTTTAGCTATACTAGCGATTCAAATTTTAATTTTCTTGCACGATTTGTAGAAAAGTCCAGTGAAATTTCGCATCTTTATAAACATAGTTCGTCAACATATGTGCGGAACAAATTTTCATCTTCCTCACGGTATAGTGTTGCTGTAGAATGAGATTACATAAGTAGGTAAAAAAGGCCGAACTACGACCACCTGTACATCTACGTGTACAAACATACGCACACGATGCGTTCACCAACGTGGAATTCAGTGTTAAATCACACGCTTGTTCACAAAACCTGTACATGGTCTTGAATCCCCCCGATGTACAGTCGCGACTCCTAGATCGCGCTTTTAACGTTCAAATACTCGTGGTGAACGCGCGTTTTTAAAAAAAAAGGGTGAAATCGTACAGTTCACTTTCATCTTGTACGTAATTTTTTGTCGACGTTCGCATCGCAGATCAGACCCATCGATCCATCGTCGGCGAACGCGATCGAAAGCAAAAGATTCTGAGTCATCATCAAAAAACAGTTTTGAGGACTCTAAACCAGCGGTTCAGAACCCGCAATTGCGTTGGTACAGATGGTCCAGAACTCTCCCTTGTTTTTGAGGCGGTGGTGAGGTGTTTTTTTTCCCCATTTATGACATTATTATTAGGGGAATTCCTCCACTATGAGAAATTCTAAAAAAAAAACCACTCAGCTGATCGAGCGATCGGATCGCTCGATTCTCGTAATAAAACTCGATCTGAACGAAGAGTGTCGTTGTCGTCGGTGTGTGTTGGAAATTTGCAAACCCAGTCACGTTTTTTTGATTGATATATATATACAGGGAGAAAAAAAAATATAAATAAATAGTTATTTAGAAAAATAAATATATCAAATCGAATAGATAATAAAAAAAAAATACGTAAATCATGAGCGATTCTCAGACTATTAGAGCGAGGTTTCTTTTAAACATCCTGATGAGAGCATACGCAATCTGCGTGAACGAACAACTACGTCCCATCTTGTTAGAACGATGCGTCGGATGTTGGGATCATCTAGACTTCGATCACGAGGATCATTCGTGTCTGACGATGGAAAGGGAAGATATGGTCGTCATGTATTTCGAACCGGCGTTCGAACGCGTTAAATTCGACGATGTGATCACGTTTTGGAAGAGATTAGTCTTCTGTAAGAATCGAGACAGGCCCACAGACTCGGAAGAACTGAAATTGGTGCGTAGAAGTTTGACTTTAGAGGACAAGGGATGCATCAAGAAATTATTGCTGAACGAAGCATACGTCAAAGTTTTTTTTTCGTTGATATAAAAATAAGGGAGAGTAGAAAATAAAAAAAAAATAAATACACACATAAATTTTTTTATCTAATATTAGAAAAGAAAGAAAAAAACACAAAATGAGAACCAGAAATAAATTGTATCCGACGTTAGTGGACGACGAGGACGAGAAGCCGAACGGCGTTTTGCCGACGGCGCCGTCGCTAGAAGAAAGAGAAAGAGGAGAGAGGTATCGCATCGATCAAATCAGTAGAATCCAATTGTATCTGACTCGAGAGAGAGATTCTCATCGTTCCCTCAAGAAGAAGTATTCGCATTTCGTGACATTCGTCAACGCGATCGACACGACACTCATCACGATTTCCATGGGTTTACACGCGGCCGGCATCGGATTGTTGTCGACCGCGGTCGCCGTTTCGATCGTGTTGACTGTAGAAGGAGTGGCCCTCGCCGGCGGATTGTTTAGCACGGTCGGAAACTTTTTGAGTAGGAAATTATATCTGAAGGCGAGGAAACACGACAAGACTCCAAGATCGACACGATATCCGAAATGATCTCTATGGCGTTGAAAGACGGTAGGATATCGGATGGAGAATACTTCGCGATATTGAGCGAGAAAATGAAATACAATGCCATGAAAGAAGCCGTGAGAATCAAGACTCGTCAGATCATCAAAGAAGAGATGAAGGATTCTCTCGTGGAAAAGGGGAGGAAAGAGGCTAGGGAGGAATTCAGTAAGATGATAGAACTCAAGAGCAGTGATTGAAAAAAAAATATATATATATATATATATATAATAAGAACAGAATTTAAAAAAAAAAAAAAAATATTAAATTTATATATAAAATAAAAAAAAACGAAATTAATTTAAATAACTCTTAAAAAAATGTATTGCGTAAAGTGTAAGAGAGTTACCGAGACAAGTAATTCTAGAGAAGTGCGAACTAAAAACGACAGACGGATGCTTCGCGGAATTTGCGACGTGTGTGGTTCTATCAAGACTCGATTCGTCAAACAAAAAAAACGCGAGCAAAGGTAAAGGCATCGTGAATAAAATGATCAACAATCTATGCATCTGCCCGGTCACAGTTTCATGGGACCCGGAACGAAATTGAACAAGAGACTCAACACCGATCTGACTCCCAAATCTTGGAGCAAACCCGTGAATAGGGTGGACGCGGCCGCGTATGATCACGATCTGTGTTACGCCGGACATCCCGACACCAAGACTCGCAATGACGTCTGCAACAAAAACATGTTGGGGAGATTGAGAGGCATATCGAATCCGAACAGGAGAGAGAAGATGGAACGTTCGCTGGTCGGCAATCTGATCGGTGCGAAACGTCGATTCGGATGGGGCGTTCAAAAAAAAAAGCGCATCTGAAAAGAAGAAGAAGAAATGATTATTGACGAGCGAATTGGCTGAGGAGTTACACAAACCCATAGTGCGTAAATTTCGAAAGAGAAGGGTGTTCGTGAAGGGTCTGGATGACATTCGGTCTGCCGACTTGGTCGACATGAGATCGTTTTCGCGGTGGAACGAGGGCGTCAAATATCTATTGACGGTCATCGACGTGTTTTCCAAATACGGTTGGATCAGAGCTTTGAAGAATAAATCGGGACCTTGCGTCGCCGAGGCTCTGAAGAGCGTGTTCGACTCGTCTTCTCGAAAACCGAGTAAATTGTGGGTGGACAAGGGAAAGGAATTCTACAACAAGGACGTTCGTCGATTGGTAGACCTCTACTCGATCGAAAACGAAGAGAAAGCCAGCGTAGTGGAACGTTGGAATCGAACGATGAAGGAGAAGATGCACAGATACTTCACGGCGAATTCGACCAACAAATACATATACGCTCTGAACGGTCTGGTGAAAGATTACAACAACACGCGACACAGATCGATCAAGATGACTCCCGCAGAAGCTAGCGATCCTCAAAACGAAAAATGGGTCTACGCGAATCTATATCCCGAGAGATCTAAGATCAGGAAGAAGTCTAGAACGCCGAAATTTGCAGTCGGCGATTGAGTGAGAATCTACGCTTATAAGAAGCACTTCGAAAAGGGTTATACTCCTCAATGGACTTCGGAAATCTTCGTGATCATCAAAATATTTCACACCGATCCAGTGACTTACGAAATCGAAGATTTGGATGGAGAAGAGATCATCGGAAAGTTTTACGAACAACAATTACAGAAGACGAAGTTTTGATGAAGAACACAAACATTTTTTTTTTATTCACTCTCTTTGACATTTTCTTGTTTACACACATATATATAAGAGAGAAAACAAAAATAATAATAAAAAATAATTAAAAACTATTTTTTTAGATAAAGAAAGCAAGTGAATTAATAAACAAAAAAAACCCTAAAAATCCTTTAAAATGACAAATATACTAGATAACTAGATATAGCACAAAGCATAGTGAAAGATGAAAGTATTCAAGAATATGAGGTTCACGGATACGAACTGGTAACCGGAACGAGTTTGAACAATGCGGGAGAGATAAGAATCAATGTTGAAACTCAAGATCTATTCGTACATCCTAGCGAGAGTTACATAGTGGTGCAGGGACGTCTCAGCAAGGAAGATGGGAGCGACTACGCCTACGACGACACGGTTACTCTAGCCAATAATGGCATCATGTATCTATTCAGTAATATAAAATACTTGCTATCCGGACAAGAGATAGAATCTGTGTTTCATCCTGGTCAGGCCACCACGATGTTCGGACTCTTGATGTATCCTGATGATTTTTCGAAATCCAGAGGACTTAATCAGTTGTGGGTGAAAGATACCGTAGGCCCTGCTAGCGCAGGCGCCGCCACGATATTCGACTACGTCGTCAAGACGTCCAGACCTAAAGGAACGTTTTCGATCAGGATACCTTTGAAACACATCTTCGGATTTGCGGACGATTACAACAAGATCATGTACGGATTCAAACACAATCTGACGTTGATTCGAAAAGGAAACGACGATGCAATAGTGAAACTCACCGCGACCGATGCAGGTAAGATAACTCTACACAAGATATCGTGGTTTGTTCCGCACATGGGGCCTTCGATGGATGAGAAAACGCATCTCTACGAGATCATACAATCCAAGAGTAAATTACCCGTGGGATTTAGAATGAGACAGTGCGACACGGCTAGCATTCCTCCCTCCACAAATCACTTCAATTGGAGATTGATGGTGAAATCCGCTTCCGAGAGACCGTGTTTCATCATGGTTGTGTTTCAGACCGATAGGGACGGGGCTCAGGAAAAGAATGCGTCGCTGTTCGATCACTGCCATTTGAGAAACATGCAAGTGTTTCTGAACGCCACGAGATATCCAGCAATCGATTACAACGCGTTGTTCGACAAAAATGATTTCTCCAGACTGTACGGCGACGCCGCTGATTTTAGAAAGAAGTATCACGGTCTAGACGAATTGATGAGCAATCCCAACATATCTCCCGGCGAATACAAGTCGATGTATCCCATGTTCGTGTTCGACGTCAGTAAACAGAGTGAACGACTCAAGAGTAGCGTGTTAGACATTCAGATCAAGATGCAATTCGATAGGAACGTGCCGAGAAAAACCGAAGCCTTCGCCCTGGTCCTGTCGGACAGAGAATTACAATTCGAATCGGACGGAAATAAGATGTCGATCATTCGATGAGAGACGAGTGTGTGAAAAAAAAAAATAATAAACCTTTAAAAATGTGGATGTAAGATTAATTAAAAACTAAAATCTCGAAAACAAAATGGGTGTTTTTGACATGAAAACAACAAATCATCTGTTCACTTCAGATTACTACGACGTTAAAATAAAATACTTGGAAAAATGGATTCAAATTGAATATGAAGAACGTAACACAAAAAAAGGATGGAATAGTTGTGATTTTAACGAATATCGTTTAAAAGGAAAAGAAGAGTTTGATCTCATAAGATCTAACGAAGAAATTATAAAAAATACAATTTTAAAATGTCGCAAATGTAAGAAACGTCAAATAAAAATCGAATCTCAACAAACTAGATCTGGTGATGAACCAACAACCGTATTTGCAAAGTGTATAAATTGTAATCATAAATGGATAGAAAATTAAAAAAAAAAAAAAAAACTAATGAGATATAGAGAACATCTCTCTATATCTCATTAGTTTTTTTTTTGTTTTTAATAATCACACATTATTTTTTTTTTCAATTCATTATTTTCCACGCGTTCACTGTTTGTTCAAAGGATCCAGTTCGATCAGTAGACTCACCATGGAAGTGGCGGCTTTGGGATTATTGGTTTTCGTGATGAAATTAATCCTGTCTCCGGCGTTCACTTTGAGAGGCGTGCCAAACATGCTAACATTCGCGTGTTGATTCTCAGTCTTTTCGACGCTGTATCTCTTATCGCTCTCCACACCATTCACCATGAGATTGACGACTGCTCTGTTATTCAAATCCGAGGAAGCCAGACTCATTCGAAGGATTTCACCTCCCAACGGCATGGGATATCCCACCTGACCGTGTTTCGATCCGCTACCTCCATTTCTGAAAGACCACTTGGCTTTTCCCTCATCTAAGGCGCCGGCCTCTTTGGCCCACATGGTGATCAATTGTCTAGCATATTTGACTTTCTCCACCACTGAAATCAGGGTGCAGGCATCCGTCATGTTCACGGGATCCGGTAGATTTGTGAGCGCGTGTCCACCCATGTCTAGTTTACCTTCCATGATGTTGCCCTTTCTCCAGACCGAGTTGTCATCAACGTACTTTCTGCTGACAGCGCTGGAATCGAATTCGGGATCGTGATCGAGACTGAATAAATTGTGACCGTTCATGTTGATGCCACCCTCCATGGTTCCGCCAGATTCTTTGTTCAGGTAGAGATTGTCCACTTGCAATTCTAGGTATTCTTGCGATTGTATCATGGAAGAATCTATGTAGCCCTTGTTGACCACGGTTGAGTCCGCATCCGTGTTGTCAATCTTCGACAGATTCAATATCTTGTGGAATCCCGCATTCAGATCCGATTTCATTTCACGTCCATCAGACTTTCTCTGTTCCAGATCTATGTAGTGTTTAGTCGCCACGTCCTTGGGATTCGTGGGAGCGGCCACGTTCGTTATCTTGTTATAATTGGCGTTCAATTCCGAGTGCATCGTTTTTGTAACATATCTATTTCTCAGGTGTTCACTCAATCTCGCGTGAGAGTCGTCTGCGTATTTCTTGGTCACGGCATCGGTGGGATCTACGGGATTCGCGACGTTCACCAAACGTTTGGATTTCAGATCGAGATCGTCAGTCATGGTTTTATCCACGTAATTATCCAGCAGGATTCGTTCGAAATCGGCGTTCCCCCTGTCGACGTATTTTCTAGTCGCAGCATCTGCGTGATCTATCGGCTCGGGAAGATTGTAGAGCTTCTTATCATTCATGTTCAAAGGTTCTTCTCGAGGTTCGTATCTCCGAACGTAACGCTCGTCCAAGTTGGCAACATCATAACCATCGTCGACTTCGAACGTCTTCCTCTTCTTTCTCTGGTTGACTTTTTCGTCGTCACTTCTACCAAATTTATCGACTGGCATGTTGTTGTGGGATTTTTTTTTTTTGTTGTTGTTTAGAAAAAATGTGTTCAAAACGCAGTTTATTAAAAATGAACTATGTTATTTTATTTTTCGTTTTTTATTCGATTAAATTTTTTTTAAAATAATTTTTTATCTTTATATATACTATAAAAAAAAAATCTCTCTCTAATGTAAGTCATTGAGAATGTCTTGAAATTCATCTCCTTCAGACCATCTCTTGAGAACGTAGAGTCACAGGTGACTGCAAAACACTTGATCTGGTGATTGCACTTGATTCGTGTTGTAAAGAACCATCGATTTGTTGAAATAGTTCTTTATTTCTTTCGGCGGCGAGATTCCGTAGCTGTCGAAATAATAATTCTTCTTCTTCCCGTTCTTGAACCACGCCACCCAGTGAGTGCCTTCACCTGATGAATCGTCTAGATTTAAAATTCCGATTCCGATTGTCGAGGTCTTCTCTTCGGCAAGGCATCTCTGGAAAACACTCCTAGAAAATCTTCGATTTTCAAATCTTTTGCCGCATTCAACAGATCGATGTTGGATAGGGGTTCGTTGGGTAAGACGACACCTTCTACGGATATCTTTATTTTCTTATTCATAAATAAGTATATATATTTTTTTTATTTATTTTATTATAATTTACTAAAAGTGACGTTATTTTTTTTCTATTTTTTTTCTTTTTCTTTTTAAACTAACTTTCTCGATGTCACTATCGATTTCTATAATTTTGAATCCATCTAATTCCTCTTGATTTTCTGGAATCCTATCATCTACAATTGTATCTGGAATCTTATCATCCACAATCATATCTGGAATCCAATCATCCACATTCATATCATCTCTAATTAGATCCACAGTCCAATGTCCGAGTGCCAAACTGCTTATTTTATCGTCTAACACGAATCTCTTATCGTCGTCGGCCGTCAGCGAAATCTTGTTGACTATTTCGGTATACAAGTCGTGATTTTTGCTTCGAATCGATTTCATAGTCTTATACACCGGACCACTTCCTAACAGACAATCTTTATACTCTTGGAAAGAGATGTTTTTCTTCACCATGCACGCTTTAACTCCTTTGGAGATATGTCTCGGTAGACGTCTTTCGTCTCTATCTTGTAAACTAAACTGTCCGTGTTGGTGAACAGTTGTTTGGCTTTGTCACCAAATTTTCGTTTGACGTAATCGTAGTGAAACTCGTACATCAATCGCTTGCTGATATCTAAGATGATCGGTCCGAGATAATACGGTTTGTCGAACTTCAGATGCGTCTTTTGCATGTGAACGGCCACTAGATTTTCGCCGAATATGGTTCGGTGTTTGTAATTGGGTTTCACCACTAATTTTTTTGCTTTTTTCTCAGACGTGACGAGTCGAACGTCGGTTCTCTTCCTGATGTTTTCCATCGATTTGCTGTACATGCAGTTGTTCATGAGTTTGAAGAAATCTTTTTCGAAATCGTTCTCGGCTCGGGTTCTGAGATTCGTGTTGAGATCGATGTATTTTTTCATCCAAGGCTCTTCGTCGAATCGAATGATGCGATGTATGTCGACTAATTTTATCCCGTAATCGACGTACTGTTTCAAATTCTTGCTGTAGACAACGTAGTTACGTTTGTTAAATAAATTGGGAATGAGTTTTTCCTCGTCTCCTTCGTTCGGTTCCATTCGTTCGGTTCCATTCGTTCGGGAGCCAGCGGATAATCGTTGTGTGGATCGTGTAATTCTTCCGGATAGTTCAAATCGACTTCTAAAATGCAAGGATAGTCTCTCCATTTTTGCATCTCTTCCGGTTCCTTCACCCATTCGAAATTTCCAATCGGTAAAGGATGACTCATAGCCCAACCGTACAGATTATTGGCGTCCCAATACTGTATGTATTTAGTCGACCGTTTCGAATCGAAACCTTCTTTCATGTAGGGATTGTTAGCCTCAGAATGTCTGTGAGAGATCATCGAGATGCCACCTCTCGCAGCCCTTTCGAACATGAGCAACATGTCCACGTCGGATAATAATTCCAATTGGACTTCGGTGGTCTTCAACAGAGCGTCCCACGCCAGACCGGGTGCGGTGAAATACCAAGCGGGATCCAGATCGTAATTTCGACGACATACGTCTCGAAAATTTTCGAACACGTCTGCCAAGAGCAGAACATCGGTCTTCAGATAGAGGTTGTGATAATCTCTCATGGTTTTCATATCGAATGATTTCCACACGTTTTTGGCGTGTTCGTAATTCTCGTCGGAAATGTCGGATTCATATAATTTTGAATAAAAATCATCTTTTGAAGGTAGTGTGGTGTCTTCGAATCTCTTTAGATCGTTCATGTAATCGTAAGGATAGACTCCTTTCCTCAACATGATGTCTACTCATTCTCCGAAATGTTCACTCATGATTTTAAATTTATCCTTGCTCATGTTATCGACTAATTTTTCCAGAGCGGTCGACATGAATTTAAAAGTGGCGATGAAACGTATGCATCTACGAATGGATTTCGTTTTTTCTTTCAACGTATTTCCGTCGATTACTCTTTTCCTCTCCATGAGCTTCCATTTCGTGAAGGAAATGTATCTTTCTTCGCTGTTCACGATGCAATTTAATTCTTTGTTTGAGGTGCCGAGATTTTTCACGAACAGATGACTGTCGTAACCCGAGAGATTGTGAAACATCACCGGATAGAAAGTGGCATCTCGATATTTTAAATTTCACTTGCTGTGAGCCGGACCGCGATACAGACCCGTGTAATGATTGTGGTCTCTGACCTTCTTATTTTCCTCTGAATTCTCATCGAACGATTGTCTGCATATGTGACATTCGGTGGCTCTGTTATTTTCGTCCTGCTGCTCTCGCGTGATGATCATTTTCGCCGGAGTTTTGAATTTGTCGTATAACATTTGAATTTTTGATTCTAACTCTTCCACGAACCTTTGAGCCACGTAGTTATCTTCACGCTGTTTCGTGTAGGTGAAGGGACCCATGTTGTGTTGCGAGTCGAAAGCGCATTTCAGGTAAATGCAATAGCCCGAAGGTATGTGTTTTTGATATCTTTCGATGTAACTTTGAAGAGCGTTGGGCTGACAGGAACTCATGTTCGCGGTGAAACATTCGAAATCGGCGTACATGACGAATGGTACTTTTAACCTTCTATTGTGATTTTCAAACTTCACGATGGTGTTGGGTTTGGGCATTTCGACGGCGACACCTTGATTTTCGTTGCAATATTCCTGATGTTTCGCTAATGATTTTTCGGTCTTAAATATGTTCATGCAGTTTCAACATAAACATATCTTATGTTTATGTTTATTATTTTGTCTCGACAGTAATCAGCTCGGATGTTTAACCCAACAATAATGATGGTTGTCACCATTCAAAATCAATAATAAAATAATCGTCTTTTCTCTTCCGCAATACGAAGTCTGTCTGAGAGGATAGATCTTTTGATTTCCGTCGTCGTGTCCTAGGACGTTCACCGCTACGGTGGGATTTTGAACCTCGAAATGTTCGATATGTTTTAACTCTGTTGGAAAAGTCACTCCGGTCCAATTGAGATTTTTAGAAGTTTCCTCGTAATGAGAAACTCTATCGGTGTGTATTTCGACAGGGTATAAAGCGGAGGTGACTGCCCATTTAAAACACTGATCATCTTTATTTCTCACGTTGACCACGGCGTGTTTCTTAGTCAAGAAATATGGTAATTCCAAGTAGGAAGATCCTTTCAACGGTTCGTTTTTAGTCATGTTTAATTTCGAGTTTCAACACCTCACCGAACGTCCAATTACTACCTTCATTTTGATAATTCGCGAGAGACGTCAACATCTTGTCTTTCATCTTTTCGAAAACGTCCAATAGATCTGAACCTCGAAATACGGGTTCGACGTTAGATCTGAAATATGCATTTTTCACAATGCTCTCGCCGGACTTCACGTCGATTTTATTCATTATGCAATGGAGTATCATCTTAATTTTTAATCCCAAGTTCATGTATTCACGAAACAAATCCAATACTTCTTTCTTCACCCGTTCCATGAACAATTTCGGATCGACTTTCTTCAACGAGGGAATCACGTCAAAAGTTTTAAAAGTGCCTTTGATCGCACTCTCCCGTTCTACGGGTTTCGATTGGAATAGTTCCGCAATGAGTCGTGTTACATATTCCTCTCCTTTCTCTTCGTCGATTGCTCGTTGAATTTCGCTCGATATATCTCGTTTGTCTTGAATCTGAAGTGCATCACTCGATTTCGTTTTAGTTTTTCTTTTCTTTTCTTTGGAAACTTGATGTTTTTCAAAGGCTTTTCGTTTAGTCGTCTTCTTATTTTTCACAACCGGTGCATCTTTTGACATCGTTGCTATCGACATTTTGTTTGCCTTTCTAGCATTTCGCAAATATTCTTGTATGACTTCAATTTTTTTGATTTAGTTCTATGCTTTCTGAAATCTGAAATTTGTAATAGATTACAAATCTCGTTTAACTGAGGTATGGTTTTCTCATTCAAATTTACCATTGTTTTATCTGTTTGCTTCATTTGTAAGAATATTTTTTTTGGAATTTTGTATTAAATTATTTGTTAAAAAAGTTTTGCTTTTTTACTCTTTATATATAATAGAAAAAAAAAAAGTTAAATTTTAAAATTCAATTTTTTTAATACAAAATTTAAAATAAACATTATTTGTAAGAATTCATAAAAAAAACAAATAATCGATCATGACAACAACACTTAAAAGATGCGAATTGAAATTGAAACGAGACGAAAGGTATGAGAAATCCAGTTTTAATATCTATACATTACAACCACACGATCCCATCGAATTGAATGAGGTCGAGATGGTGGACTTAGAGCGCTACTACCACAAATATCGAATGTGTTTGAAAGTGGATGAAGCCGCACTCGATTTGTTTTACGAGTACCAAAGTGAACTGTTGATTAATATCATCGTCGCCGAAGACAGAGAATTCGACAGGGGTGATTTATTGTTGTCCTATGGAGGTTACATATATCCAATAATCTCACCCGAACACGTGAAGAAATCGGGTGGTGAGAGCGCATTCGCCTATGAAAAAAAACTTTTTGAGTAAAGATGAACATTCACACCATTTTCGTATGTGGAAAAATGACGAATGTCAACTTGCTAATAACGGACTTGGAAATATAAACAATAGAGAGATTGAAATTAAAAAATTTAACTTCATATATATATATATATATAAAAAGAAAAAAAACTTTTACTAAAAAAAATTTTTACATTAAAGAAAATTAAAAATTAAAAAAACAACTTTTTTATATATATATAAAGAGCAAAAAAAAATAACAAACTTTTTTTTAACAAATTATTATTTAAATACAAAATTTAAAATATACATTATTGCAAGAATTCGTAAAAACAAAAAACAAATAATCAATCATGAAGACAACAACACCTAAAAGATGCGAATTGAAATTGAAACGAGTCGAAACGTATAAGAAATTCAGTCATAAAATCTATAGATTACAACGACACGATCCCATCGAATTGAACGATGTCGAGATGAAGGGCTTAGAGCACAAATATGAGAAATATAAGATGCCTCTGAAATTGAACGAAGCCGCGCTCGATTTGATTTACGAGTACCAAAGCGATCTGCAGAACATCGTCATCACCGAAGATAGAGAATTTGACAAGGACGATTTGTTGTTGCCCTATGGAAATTACATATTTCCAAACATCTCATTCGAACTCGTGAAGAAATTGGGTGGTGAGAACGAGTTGACCGATGTAAAAAAACTCAAAAGAGTAAAGATAAACATTCAACACGTTTTCGAAAAAGGAGAAGACACGAGCGTCAACATACTAATAACGGACTTGGAAATATAAACAATAGAGTGATTGATTTTTAGCGAAGAAAAAATGAAAAAAAAAGTAATGAGATCATCTTTAGATCTCATTTCCTTTTTTTTTTTTTTTTTTTGTTTTCCTTCTTCTTCACTATCATCATGATATATTATAATAACGTTTCCTTTTCTCTCAAGTTTCAGCATCGATTCTTCTTTTTCTTTTTTTTTTTCTTTTTCTTTGTGATATGATACGTTTATGGTAACATTTTTGTTTATCCGAATCATAATTATGAACGAATGTTGTGCATCTCTTGGTAACACTCGCATCATTACCATTCACTTCAGAAGGTAGTGGTGACCGTGGAAAGCATCGTCTCATTCTCAACCGTATATCCCGCGCTTTATCTATCTCTTTCCTTAGATATCCATCATTAGTATCTAACCATTTTTTTTATTTCTTCGCTCTCTGGCTCGCGAATTTCGTCATTATCGTCAAATTGTTTCTCCACCTTTTCATCCAGGTGATAAATTTGTTTCTCCACCTTTTCACCCATTTTAAATATATTATTTTATACTTTCTATGATTTTATATATTTTATATAATTTTATATTTATAATAACATATTCAAAATCGGTATGTTCTTAAATGGTGAATTCTCACCAAGCAACAAACCCTTGCTGAATCGTTTGACGTTCCGTCCACTCTTCACATAGAGACCGTTTCCTCTCAGAGAGTTGCCACCTCTAACGGGTTCTAGATACAATCCTTTACCGCTGTCGTCTACGTGAACGTGACATACGGCTCCTCCCTTCTTCAAAAACAGTCCGCTGCCACCCATTAATTTCTCAACTCCCGAACTAGCGAGTCCCGTGTGAGCTCCCACGCCGAGAGTCTTTCCGAGAAAGGGTAGCGCCTTTGCGGCGAAGGGTAATGCTTTTGCGGCGATTCCTGCCAATAGCGGTAGGAAACTGCCTTTCATTCTCAAATTGTATCTCAATTGAGCGGGACTCAATCTCACCGCCAACCCTCTTCCATCGCGAATCACTTTCTCCATCCTTTTGATTTGACTTCTGGTCCAGGCGATCGAATCCTCTCCGCCTCTCGTCAGATCTTCGTGAGTGAATTTGAATCTCACCGCCTCGCCTCGAGTTGTTAACGCTCTCTTAAGTTTCTTCCTCTGTCCTGCTGATATGTTCACGTTTTTAACCACGTATTCTGTCATAATTCTGTTTGTTTTTTTTAAATATATTTACTTCAATTGTTTCTTGTTTAATAATTATATTAAAATAATTTTGTAAAAATTAATATTACCGTTTATTTTATTTTTGTTATCTATATATATAATTTTTTTTTTTTTTGCTTTTATATTTCTCTTATGTGAAATCGTATCGTCACTCTCTCTCCATGGTTTTGAGACTATACAACGTGTCTAAAATCACTGGTAGATAAACTAAATTTCGAGGTCGCTCCACGATCTTATAACCCGGCGACACGTTTGGAAAGAAGGAATAGATCGTCGGCTGAGTGCTACCATTCACGTAGCTTCCAGCAATCACGTCCACGTTCACCAGAATGCTATTGACAGTGAGAATGTCGACCGTATTTTCAGATGCCGCGTGGCCTCGATACATCTTTCGATCGAATCCCAACATCTTGCCTATAGAATCGTCCGTGTTGTAATCCACACGAAAATTATCTTCCAAATCCAACATCGTCTGTAAGGTAGTAGGATTGGGAGCGAGTCTGATCTTGTTGCTTCCCTTTCCATCCGTTTTCATTCGCCTCTGAATGTAATGGTTCAAATCGTCTATGTCGTAACTCCCTTTGGGAATTCGAATCCCCAACCAATCCACTCCGTCGGAATACTTGAACGAGTTATTCTTTTCGGTGACGTTGGGAAAGGAATAATAAGTCTCCAGATTCACCAACGCCATCTCGTAACTTTTCTCTCTATTCAATTCGATGGAAGGTTCGAATTTCGTAGCGAATCGAGTCGAATCGCCACTCACCACGATTTGAATGGATTGTTTCGCAGCCGTATTCTCGGCTATCCGTTCTAACAATTCTCCATGTTCGAACATTATATTTTAATTTTATTTTTTTTTTATTCAAAACTAATTATTTGAAGATTTATATATTTTTATAATTTTTATTTTCACGCTCTATCTTATTATTATTACCATCGGGAACATAAAACTTGTCGAATCCGCACCGATATTTTCCGCGATTAAATTCGCTCGTCAAATCGACCACGACGAAATTGTAAAGTCCACCATCCCAAACCCTCTTGCAGAATCTCCTGAATTCCGCAGCGCTCATGTCGTTTGCGACGTGATCGCCGTAGATGTGATTGAGATTCTTGAGATCTTGGCGAAAGAGACATAGAAAATTAGCGTTCTCCCTTATCGTCTGTCTGGGCAATCGAAAATAATTCTGCGACAGGTAGAAACAGTCCACGTTGCTGTGTCGACCCCTGACGTAATACGATTCGCATCGGTTCTGTCTCTCCAAAAGCAGATCGTCGAAAATCATGAGATTCTTATCTTCCGATTTCAGTTCCCTAGGATCCGGAACGTCGCTAGCGTTCTCATAAAATCGACACTCGACGTTCGAAGATGCATTTCTCTTCATCAGCTCCGTCGCCGCGCCGTCCAAAATGGTCGAGAGCGGAGCTCCACACTTGTCGAATTCCTCCCTACTGTCAAAGATTCTGGCTATGACGTCCTTGGGCAATCTGCGATCCATGCACTCTCGAAGCAATCTGTATTCGGGTTGAAACAAGCTCTTGCCAAACACGAACAATCTGTCGTAATCCAACCAGTCGGGTCGGGACAACAGATTCATCAACAGATTGGTCTTTCCACAATTCTATTTTCCCACTATCAAACCTCTTATGCTCTTGGGAAATGACTCGTTATTCGACCTCTTGGTCGCGGCGTCGTTCCAAGACATATCTTTAATGTTCATTTTTGTTTTATTTTTTTTTTTTTGTCTGTTATTTTAGATTCTTTTCAAACACAAATTTTTTATGTTTTTCAAACTCTGTTTTTTAATGTTATTATTATTATTATTTATTTATATCGCACCGTCGCGAGTTCTCTTCAATCCGGATCCACTCGTCATTTTGACTAAATCTTGTATGGGCACCACGTCATCCTTTAATTCTTTCCAATCTTTCAGCATTCGCTCTAACGCAGATCGCTTCGCAGGAGGACTAATCAACTTGCCGATCAACGCGTCGGCTGCTCTCTTGCCAGCCACAGAAGCTATCCTACCACTGGCTTCGGAAGCGGCTTTCTTACCAGCATCCAAAGCCGTCTTCTTACCGACCTCAAACGCGGTCGATGCGAGTTTTCTACCCGCATTGCTCGTGAACGCTCGCATTATAGAATCGACGATGCCAGAACCGCCTTGAACGTAAGTCCTAACGTATCCCCTGTTCTTTATCACCAACATATTTTATTTTTATGATATATATTTTTTTTTTTTTCACTGGTAAATCGTTTTGTCGTTTTTAAATACTTTTATTATTCTAGTGTAAGAATTTACTGTTTTATTTTTTTTTTTGGTTTGTTTGTTTGTTCGTTTCTCTCTCTCTACTTATTATTATATACACATCAATCCTTCAATTCGTTCATCAGCCTTTTATACTGGTTTTTATTCAAAACTTTCTGTCTCAACAATTCGTCAGATATAGTAACTATCTGATCATCTAATCCCGTGTTACCAGCCCGTCTGCTCGCCATCAACAAACTCAATCTCTGAGACAGAGCGTCGGGATCGCTCGGAAGAAAAATAGCGGTTTTCACCCCTTTGCCGGTCACCGATTCGAGGAACTTCTTGTTCATCTCCCATATGGGCTTCACTATTTTCGTCCACTTGTAACCTCTGTTGGCTTTGGGTCTCGTCTCTCTGGCATCGTTATTTCTCTTCATGGCGTGGGTCTGGACTAGAATGTCGCCGTAATTGTCGAAATCCTGTTCCGTGAAATCTCCGGGCTTGTCGTAAAGGAGCAATCTCCGCAGACCATCGGTTACTTTATATTTATTCGAACCCATGATCAATTCGTCATCGTACATTTCCACCAACGTATCACCTACAAAAGTTCTACCCTCAGAATCCTTATAAATTCCATACGACTGATCTCTCTTACCGCCATCATCATCGGACGATGCGACGCTACTAGTGGTGATAGTCGAAGCCGTATCATCAGACTCGCTCATATCTGTTTGAATTCCCGTGGGAACGTAATCTGGTGTAGATTGAACGGAATACCGATTTCCAAAACTAGGAGGCAACGAACCCATTCTCAAAGAATTATCCTTTATGGGTCTCAATTCTTCGACTATCTCCTTCCTGCTTCGCTCTTGACCCTCCGTCACGGGTTTAAATATTTTTGTGGCTTCGCGTCTGAGTTCCATCTCACCGAGACGTCTGCTCCTATCAGCTGCCTGAATCACCTTCTTAGCACGTAAATACCTGTCTAAAATTCGATCTCGGCGTCTAGGATCCATCTGGAAAAACATCTTTCGTTTTAATTGTTTTTATTTATTTTTCAAAATTAAATGTATAATTATATTTTTATGTTTTTTGTGTTTTAACTCTTTCCGTCTTAATATAATATATAATAATCTGAAAATATTCACATCTCAAACTGACTGTGTTAATTGAAGTTAAAAAAAAAATACGTTTAAACAGTACATGACAAACCAGTTTCTGATTTAACGCATTTTTTGACAGTAGTGTTTACATTTTGTCAAGAGATCTTCATTCATTCACACATCAATTCATCGAGTGTCGAATTAAGAGAGAATCCTTTTTTTGATGACTGTTAAACAGTTTCAACACACAATGGAAAACTGATTTTAACAAATCTCTCTCCGATTGCTATCATGAATATATTAAAAATTTTACCACTCAAAACCTAATTGAGCGGAAAATGCGTTTTAAACATTCCGATAAGTGTTTTTTGACTTTATTCAACGAACGCTTAACAGTCAACCTCTCAATCAAGGCAAAACACAAATTATCTATTACAGATCAACTCCCTTCGAAAAAAAAAAACCCCAAAACTCAATTTTTATCCGTCCCATCAACAGAAAACATCAATGTTTTTAATACAGACTATATATTCACAATCGACTCTTTTTGAACAAAAAAACCTCATTCACTCATTACGATAACGTGTGTTAGTTGTTTACATCAGGAAGACGTGACTGGGTTTGCAAATTTCCAACACACACCGACGACAACGACACTCTTCGTTCAGATCGAGTTTTATTACGAGAATCGAGCGATCCGATCGCTCGATCAGCTGAGTGGTTTTTTTTGAGAATTTCTCATAGTGGGGGAATTCTCAAAAAAAACCCAAAACTCAATTTTTATCCGTCCCATCAACAGAAAACATCAATGTCTATAATACAGACTATATATTCACAATCGACTCTTTTTTGAACACAAAAACCTCACCACCGCCTCAAAACAATTGCAGGTTCTAGACCATCTGTACCAACGCAATTGCGGGTTCTGAACCGCTGGTCTAGAGTCTCCAAAACTGTTTTTTGATGATGACCCAGAATCTTTTGCTTTTGATCGCGTTCGCCGACGATGGATCGATGGTCTAATCTGCGATTGGAACGTCGACGAAAAATTACGTACAAGATAAAAGTGAACTGTACAATTTCACCCTTTTTTTAAAAACGCGCGTTCACCACGAGTATTTGAACGTTAAAAGTGCGATCTAGGAGTCACAACTGTACATGGGGGGATTCAAGACCATGTACAGTTTTTGTGAACAAGCGTGTGATTTAACACTGAATTCCACGTTGGTGAACGCATCGTGTGCGTATGTTTGTACACGTACATGTACAAGTGGTCGTAGTTCGGCCTTTTTTACCTACTTACATAGAACAGGCGTGTAAGAAAAGTCTGTGTGAAAATGGTGAAAGCATCAAAATTAAACTATATAGAAAGAGAATTTATGGAGGCTTATTTTCGGGCATAAAATATTTTTAAAGAAATCAGAAATAGGTTTTCGTTAAAAGTATTTACAAATATTCGTATCGGAATCAGAAAGTTTTGTTTCAAGAAACTAGAAAAAAAAAACACATTTATGAACACAGTATTCAAAGGGTTCAATGAAGGAATCATTGGTGGATATAAATAAATAAATAAATAAACAAATAAATAAATAAATAAATAAATAAATAAATAAATAAATAAATAAATAAATAAATAAATAAATAAATACTTCCCCGCCTGTGGTAGAGGAGTTATGTGCGTTGCTTGACTTGACCACATTTTGGTGGAGCAGATATCAGAAAGTTGATATCGTTTTAAAAATACCAGCGTCCCCCGAAGAAAAAAACACATTGGCCCAATGCAACTATAACATAACATAAAGCCCTAAAATGTCCTCCAATATCGGGCTATACAAGCTAGAAATGCTTCTGTTTCACTGTCAGAGCATTGAATTCCGTAAAAAGATTCTCGAGTGAGGGATCTTTGATCCCAAATGGGACCCTGTGGCCATCTCCCTCTTCCCCCACTTCCCTCTAGGGGAGTGGAAGGAGAAGATACTGACCGGTGGGTTCTAGTGTTAGAATTCGAGGAACCCCCCCCCCCCCCCCCCCCCACACACACACACACACAGACAACGACCTCCGAAACATCTTTTTTTGCGCCTCCTACTGGCTGGAGCACCCCCCCCCCCCCACCTCAATTATATACTGAGTCAAAAAAGAAAGTATAATAGAAACAAATGTGAAAAAATAGCATAAAGGATGAAATATAATAGTTCTGATGTTGCATGTTTGTGGACAAGAAGTCATGGACAGAGTTTAATGATATGCTGTTGTTGTCCACCTAACCGTATACCGTAACCCGAGAATGTCAAATTGAATGGGTGACCAACGATTCTCTGTGTGTTATGTTGTGCTAGAGAGCCTGGGTCATTGAGAAAACATGCTAGTTTTTGTCTTAAGACATTTTAAAAAATGCCAAAGTTAACCGAAAATCAGAGGTTGTGTGCCATTGGTATGCATGAGGCTGGGATATCTCCAGATGAGCTCGCTGCTGGGTTCGGAGTCACCGTGGCCACTATTTATCGTCTCATTGGAAGGTATAGAACCACCGGATCTACTGCCGACCGACCGCTTTCAGGTCGACCAAGAGTTACGACCTCCCCCCCCCCCCCCCCACACTTCACAAGACCGACACATCAGGGCGTCTCACTTGCGGGATCGCTTCCTTCCGGCGACGAAGACAGCAGCAATTACTCCTGGTAGAACTAACAATAGAATCAGTGAACAAACAGTCCGCAAAAGACTCGCTGAACACGGCATCCGAAGTCGGAGTCCATACCACTGACCTTACCCAACATCATCGTACCGTCAGAATGGAATGGGTACGTCAGCGTGTTCGCTGGACAGTTCTTTTTAGTGATGAATCACGATTTTGTCTACGGCACGCTGATGGCAGGGCAAGAGTGTATCGCCGCCGATGAGAACGGTTTTCTGATGCTTGCGTATGGGAAGGCCAACGTTTAAGTACGGGTAGTGTAATGGTTTGGGCGGGCATTTTCTTGCACCATCGAACGCTGTTGATATTCATCGATGGTAATCTGAATGGACAGCGATATAGGGACGAAGTTCTTAACTCTGTTGTTGTCCCTTGTTCAACGCTAACGTCGGATTCCAGTTATTCCAGCAAGACAATGCCCGACGACATGTGGCGAGTATCTGTCGCACCTTTCTTGAGGAGCAGAGCATCGAACTTCTTCCCTGACCCCCACTTTCGCCAGATTTAACTAATGAGGCACCAGGTACAATTCGGTGCTTCACGAATTCAAATGTTACTGATGATGATTTTTATTGCCTGGTAAACGCATTACTGCCCACGCGTGGATTACGAACTGTCCACGGCGACTGTACTGTATGTATTAAATACTAAACAATTACTAACGCCATTAATTAAAATAATAAAGATTACACAACAAGTCCGCATCATTCTTCGGTCATTCTGACGTTATCTATTGTCTTTGTCTTAAAGGGAAGATTGATAGGAGGAAACACTGGATTAGCCTTTCCAATGATAGTGTTTGGAGTTTTAACAGTCGTCGGTGGTTTCCTGGCATTCTTGTTACCTGAGACACTTCATGAAAAATTACCAGAAACATTGGAGGATGGAATTCAGTTAGGAAGGTAACAAATTATTACCCACATATGGAATGCTGCTGATTAACTATCGTTTCGTCAAGCTTCCAAAACGGTTTAATCACATCAGTACTTATTTTTTGTTTCCTCGGACTGACTCTTGCAAAATACCGTTAAGTAATATTTTATATATGGACGTGACGTAACTATGAATGCGATTATTCAAATCGACTCGGGTAGTATATTATCCATGGTTGTCGCTTGTTTTAAGGTCTTGTCAAATGTTACCTTTAGCGTCAGCGTGCGAAATCACGACGATAAAAAGTCAGTTTCTACTTAAACGTGCAATTTACCAATTTACCAAGGAGTCTTGTTTTACATATACATTTTGTTTGACCAATTTTGTGATCAGCAACTTGGAGAAATATTTTTCGGTTTATGTGTACTTCACTCCTTAACACTTTGACTCCTGGTGGTAACTTCCATGTCACTTCAATCGCAGCAACAGGAAGAGTCCAACTTCATTATTTGGGGTCGACCAATTAATATCTTCACGTTGAAAATATTAATTGGTCTACCCCACAGATTTACTCAGTAGCCACCCCCTTAAGGAAGTTATGACGTACCGGTTTCTGGCCCGAAAAAGCTGCCGTTCGAGTTCCTAGGGTTAACAGTACATGCACAGATTCATGTCAGTTCAATGACAGAAACTAGAAGGGTCGACGTCCATTATGTGGGGTAGATCAATTAATATTTTAAACGTGCAACCCCACGGTTGCACGTTGAAAATATTAATTGGTCTACCCCACACATTCACTCAGCAGCCATCCCACTTAAGGAAATTATGACGTATCAGGCTACTGGAGAGGAAAAAGCGGCCGTTCGGATACAAAGGGTTAATAGCACATGTACCGTTTCAATGTTTCTTTTCTTTGTTACAGTGGTAGTTGTTTGTAGGGGGGGGGGGGGGGTATACAAGCTGCGCATGTTAACCAAACCCAATTTCATTTTAAAGGAAACAAAATTTCTGTTTAAGAAGAACTTTGAAGATGATGAAAGGCTGCAGCTAATAACAATAACACTTTCGACGGCCGCTGATTTGTCGTGGTTCTCGCGTAAGATAGACTTGGGTACCCCTGTGCTTCCAACTGTCTCCCTATTTCCACGCCTCTTCTCTCTATCCCAATACTTGGAGACGAGCTGTCTCTCCGATAAGAATACTAACCATCTCCGTTATGTCACCCACTAAACACATGTCCTCCATTCTCGCATCCCACTTCCTCATTATACTCTTAATGAATATTATTCTGTTAGATTGGTATTTTGGGCATTCGGGTAGAAAGTGTTCTAGACTCTCCACCAGACCAATTACACATCGGGCACTCCTTTTCACTGTTTTTGTCCAAGTTTTCCCCAAACTCCAGGGACCACGAGCTCAGCTTGAACGGCAGCGACCATCAAAGTACTCTTCAAAACCTGGCTTTTCTTTATGACGCAGGCCACCCAAATGTCTTTTTGATTTGACCCACTATCGCCAATTAAGGTTACCATCCTCCATGACTTTCTCTGGTGATTTCTTTTTCCCTGGGTTGTCCTTACTTCTCGGTCCCAATATCCAGTGAGTAGTTCTTGTGTATCTTCTTTACTCGGACCATCCACCCTATCTTCGAATTTGAATTCCAAATATTCTGGAGCATTAGTTTACACTATCGACTGCTGCAGAGATTTACCAAATAGTTAAGATAACAGAGCTTCATTGAGTTAAGGATTTTGCGGCCTGTCAGGTTGTTTTTCAAGCATGCACAATGCAGTTAACTGGAAATAAATGGCAATGCCGTGATGACCTTTGGACATTATTTTAAAACGAAAAGTTTAAGTGAGAGACACTCTCATTTGTGTCTGTGACAAGATCCTGGGAAACACAAGAGTAGTATGTCATGTACCCGGACAGGTCGTATTTGGGGGGACCCCGGTGGGGGACCCCGGTGGGGGACCCCGGAAGTGACGTCATGTCACATGACGTATTGGCGTCATGTTGTGTTGTCATGGTAACCCGAGTGAGCGGTCATCTTGTGACGTCATCCCCATAGTGATACGTGCTGTGAGTGCGCATGCGTAACGCGTGTTGTTAGGGTGACACGTATTTCCGTCGTCCATTTTGTGTACTGGAGGCCGCCATCTTGGTTTCTATGGTAGCACGTGATTGCTAGTTTACCCAATTTTTCTGCAATAAGACGGGGTATGTTCGGAGGGTGTATGACATACTACTCACAAGCAAAAATCACCCTTGTGATACTACGTAATCAACTCGGCGACGCGTTAGATGAAACTTTGCTTATATTCCCGAACATTTCAGTCACGTGGATTGATTCCTTTATTTATTGACAGGGTTTATATTTTGCTCTTCTTTCTTATTTTATCGAACATTTGACATGTTTTCTGTATGACACACTGTTGAAATTGTCGCTAACAATGTGACTAACCTCAATACAACTGGACAGCCGGAACATCTGCAAAACGCTTTGCATCTCAATCCGTCACAGGGGATCGTCAAAGCGCCCATCAAAGTTACTCCACTCATTTACGTTTGATGACGTGAAAGATGTTACGAACAATAGATTGGCACGAAACTTGTCAACAGAGTCTAAACTTCCCAACGTGAACACTTGTTTTTGTCCATAAAAGTGAAATATGTTATAATTTGTAATTTGAATTGCCGTTCAAAATTTACATAGTATCAACATATTCGATTTTCGTAGACATCAAAGTATATTCTTCAAAAGTCAATAGTGACTGCAAAGCTTCACAAAATGGAAACTATTTTGAAAAAGGTTTCTGTTGAGCAATTTTTTTCACGAACAAATGCCGTCCTGCTCTCCCTTCTCGGAGGTGGGGCAACTTTCGGTTTGTCACCAACGCACGTTCCCGCAGTTCAGTAGTTTAGACTGGGGCGCGTTGGCGTTTCGGAACCGTTTCTCGTCAGATTGCCGAAATTAAGCAACGTCGAGCCCGGTTACTCCTTGGATGGGTGGCCTTCTGAGTGATCGACTCGGACTCCCGCGTTGTGCCCTTGGGCAATGCACTTAAACCCGATTGTCCACATGGGAGCACGATGACGCCGTGTACCAAGGCGTACTGAACATCGATGGTGCGCATGTCTTCAACCAATCTAACACTGCGTGTGCTGCAGTGCGGACGACTTTTTTGCTTCTTAATAAACCAGAGTTGGGTTGTATTTTATAAGCACCTCGACTTAGGAAGACATTGTTTTGTTTTTGTTTTTTGTTTTTTGGGTTTTTTGTTTTTTGGGTTTTTTTTTTTGTTGGGGGGGGGGGGGGTGGTCTTAATAAACCGCGTGTAAACTGCTGTTACTATTTCCCTGTGTATTCATCCAGACATCAACACATGACTGAATACTTATTCTACCTCCAGAGTTGAGTTGTATTTCATCCATGTGTTCATGTTTTGAAACTTGACCCAGATCCTCACGAATCTGAAGACAAAGAGGGAAATTCTGACCAGTTATCTAGCCCCAAATGAATCTTTCTCTCCATTCACATTACATATTGTTTAGAATAATGCTCGGTTATTCGTTTAATATTATTTTTTGTAATAATTTCTTCTCGAGTTGGAGGCATCACATGATTTTGAAATACCCGCCCGGTGCGGTCAGCGATGCCGAATCTGGGATAGGATGCAGGAAATACCGACAGTGAGGTAGATGACAGACTTACACACCTTTCCTTTGTTCTATACACAAAACACAAGGACTCGTGTATTTTAAGTGGTCTAAAGGTATTCAAGTTACATCACTTGAACACCTAGTCTTTTGTTCTGTAGGGTATTTCAATAATAGCTACCAACCTCTCTGAAGGTATTGATGGAGTCGGGCAACCTGACAGCGTGCGGTGAGTGACATTGATTCGCGTGAAGGCGAGGTGTTACAGCATGCTGACACGCGTGGGGAGTGATGTCCATGCATGTGTTTACCGGGTAATGAAATTCACCAGTAGCAATATTTTCATTAATGAAGCACCGGGTTGTACCCGGGGCTTCATGGATTGAATTTTTTGTTGATTATACCTATAATTAGCGTTGTTTAGAATCTTGTATTACGGAGTCTGTGAAAATAAAGCACACTTGGGGAAAGTGGCCAATCCGCGGCGACCGTACTGCAATGCCATGTCCTTTCAGTCGCAAAGATAAACAGATGGTCTTTCGTACTCCAGTTATCGATATTTCAATTAGAAAATAATTATTTTCTTTGAAAACATCAGTAAATTAACATAATTGCAAGACCCATGCGGCGTAATCATAAAACCAAAGCCGTGGTGAGTCCGCATTCATGAGTATTTAGTTTACAATCATGTCTGACAGCACTGTAATGTCATTAAAGGTTAGGTAGATTCGATTCTTGATTCAGAAACATTTCTGACTCTGATTCACTCTGAAAGCAGTTAGGTGGTTTAAAATTAGCCCAAATCAACTGGGTTGAGCCAATATGAACCCAGTTGGGGCCACATTCACTTAACCCATTTGATTTCGGTTAATTTTCAACCCAACAGATTTTAGAGTGTTCAAAGGAAGTGATAGTGTGTGGTACTTTTAGGTTCAATGTTATCTTTTCCGACCAACAGAAATATTGCGGTCGATTCAATTTAAAACACAGATGGACTATTAAAGACTAGACTGGTTCCAGGCCATAACAGCATCGAACATGTACAATTTAAAAGTTTCTATTTACTTTATTTATTTTTATGGGGTTTAGCTAGTTTAACTAGTGTACTAAAATTCCATGTAAATCAACAATTTTTCAACGAAATTTCAAAAAGTTTTGGGATGGCTCAATTATAGTTTTGGTATATTTTTTTCCATTTTCAGCACTTGATCATAAATCTAAAGACGTTTTCGGGATCAAATACCATTCGCTTGGTTTAACACTGTGACGGAAGGCCACCTCGTGTCGGACAGTTTTAGGGGTGGAGGAAGGTGTAGTACTCCGGAGAGAAACAACGAAAATCGGCGAGCAACTGTCAGACTCCCCAACGTACTAACTCCATACATGTATGGTTAGCATTGGTTGAAGACACGTGTTCCATCGAGGTGCGGTGCGCCTTAGTGCACGGCGTCACATTGCCCACACGCGGGCAATCGGGATGAAGTTCCTTGCCCAAGGACATACCGCACTTTCCCTTGGCGGGGATCGAACCTTGAACCTTTCAGTATAAAGTCCCACGCCGTATCCACTGAGCAACAGTGCTACCTCAAGTTGCCTTTTGAGAGGGTAAAATATATATTTGCAGTTTCCATGAAGGTTCCATTATTGTTTGTTCTCGGACTCGTGTACGACGCAATCATTTACCATCTTTCGAATTGCGCAAATCGTATGCCAAAACCGAGAGGTGGAACAGTGCTTTACCGTGGTAAAGTAGGACGCTGTAACCAACAGCTCTAGCGTGTGTAACAGTGGTACTGCTCGTGGGTGAGTCCATGCTATATTTAGAAGAAGTTCCGTAATAAGTCAAACCTTCAACTACTCACCCTTAACCATTTTCTTCCTCATGATATCGTTTGCTCACCAATCTCTTAATTTGTCTCTTAACCAAAGGCTCAGGCGAAATGTTTGTCACGAGTGGTGTCTAAGATATCGATTCTATTTGTGTGAATCAGTGTCAGCGCCAGAAAATGTTTCACGATGTGTAACATTGGTTTAAATAATTGTTTAAAATTAACTTGACACCCGATGCGATCATGATACAGCCGATATAGATACGGATAGCGACATGAAACATTTATAAATAAATTAAAAATAACTGTGTGCTGTCTGAAATTATAATGTGATTATCATCCGTGGAGGGATATCTCAACATTGCTTTGTACTTTCAGGAAAACAACATCGAAACCAGCGATTGACAGTGATACAGACGAGAAAATGGAAATACTCAAGGAGTGAAGCGCTTGGTGTGACGCTGGCTAGACATACGAAAAAAACAATCGTGAGAGATCGGGGCGGATGTAAATGACCGAGTGGTTCAATTTCAAAATATTTATTTGTTGGAAAATTGTTTTTAGGGTTAACCCTTTACCTAAAATGGAAAGCAGGCGGCACTTACAAAAAAAGTTTTGAATAGCTATTTTGTTTTATTTTGTTGTCTCAAAAACATAGGTTATGACCCTCGTTGGAACGAGCTCGACGAGCTCGTCCCAACGAGGGATCATAACCTATGTTTTTGAGACTAAAAGTGAAAAAAATAATGAAAATTGATTGGCGATTTTTGAGAATAGCGCTGGCCGTTTTTGGCCGTTAGATTGGGTAAATATTTAAAGAGATAAAATTATCTTATATGCTATTCTCTTAGAATGTATCGTCCTTTGAAAGCTTAAAGGAACCAACTGTGTTCACTGAAATAGATTTCTTAGTGAACACGGCTGGCACCTTAAATTTGGTCGTTGAGACAGTGAATTGGCAATCTGAAAGTAATTGTCGATATACATGTATACCGTAGGTATGCATTACTATGCTCAGATATCGAAAATATTCCACGATATACCGGTATTTGGCGGTATGTTTTTGAGTACCGATACCGAAAAAATGATTACGAATTTGTGATTTTTATGAGATATTGAGTATTTTGATGAAATAAACTTCTTCAAAAGCGGAGAATGTTAATTGAACTCCACCCGAAACAAACTCACTGACAACTTTACGAGGTTACGCGATTACAGAAGTAGGACAGAATAGTGCCCAGTTTTTACTTCCGGACGTAGGATCCGGGGGCGCAAGGAGGGGTCTGAAAATAGAGAGAGCGGAAGTTGCCTTTCACAAATATATTTTGACGCCATAATACCGTGATATCAAAACCAGAAACACAGTATGTGGGGAGGGTCGACGAGGTGAAAGGTTCAGTCGTATTCACCTCAAACTTGTTTTTCTCTATGGAGCGTTGGAAAAACGAAGCCAAAAATGTGTTTTGGAGTGTTGTGGTGCCTTTGGCCCAAACATAGCTCTGTTTATTGTATTCCTACCATGCCATCGAGGCGGCTGTGCCACTACTGGTATAGATCAGGGCGTGGGTGCCCTTATACCCACTCCCCCAGTTCGAAATGCTTACCACGTTTAATTCCCATTCTATGATATGATCTATTGGTAAATTTGAAAACAATAGATTAAACTCTTCGCATGCTACTGGCGGATATTCCTTCCCAGCACAGGGTTTCTCTTGTCACTGAAATAAGTATAAGTACATTTAATCGTATTTGCCCTGTGTAACTGGAATGGAGTTTTCGTCAATGATTTATTTTGTTACATTTATATTAATTGTTCATCAAATCTAGTCATGGCTGCTGTAAAGCAGCCATGACTAGATTTGATGAAAATATCTAGAAAATATTCAGCAGGTAAGGGTTAAAGTCTGAATATTGCTGTAAACTCAGGTAAACGTCACAGGTTTCACCACATGTTAGTGGTGTAGTGCTGACCGAGACTGGCTACTGCTCGTGGGTGAGTCCATGCTATATTTAGAAGAAGTTCCGTAATAAGTCACAAATTCAACTACTCAGCCTTAACCAGTTTCTTCCTCAATATATCGTCTGCTCATCAATCTCTTAATTTGTCCCTTAAGCAAAGGCGCCAGCGAAATTTTTGTCACGATTGGAGTCTAAGATATCGATATTATTTGTGTGAATCAGTGTCAGCGCCAGAACATGTTTCACGGTGTGTGTGTGAGGGAGGGGGCAGGTAGAAGACAGCTTATCAAGGAGAACAATCATAGCAGCACAACACCTCATTCAGATATCGCAGACATCTGCGGGAGTTCCAAAGGAACGAACCATCGAAGGCGATTTATTTGGAGTTCTTATTACATGCAAAACCTGAAATGTGCTTTCAACTGAAGATTTTTGTGACGTTTAAAAAAAATAGAGTTGGGGGATATTGAAATTTCAGGTTTTCGTTATCGGTATTTTTAAAATAATTTTCCTCGATATCGGTACGGTAGTCGTTGTCAACTGCATACTCACACCGATACCAACTGTTTTTGGGGTATTCTGCCAGACTATAGTTCTTTTTTTGCATCAGAAAACGTAAGTGTCAACATTTTGGAAGCAACAAAAGCACTCGCCGTTAATAATTTGATGTAACAAAAAGGCGACAACAAATACTCTCTGTGTATTTTCTCTCAGACATGTTGTTACATACAATTACCTTGGGACTGTCTCTAGAAATACAGAGAAAATTGGGTTATTTTGTCTTGAATTTTGCATAATGTTCTATTTTTTGGCAGTAGTAAGTCTCGTATGTGTCAGCCCCATATGGATGACTCGGTAGATGACCCCGGAATTGACGTCATGTCCCTAGACCCAGCTACGTCATGGGAGGCCATGTTGTGACGTCAATTCCGCAGTGATTAGTGGTCTTTCTGCGCATGAGCAACCGCGTGTTGTTAGGGTGATGCGTGTTTCCGTCATCCATTTTGTATATTGGAGGCTGCCATCTTGGTTTCTATGCTGGTACGTGTTGATATGTGACCCTCCAAACCCTCTAATATGTCGAGGGACAAACAGCCCGACAATCTCTCCAAATCACCAGAAAACCACACAAAACAACGGAAACAGACCTCCCCCCCCCCCCCCCCCCGAGAATCCTCATATTTTGCAATAACGGGCGTGCTCCTTTGTATAAGAGTCAATCTAATTCCCCAAATAGACCATAAAAGTCTTGCTAGTTCGGACTCCTGCAGAATCCTCGATTTCTGCCCTTTATTCCGATTATTTCAGAGTCCCTGCTTCTATCTATAAGCTATAGTTTTTATCTATTTAACCCTCTTCGTTTCTTCTGGAGTACTGGTTCGGATTTTCCACTTTCCTTCCTATACTCTGATTGCTATTGTTTGTATTCCTTTGGATTCCTTCTTCACTCAAGTAACGAATATAGACACTTCTATTTGGTGACACTAACATGGTGTGGAAGATACCATCAGGGTACGAAGGGTTAAATAGTCCATGCCTATTTTTACCTGCAATCAGATGGGATATTTCAGTTGGTCGAAAAAGAGTTAAATGTCATCGAGCAAATGAGCCATAGGGCAATTTCTCGAAAGGGTGACTCTTCCCATTGTTTGACTCTGTCAGTATTCTTGATAACACACGTCCTCTCGATGGTAGCTTGGCTTTGTTGGCTGCTTTGGTTTCATGTGTTTGGTTGGCTTTTGTCTTCTTTTCATTCTTGGGTCGGGGTGTTTTTGGAATCCCTTTCGTTCTCTTGTCTTTAAGCTGCTTCGTTGTGGAGACGTCATTCTCATTTTGATCTTGTTGAACATTAATCTCCTTCAATTCGTTCTTACTGGGACCTGTCTTTGTATCTCGTTCGTTCTGTTGTCTTCACGCTGTTTCGTAGTGGTACCTTCATTCTTTTCAGTTCGTTCTTGTTTTGGTCCAAAAGTTGGCCCATCCTTCAATCTTTATTCTTCTGAGTTCTAACATTATTTGGCTTTTCCTAAAAGGGAAACACATTTGTTATTGTATGCGACACAAACAAACAACATTATTTTTTTTTTCTTCCAACACATCACAAGATTTTGTTAATCTTCGCAAGATCATAGACGGCTGTCCTTTGACTTGACAACAAGCTTTTCACTTCTGGCGTTGACTTTCTTTGGCAAGAACTCGCCCATCAATACTGCACAGTCTTACATTGACCAATATCTCCTGGTCCAAATGGGTGGATGACCTTCAATTCAATTTTTACACATTTGTCACAAATACACTTTTCCATAACCATCTGGAAACAAAAAAGTTTACCAAAATTATTTTTTTTCTGCCACAATTGTCCAGAACATGAAAAATGGGTCTGAAAACTGGATATTTTGGCCTAGAATCTCGGGACTGTAAATCAGCAGAAAACCAGTAATGGACGGAAGAGTAAGAATGCGAAGTATCATTATCAGAAATGCCAAAAAAAGTTTCGATTTTATTCACAATGAGTCCCAAATGACCGCCAAGCGCGATCATTTTTAAAACCCTAGATCTCATAACTGACAAAAGATGGGTTAACAGTATTTATACCATGATTATCTATTCTACTATATATGAAAAGCCAATGACATAAATTTTAGCTTTACACACCAACCACGGTGAACACTCCAGCAAGGAGATCTCAATAGTTAAAATTTACACATACAGTGGAACTACATCCAAGTTGACCTTTGGTGACATCGATCTGAATGCGAACTTGTCTAAATTTATCGCACGTCGCCTCGCGAAGAGTGAAATGAAAGTGACAATTATTTATTACGTTTTTTTTAAATGTGTTTACCTCATAAGATGCCAAAATTAACAAACATACATTGTCTCGTGTTAATAAAGCATCCATAACTCGAAATAGTTATTATGTTATGATATTATATACTTTTTTCATTTCGTTTCGGCGATAAAAGTGACAGCAGAAGGACCGCCCGCCGATGCTCATGTAAACAAAAACAGATTCGCACATATGTACGTCTGCTGTTCAGTAAAATCGAGAAAAAATAATAGCGACTTTTAATAATATGACGATCATGGTATACATAAAATATACTCAAGCTTGCTTGGTGTACCAAATGTTCATCACTCGTGGTGAAGTGGTGTTAGCCGCGCACCACAGGCTCGCGGTTAACGCCACTTCACCACTCGTGGTGAACATTTGATACACCAAGCTACTATGGGTATATTCTATATATCTTCTTCTTGAGAAATTCCGACTCGTGAGAATTCGAATCTGGTGAATAGTTTCTTGGTACACCACAGGTTTGCATTATTTCCTTTCACAAAAATACTTGTTAGGGGTACACCCTTTTTGTAGGCCGAGGATACCGGACAGTAACGTTTTCAGTAACTTCCCCAAAAACAGCCATTCTGTATGATCCGTCTTTTTCTGTGATAATATTAGCTACCCTTGTGTTTTCCAGGGTGTATGGGAATTGACACCGGTTTTGGAACTCATACATCCTGAAGCGTGTATGGCGGCTGCTTACCTACACAAATGTATCAGTAGGTATAACAAATAAATATGTAACGAAGGAATTACTTTTTTTCGTCACTCATCATCGCCGTCCTAGTCCCGAAATAGGTACCAACACCAAATACTCGTTTGTTCTACGAAAGAGTAAGGACATGGAAATCAATCACGGCGAGCACTGCGTAAAAACATTTCCTCGAAAGCTTAACGCGAAGAGGCACAAAGATGGCCACTATCACAATAGGACCAAAGACGAGGATGAAAAAAACGAACAACACTGGAAGATTGAACAGAAATAGGAAACTAGGGCGCTTCCCATTGCATGCTAGTCGACCTGGAGCCAAGACTATGATCAAGATGGCTAATGATGATTTGATGCAATGCAAATGTGATTGTGCCAAGAACGTATTGGATTATACAGTTTCAATGACCAACTGTGAGAGAGCTCAGCTGATTTGACACAAACACCAAATACGGAAGCTAATCTTACCAAAGGATAATCTAACTTATTTCCAAATGAAACAAAATATCGCGTTCTGATTGGCTGAGAGGTATAGGGTAACATGCAATCCACTGTACCTTCTTTACACCGTGGTTAACAACGATGTAAAAATCAACGATGTAAAAACAAGAATACACAATAGCAGGCTAATGGCTAAAAAAGTACCCATTTTTAATTATTAACTCATACCTTCTGCTCGGTTATGTCAGAACAAAAATAAAAATACAGGAAAGTTAATATGTATATGCAATAAAATATTACAGTTATGGATGTCATTGGAACTGGCTCATCGAGCCAGTTCCAATTATATCCATATTTGTCTGGTTTTATTAAGAAACTTACAAATGTTCTGTTAGTTTTTACGCACAATGTAGATGTGCTGAGTCACTCCGTCGAGCAAATGCTCTATTGCGCATTTGCGCGATGAGATTCGACTCACAAGAGCATTTGCTCGTGGAGCAATTGCTGTCATGGCTCATTGCCTCATTCGACGAAACCATCAACCTCGCTTCTAGGTACCCACTCACAGAATCCCCTTCACAAACCCTTTTTCCCATATGAGTTGCAGAGCGATATGTGGAGTCACTCTTTCGAGCAATTGCTCTATAGCTCATTTGTTCGATGGGATTCGAGTCTCAAAAGCATTTTCTCAGGGAGCAACTGCTGTATAGCTCATTTGCTCGATGGAATTCCAGTCGTTGGGGTAATAACTTTTCAGTAACTGTTTGATAGCATTATGCAACTGCTCACGAGAGGAGGCCGGCATGACATATTGATACGAGGCGGAAGAGCAGAAGAAGAGAAGGGGCTTATTACCAGTGGACTACAACTAAGAAAGAGAAGCAGTTGATGCCAGGTATGTTGATGTGACGTTCTTTGAAAATGGTCGAATAGTCAAAAAGAGATGTGCTCTGTTGAAGTGATATCTGTGATAAAGAAGAAAAATTGGTGTGTTTTTTTCTTCTCTTTTTTTTTTGGGGGGGGGGGGTGGGGGGGAAGGGGGTAAGTGGGGAGTATTGATTTGGGGGAATCGAAGTTTGCCAACGTTCGTCGGTCGATCGTATCTTAGTAGTTATTTATAATCTATTTATTGATGCTTATGGGCACATGCTTATGCACAATGGCTAATCATGGCCGTGACAATTTCACAGGCGGAGGAAGCCGGAGTACCCGGAGTGAACCACCGAGCATCGACGAGAAACTGGCAGGTCATCGATATGTTGACTCTGTTCAAGCTCAGCTCAAGCAGGGTTACAGCGGTTGAAGACATGTGCACCATCGACGTGCAGTACGCCTTAGCACACGGCTTCCTCGTGCCCATATGTAGGCAACCGGGATGAAGTACCTTGCTTAAGGACACAACGCGTATCGCCCCCGGACGGGGATCGAACACGGGACCTCTTGCAAAGAAGTCCAGCAGTCCACCACTGAGTAATCGCGCTCCCGCATTAGTTGTGATATCCAATTAAACTTTTTATGTCAGGGATTGTCTTGGCGTTATATATATATCTCTCTGTCTATATAAACTTATTAGTCAACTTTACTAATTAGTAAGTAGTTAATTTATCTTAAACACTGACCATAACAAATTGATAGTATAAATTGTGTATATACATCATTTTGGGAAGTGAACCAAAGACTTTATAAAAACTTTAATTTTAAGGTCGATTTTGATCCCATCAGAAAATGAAATTGTCAATACTGTAGCTCAACTTGACAAACTTGAACTTGGTAACCGCGCCCCTCGCGACACCCCAACAAAACTTCTCCACGAATGGACCGACATCCTAGCCATTGAAGACCGCCGCTTAGCCACTCAAACTGGGAACGCTGCCAAAAACTGGGAACGCTTTGATGAAAGAAAACCAATATCCGAACTTAACGACATCTGTGCAAGTCGACAAAAATCCAAAACTATAAAAGAATAAAATCCGACACAAAGCCCGTCAATAAAAAAGCAGCGACCACATAATCGTCATTATTATGTCTCAAATTAGTTTGTCCAATCAAAATGCTGGAATACCTTATAAAGATTCCAGCGTATCGGGTTACTCACCTGATATTAATTAATATCAGGTGAGTAGCCGCCATTACTATTTTGATGCAATTCCCCTCACTTCGAATTTTCAAAATCTGAATTAAAACAAAATAAGAGAATTTAGGTTCCGAAAATATTTTCAAGATACCGTATTTTGTGATTTAAAACATTAAATATGTAAAAAGATGGGCAGAAGATAATATTTGTAGTCTGAAAAGTTCTTTGTTTTACGACTCCTTCAGTCAACAACGAACATTTGTCCAGCTCATCAATGCCAAAGGGTGCTCCTATTTTCAGAAATTGCAAAATCGGCAACATCAACATCACTATAAATAATAAATGAACAAACTTGTTTTTGAAACATTCCGATCAAACAGAATTAACAGAAAGTCGGTGTGCGTTTCAGATTCAACTTCAAAGTTCAAGTTGCGTTATTGTTATTGTTTGCTCTACAGTAAAAAAGTGATTTTTAATGTTCAAAACTGCTTTATTAGTCCTTTTTAGGTAGTAACAACAGTAAATGTACGCAAGGGGCCTCCAGATTATGCCGAGTTGGCAAGCAGCACTGATCTCAGTGGCAAGCAGCGATTCGTTTCATTTGTAAACAAGTACGGCAATCGCCCTTCGCAAAGTGATGATTTGTTTACAATTACCATGGTTACACGTACCGGTGCCTGTTACTGTTCATGATTCTGCGCGGTGCTATCAATAGTGGTTCCTGAAAAATAAATTCCGGGCCGTTGTTTGTTTATGGAGAAAATTATTAATCGCTTGATTTACATGGACTTTCGACATAATAAATATGTTACATGGCGTGTAGCTGGCTGATACATTTCCATACAAGGCGATGAGTGTTCATATCAGGTCTCCTCCATGATTCTTGATCTTAACCTACCTAATTAAGATAACCCATAAAATCTCAAGTAGGAATCAAACCGCGGAGGTAAGGAGTAGGAAACACCCTCGAGTGTGTCACATAATCTTCATGGCTTGTTCCCCTTCCTGAATCTTGAACTCAGCCTACCTAATTAACATGAATTGTACAATTCCTCCTTCATCCCCCGCGTTACTGACCAATGGAATAACCTGCCCCTGTCTGTCCGCGAGAAGTCGTCATTGATTCATTTTAAGACTTTCCTAAATGGTGGTAATCAACGTCCTCGAAGGTTCAAAAGTAATGCGAAATCTCACACAGCACAAATATATCATTGCACGTTACGACTGGGGTGCAGTAACCTCAATCCACACTTTTATGATAATTATTTATTTATCACCAAACCCCTTATGTCAGTGTGGCGAGCAAGAGATTCCTGATCACTTTCTCTTGCATTGTCCAATTTTCACACACGCTCGTAATTATACAATTAACCCACTCCCGTTTGGAGCAGACACATCTTCACTTCTCTTCGGTTCAGAATTCTTGAATAACGAAGCCAACCGCCTCATCGTTAAAGTGGTACATGACTTTATATTATCAAGTAAGCGATTCCAATGATTAATTTCTAATACAGTAGTAACCAATTTAATATAACTTAATATTATTAGAATGTTATTATCAAATTAGCTCAACATAACGAATATACCCCTCCACACCATTCAACTGTCCTTGCAGATCAAAGTCACCTGACATCAAATCAAATTAGCTCTACATAACGAATATACCTCCCCCCCCCCCCCCGCTCCGCCCACACCATTCAGCTTTCCTTGCAGCTCAACGCCACCCGGTCAGTATCCATAGACTGTATTCATAATCTTTTACTAAACGAACTGAATGACATTACCTATACCTTCTTTCGCCTTTTTCGTGTGTATTTAATGCATCATGATTTCAAGCTGACTGAGATTTGTTCATGGTTCAGAATTTTTGAATAACGAAGACAACCACCTTATCCCTGAAGTGGTACACGACTTTATACTATCAAGGAAGCGATTCTAATGACTAATTACTAATCCCTAAAACAGTACTAACGTAATTAAAATAATTTAATATTATCATGAATATTGTTGCCAAACTTGGTCAGCGGAACGGATATATCTCTCAACACCGTTTAACCTTGCTTGCAGCTCAATGCCACGTGGACTCAATTCACAGACTGTACTCATGATCTTTTACTAAACGAACTGAAAGAAATTACATAACATACTTACTTACGCCTTTCTCGTGTATAGTAAATGCACCATGTATTCAAGCTGACCGAGTTTTGCTTCTTTTTATATCGTTCTTATTTTGTTCACTGTGTACTCATAACACTCTTACATATCGTTTCTCGGAGGTCCCCGCCTCTACTTCCCGGGATGGTCAGGTTCGGGTGGTCTTATTAACAAAAGCTCCCGTTTAAAGTTTATTATGTTTCCAATTTTGGACTCAGAAACATGGCTCGTGACGCTGCGTTGGAGTGAGCTCGTTGAGCTCGCTCCAATGGAGGCCAAGGGCTGTGTTTTTGAAATAGAAAAAAAAACTGTCTAGTGGTTCAAGACATCTTTTGTGCAACTGTCGTATTCTATCCGCGTTGGCAAGGGGTTAATCTGGTGTACGGGAGGCGGGGGCCCTCGGGCGACGATATGTGAGCTCGACTACTGACGCTTGTGTAATGTGTACAAATACTGTTAAGACTTAAGACTAAAGCCACTCATACGTTGACTTGACATTTATAACTCATTGTAATCTTGTTCTGTAATCTTGTTCTGGGTGGAAACGGCCTTGTATTAGCTTATAGCTTCCTGCTGAATCCACATCATTGTATATAACATTTTTTTGTATTATTTGATTTTGAATTAAATAAATAGAGGATATGGAATGAGTGTTTTCTCATATAATATTTATGAAACGAGTCCAATAATTTTCCGTTTTGGAGAGCCTCTGGCGAGCCCAAACGGAAAATTCGGACGAGTTTCATAAATATTATATAAAAAAACACTCATTTCATATTCTATTTATCATATGACATACACACGCACAAATTAGCCACTTAGTATGACTTTTTAACCCATACCTAACTTAACTTGCAAATGGCACTTGGAAAAAACATTCTCGGTCGAGCTCGTTCCAGTGAGGGGTCATAACCTGTGTTTTAGAAGCAAAAAATGAAAATATAAAAAAAACGAATGGAGTTTTTCTTGTAGGTAAAAGATTAATACAATATAACCCACCCAAAATAGGACAGATAACGTAAATTCTCCCTACTCAAATTATGCAAATGTGACCCAGTTGTATTTTGTTTAGCCAGTCAAATTGTCCAGTTTTGAAATTGACCAATGAAAGCTCCCAACTCTAATTATGCAAATTATGAAAATGTGGCCCAGTTGTATTTTGTTCAGCCAATCAAATTGTCTAGTTTTGAAATTGACCAATGGAATTGACGGAAGGCTTTATTTATCACTGATTAATATGAAAACAAAATATCAAATGTTTTAAAGTGAACAAAATGGACGAGTCATATGATAAAGTTTAAACTAACATAACCCATATAAACTCAAGAAGGAATCAAACCGCGGAAGTAAAGAGAAGGAAACACCTCCCGGGCAGTGGCGGCGCCAGAAATATTTTTGTGGGGGGGGGGGGGGCAACTAGGGGGGCAGACTCCCATGAAGGGGGGCAAACACGTAAAGGATCATATCATTACTTTGTTATGAGGTAGTCCAAACTTGGACCCAAAGTCCGTAATATACTGTTTGGTTTGGTACGTCCTGTGGACGTACCAAACCAAAAAATTATATTACGGACTTTGGGTCCAAGTTTCGACTAAATGTAATGGTAATTAGCGGTCCTCCTTTCAAAAAATCCTGGATCCGCGTCTGGTGGGTCTGTGCGTGAGAGAGAGAGAGAGAGAGAGAGAGAGAGAGAGAGAGAGAGAGAGAGAGACTCATAATGCCCGTCTGTCATAATGCGAAATCCATGAATTTTTTTAGACAAGGGATATGGATAGACATGCCTTTGTTGGCTCATAACTTAATTATAACTTATAAGTATCTGCATCCGAGTCTTTAAATCTCTACTGCCTGGATGTGTTCATCAGCTAGCCTGAGGCTTTGGGCTAAGTGTGTATGGGAAATTATTGGGAATAAAAAAAGAGAGGGGTGTGTGTGTGTGTGAGAGAGAGTGACTGAATGTGTTTGCGTTTGAGGGTGAAGGGAAATGCTTGCGATATGGTTGGGGGCGGGGGCAACTGGGGGGGGAGGGGGGGGCAAAGCCTTGGTTTTGGGGGGGGGCAAATGCGCCCCCACCTCCCCCCCCCCACCCCATGCCTCCCCCACCCCCGTAGCGCCGCCACTGCTCCCGGGTGTGGCATATTAACGCCATAGTCTACTCTCCTACCTTAATATAGATCTCAACCTTCGTAATCAAATTAACCCATAAAAAAATCCAGCAGGAACCTAACCGAGGAGGAAACGAACAGGAAACACCCTCAGGTGTAGCATATAAGCGTCATAGTCTGCTCTTCTCCGATAAACTTAATCCAAATCTGAACTAATGTAATGGCGAAGACCCCATAATCAGTAACAGAAAACGAACCACGCAGATAATGAGCAGGAAACACCCTCGGGTGTGACACATAATCGTCATGGCATGCTCTCCTCCCTTAATTTTGATCTCAACATACCTAATTAAGATTACCCATATTAACCCAAGTAGGAACCAAACCGCGGTGGTAAAGATCAGGAAACACCCTCGGGTGTGACATATATTCGTTATAGCCTGCTCTCCTCCCACAATCCTAAACGCAGCTCACTCTTTCAAAGTAACGCAACATGTTAGAATATTTTCTCTACTATTTACAACCTATTAATTCTGTTTTTTTCTATTTGAAGCAAGTAACGACAAATGTTTTGTTTTTTGATCGTCCACTTCCCAATAACCGCTATGGATTTACTCTAACCGCTATGGATCATAGAAACCGCTATGAATTGTGAACATTCTTCACTCCATCCCTAGAAGTGGTCATCCACCTCCTGGGAGGCGAACGTTGGTCCTGCGCCCCACCTGTAGTCCCTTTTTGTAAACGCCAGTAGTGCGTACCTAGGTCCCGGTCAAATAGGTTGCCATGCAGGCCTGCCACCGAACCAGGGAAGTTCGGGTCTTTCCCTGGTAGGTCCCCGAAAGGGGCCGTTGTTGCTATCTCTTCCCGACCAGATCCAGTCCTGTGAACATAATTCTACACAGAAGCCAACTCAACCACCATCGATTGTCTGAGGCAGATTATACTTGCCAATGATGGCCACCCACATCAAGATTATCTCATAACTGGCAGACTATACTTGCCTGAAAACACCAACACTGCACCCGCGGGGAGAGGTAGCACCTTTGTAGAGAGGACCCCCCTCACACTGGTCCTCACCCGAGGGCAAACATCAATAAGAACATCTGAAGGTAGCCACGACAAACTGAACCTTCACAACTCACAAGAACACCTTGATCCCGGAACCTGCTGTGTACCCTACCCTTTCCCCTTTGACACGCCTAGGCATGTTGCGAAAAACCCGCGCGCCTTCGGCGGGCGAAACCATTTTATTATATTATAGCACAGCTTCATTCTTCGGAATTTTCCTGTTGGTAATCTGGTTTATTATTTGTCAACAGAACTAATCAAAAAAAGCATCGCTACAGATATCTGCCAGGATAGAAAACGACGATAAAGGAGAAAAGAAGGATAAAAATAAGAAACAAAATCCAGAGAAGGCAAGCAGAAAATCCACGACAAGGTCAGTCAAATTTAAATTCATAATAGGCATATTAAGGGGCAGGAAGTTTCAACTTTACTAGGGCCCCGATGGAGGGGTTTCAAGCTACAAAATCCAAACGTAACCCTGATGATAAGACTTCTAAGGCATTAAAGGACTGCACTGAGACCGTGGAACCAGGTGAAATCGGAGACTTCTCCTCCTCTTCAGATAATGTCTTTTATTTGTCTATGACCAGAAGCCTAGATCAAGAGAAAGATGATGCTAAAGCCAGACATAAAGAGCTCCAAGAGAGGTTTGATAGGCTCTGCGAGGAGAGCAGGAGGAAGGACGCTCTCATCGCCAAGTTAATAGGTGAGAGAAACTTATCTCCTCCCACACCAGGTTTCCCTTCTGAGGAAATTCTAGTGGGGACGGAGGTACATGCAGATCCCACCTACATATCAAATAAATCTGATGACGGCCACGCTACTGAGAACAAGGATACCGATGTCATCAAGCCCAGCAAGGACGCCAGTATCCTTGCAGAGCTTGGTGACACCTGTCCTGACAAACCATTGGATGACATGTTGACCACACAGGGCCTTACAAACTCCAACCAAATCACTAGCACTAAGACCCACATGAAAAGGAAAAATTATGGGTACGACCTTGAGCTGGACGCAGAGGAGACGGAGGACGGAGAGGGCCTTTCTATCTATCTCTGAGAGTAGAAAAGTCAGAAAGGCCAGGAATCGCCTTCTTCTGACCACCACCGCCTTTGGGTCCACCTCGGGGGTGGACTCCAATCTCTTGGGAAAAAACAAATTTTCTGTCCCGTCAAAAGGTTCCGACGCACCTCCAGAGCCCCCTATGAAAAAAAATCCCTCTACTCTGAGGTTGTCAAAACGGCCCCAGTAATCAGGCAAAATAACAAAAAAGAACTTAAACCAAAAACTTAACTGCTCCTTCCAACCCCGATCCTGGTGTTCACCAGTGACCACCCGCAGATTAGAGACTCAGACATCGATAAGGCCCTTACCGGGTGTAAATGGTCCAGAAACCTAAAAATAACAGGTAAACAAACCTGGAAACTCAAAGGCACAGCCCCGAACGGAGACACCAAACTACACTTTCTCAATCATGTGGTTAAAACTGCAGGACGCGTTCATGTAACTGACGAATACAGCTCCACTTCCTCCCCATACAGTGCCACAAATGCCCAACATTTGGGCACACCTCGATCAAATGCAGGGGTTCACTGACCTGTATGAGGTGTGGAGGAAACCACCTGTCCCACGCATGCAACGAGCAATCTCTGATCTGCGTGAACTGCAAAGGGGACCATTCTAGCGATTACCGCGGCTACCCCATTTCCCAAAAAGTAAAAGAGACCATCCAGATTAAATTTTGAAACCTCGCCAGACCTGAAAACGCCTCCTTCCCCCATACCATATCCTCCCTCATCGCGGGTTCATTTCACAAAGTCCTAACAAAAATGTCAATATTGATCTCACAGACGTCTGAAAGTAGTACGGTCTTTTCAAATACCAAATCTCCCACACCTTACTGAATGCCGCGATCAATTAAGTAACTGTTAACTTTAACTAAACTAAACAATCAATACCACTACTATTAATTGGCACACATCACGGATAAGCTCCAGTTAGCAGTGTGGAACGCCAGGTGCGTCCAGAACAAAGGATTGCAAATGAACCAATACTATTATATTTATTTATTTATTGGTGTTTTAACCCTTTATCTAACCTGAAAAGCAGACGACACTTGCAAAAATAATTCTTGAATAACTAATTTTTTTCATTTTTTGTCTCAAAAACATAGGTTATGAGACAAAAAATGGAAAAAATAATGAAAATTAATTGGCGATTTTTGAGAATGGCGCTGGCCGGTTTTGGCCGTTACGTTAGGTAAAGGGTTAAGGACACATACTTTAGCACAATGGATAATCGTGACCGTGGCAGTTTTATTGGCGGAGTAAGCCGGAGTACCCGGACAGAACCACCGAGCATCGATCGAACAACTGCCAGCCCTTCAACATTCTAACTCTGTTCAAGATCCGCTCAAGCAGGGTTACAGCGGTTGAAGGCATGTGCACGATCGACGTGCAGTACGCCTTAGTATACGGCGTCATCGTGCCCCGATGTAGGGAACAGGGATAAAGTTGGTTGCTCAAGGACACAACGCGGGTCGTCCCGGACTGGGATCGAACTCGGGACCTCTAGCATAGAAGTCCAACAGTCTACCACTGGGCCACCGTGCTCACATGGACGAATACTGCAAAGATACCGTATACTTTCGGTTTGGGCGTCGAGGCTCTCAATGCTAAAAACTCAATAAGCGTATTCAGCGTTGTTAGAAGAGGCGGTCTCCTCAGAAGAGGAAGGGGTGTAGCTATCCTAATAAAGCAGAACATTAAATGCAATACTAACAAAAACTGATCACCGTAATTTGAACAGCTTGTCAAGAAAATCGAAGAGGCAACTAAACTGGCCCAGGCACAATCACAACCTAAGCCTCAGACACCTCTCACTTGGAGATCAGACTCGGCCAGGACTAGACTATACGATCCAAGTCAGTCACCATCAGGCAGTCCACCAACAACGCCGACTGCAACGGTCTCTCCATCGAGACCACCTCCTCTCAAAAAGAAGCTCAAGAGACGAAAACGCCCTGAGTACCTTCCCCTCCTTTACCACTGCCAGACAAGACACAGTTAGAGAGGGTCGGAAGGAGCTTGCCGCTCACCGTCCCTGTGCCTCTTCGACGCGCGAAACCATTTTTTGGTTGCACTCAAAATCACTGCCTACAACAAGAAAGTTGCGATAGTCTGTTATTACAACGATCTAAGTAAGATATTTAATGAGACAGTATTTGAATTATTCACAGGAAAATACAACCACTCTATCTTCCTAGGGGACTGCAATGCTAAACGTCAATACATCGGCGGCCAGTACACAATATCCAACGGGGACGCCCGTTTCAATATCACTGAGATATTTATCTACATACAGTGGTAAATGATAACTCCGCGGCCTATATCAGTAGTAAGCCGCAATGTATCACATCTTACTCCCAAATATTTATACTGTATGACTCCGCCGCCATCCTCTGCATCACATGGGTACAACCTACGCCACAACACCGACTTAAGAATTCTCTTCAGCCGTACTAAAACACACCAGCTGGCTGGAGGCCGGGGAGGGGTGAATCTGGTGGCACTTTTGGGTCGATGCTGGCATGCCCCCGTAGTGGTATATGAATATTAACGTTAATGTGTGGATGACGCTTTAGGGCGCGTCGGCGACGATTCGGGGGTGCTAGCGGATGTCATTTTTCTTTGGATTTCTGGGCTTATGCCGAGTGTCTGTGAGTGCATTGGGGGTGGGGGGAATAAAACCAGATACGCACCTCTTAGACCTGTTCTGAACATCTACCGATCCCAAAGGTGCAACTAAATAGTGGGATACCCAAAGTTATATTAAGATGTCCCATAATCAGTGATGCTCTTGACTGTATGCACTAATGTTAGGGTACCTTAGAGCTGCATGCAATTGTAGACGCCAGGCGGCAGACTTAACTGGAAAGTGTTCCCTTGAAAGTTAGTAGGTTTACATGTACGTGCACATTGCTTTTATCAGCTGACACGTTATACAAAGTATCATACTGACTCGTTCTGTCCTGCTTTCTGTGTGTTTCTATTATTTTTTATTTTTTTTTTAACGTATTTTATTTTATGTTTTTCTTCACTCAGGTATCCAAAGTATGGCACGACTTAGTGGTGGGCTTTGACCTGGCGGCGTGTGGACGTCTAACAACCACCAACTTCAACCAAATTTTCGAGGAAAACAGCCACACTCATTCCTCAGTAGATTTGAGACGATAGACCGATCAAACGCAAACTATGAAGATGTCTAGGTGTCAGTCTCAACCACCGGCGTACCGCCGCAGATTGCGGGTAATACTTGGCCAAGTTGTGTAAAAATACTCTCTTCGTAATTTGGAGCAGTATCGAAGTGGGTTCTGTGCCGGAAATAGTGCCTAACGGGCACTAGTGAATCAAATCAATATCCCAACTGCCAGTACAGAGCCCACCGCCGCCTCAATAATCTCAAACTGGTAATTGCCGCATAAACCTTTTCTTTGGTGATATTTTGTTCCATCTGGAGACAGCCCAGTACACTGTAAAAAATTACCGTATTTTTTTACGGTCATATACCGGCAGCTAGTTTCCAGGCATATGACCGTAAGCATTACGGCAAACCGTAAGCAGTTTTGACTGTCATTTGCCGTATATTCCCGTATTTTTTTCACGGTTTGCCGTTATTTGTACAGTCATATGCCTGGAAACTAGCTGCCGGTCATATGACCGTAAACAATTTCAACCATCATTTGCCTTATTTTCCAGTAAAAATTAACATCAAAATAATTACGGTCAAAAGGACCGAAGGCAGAGGTCCAGCCATATGGCCCACAATTAACTGAAAACCATAATTTAATTCTCGCCACCATTAACCGCATTTCTCCGTGAACCAATAAAAGCATATGGTTATGCCGGCCTTAGCAGGGATCCGTGGCCACAAGCCATAAGATGCATCGAATATCGGTGACGCAGTACGAACCGTCTGCTATTCTGCATGATTACCGAAACAATTATATGCATACAAAATTGATGTTATTTGATTTTCACGTCCAAGACTTCAATGAACATGATTCACTTGGCCACAAACTTAAAAATTGATAGTAATACGTTGTTGTTCGTCTTCAAATGCAACGGGCGTCCTTCTTGGAAATGGCGACTTCTAGAGTGACATGGAAGGCCGATCCCACAATTCACCAATTTTACTGCCGTGCGACGTAACTGGACAGCGTGACAGGAGAAATACGTTCATTGGATCAACTCTGGGGGTTTTTCTACGGCAACGCCGTTAAAATTAATTTATGGCCTCGAGACCGTTGAATTTGACAGTCATCTGCCAGAAGTTAACCGTAGAATTGCGGTAATTTTTTTACAGTGTTTTAGCCTTTGGCTTGTTGCTGAATCCATTTCCATGTTTGTTGCTTTTCTGTCAATTTATGATTGTTTCTGTATAATGTAAACATACTTTGAAAATAAATATTGTTTAAACTAAAACACACCAACGGTCATTTTTACCCCGTGCTACACAGCTATGAAATTCACTGCCAACAGAAGGTCCTGAAAGCAACTCACTCCTACAGTTTCCTAACTTTCTGAACCGCAATACGCTCCTCGTACCAAGTTTTTTCGTCAATGACAAATCACGTAAAGCCCAAATATACCACTGCAGGCTGCGTCTATCCTGTAGCAGCCTCAACGACCACCTCTACAAAAAGCACCTCTCACATACAGAAGCTCGCAGGTGAGGTGCGATAGAAACTACTGACCATTACCTACTCCAGTGTCCGATCTATTTAGCAGAAAGGAACGCCACCATCAGACAGTTACCCCCTACCTCGTTAATGCTGATATTTTACTGCACGGAAGTTTTAACTATAGCAACAAAATTAATCGTCATATCTTCAAAAATCTCCATGAATACATCTTAACTAGTAAACGGCCAAATAGGTTACCGTGCAGGCCTGCCCCCGAACCAGGGAAGATCGGATCTTCCTCTGGGTGGTCCCCAAAAGCGGCCGTTGTTTTTTTTTTCTGTCGATATTACCAGCTCCTATTAATAGAAGTCCATACAGAAGCCAGCTCAACTTCCATCAGTTGCTTGAGGCAGATTGTACTTGCCTGAAAACACCGTCACATCACTCTCGGGGAGAGGTTACCCTTTGTCGAGAGGACCCCTTCTCACACCGCCCTTCACCCGAGGGAAACACGAAAACAATTCAAGAACGACACAATACATCCAATCAGGAACACCAAGATCCGAGACATCTGCTGAGTACCCACCCTTCGCCTCTTTTGACGCGCCGGACATGTTGCACAAAACTTCATTCAACAGCCAATGCTGGTAGAAAGGGACTTCCCCCACACCATCCCTGGGAGCCTTCGTTGCGCCTACCCATTAGATCTCCCTCTCTATCTCCTCCCCGTCACATTCTCCGCCCGTTTGCTTATCCGCGCTTAGTTATCACGTGGAGGTGTCTGCCTGTGAGCTGGCTCTTTACTGTTGTTGAAATTTGGTTATGGGTTAGATTAAACATCTTTTATTTGTTTATAATCAACAAAAAGGATTGGATAACAAGGGCCCAGCACTTAGATTATATCCTTTTCTTGAGATACGTTTACAATTACAAATTATGGCATGTTTACAAGTAGTCACGTGAATTTATGTGTAATAGCGAAACAAAACATATGTATATATTGAAACAATTTTGTGTAAGTGCAAAGCTAGAGAAGAAAGCTGACGGGTGCCCAACTTTGCAAGAGACAGAACAAAGAATTGAGGGGGTGGGGGGGGGGGGGCAGAAAAATGAAATGCCACACTACAATACTGCTGGCTTGGGTCAACAAGCCTATGGGCCGCATTTCGGCACAACCGCGACTCCGACGGAGTTCACACCACTACTATTGCCAGGACAGACAGGACAAACAAGCGAATAGAAGTGAGCCATGTGTTAGGTAAACAGAGATGTCCACGGACTTTAAAGATCAGCAGAATAGGAAAAGGATGCTTTTAGACTCCTGTGCTCAAGTAGCGGTCTAGTCTTAAAACCGCTTCGTGATTTTTATGAAATTGTGTACACTGCGAAAAAGGTGAATATTGTAGCGGCCGAGCTACACGCGGCGCCGCCGATGGAGCCTCTGCCCGAGTTATCTTTCCTGTACGGGCAGAAGGTGGCCTAAGATCCGACGTTATGATTGGTTGGCCTCGCTTTGACTTGCGCTGAAGGGTATTTAAGGCGGTCTCGGGGTCTTACTTGCTTGGATGACCTGGATGACAGAACCTGGAGGGAGGAAGTCCAAGTGAATACTGCCATAGTCCAGCCTAATATTGGGGGAAGTCCAGAAAGGGTGGCGTGCTGTTCACCTCCGAGAATCCCTGGCGGCGCAAGTCCGACTGAGGTTATAGTGGCCGCGGATCGTGCTCACGTAGCGAGCAAGAGGCGCCCAATTGGCACCGGAGATAGGCCAGCGGAAGCCCAGGCCGTAGCCTTCCCGGATTGTACAAGGAGCTGTATTTATACCTAGAATATATGCCAGATGGCGGAACATTAACCAAGTCTTGTGGTTCTATTGACGGAGTGACGGAGAGCTGTGCTCAGCATACCTCTTGAGATACAAGAAGGAGAGAGGGAATCCACTTGCTGTAAAGTCTCGCAACAGCGCAGACCACTCGGCGCAACTCGCTACACGTAGGGACGAGCTTTGGGGGCAGCGGCGGGGATTTTGAAGCCAGAAGTTAAGAGAAAATAGAATCAAGATCAAGAGTTGGAAGATGTTCCAGGATCATCCAAAGGGCAGCTGTACCCCATCCAAGACAGTGGACGGCGAGCTAGAGTTTGCAACGGCGCTACCCTTGACGCCCCCTCCGACGGCGATTAGAGAAAAACAGAAGGACTCTGACAGCGCGGCACTGTTAGCGCCACCACCATCCAGGAATAGTATGGCTTTTACGAGTACAGAGAATCCATTTTCTACGTCCAGTCCAGATTCGGAAAAAATGTATGTTCCTGGACTACGAAGGCCTGAGTGGAAGGAAACGCCAGTTTTTGAAGAAACAGAAGGATGAGGAGCTGTTGTTAACACAGTCACAGCCCAAAGTTAGAGGAGCGTTTGACGATGAAGAAACTGTACCGCTTGAATCGAGTTTTAAGTTTGATGTCAAGAGAAAACAGCTCCATATAGGCAAAATGGAAGAAGTAAGAAGAGTCAAAGAACTGGATGGGATGGCGGCTCATCAGAAGCAAAGAAGTCCACCCCCTAGAAGATGCAGATTTAGTTAGAGATCTGAGGCGATCGTTGATGTCGGAAGCGGAAGTATTTATTGAAGATATTATACAGAGACGGTCCATAGCGCAGAGACCAGGCGGCGATCAGATTAAGGGCGGCGAAAACCAGTATCCAGGCAGCGGCGAACATAGACCAGGCGGCGGTCCTCCTGTGGGCGGCGATATCAAGGCATCAGAGATCAGACGGGTACCTACAAACCAGATACGTTTGATGGATCAGGTCCTTGGAAAGAATATGTAGTTCATTTCGAGTACTGTGCAGAATTGAATGGCTGGGACGCGAGACAGAAAGGATCCTATTTAGCAGTCAGCTTACGCGGGGCAGCTCAAGAGGTATTGGTGAATATGGCTGATGCTCCAGGAATGGTGTCTTATAGACAACTGAAAGTGGCGCTCGAAAGATTTGCACCCCGAACCAGGTAGATTTATACAAGTCACAGTTCAAGGCCAGATCAAGAAAAAGAGGTGAAACATTGCCGGAGTTGGGCCAAGCCCTGCGGCGGCTTGGCTCTCAAGTTGGCGTATCCAAGTGCGCCGGAAGACTGGTGAATACTTTAGCCATAGATCAGTTTCTAGAAGCCATACGGGACGGCGACCTGAAGTTCTAAGTCTGGCAGAGAAAACCGATGACGCTGGAAGAGGCAGTCCAAGCGGCCGTTGAGTTGGAGGCATTTAAAGCAACAGAGAAGAAGGGTTCTCTAGTGGCGTAGCACAGAGATGGAAGAAAACGGACATCCAGCCGAAGAAGTAGATGAAGAAGATGAAGAGTACTGGAGGCGCAAAGTAAAAAGAGGCCTAGAAGAACTGCTAGAAACAGAGAAACAAGAGGGCAGAACGAAACGGCGCCCGAGACGAATCCCTTGTCATGGATGCAGAAAGGTGGGTCATTTCAAGAAAAACTGTCCGAATGGTAGAGATGAAGACCAGGGTCGAACGTGGCGTGCTACCCGAGGGGCGGCGTCACCAAGCGAAAGGTCACCAAAGGGAGCCGTTGGCGGATCGACGCGGATAGTTACCAGAAAGTCAGGCATTTTTGTGGAAGGTAGTTTGGTAAATGGGAGAGATGGTTTAGAAGTAAATCTGTTGGTGGACAGCGGGTCAACAATCTCTCTATTGAGAAGCGACTTATGTGATGAAATGGACGAATACAGGAAACCAAGACTCACGAAAGTTCATTCGAGAATAACAACAGTGAGCGGTAGCGCCATGAATATCAGAGGCTTAGCAGATTTTGTGGTACTGATAGGCGGCATCAGGTGGAAGCATTCACTGGTTGTTGCGGATATTCAAGTTGATGGGATACTTGGGTTGGATTGCTGGTAGATCATGCATGTACCGTGGATATAGCGGAACCATCCCTAAAGATTGGAAGAGAGAAGATTCCATGTTATTTGAGCGGCAAGGTTGGTTGTTGTAGGGTGATGCTGGCTGAAACAGTAATGATACCACCTTCAAATGAGGTGATAGTGGAAGTGAAAGTACAGATCTCATTCCGACACACAGACGCCATCCAAGCAGTGGTCGAACCAAATGCATCTTTTGTCGAAAAGAACACATTTCTGGCACGAGCAGTTGTAACAATGGGACCAACGGGGCGCATACCAGTAAGACTGTTAAACCCAGAGGACCGCCAGAGAGTAATCCGTGACGGAACAGCTGTAGTATGGTTGGAAGAGGCCGAATTACAAGATAAAGTAAAAGAAGTGAAAAGAGTTGAAAGTTTGCCCCAGCACCTTCAATGTTTGCTACCGGAGGAAGATGGCGTACTTACAGCGGGGATGAAACAGAAGGCCGAAATGATGCTTAAAGAGTTTGCAGTGTTATTTGCGGAGAGTGATGACGATTTGGGAAGAACAGACGTGATCAAGCACCAAATCAAGACCAATGACGCCAAGCCGGTGAAGCATATGCCAAGATGGAAGCCCATACATGCAAGAGGGAAGGTAGAGGAACAAGTTGAAACGATGCTGAAGAGAGACATAATAGAGCGTTCTACGAGTCCGTGGGCGGCCGGCGTTGTGCTTGTCAAGAAGCCAGATGGTAAACTGAGGTTTTGCGTCGATTACAGGGACCTGAACGTCGTGGCGGAGAAGGATGCATACCCTCTCCCGCGGATAGATGATGCATTGGATGTTTTATCCTCAGCTGCGTGGTTTTCAACAGTAGATTTGGTGGCGAAGTATTGGCAAGTAGAAATGGCAGAAGAAGACCGGCCCAAGACAGCCTTGGCGACGAGATCTGGCTTGCATCAGTTAAAGGTGCTACCTTTTGGTTTGGTAAGAGCGGTGCCAACTTTTCAGAGGCTGACGGAAACGCTGTTAGCTGGTCTCCAGCTATGCCTCATTTACCTAGATGACGTTATCATCTTTGGGAAGACGTTTAATGAGTTACTGATGCGGCAGCGCCAAGTATTCCAATGCTTGCAGGATGCTGGATTGAAGCTGAAGCCTACCAAATGTAAATTATTTGCCAGAGAGGTCTCATATCTTGGACATGTGATTTCGAAAAATGGAGTTTCGACGGAAGAAGACAAATTGACGGCGGTAAAAGAGTGGCCAATCCCGATCTCGCAGACAGAGTTACGATCAGTTTTGGGCCTCCATGGGTACTACAGGCGCTTTGTGGCGGATTTTGCAAGTATAGCAGCGCCGTTACACCAATTGGCAGAGAAGGACCGGGAGTTCTTATGGACTGAAGAGTGTCAGACAGCGTTTGAAAGTTTAAAGAGGAAACTGATAACTGCGCCCATCTTGAAGTTACCTGACCCTAACCGAGAGTTTATCTTGGATACAGACACTAGCGCCAGTGGAATAGGAGTGGTGTTATCTCAGAAATATGAAGGCCAAGAACGAGTAATTGCCTATGCTAGCCGTTGTTTAACGAAAGCAGAGCGGCGGTATTGTGTTACTCGAAGGGAATTACTGGCAGTGGTACACTTCATAAAGCATTTCAAGATTTACCTACTAGGAGGAAGATTTACGGTAAGAACCGACCATGGATCCTTGCGCTGGCTGTGGAATTTTAAGGAACCAGAGGGACAGCTTGCACGCTGGATTGAAGTCTTATCCGAGTATGATTTCGAGATACAGTTCAGACCTGGAAGGAGCCACAGGAATGCTGACACATTGTCCCAAGTACCATGTAAGCAGTGCGGTCGAAATAGCCATTAAGAAGTAATTCAAGATTGTGTAGAAGAAAGAAGCCAGGATCAGCGTCAAGTGGAGATCGGCGCCCTAGAATTGGTTAGACGAATGGACGAGATGAGGGTAAACCAGAAAGTAGACCCACTGTTAAAGAGAGTTTACAGATGGTTGAAGCGGAATTGTCGTCCGGTTTGGGATGAGATTATTTCAAGAAGCCCAGATGAGGAAGCACTATGGGGGCAGTTCAATGCTTTGGAACTACGCGAAGGCGTAATAAACAGACGATGGGTTGATGCCGGGGGATGATTGATGCGGCACCTCGCAGTGGTTCCGAAGGCACAGAGAGAAGCAGTGGTGGACGAATGCCATGGCGGAAGACCAGGTGGACACCTGGGAGTGAGGAAAACGTTGGGGAAGATAAGACAGCGCTACTATTGGCAGGGATTATAGTGAGATGTGCGCCAATGGTGTAGACAGTGTGAGAAATGCGCCAGACGGAAACCTCCAAGAAGGAAGCCCAGGGCACAATTGAAGAAAGCAGTCACTGGCGATGCAGGTGAAAGAATAGCAGTAGACATTATGGGTCCTCTACCAACTACAGAACAAGGAAACCGATACGTGTTGGTGATAGATCATTTCACAAAGTGGATGGAAGAGGCGCCACTCCAAAGTATGGAAGCTATCACCGTGGCCAGGGCAAAAATCGATTTTTAAGTGTCCCGTTTTAGAGTTCCCCAGGTCCTACACTCAGATCAAGGCAGTCAGTTTGAGAGTGGCGTGTTCCAGGAAATGTGCGACCTACTCGGTATTAAAAAAACACGGACCACGGCCTATCATCGCCAGTCGAATGGAATAATAGAGAGATTCAACAGAACATTGGCGGTGATGTTAAGCACATTTGTGAACGATGATCAGACAGACTGGGTTGTTCATCTCCCTCTGGTTATGACGATGTACAGGGCGGCGGATCACGAAGCGACAGGGTATAGACCCAACACCATGATGTTAGGGAGGGAGATTACCTTGCCAGTAGAGTTTGTGGTAGGAGTACCCCAAGACGGCGGCGCCAAGATGTACCATCAATGGGCGGAAGATTTGAGGCAACGATTGGTGAAGATACATGAACTTGCGAGGGAACATCTCAGTGGTAGTATAAAAAAACAGAAGAAGATTTATGATTTGAGAAAGCAAGAGCGCCGCTACAAGGAAGGTGATATGGTATGGTTATATACTCCAACACAGAAAGGAGGGAAGTTGCCGAAGCTTATATCCTTCTGGGATGGGCCCTACAGAATTGAGGAGGTCCTGAGTGATGTCAATTTTTGAATACGGATCGGAGAAAAGAAGCCAAAGATAGTACACCATGATCGCTTAAAACCTTGTTAGACACCCAGTACATCTGCGACTGAAGAACTTAACATTGACAGTGACGCCAGTGATCCAGGTGAGATCTATCCTTATACAGTCACGGAGTTTGAGACTTCGAGAGATAAGGGGAGAGCAGAAAGATTGTCAATACCTGGAAACGGCGACGAATCCAGTGAGGAGAGTTTAGAGACCACAGGGAAGTGCAGAAGGCGGCGCCCAGCCAAGCTTGACGATTAGGTGCTACGAGTGGAGCAGGCAGTTACCTCCCCTGATGTCCAGAAGATATCGGCGCCAGAATCATCGACTGTGAAGAAAGCGTAGCCGAAGAGCCAAATATTATGCATGGGCGTGGCCAACACTATAAAAGAGACGGCAAGGAAACCACAGAAAACAGTCGATCGATATCCAGAGAGCGAACAGATAAGATGGTCAATACAAAGACTACAGCAAGATTATTGAGGTGTGAAAGATGCGACAGAGGGTATAAAGATAGAGAACAGTTGGACCGGCACAAGCTACATTGCACTGGGGTGGTCTATAATTGCAGTTTATGCCCCCATTCATACCTGTATAATAAGGATTTGTTGCGCCACAGACGAGAGAAACATGACAATTTGTTCGAGGCACCCAAGAAGAGGGAGAAGATGCCGCCCAGTCCAACGATTGGCATGGTTAGATCCAAAGATGTAGAGGAAGGAATTAAAGAAATGGTTGAGGCAGTGGCCAGTATTTCACAAGTACCCTTGAGTCCTTTGTCGAGGTATGAGGTGGAAAAGGGTATGAGTCCTGCGGTAACAGTCACCCTGGAAGCTCGGGAAATGCAGACAGAGAGAATAGAGAAGTGTGAGGTTGATACCCAGACAGAAACTCGGGCAGATGTCCCCCCCCCCCCCCCATAACAATGATTAAAGTCTGGACAAAACTGTAGTGAAGCGTACGGCTACCGGAGAAGAAAATACAATAACAAAAAGAGTAATGAGTAGGATGGAGTGAGAGGGAACATAGATATTTTTTTTTCATTATTGTATTTTTAATAAATTGTTTTAAAAAAAAAAATGTGAAATATAGAAAATTGATAAATGTATTAAAGAAGGCTATGACCACCTCGGGTCGAGGTATTATCGGAGGCGTGGGTTGTGTAGCCGCCGAGCTATACGGGGGGCCGCCGATGGAGCCTCTTCCCGAGTTATCTTTCCTGTACGGGCGGAAGGTGGCCTAAGATCCGACGTTATGATTGGTTGGCCTTGCTTTGACTTGCGCTGAAGGGTATTTAAGGTGGTGAACAGCACATCTCGGGGTCTTACTTGCCTGGTCTGACCTGGATGACAGTACCTGGAGGGAGGAAGTCCAAGGGAATACTGCCATAGTCCAGCCTAATATTGGGGAAAGTCCAGAAAGGGCGGCATGCTGTTCACCCCCGAGAATCCCTGGCGGCGCAAGTCCGAATGAGGTTATAGTGGCGGCGGATCGTGCTCACAGCGGCGAGCAAGAGGCATCCAATTGGCACCGGAGATAGGCCAGGGCAAGCCCAGGTCGTAGCCTTCCCGGATTATACGAGGAGCTGTATTTCTACCTAGAATATATGCCAGATGGTGGAACATTAACCAAGTCTTGTGGTTCTATTGACGGAGTGACGAAGAGCTGTGCTCAACATACCTCTTGAGATACAAGAGGGAGAGAGGGAATCCACTTGCTGTAAAGTCTCGCAACAGCGCAGACCACTCGGCGCAACACACTACAATATTGACGGAATCCGGTAAGTTTGGAATACCATAAAGAAGATCATTGGCCGTTCTCATTGGCAGAAGCACAAGATTTCTCTGTAGGGCAAGTCTTTCATCTGAGTAGTTACTGCAGTTCAAGAAGTAATGGTTTGCATCTTCGGTCTTATTACTGTGACAGTTGTATTTATTACATATAAATATATATATATATATATATACATAACATTTAACTATTTAATTAGTAACTAATATAACATTGCATGGCTACTAATTTGCACTAGTGCTAATATTCTTTTGGTGAGATTGACCTGTCACTGTCAATATTCTATTCACGTGACTCTCTATCGATCTTTTGCTTCACGGTCCTTGATTTCCCGCCGTTTCTATTGTTACTTGACTTGGAGTTGTTTCCATTCAATTGACAGATCAATATTTTGTTTTCGTAGTGTCGGATTTGATCAGAGATTTCATCTATCGATTATTCATTCATCTATATAAAATATGTAGGGACCGAAATCGTTTTGACTTGGTAAGATATTATTATAGATGTCATATAATTTATTCGATGTAATTTTGTATATGTTTGTCCATTTTAACTAGATCCTTTATTCAGCCCATTTCGGTTGTCGTCATGAATTTCATTCATGACTATACACTGTTCATTTTGGCATTAAATTTGTCTTATTTCAAATCTGGTAATTCTTCTATTATTCCCACGTAAATATTGTATGATGGTTCACATGCGATCAATTGGCCGTTGTTATGCAAACCAATTGCTGTGAGAACCATAATATTATATATTGTCTATCAGGATTCTTTATCCTATCCTGGGAAGGGCCTCACCTTTTTCTCGGTGCCGTTATTTATGTCCTTTGTAATTCTTTATTACAGGGTCTACTATTTTCATGTATTCAAATCATTCTTCTGTGAAGATCGAAAATATGTATATGTGAAGTCCAGATGTGTAATTGACAATATGTATATTTGAAGTCCAGATGTGTAAATAAATATAATACAGAACTTTAAGTATGTATTGAACTTTTTATACTTTTTTCCAAAGATGTGAATTATTATTGAAACATCGTGCTCTACATAAAGCCCCGTTTCAATTGGCGCCCAACGTAAAGAACCATTATGTGAACTTTGATGTGAATTCAATCTGCTGCGTGTCTGCAGATAGGCACTGACTGAAGTGTGACGTCACCACTGTCTGATTCGCTGTGTTTGTGTCCCATGTGTTGTCTTCCGTATTCTGTTTTGTGATGTTGAGCTATTTTGTTTTGTGATGTCAACTTTCTTCAGTGTGACAACTACGACACATATATTTTTTCATGTTCATGGAACTGTAAGTATGGCTACGGAATAAAACTTCTTCACATATTGCTAGCAATAACATTTCATCTCGTTTAATCAACGTTTGTGTCTTCGACTGGACATCGTGATACTGATATAACAGATTTTGACATTCAGTTTCCATCCATTCGTGCTGATGACTTTCGCGAGGCCTGACTGTTGTTTTGACTGACATTTGAGCAGTATTTATCACAACAAGACTTGTTTGTGTGCAACGTGCTTGACATTGACTGCTAATCCGGTAAAATAAGACATTTAGTGTGACTTTTTGTGGTAAAATTTTCATTGTTTACATATACACTATTTGACTTGTGTTGAAATTACCTCCCTTGGTGTGCTTTGAGGAAAACCTCTGGTGATTTCTCATGTGACGTCATAACTATTTATTAATATGTTTACTTCCAGTGTATAACCAGAAGTAAACAGATTTATCTCCCACTGTAAACTTCATTTGGAATTTCCATTCATTTGTAGTTTGGGAAGTTTGCTTTCATTTCGCAGTCACTAGTAAGTTTATTTCACACCATCACACCACCGGTAATATATTTCAATGCATAATGTTTATATTTTGTGCCATTTGTAGGTTATTGTAATTTGTTGATAAATATTATTGCAATGTGAATTGTAAACTGTACTGCCCTCAGGCTCAGTTAAAATTTAACCCTTGACTTGTTTAGAATTAGAGGAAATATGACTTCTGTTAACCCTTGGCTTTTGTGAAATGCTAGTTTAGTTTTTCTGCTAGATCTAACTTGACTGTTTGCCTCCTGTTTGGTCGACTCTTGTTTTTTTGGTTAGGTAAGGGCTTCAATTTTCCTAGCACTCAACTCAGCATGCTTGGTTTGTTTAATTAACCCAGTTAACCAATTCCAAATACTTTAACCTTATTTAGGCCAAATATTTTCAGGTTTATTGACACTTTATCCATTATCGGTGATCATGACTAGCTGATTGATTTATTCTTATTTTATTTTATTTTTTTTTTTTTGATAAACTTGTAGGATGTCATATATCAATTTAATATTTACTTAGGTTTACTTAGGTTCTTTGTGGACAATGGGTATTTACTAATAAATTGTTGATTATCAATTTATTTAAATTTATTATTAATTTTTGTTTGATTATTCAGCTAAATATGGCAACAAGTAAAGATTTTTCAGATGATGAATTGAGTAACATGTTGCAGGCTTTTAAAAAGATGGGGGTTAAGCCAAAGGCAGATACACCAGAGGATTTTGAAAGATGGTTTAAAGGAACAATTAAGACAGAATCTGAAGTAGAGACAAAACCACCAGATCATGCAGATGGTAATGAGGTCGAATCTAAATTTGTTGTGGTAAAAAATCCAATTAAACTACCTAATTTTTCAGGTGATGCAAAATCTGAGGCTGACTATTATACATGTATATGGAAGTATGAAATTAATTGTTTAATTTCAGGTAAACACTCAAATAATGAAATTTTATATTCCATTAGGAAATCTTTAAGAGGCGAGGCAGCTCGGATTTTAATGAGACTTGGAGAAAAGGCGACAGTTAAAGAAATTCTATCCAAATTTGATGCTGTTTATGGTTTGATAGAAACCCAAGAAAATATTTTGGGACGCTTTTTCAGTGCTCGGCAAGAAGAAAATGAGTCAGTTGTCAGTTGGGGTTGCCGGATTGAAGACCTAATGTCAAAAGCTATTTCGCTGAAGCAAATTTTACCCACTGCTGCTAATGATATGTTGAAAACAAGATTTTTTGAAGGTTTGCACCAGGAACTGAAGGATGTCAGCGCATATAAATTTAAAGATTGTCCAAAATATGATGATTTATTAACAGCTCTAACATTGATTGAACAGGACCACAAAAAACCTGATGTTAAATCAATTTCTAAAGTAGCTCAACCAACACAGTCTCAATATGAAACATTGCTTAAAAAAATTACAGATTTATCAGTAGATGTTGCAGAATTAAAGAAGAATCGCCAGTATCCAGAACAATCTAGGTTCCATTCTAATTCGAATTTTCAGCAAAAACGTAAAAATTATCGAGGCAGATATAATAACAGGAGAGACACTAATTTCAATTCTAATGATTCATCAGGCAATTCTTTTTCAGATAATTCAAGAAATTTTTCAAATTCAAATAACAACTCTAATTATAACACAAATGACTCTAATATTTTAGGATCAAATATTCGTTGCAGAAATTGCAGACAGTACGGCCATATACAGATAGGTTGTCAAAATAGGCCAGTTGGCAGGTATGGACGACGCCAAAATTTAAACTAGCTCACGTCTATAGTGATGGGTCGCATGTAGGCATTGATTTGAATGACCAATATAAGTTAATCACACATGAGCCAGTAGGTTTTCATGGAGAACCTACTGAATCTAATGTTGTTATTTCAGGCATTAATGTGAACTGTTTATTAGACACAGGATCCACCATTTCGACAATTGGTCAGAACTTTTATTTTTCAAAGCTTCAACATTTACCGTTGAATAATATTGATAAAATCTTGAATATTGAATGTGCCAATGGTAAGAAGCTACCATATTTAGTTTACATAGAGGCAGAGATAGCAGTTCCAAGCATTGATGAATGCAAAAAAAAACCATGTGTATTTTTAATTGTCCCTGACAGTAATTATAATTTAAACACACCTGTTTTACTAGGGACAAATATACTTAATATTTTCATGAATCAATGTAGACATATTAATGGTGAAAAGTTTTTACAGGTAACAAAATTGACAACACCATGGTACATGTCTTTTAGATGTATTTCATTAAGAGAAAGACAACTTGCTAAAAACAATTTTAGCCTTGGTACTGTAAAAAGTGCAGAAAATTGTAATATTATTTTACATCCAAATAAAACAAGAATTATTGCTGGTACAGTGGGTCATAAGCTTCCTTACCACCCGACTTGTGCTATTTTGCAGTCCATTCCAGGAAATTCAAAATTTGATTGTGTTGAAATTGCCCCGTATGTTTTTAAATATGATTTTAATAACAAGGGAACAATTGATGTACATATCAGCAATCTTTCTTCTAGGACTTTGAATATTGAGCCCAAATCTGTATTGTGTGAAATACAGCCTGTTTCAGTGGAACGAGAGGTTGAAGTGCCAAAAGATAAAATTTTATCTAATAATGATTCCTTTATTGAACAACTTAATATATATTCATCTAGGTTATCCACAGACGAACTGAAAGAAGGGATTAATTTGATTAGTTATTTTTCAGATATTTTTTCACAGAATGAACTTGATGTAGGTTTATATAGTGACATTAAACATTGAATTGACTTGACGGATGACAAACCATTTAAGCAGTGACTGAGACATATTGCACCAGGATTACTTGATGAAGTTCGTGATCATTTGCAGCAATTACTTGCAGCAGGAGTAATACGTCATTCTTTCAGTCCATACTCTTCCAACATGGTTTTATGTCGACGAAAGAATGGTAAATTGCGAGTATGTATTGACTACAGAGATTTAAATAAAAAGACTATTAATGATTCATATGCTTTACCGCGTATTGATAACATTTTAGGTTATTTATCAGGTTCAAAATTTTTCAGCTCATTGGATCTCAAATCAGGATATTTCCAGTTAGAGGTATTAGAGGAACACAAGGAGCGTACTGCATTTACTGCAGGCCCTCTAGGATTTTATGAATTTAATAGAATGTCTTTCGGATTAAAAACCGCTCCGGGCAGTTTTCAACGCATGATAGAGCACTGCCTTGAAGGCCTAAACCTCAAAATTTGTTTGGTTTATATGGATGACGTAATCATTTTTTCAGATTCCTATGAACAGCACTTGGAAAGACTACAGTTGGTATTTCAGAGACTCCGTGAATGTGGTTTGAAGCTGTCACCAGATAAATACTCATTTTTTAATGATAAAATCAAATATTTAGGTTATATTGTTTCAGCCGATGGTGTTGAGACAGATCCTGACAAGATTGACAAAATTATTAATTGGCCAACACCGAAAAATTCTGATGAAGTCCGTAAATTTTTAGGTTTTTGTAGCTATTATCGAAAATATTGTAAAAAAATTTCTCAGGTAGCAAAACCTCTCACAGATTTACTTCCACCAACAAATACTGCAAAGCAGAAAAGTAAAAAGAAATCAAATTTTTCAGAGAAATGGATTTGGGAAACAAATCAAGAAAATTCTTTTTCTAGGTTGAAAGAATGTCTATCAACCTCACCAATACTTGGATATCCTAATTTTTCAGATCTTTTTGAATTACATGTAGATGCCAGCAGCCATGGTCTCAGTGCAGTTCTTTATCAGATGCGGAATGGTATAAAGCGAGTTATTTCTTATGCAAGCCGTGCAGTGACTATGGCCGAGAAGAATTATCCAGCACATAAATTAGAGTTCCTGGCATTAAAGTGGGCAGTAACAGAAAAGTTTTTTGATTACCTCTATGGCCATAAGTTTGTAGTTTATACTGACAACAATCCATTAACTTATATTTTATCTTCAGCAAAGCTTGACGCTACTTCCCATCGATGGCTTTCAGCTTTAGGTGCTTTTGATTTTGAAATTTTGTATCGACCTGGAAAATCAAATGCAGATGCTGATAGCTTATCCAGGCTGCCACAGTATTCATCAAATAATACAGAGAAAATTACTCGTGACACTATTAAAGTGGTATGTAACTCTTTACAGGAACAACAACCATATATTGATACTCTATGTTTCTCAACAGATGTGATAACATCTTTAGATGATGGTATTAGTACTGATATGGATGAGATGTCTCCAAAGGATTGGCGTCGAAAGCAAGAACAAGATTCTATTTTAGGTCCTTGGATGAAAGCAGTTCGACAAGGCATACGACCACACCGAAGTTCTTTGCCAATGAGAAAAGAACACTCAGCATTTTTTAGACATTTCAGTTCCTTGAAACTCAAGCGTGGTGTATTGTATCGAGAAACAACTTTTAATTCAACCACTCAATTACAGCTTGTCCTTCCGATGTCTCATGTTAAACTTGTTTTGCCTTCATTGCATGATGATATAGGCCACCCAGGAAGAGAACGGACCATCTCATTGATCAAACAAAGATTTTATTGGCCTGGAAGTGATAGCATGGTTGAAAATTACATAAAGAATTGTCCACGTTGTTTAAGACGGAAGTCTCCTACAGATGCTAGAGCCAAACTTGTATCTATTCATACTTCACAGCCTTTGGAACTTGTTTGTATTGATTATCTAACACTTGATACTTCTAAAGGTGGTTTTCAATATGTACTAGTTATAACTGATCATTTTACTAAATTTTCACAGGCTTTTCCAACAAAGAACATGACGGCAAAAACAACTGCTGATATTTTATTTAATAATTTCTTTATTTATTATGGTTATCCACAGCGCATCCACAGTGATCAAGGAGCAAACTTTGAATCTAATTCAATTAAAGAACTTTGTAATTTATGTGGCATTAAAAAGTCTAGAACTACACCGTATCATCCTATGGGAAATGGAGTATGTGAAAGGTTTAATCGAACTCTTATAGGTATGCTTGGTACACTGGAAGCTGATAAGAAGAAAAATTGGAAGAATTACATTGGACCATTAGTTCATGCTTATAATTGCACCCGCCATGAAAGTACAGGCTATGCACCCTTTGAATTAATGTTTGGCAGGCAACCAAGACTCCCTATTGATGTATTATTTGGTTTGGATAAATTTAAAAATGAAACTAATGATGACAATTCTATTTCAGATTATGTTTCAGATCTTAAACAGAGACTTTCATTTTCTTATAAGCTTGCATCATCTGCCGCGACAGCATCTCAGCAACGGCAGAAGAAAAATTTTGATCATAGGGCCCGAGGTGCTACTATCCATGTTGGTGATACAGTTTTAGTTAAAAGCTTAGCTTTTGAAGGCAGGCATAAATTAGCTGATAAATTTGATTCTGAGATTTATTTTGTTACAGATCAGCCTAATAGTGATATTCCTGTTTATATTGTTACCAGTGAAGATGGAGAAAAAGTAAAAACTTTATACCGTAACCATTTATTACCAATCAGTTCATTACCTTTAGATATTCCAGAACAGGTTGTAAGCACTACTCCACCTGATATAACACAGCCTGTAGTTAATAGACCAATTCCAACAAAGAGAAAAAGTATATGTAAAATTAAACCTGTTGATCTTGATTTGAGTTCGGAGGAGGAAAATGAGTTTTTTGTAAGTCTTCCATGGACCCCTGCAGTTACACCAATTGCTAGTGATGTGGAGACTGGTGTTCCACCCCGACACAGTGACGACTTGGTGCCGGAGGTGGAAACAACATTTATTTCTTCAGGTGGTGACGACCAGTCTTCTCCAGGGGAGAAGTCGAGAAATAGTGTTGAAATTACTAATGCTCCTGATATTTCAGCACAATCCAGTATTGAAGTGGACCAGGAGACAGTGGAATCGGATAATGTCAATAATTTTGATGTTTCACAGCGTGTACTGGTACCATCTACTTCAGATTCCGATAGAGTATTAGATTTACCTTCTAATAATGATATTTCTTCCAGTATTCCTCCAATTCCTCAACCACGCAGATCAAACAGACCAAGGAAGCCACCACCCTGGATGGAGAAAGGAGATTATGTTGTAAATAGTTTACAGGGTCATCCAGGATTTGTCAGCAAAGCAGAATTAATGAAAAAACTGATTGACAAACAAATTTTAACAACTATGTCACCAGATGTCATTCATACAATATTTTCTTCAATTCTTGACTGACATCTACCATTTTTAATTATAAGTACAGATAATCTAATTAATTAATTACAGATATGATATGATAATTTATTTATTAACAAAAATATATTTTTCAGCTGATGAAATTTTTGATGCATACTGGTATCAAAACAGTTAAACTATTATTTGTTCAGTTTATTGTACTTTCAGCTGATAGATAATTAAATTTGTACATATAATTTCAGCTGATTTGATTATTTATAAAATTGCATAATTTCAGCTGATCTGATTATTTATAACATTGCATAATTTCAGCTGATTTGATTATTTATAAAATAGCATAATTTCAGCTTCATGATTGAAACGAATATATACTTGTGATAAATTGAGAAAAGAAAATACAAATAACAAAACCAGTCAGTGTGGGTTTTTCCACGCTATATTGGTTATATATACAAGCATCTCATGTCATTTTAAACTTCAATCAGACACCTTTCAATACTCTTATTATTTGTGTTAAAATTTTGAATGTATTCTGCTGAACTTGAAATTTGATAGTTTAATCAGTGAAAATCTTATGTGCCATTACAAATATGCCTTATAACAGATAAATAGTCAAAATTATTTTAATAATTTCTTTTCTTGGAAATTAAGGTATGTTTGTGTGTTTTATTTACCACTAGAAAGGTTAGGAATTGCATGCTAATGATTATTTTTTGATAGTGAATCGCAGGTTTGTGATTGATGGATGAATATTTATTGATATTCAACTTTTACTTACAGGTTAAAAATAATCTAACTTGTAACTTATTATTGTAGCATGGATTGGTATGGTGTAGTTAAATTGATACAAGACTGTGATATATTTAATTATAAGATTTAGGTTAGAAAAGGTACAGTGTGAGAATGACAAGGATGCCATTTTTTTATGAGGGGGAGAATGTGACAGTGGTATTTATTACATTTAAATATATATATATATACATAACATTTAACTATTTAATTAGTAACTAATATAACATTGCATGGCTACTAATTTGCACTGGTGCTAATATTCTTTTGGTGAGATTGACCTGTCGCTGTCAATATTCTATTCACGTGACTCTCTATCGATCTTTTGCTTCGCGGTCCTTGATTTCCCGCCGTTTCTATTGTTACTTGACTTGGAGTTGTTTCCCTTCAATTGACAGATCAATATTTTGTTTTCGTAGTGTCGGATTTGATCAGAGATTTCATCTATCGATTATTCATTCATCTATATAAAATATGTAGGGACCGAAATCGTTTTGACTTGGTAAGATATTATTATAGATGTCATATAATTTATTCGATGTAATTTTGTATATGTTTGTCCATTTTAACTAGATCCTTTATTCAGCCCATTTCGTTTGTCGTCATGAATTTCTTTCATGACTGTACACTGTTCATTTTGGCATTAAATTCGTCTTATTTCAAATCTGGTAATTCTTCTATTATTCCCACGTAAATATTGTATGATGGTTCACATGCGATCAATTGGCCGTTGTTATGCAAACCAATTGCTGTGCGAACCATAATATTATATATTGTCTATCAGGATTCTTTATCCTATCCTGGGAAGGGCCTCACCTTTTTCTCGGGGCGTTATTTATGTCCTTTGTAATTCTTTATTACAGGGTCTACTATTTTCATGTATTCACATCATTCTTCTGTGAAGATCGACAATATGTATATGTGAAGTCCAGATGTGTAATTGACAATATGTATATTTGAAGTCCAGATGTGTAAATAAATATAATACAGAACTTTAAGTATGTATTGAACTTTTTATACTTTTTTCCAAAGATGTGAATTATTATTGAAACATCGTGCTCTATATAAAGCCCCGTTTCATAACCACATGAACAGTTAGGTGTATTTTAATACAGTTAGAGTATTTATCAAAATTTAGGTCGCTACAGGAATTTCGCAGCTTGCAGTGTATTTTTTAACCGCCCTATCGCCATTGTTGAAGTACTTATGTGGTCTAAACACACCTGTATTGAAATATTTAACAAAGTTATTCAGCGAATCAGACTGTCTAACTTCTATAGGTAGTGCATTCCATTCGGAAATTCAAGAGGGAGTAAATGACCGCTTAAATACTTCCGTGTGTGTAAGTGGTAGTTGGAAATTGGAATGGAACCGGGTGCTATACGGGGAAATGTCCTCAAACGTTCGGTGTAATAAGTTCGATAGGTATCTGGGGGCCTGGTTATTTGCAATTTTGAAAAATGTGATCATTTTGTGGAGATGGCGTCTATGTCTAAGGGTTTCCCAACCAAGTTCTGCAAGTAGAGTAGATACTGGGGCAGGTCTCGTTAGACCGGGTATTATACTAGCTGCATAGGCGTGTATTCTATCCAATTTTGAAAGTAGGTAATCCGGTGCACCAGCCCATACCACATCCGCGTATTCTAAAATAGGGAGTATAAATGATTTATATAGAATTTCAGGGCTTTTTCTACCAAGAATATACTTAAGTTTTCTTCGCTGGGATAGCCTGGCGTTGGCCTTTTTACATAGCCTATTAATTTGGCTATGTCAGTTTAGGTCCCCCTGTAAGGTCAGGCCGAGGCGGGTGTGTGACATTGCGAGTTCAAGTGGCGTCTCAGACAAATAGCTGCTAGTCCACTCGATGAGTGGTCCAGATATACCGTTTTGTCTCAGTTTATAAATTAGTCCTTTGTGCCGCACTCTATCGAATGCTTTTGATATATCACAGAATGCTCCAAGAGAAAACTGGTTCCTATCAAAGGTCAAGCAGAGATTAATATATATTTCGATGAGTTGGTAAACGATGCTATGCTGGGGCAGGAAACCGGGCTGATATTTAAAAAATAAATTATTAGCACAACAATGTTCGTACATTTCGTTAAAAACAATCCTCTCCATAACTTTATTGACACACCTTAGAAGAGAGACTGGTCTGTAGTTATTAGGATCATGGGCATCTCCCTTTTTAAAAATCGGCACGACTGTTGCCAGCTTTCATTCTGATGGGTAGACACGTAAGGGGAATGAGAGCCTAAATAACTGAACCAATGGCTTGCATATTGTAGTTTTGCTTTCTTTTAGCATTCGGTTGCTAAAACCGTCGTGTCCAGTTGCTTTTTTGGTATCTAGATTGCTAAGAATCCGGATCACTTCGTCTTCGGAAAAGTCAATTTCAGACAGGCCCTCAGAACATTGTGGTCTGAAATCAGGTAAGCTATGTCGATCATCATTTATGTTACTATTTGATAGAAATGTTTTATTGAGCAGCTTGGCTTTGTTCTTGTTATCTGGTATCGTAACTGTGCTGCCTGCATCATCTTTGTGGTTTAGAAAGGGGACGGAAGGCTTACTCGCAAAATTATTCAGTAGCTGTTTGACAGTGTGCCAAAAGACGTTGGGGTTTCTACTCACTGTAAGTGAAGTATCTAGATTTGACAAATAAGTAGATTTAGCCTTCTTTTTCGTATTATTTACTTTGGTACGGGCATGTTTATATTTTTTAATTATTAATGGGTTTCCGTCTTTCAAAGCTCGTTTACGAAGACGATCTCTCTGACGAATTTCACGGCGAAGAGCCGAGTCAAACCAGGATTTATCATTAGGACGGATGACTACCCTGTGAGATGGAATACATTCTGTGGCAATATAAAAAAAAAATGTTGCAAATTTGTTGTATGACGCATCAAGTGTAGCAGTGTCGGAAATAAAAGACCAACCTGTTTCGGATATCAGAGTGTTAATTTTGGGGAAATCAGCCCTGTTGTAATTCCAGATCTGTCGAATTTTCGTTGAGGTTGGTGTTACACGAGTCGGTTCTTTGATGGCGTTATGGAGGTTGTAATAATTTATAATTTCATTTAAACGACTAGAAGGGTTAAGAAGATCGCTATTCAAACCTCCGGTGATTATCAGGGACGGGTTTATACTAAGTGAGTCTTCCAGTATTCGTTACTAGAGAATTGAACCGATCGATATGATAAACAGAGCAAGAACTTGCGTTTTGAGGTAATCTCAAACCATAAGACCGACTGGTCAAATTCTAGTTCCGGTAAACGTTTCGCATATAATTCATTTGAGAAATAAACCGCGACACCGCCACCGTGTTGGTTCCTGTCCTTTCTGACTGGTGGGAGGTAACCCGGGATTAGCACATTGTCGGAATTAAAACTGGGATCGAGGTGCGTTTCGGTGAAGCAGATTATATCAAAATCATCTATATCATCTGTAATATGATCGAGCTTATTTCTGATGCTTCTGATATTATAATTGAGTATATAAATACTGGTTATATCTACTGATTCAATTTTGGATGGCCCAGGGTTAACTTCAATGTCCCCAGACAGGAGAATGATACCAAGGATGACACACAGAACCAATGAGAGACGGAATTTAACGGTGCGGATCTTCACAGAGTGCTGAGTTCCGATCAGTTGTCTGGTCACACAGTACCCACACGAGAAAATTATAATGAAGTCCGATTGCCGACCTGTGCTGCTCTATGTTAATACCCATGATTAGGGGCTAAGTGACAGGTGGAGAGAGGATGTCAGTGCACCGTGGAGTGCGGTTAGTGTCTTTGGTATAGAATGTTTGTGTGGCAGTAAGAGTGAGTTGTTGTCTCTTAAGAGGGTGAAAGGAAAAACAGGAATTATAAGATCACAAGTATATACAGTTTGTAACAAAATAAGATATATTATGCACATGTCATACTGGATAGGTTGTGAGGTGGTATCGGCTTGTAATTCAGAGCTGAAGTATTTCTCAACCCTTTACCTAGAGCAATTTACACACATTGGACAGTACCAATTGATCTTCCAAAACACAGTCTCTTTTTGTCACCCTTCCACAAACCATAGCCCACGGTCCCCATCGGAACAAGCTCAATGAGCTCGTTTCAATCAGGACCACAAGCTCTGTCCTGCAAGGAAGAGGCAAAAACAATAAAGTTTAAATGGCGATTTTTGTATATCACATTGTTATGGGTATAGGAGATTGCTTTGTAGCTTATTGTTATTGTTGTTAGAACGTTTTATTAATGGCGTTTTTTATCCGAACCTAGATATGAAGTTGAAGGAGACTGCTTTGCATCTTTTATTGATATTGTTGTTAGAATGTTTTATTAATGTTAAAGGGTTTAATAATTTTGTTCATATTCATGGCAACTCCGCATTTTTTATTTGTTATCAATAAAATGAGCGGGTAGCGCCACTTAAACAAATGCATTTGTTAATTGCATGAGTATCCCCTTATCCTTTTTGTACAAATAAAGATCACAAACTGAATACTTCACTTGATACGTATCGTCGGAAGCGACTGTGTCACTTTAGAGATGGTATTGACGATGCTTCAATGTTGGCACTAGGATTGACGTGTGCCCATTTCCAGCTCATTCTATGATATTACATTTAATGATATCATTAAGGAACTCGAATGAGAAACAGGGACAGTTTGAACGGGTTGTGCGTTGTGGAATGTTGTCAGTCGACATGGAGGTGACGCAGTGGACTGACAATCTGTAAAGAAATTGGTAATATTTAACCCTTTACCTAACGTAACGGCCAAAACCGGCCAGCGCTATTCTCAAAAATCGCCAATTAATTTTCAAAATATTTTCATTTTTTGTCTCAAAAACATAGGTTATGACCCCTCGTTGGAACGAGCTCGTCGAGCTCGTTCCAACGAGGGGTCATAACCTATGTTTTTGAGACAAAAAATGAAAAAAATTAATTATTCAAGAATTTTTTTTGCAAGTGTCGTCTGCTTTTCATGTTAGGTAAAGGGTTAAATCCTAAAGCCCTTTGAGGAAGTGGAATTAAATTGTTATTGATATTCCCGATAGATGCGAAATGAACTGGTCCAACTGTGGAACACAATATTTATACGATTATTCCATTCATAAAAATAAGGTTACGGCTGGGGAATATTTTAACGCATGCACTCAAAGAAGCGTCTTCTGTCATAAAATCCTCGAAGCAGCAGGTTTTAACGAGGATCTGGGGACGAGACAATCGTCACTTATTCTCAGTCTTTATTCTATATTCGTTGTCAACCAATAAAATCAGTTGAAAACGAATGCCAAATAAGGAACTGGGAATAAGTAACGGTTGTCACGTCCCTTGGGGATCAAATGCAGTTTGTTTTCCAATCAGTGTAAGTTATCGTAAAATTAATCTTACTTTCGTTGATGTACTCAAAGTCTGGGAAGTTAAAACTGAAAATATGTTGTTTCCTTCGTTTGTTTGAAGACACTTTTATTGGCAGACAAATGTTTCAATGTAATTCTTGTAAACACGTTCAACCTTGTGATACTTCATAAAACGTCATGCTTGGTAATACTTTCACAAGTGAATTATACAAACAGAACAGCTGTCGAGCGACGTGATGATATATACAACAATTTACCGACCACATCTGTGAAACATAGGATTACATTCGATTATGACATGAAAGATAGAATTCTGGACTCACTCTCTGTATGGGTAAGTATCAAATTCTAGTGGATCATACACGCGATAATATACGAGTTACAGTATTCCAGTATGCACGTTTTATTTATGCATATATCTTCAATCTATTTTGATATCCGCAAACGTCTATAACGAGAATTCATAAGAATGAAACATTAATCGACTGTAAACGGAAAAAGATAAATATGGCCAATATTTGGTCTAAAAATTGCCCAACGTTCACGCTGTTGGGTGTCAACTTAGCCAATTAAAAGATTTGATTTGGCACTAAAAACCTTCTATAGGTTAAACTGTTGAAAATGATCCCTTATCTAAGAAATAGTTTTGAAGTGTGGTCTGACATGTGTGTTAGATAAACACTCGAACGTTTCAGTTGTCATTGTTTTGCCACAAAAATATCTAGGTAAGTTAACGATTTGATTTTGGCACCAATAGTTTGTGGCCAGAGTACTACAATCAGTGCTGATTTCTTCGAGGACGAGTATTTCTTCAAAATGGTTTAGAAGTTACGTAACATGGACTTTTGTGGAGACAGTTTCAAATCAGATGGCTGCATTGCTATTTTGGAGAAATGTATGGTCAAAAGGAAATGTGGGGAAATATTAACAAACAATGTACCAACAACCAATTTTGATCAAACGAAATCCTCAAATTTCTAAATCTTCTTATTGAAATGGATGGGAATCCAACTAGATTCTCGTGGTCGTTTTTTATCAAAATATCGAATGTTCGCCGAAACATAAGTGTCTTATGCCATCCATCTTGAATGTTTACCAGTTTACTTGGCACACTTTGAAGATGATGGCAGGGAAATAAGTATTCGCAAGCATTACCAAAAACAACTGAGTTGTTTTTCACATGACAGCTCATACACGCCAAATATGTCGACCTGAAAAATAAAATTCCAGTTAGGTCTAATCGGATGTGATTTTAAAGGGACGGTGGAACAAACAATAAAATGAGAAATATAATTTTATTCTGCTGAGCTGGGTAGGTTTTCGTTCAAGCTATGGTTGACACCAGGTGAATTAGTCAAAACTATTCATGTCGAGGCAAAAGACTGATTATACACATCATTTTATTTATTTTACAGATGTTGCCTCCAAACATAGCTGATGACACCTCCATAGAAAATTATAGTCATCCTTTACCTAACACGAAAGTCAAATGACACTTGAAAACAAACATCCTGAATAATTAATTTTGTTTTTTGAGTCGAAAACATACCTTGTGATTCCTCATTGGAACGAGCTGAACCAGCTCGTTCCACTGAGGAGTCATAAGCTATGTTTTTTTTGAGACAAAGACATAAAATTAAAAAAAATAATAAAAATTGAAGGGTGATTTTTTGAGAATAGCGCTGGCCGGTTTTGGTCGCAACGTTACGGGGTTAAGGCAATCATAACAATCGACAGAGTACCAGTTAACAACATCAAACCTTTGGCAAATAACATTACAGAGGGGACGGAAGCGAAGCAATGGCTTGATACCCACATTGGGCGCAAACGAGAGTGACAATTTTACGTATGTTTCTTAAATTGACTGCATTTGACCGCAGTCGACAAATTACAGCCCGGGGTAAAGATAAAAACTAAAACCAACATGGAGTAAGTGACAACTTATTGCATCTGAAATGCACACCATCCAGTTATAACGCTAAACATAACTTTGTGCCCTCACAACCTGGTTATTAGGGCCCGGCGTAACGGTTCGATCCCCGCCACGGGTAACTGCGTTGCCTTCTTGGGAAGGGCACGTAATCCCGATTGCCCAGGTGGGGACAAGGTGACAATGTGTACTGCATGTCGATGGTGCACCTGTCTCCAACCAATGCTAATCCTGCTTGTGTGGAGTTACTGCTTGTGTGGAGTTAGTTGGTGAGTATGACAGTTGCTAGCCCTTGTTCGGTGGTTCTTTATGGGTATCCCGGCTTCCTCTACCCGTATAACTATCCGACACGAGATTGGTGACACTGGCTATCGACCGTGTCGTTAAACTCAAATAAATAAATACTAATATAATATAATATAATATAATATAATATAATATAATATAATATAATATAATATAATATAATATAATATAAGATGGACTAGCGAAACTTCGAAACGTGATTCGATTCGAAATCGTTCCGACGATTTAATTCAAGTCGTACCGTATCAAATTCCAACTATGTTTCACCTCTTAAACTCTTCTTCTATAGTCAAGGCTCCGGGAGAGGTGAGCGGAAAAAAAAGTCACAGGAAAAAAAGTCACAGAAAAAAAGTCACAAATTTGCATAGGAAAAAAAGTCACAGGAAAAAAGTCACAGTATTTCACAGTATTTTATTATATGTTCTAATAGTCACAGCATTTCACATCAACGGCAATACAAATACATAATAATACATAATAATAACATAAGCACATCAGGTAATATATATATATATTTTCTAATAGTCACAGTATTTTATTATATGTTTATAGTAAATCTGCAGCACATCAATATCAACACAAATACATGTAATAACATAATAATAATAGCACAGCATTTCACATCAACAGCAATACAAATACATGTAATAACATAATAATAACATAAGCACATCAGGTAATATATATTTACACCACTTGCACTCACAGAATTCCACAGAATTTTATTATATTTTCTAATAGTCACAGTATTTTATTATATGTTTATAGTAAATCTGCAGCACATCAATATCAATACAAATACATGTAATAACATAATAATAATAGCAATACAAATACATTTAATAACATAATAACATAAGCATATCAGGTAATACATATTTACAGTACTTGCACTTCTAATACTCCTTGTTTAGTCGAATGTTCCAGCCGACTCCTCTGAGAAATTCTGGTATGGATTTCTCACCACTGCTACGGTCTCTGCACAAGTTTTTCAATTGTTTCTGCATTTTAACAAACTTCTTCAGAGCGAAGAATACTGTCCTCAAAGTCAGTAACTACATTTTCGACAAACATGTCAAGGCCAAGTTGTTCACACTTATCTACTACGGCTTGGAACAATTCTTCATAGGAGGTACGGCTCTTGTTGGGAAGCAGAGCATAGACTGCTGTGATGGCAGTGTCCTTGAATGGAACTCTCATACAGAAGATCTGAGTGAAGATGGTAGGCGCGGTCTTGAAGGTTCCGTCCATGAAGATCGTTTCAGCTTTTGCAAGGTGTCGAAGTGAATCAGTCGAGGCATATGCTAGGATTCTATTTGGATTGTTGGCGCCATTATCGTAGAGAGATCGTAGGAGATTCCGTTTTAGCTCTCCTGACTGAACGTCAAGTGAGCTATAGTTATCAATCCCCGTCCGTCCGTCGTCTGTTGTCCGTTGTCTGTCGTCCGTGCATTATGGTCTTCGCGACTTCGCCTCCAAAACCACTGAACCGATTCCAATGCAATTTCAGGCGAATGTTTGTTGTGACATCGCATTTTGTTCAAATCAGTTTCCCTCACTCTACAGGGAGGAGGTGTGGGAAATGGCGGCGCCCTTTTGCACTCATGGTGTGGTGTATTCTATTTAAAAGACGTTGTGTGGTGCCGGACCCCCCCCCCTTTTCTGTCTGTCTGTCTGTCTGTCTTTCTCACCCTCTCTCTCTCTCTCTCCCTCTCTCTCTCTCTCGCTCTCTCTCTCTCCGCCACAACCCGCCCATTTTAGTCCGTCACTCATAATTTCAACATAGATCACTTTATTTCAGAAACATCACACTCCGCCGAAATGGTGAAAACTGACTACTCAACTATTCCATCAAACACAATTGATTACGACGAACTTTTTGACCATATCGGTAGCTTCGGCAAATATCAGCGACTGATCCTGATTCCACTCGCTTTGACAAATTTCATAGCAGCATTCTATGACGAGGGTGCTGTTTTCATACAGGGCGTCCCGAAGCACAGGTAAGATTCATACAACAAATGATATATGACATGGTGAACGTGCGTTCACAAATCATATTTCCAGACAGTGTCATAGCCTTTATCACACAATAGTCAAAGTTAGTATATGTGCTGAAACTGCAGATTTGTTTTCCCCTCTGACACTATTGTGGTTGCGTCGAACCCGTCCCGACATTGGAAATTCTTTGAAATTATCAGTCTAAACAATATTTTAATTTTCTTTTTGGAATCGTAAAATGTTAATAACCCCTCCACAACACGATACTCGTTCGAACAATACATACGTCAAAAATGGCAGGATTTGACACAAGCCAAATGGGGGGGGGGGGGGGGGGGGAGATGGGGGAGGGGGGGGGCGATTTGCCGACTTCTGTTCTATTGCTCTGATGAAGGAGTCAATGATGCGTGTTGATTGTTAAAACAACACTTGCTGTGGACGTTTAACCATTTGAACACAAGTGGTATCAGCCATGCCAGTTCAATGGCAGCAATCAGAAGAGTCCATATTCGTTATTGGGGTAGACCAATCAATATTTTCAACGTGCAGCCACGTTGAAAATATTAATTGGTCTACCCCACATATTTACTTAACATTCATCCTATTTAATGACGAGGAGAGCGATGGCGTTGCGGTGACCAGTTCTCGTCAGATCACCGAAGTTGAGCAAAGTTGAGCCCGGTTAGTCCTCGGATGGGTGACTGTCTGAGCGATCGATTCGGACTCCCACGTTGTGTACTTGGGCAAGGCACTTAACCCCGATTGTCCACATGGGGGCACGATGACGCCGTATACTAAGGCGTACTGCACGTCGATGGTGCGCATGTCTTCAACCAATCTAACCCTGCCTCTGCTGCAGTGCGGAGTTACGATGTCGGGGAGCTGGCAGCTGCTCGTCGTTGCTCTGTGGTTCTCTCCGGGTACTCCGGCTTCCTCCACCCGTAAAACTGTCACGGTCATGATTAGCCATTGGACATAAGTATGTGACCTTAAACACCAATAAATAAATAAATAGTTAATGATGTTATGACGTATCATGTTCCTGGCCGGAAAGCGTTCGCTGGGGTTCAAAGTGTTGAGACGGATTACTGTTATAGCCTAGTTCTAATAAGTACAATAAATTATACGAAGAAACTTCATTGATAAATCTTTGTTGTGAAAGTTTAAATGGTGTCATACCGATTGTCCCACTTTCTAATTAGTAAAGAGAGTGGGACAGTCGGGAGTTTGTTAGTTAGTTTTCTAGCCGCAAGATCAAACATTTTCTCTTATAGTTTGTTTCACGTATTTTGCTGTTTCATTGTTGAACAGAACAAGTAGTTGGTATTTGTTATACAGCTAGATATTTTTGTTCACCAAAACACTGATCAATTTACAAGATATTTTTGTACATCAAAACAGTGACTTATTATTGAATTTAAATACATGTTGAAAGAAGACGCATATTCTGTAATGTTTGTTTCGCCGTTCAACAACCTCTTGTTCCCTGGGTGCTAATAGGCACATAGAACAGATTGGAACTCAAGGGAAGCTCTGTTTCAGGGCCTGTAGTCAACCATGAATGTTTCTTTATCTCCTCCTTGTTGCTGGAGAGGGTTCACCTGCACTAAGGTGCATTTGCGTGACTTTATTGTAGGCCTGAATTTCTTTGAGATGGTCAATTAAGTGGAAAATGTTTGGATGTGCGGTTCGTATTTTTTTTTATTTTGTTGTCCCAGCCTTCCAGATACACTATCACAATTGCTGATCACGAAACGTAAACCCTCATAAAAATACTGATATTTGTTTTAACCCTTTACCTAACGTAACGGCCAAAACCGGCCAGCGCTATTCTCAAAAATCCTCAATTAATTTTCATTATTTTTTTCATTTTTTGTCTCAAAAACATAGGTTATGACCCCTCATTGGAACGAGCTCGTCGAGCTCGTTCCAATGAGGGGTCATAACCTATGTTTTTGAGACAAAAAATGAAAAAAAATTAGTTATTCAAGAATTATTTTTGCAAGTGTCGTCTGCTTTTCATGTTAGGTAAAGGGTTAATCATGATCGATAAGCAGCGGTGAGTTGTGCTCAAATTATGATAACGACTATAACTATTTTCAAGCCCAAGAGTGGGAGAGTCGGGACACAAATTAAAATCTGAAAGTGGGACAATCGGGATTAAACCGTTTTAAGATGGATTACTGTTATAGTCTAGTTCTAATAAGTACAATGCATTATACGAAGAAACTTCATTGATAAAGGTTTCATTAAAATGTACAGACACGTGGCCATAAAAAATCAATACCAAGATTATCATTGAAATGTATTGTAAATTGGCGTGGAGGGGAGGATTTTCTTTTTTATTATTTATTTTTTGTGAAACACACGGTGAGCAAAATGGGGCCCTCCGTGTGAAAATATGCATGCATTAACTGACAGGGTGCTAACTTATTCTCGGTCGACAAAATATGCTCGTTTGTTTTTTCCTTGTTTCAATATATGGGAAAGTGTCTGTGGGCATATAAATTGTAACATAGCAAACCCATACATACGAAATACATAGATAATGCGAAGCACATGGACAGAATTTGAAGCCTAATATTTAATTAGCTTGCAGGCAGATTGAGAATTTTTAAAAGCCAGACAGACGGCAAATCGAGATATAACCAAGCGTAAAGCCATCTCGTTACAGAGGTGATATACACACAGTGGGATTACTGGAGTCCACTCAGGAAACCATATGACGAAGCAGGGCCAACGCCGATTCTTGTCACTTGAAGAAGAATGTGTCGAGATCATGTGGACAAAAAATGTCACTTAATCTCAACTTCATACTATGAAATTCAATTTTAAAGTGTTCTGCCTCTCGGCCAGGTTTCATTTAATAGCGCTGGATATATTATCTCAAAGTGAATACAGTGAGCACGGTGGCTTAATGGTGAACATCCTTCGTCATAAAAAGAACATATCGCAAAAATACACATTACTTTTTTCTCCAGTTTGTGGACGAACCACTTTTCCACTTATGTATAACCAGAACTAGTTGAGAGATAGACGCAGAGAGAGAGAGAGGGGGGGGGGAGAGAGAGAGAGGGGGGAGGGGGGGAGAGAAAGGGCGATTAGACCAATATTTTATTTACCATGTACATGTATGTCCCAATAAGACTAAAATCTTCGCCTTCTGATTGGACAAAGAGCTCGTATAGATTTGTTTTTCCCTAATGTTTACATCAAAAGAGGCATGTGTTACCGTTTGACGTCACCGCTTTATCAGTCAACGATTTTTTCTCGGAATTACTGACTCATTGTCCATTCGTCGGGTCCGCGAGATGTTTATTTACAAAACTTGTTATTAATGTTGCCTTGTTCATTTCAGCATTTGAGTTTTGGGCTGAGTGTATGGTATTACTGGAACATATACGTTATTGTGGTGAATTGACGGTAAAGTGGTTTGAGTGAGATGTGTGGTTCGAATCGCCTGGTCAACCATGACGCGCCGCACCACGGTTGAACATAAACTCCGAGCTGCACATCTCAGACAATTTACCATCAATTCAGCACAATTACTTACAACGTTTATACCATGATGTCACCATTGCAGACTCAGTGTAGTGGTTGCATTCGAACAACTAAAATGCAGAACTCTGAAACTTGTATTTTTGTTTCGCATCATTGCCATCTAATTGTAAATAGCAGAAGTGGGGCGGGGAAGGGGAGGCACACTCACTACTCCTAATATGTGACCGAAAAATTTATCGTATGATTTCTCTCTTCTACGGGCTTCAAATACAAATAAAATACACACCTGAGGCTCCATATTTAACAAATTTCTTCCCGTCGAGCTTAACCCTTTGAACACTGGTGGTACATCATTTGCCTGTACAGATTCATTAACTTGTCCAAAATAGTGTATTCGTTGCGTGAGGAAAGATCAATCAATTTTTTCAGAGTGCAGCCTTGGGAGTGCACGTTGGAAATCTTGATTCGTCTACCACACAAATTCACGAGCACCTATCTCCTTTATGACCACAGCTCGCGATCCTGGAAAAGGAAAAACGTTCTTTCGTATATAATGAGACAAAGTTCACTTTTCGCAATGTAGCGTTAGTCCTAAACATAGCTTTGTGTATTGTATTCCTACAGTTAAAACTAGAAGTCCTGTCATGAACTGTGCGCTTATCTAAGCTTAAATGCGCGCAAGAATTGCGCGCAGTTGCCATATCGAATGACATCCAAAGCACGATAGGTTCTCCTGGTTACTCATAGCAAACACAGGCAATGTTTCTCCCAATGGACCTCCGGTTTACCCGGAGGTCCATTGGCTGAAACATTGCTTGTGCCCAGGCCATATGTACAGAATTGATAACCTTACTATGGCGATAACGCGTAGATTAACGCGCAGATCGACGTGCTATTTGTGCGCATTTAATGACAGGCCTTTAACTGTGCCAGGCAGCTAAGGAACACATGTCAGCACTAGTATATAACAGTGTGGGGGCGTGCTTCTACGCCTGTGCAACCTTCCGCCCAGTATGAAATGATTCCTATGCCCATGTTCGAGAGTCAACTGACAGTTTAGCAGATCATGCTTACATAATGGGTTTACTTCCTTTGGTATGGAGACCTACGAAGGCCCTACACCTCATACACATTAACACATACTCGGGTGGCTTCGGAATTGGCGAGTGCACCTCTGTACAATGTATGGGATACTCAGATTTAAGACACACCTCCACGCACCGAAAATGGACACTCCCCTCGTGCTTTTGTCATATCGTAGCCACTACACTCGATACCTGACTTCTCGACTCAAAGGGACTAGATGTCATCTTTAACCCTTTGAACACTGGTGATATCTTCTATTTCGGTTTAATAGCAGCAATTGAAAGAGTTTATATTTATTATTTGAGTGCAGACCCATTAATATTTTCAACGTGCAGCCTTAGGGCTGCACGTTGAAAATATTTATTGGTCTACCTCACACATTCACTTTGCAGTCGCCCTACTTAATGAAATTATGACGTATCACGCTCCTGGGTTGGAAAAGCGAACTCTCGGATTCAAAGCGTTTACAGTTCTGTTGCAATCGAATTAATTTTTATGAACACATTATTGTCTCTTCTCAGTACAACGGAAGCATTAGGCCAGAGCTGTACTGTTCTGGGTCAAATTGTCCTCCATGTATTTATATTCGGCAGTTGTCATATTGATTGCATTTTATGGCCTCTAAGTCTCTACAATTGTCTCGGATGAGTGTCAGAAGCTTCATCCTCTGGATAACAATATGAAAATCCCTTAGTGAACTCTCCCAGTCCACTCAAGCTCACGCAGAGGCGTTGTTATACTTTTCAAGAACACTTTCGGTTTCACCATACACAAAGTATTTTAGATGAGAATGGAAATTTTATAATTCTGGACGCTACCATCAACGACCAAAGATTAACGATATCAGTTGTTTATGGTCCTAATGGTGATGGGCCACAATGCTACGATGCGTTATTCTCTAAAATCGAAAGGATGGGTAATGTTTCAATAATAATATGAGGGGTTGGGTCGTTCCACAGGATTACGAAAAAGATACAATTAAATATAAACAGAAAAAAAACAAAACAAAACAATCCAAAATGCAAATAAAAAATTATTGAACTCAATAGAAAAAATTGTCTTATTTTATTTTGGCGCTTAGCAAATACAGAGGAAATACATTACACTTGGAGAGGGCCTGAAAATAAAATGGCAAGGTTGGAGTACTTTTTATTATCATCAGACGAACAAATTTTTCTTACTAATTCAGAAATTCACCTTAGATATCGCTCCGACTATAACCCATTAAGCATATGTAGTGTGACCTAGCTTTTCCCTGTATAAATTCAATACTTTATGGGTGAAATAAAAGAATATCTGGGAGTGGTAGACTAGACTTGTGTCACCACAGGGATGAAATATGGTCTTTTGGTTTGCTTTTCCCTGTTCTGTGATTTTATCTCTGCTCTCCAGTTTGGTCACAACTGTATTCTGCACAGTTTGGTTAATGCCCTGGTCTCGGGTTCTCTCAGTTTGTCCCGATCCTTCTATATTTGATTATTGACCTCATGGAGGTCTGGCGTAAGAACAGATTGAGGCAGAGGGTAAAATATGGCAATTTGTGAAGGATGAAATAATGAATTTGCGGAAACTAAAACACATCAATTAGAATATTCCTATTTCTGATCTTGCGTGCGTGCGTGCGTGCGTGCGTGCGTGTCTGCTTGCCTGCCTGCCTGCCTGCCTGTCCACTATAGAAATGAATATGAGGCCATCCCGAATGTCGAAATCTACTAGGAGTACTTTTTTATGGCAGAGGTCATCGTCAGGTTTAAAAACGTGTGTGGGTGGGGGCGGGGGTGTAGGGGGCACCAAAAGTTATGTCCAAATTGTTTTTACCGATAGATGTTTTCAAAGGGGTCTACTAGGGGTACGTTTCTATCAGGAATCTAATGGTGGGGGTTAAAAAAGTATCGGGGTAGGGGTGGGGGTGTAGAGGGGCACCAAAATTTATGACCAAAATGCTTCTTACCGATATAGGTCTTCAAAGGGGTCTACTAGGGGTAATTTTTTTACCAGGAATCTAATGGTGAGGTTTAAAAAAGTGCCGGGTGGGGTGGGGTGTAGAGAGGCACGAACAGTTATAATACTCTCCTCAGCCCGAGCAACGCCGGGTAACCCTGCTAGTATTTAATAAACATGTTATGGGGAAAGGTTTTCACGTAATTTGGAGAATAACTCTTGCCAGGTGAAATATTTGGACGCCAAACTAAGCGGTACAGTGACCTCATATATTAATAGTATTCAAAGGTAAATATACTATATCCATTAGTATAACAAAATGTTATTTGCGCTTGATTGAATGTGAAACATGAGCCGGAAAAATGATGCCTTTTGTACTGGTGCCCTCATATTTGAAGGCCCTGATAGTATCTTCTGGCACACTGTGGTCAGTATTCCTGAGATTGGGTTCTTTTTTAGTTCACTATAATATTCATACAGATCTGGTGCCGTAAGTTTAGTAATGGGACAGTTTTTCTTGTAAAGTTTCTGTAGTATTCTTTTGTATTCTTTGACTGGAAGTTTGTATTTTTTGACGTTGGCTTTTGTTCTGGTACCTGGCGGGTGATCATGCTTACTGTAATAATTAACTGGTTGAGGACTGGATTATTTTTTGAGGTCTCAACTTGTTATTCCAAATTCGTTTTGTTATAAATTAGTGGAGAGTGCCAACAGGCACTCTCCACTAGTTTTTAATAAGACGATTTAAATAAACAAAATATTATTTGCGTTTAAATGCATATGAAACATGGCCAAGAAAATGTTGGCTTTTTCCCTCAGCTTGTTATTCGAACTTTGTTTTGTTATAAATTAGTGGATTGTGCCAACAGGCACTCTCCAATAGTTTTTAATAAGACGAATTTATATAAACAAAATATGATTTGCGTTTAAAAGAATATGAAACATGAGCAAGAAAAATGTTGGCTTTTGCTCTCGACATGTTATTCAAAATTTGTTTAAAAAAAATATTATTTGCTTTTGACTAAACATGAAACATGAGCCAGAAAATGCTGACTTTTGTTTTCGTACCTGGCGGGTGATCATGCTTACCGTGTTGATAAACTCCCTGAGGGTTAGATGTTTTTTGGTTGTCTGAATTTGTTGTTCAAGAGCTGCTTTGTTACAAATTACTGGAGAGTGCCGATAGGCGCTCTCCGATAATTTTTAATAAGACGGATTGAAATAAACAAAATATTATTTGCGTTTGAGTGAATATGAAACATGTGTCAGAAAAATGTTGACTTTTCCTTTGAATTTGTTATTCAAAAATTGTTGAAATAAAATATTATTTGCTTTTGACTGAATATGAAACATGAGCCAGAAAAAACGTTGGCTTTTATTCTGGTACCTGGCGGTTGATCATGCTTACTGTGATAATTAACTTGTTGAGGGTTAGATGATTGTTGGTTGTCTGAATTTGTTGTTCAAGATCTGTTTTGTTATAAATTATTGGAGAGTGCCAACAGACGCTCTCCGACAAGTTTTAATAAAACGGATTTATATAAACAAAATGTTATTTGCGATTGACTGAATGTGAACCATGAGCCAGAAAAATGATGTCTCTTGCTCTGGTGCCCCTCATATGTGAAGGCCCTGCTAGTGGCCTCTGACACACTGTGGGCAGTATTCCTGAGATTGGATTCTTATTTAGTTTACTATAGTATTCATAGAGATCTTGTGTCGTAAGTTTAGTATTGGGACAGTTTTTCTGGTAAAGATTCTGTAGTATTATTTTGAATTTTTGGACTGGAGTTTCCTAATTTTATGTCGGAAGGCGGCATTCTTTTTTAACCCTTTACCCAACGCAGACGATATCAAAATTTATTATTTTAAATATCATTTTTTCAAATTTTTCAAAAAATTTCAACAAAACCATATCATGTGACAAGCTCGTTCCAACGAGGGGGTCACATTATATGGTTTTGTTGAAATGTTTTGAAAAATAATAGTTATTCATCTGCTGCATTTGCATATTACGCAGGTGGATGCTGCCGATTCGTTGGGTAAAGGGTTAAGATGTGCTTTTACTTTAAAATGTGCCTGACAGATTAAGGTCGTTTGTTGTGTATCTTATTGATGCGTGCGCTTTTCCTCCAAAATTGAACTTTCCAAAACAAATATTTTGTTTTTCATATAGACTGAACAAAGTCGAAACAAAGATAAGTGAGCCGCTGTAACCTGTCAAGTGAACATGCTTTCTGTGATAATTAACTGGTTGAAGGATAGATTATTTTTGGTGGTCTGAACTTATTATTTAAAATTTGTTATTTGCATTTTGTGATTATTAATAAGACAATTTTATATTAACAAAATATTATTTGCGTTTGAATGAATATGAAACATGAGCCGGAAAATGTTAGCTTTGGCTCTGTATATATTATTCAAAATTTGTTTTGTTATAAATTATTGGAGTGTGCCAACAGGCACTCTCTGATGGTTTTTAATAAAGCAGTTTATATAAAATTTATATAAACAAAATATTATTTGCGTTTGACTGAATATAAAACATGAGCCAGAAAAAATGTTGACGGATGATCACGCTTACTTTGATAATAAGCTGGTTGAGGGCTAGATAAATTTGGGTGGTCTGAATTTGTTGTTCAAAATTTGTTTTGTTACAGATTCTTGGAGAATGGCAACAGACACTCTTCGATGGTCTTTAATAGAACGGATTTATACAAACAAAATATTATTTGCGCATAACTGAATATAAAGCATGAGCAGGGGAAATATTGGCTTTTGTTCAGATACCCTCATTTCTGAAGACCCTGGCTTCTGGCACTGACTAATTAAATACTGGAAGGCTCACTTCAACTAAATGAATTAAAAGAAATTACGGAAGCATGCCTTGGGGCTGCACGGTGACAATATTGTTTGGGCTGCCACATACATGAACTGAGTGACCATCCCACGTAATGCAATTATGGCCTACCATGTTCCTGGCCGGAAAAGCTGTCGATTGTGTTCAAAGGGCTAACAAGTTGAAAAATAACTGATTTCATCATGCTACTAGGCATTGTGCGAGTGCACAATTTTCAGTAGTCCCGTATTATTAATCTAATCAATTCAAAGACTTGAAAGTGGTGTGTATGTGTTACTATGTTCATTTAAAAACAGTTCATATATAAATGCATGTATATGTGATTAAAGATGCAAGAGCAGTGTTTCATCCAACGAACCACGATGTTGATACTTGCGTGGTGATCAGCAAATGTAACACCGACGCTCCCCGTGAGGGCATACAACTGTCCAGATGACAGTCACGGCCGATTATCATAATCACAACCACATGAAAGATATGAAAATAATTAACTAAACACCATATCACATAAACTCCTACTTCTTTTAGTTCAGCATACGCATGTATATAATTTGTACACTTAGCTGATCATGCAAATTGGTCAAATGCAAGGCTGAGATAACTTACGTATCAACAGAAACACGTTTCTGGAATGCCCATTGTACATTGGGGTGAACTGTCATATTGGTAACAGCATACTATTATTCACAGCTCATGGGGATTAATTTAAAACAACTCAGATCAACAGTTGGCTCCTTTTTTATAATTTAACATCAACACATATCAATAAGAGTCAAGCACACCCAAAAATATCTACAAATATATTCGGCCAATTCCGAAAAGACCAATTTCCCTTAGACCAACTACAAACTGTTATTGATTAAGGGTTGATTAAGGATAATTAAGAAAACATTTATTTACTGATAAACACTTTGTTTGATAAAAAAAAATATTTATACGAATAACATACACAAAGTATAGGTTTATAACATTTCAGTTTATAAAATATCAACAAGCCAGAAAATAAGCAGAATATCATCTGAAAAATGAGGTCCCCAGAGGGTGAATTTGGTGATGCTACCCTGCACAGCAGGGTGGCATTACTAAATATACCCTCTGTGAACCTCAATCTGAATTAAGGTATCAAACATAAACAGAAAGCGGTACCCAGAGGATAAACTGATCCACTGTATGGGATAGCATCAGCACGTTCCCCCTCTGGGGACCTCATTCTGCAAATGACAGACTGCTTATTTTCAGACTTGAATATCAATAATATTAAATACATTTATAAATATTTATAAATATATCAAATTATTGATATGGAATTATTTTAAAAGTAGAACGCATGAGTTGGTCTAAGGGCAATTGGTCTTTTGGGAACTGACCTCGTGGGAATTGATCTAAAGGGAATTGGTCTGGTGGGAATGAACCCCCAGGACACCATTTGCATATTGTATTATAACATTCGAAGAATTCGTAATAAACTTGAAGACCTAACCGATCAACTCGATAAATACGATATTGTTTGTTTTTTCTGAGTCACATAATGAGGAGACATTCAACTCAGAATATCACACTTCACAACTTCCAATACCCAGATAGAATAAGCAGAAACCAAACAGGTGGTTGATTTGCAGTTTATTTCTCAAACTTTATTTTAGACCTACAGCAGACCTGAAGTTTGACAATGATAACTTATGGTTCGAGGTTGGTGGAAGATATAAATGTATTTTTTGTGTAGCTTGCTGTTCTGAAAACTGTTGTACTGAAATTAAAACTTAACATAGCATAAACCCGCAACCCTTCTGTAATTATAGTCGGAGACTTAAACTGTGATCTTATGAAAAATGACACTCCTCTGATTGACATAATAACTGACCTCGGCATGGCAGACGTCATATCCGAACCATCACGGATTACGCCACCAAGGCAGGCCTTGCTTGACCCAATAATCATAAGCGACACTATGAACTCCAGGCAGGCCGGAACAATGGAGGTTGGATATTCAGACCATAAAGCAATTTTTGTCATGCTTGAATTTCCCCGCCCTGACCAAATTGCTAAAAGCGAACTGTGTGGATTCACACAACGGGCATCTATCATAAAATCAACACTTTAATCGGTGAAACTGATTGGGAAACACTCATCAACATCTGCGGGGACATAAATGAATCCCTAACAAGAATTAACAAAACTTATTTACAAATCGCCGAACAATGCATACTACAACATAGAATATCAATACGTCACAAAGGCAAGCTATGGTTTGACAATAGTCTTAGAAGAGCAATACGCCATCGAGACCACGCTTTAAAATTTCAAACAATGAGACATTGGAAGAAATACAAAGAACATAGAAACAAGGTAAACAATATGAAAAAATTCGCAAAACATAACTTTTACAATAAATTGGAAGAATCGCTGTCTTTTGACAGAGCCACCAAACATTTTTTATTCTTAAGCAATGGCAGTGGAACGGGCATTCCCCCGCTCTGTCAAGAGACTGACGCAGGGTTAAAAATAATTGCAACTGACAAACAAAAGGCTGAATTATTAAATGAAGTATTTAAAAAAACACAGCAGACCAGATACCCGAAATCATAACCTTTCAGGTATCAAGGAACTAAATATTTCCTATAGGCCACCATTGTGACGTTCAGGCGAAAAAAATATGATCGCATCACTTTAAGTTTGGCATTCAAATATCTGTCAGGTGTAGCCATTCAGACAAGTGTTTCTGACCCGAAAACAGGGGGTCATGCAACAAACAAGAGAGACAAAATGACACGAAGGGAAGTACCGGTCACGCACACATATTTTTCAAGGAGTCATTAAATCACCCTTTTTTATTGGGAATATTCAATAATAATGCAGGATGTCAATAGAATGTTTCAAAATTTTATTGAAATAATATATTTTCCCAAAGCTTTTTATTTTTAGAGATTGCAGCAGTTCAAGGTTGGTAACCCAAATTCAAATATTTAGTTCAGAGATACGAATAATTATCCCCAACCCAACCAAAGAGACATTTTACCAGTTCCATGAGATAAAAGAGGCATTTCTGTATTAGAGTCAAACTTTTGGCTTCTGCTAAGTCAAAAACATGGGAAATTTGCTCTTTTAAGGAAAAGTATCCAAACTTTGTCAAATGGGCTTAAAAACTGGTATTGCCTCCAAAATATTTTTCTAGCTTGTTACCTAATAAATTTGCTGAGTGGGATGAGGATTTACAGCTTTCATTAAAAACTACCCTGATCCCCTGTTTAAAAAAAAAACTGGGGATTGAGCTATATATTTCACCAATATAAAATTACGTATCCTAACAACTGAAGTCAAATTGTCTTCCACCTACTGATGTGGTAAAATATAGCCCCCCGGTATGCACCTTTTCATCAACGTCTATGATATAATTCATATATTTATTGATATTGACCCAACACGAACCTACTGTGTTACTGAAATTACCGTTTGTGATATTTTTTTTAAATGACATTCAGGTTTTTGAAGGCATTTTACATTGTGTTTGATGACTTTTTTTGCAATTTTTACAATGAAAAAGCCACAGGTTTCTGAGTTAAGGCACCTAGTCTCATTGGTATGACACTGGCTATACATAAAACAGTGCTTTTTCCAAACGAATGACCAGTATCTGCTAATGTGGTATCTTATAACACTGTTAAAATGCCTAAAACTATCAAATATTGATTCTTTGATGCTATGCTTGTGCTGCAAGTCCCATCAGTGCACTTTCACAATTTTTGGTCTAATCCCCACAGACACCTGTTCTGACAAAAATAGTGAGATTGTAGAAAATATGTTTCAAAAGAGGATGAATCAGACATTTGCATCAGGAATATTGTGGTCTTTGATGTTTAATATACTTGTGTGTGTGTGTGGAGAGGGGTGGGGTGGACAGACAGACAGACAGACAGACAGACAGACAGACAGACAGACAGACAGACAGACAGACAGACAGACAGACAGACAGACAGACAGACAGACAGACAGACAGACAGACAGGTTACCATGAGTGCTGCAGTCTCAAAGTAAATCAAAAGAAACTGAAAGTGTGTGATATTAACATCAGCCTCTAAAAACATGCTGTACAGTTTTTCCATATGTTTAAATATGTGTGGGAGGAGGACTTGGTTCAATGAGAGAACAATATTTCACAACTGTCACTGTAAATGGGTGCTTATCATGGGAACCATGGCAGCACTAGTACCTGACTGCTATATTGGTAGTTATGCACAAATGGCATTCGTTCACATTTGTCATTTTATTATGTTATTTTTTTCCATCGTAGCCGCCCCCTCCCCGCCCCTCCCCTCCACAAATTTGTGTTCCAAAGTACTCTTTCAGTGAAGGAATTATTTTCCAACATTTTAAAGAGTATAATATAGAAGAGAAAAACTTCTAAATAGCAGTGAATAGAAGAGCAGTAAAGGTTTTCTAGCTATGTTTGAAATGTGATTTGGGAGGGAGTTGGAAGATTGGAGTCCTCCCTGCCCCTGCTACTATGAGGGGGAACCATGGTTTAAATAAATGTGTTAATAGGATAAGATAGGCTGTTAGTTAGCAGCTGCAAGATGTTATTGTGTGCTCCTGGGGAATACACTTGCTCAAAATGTGAATTTGCTTGCCTTGACAGCCTTAGTTTTGGCAATATATAGCCTTTATTGCTGACTGTGACAAAAATGTAACTTTTCAAAACAATAAAATATTTTTTTAAGGTGTGTGCTGCCCCCCCCCCCCAACCCCCAATATACATTTATATGTGAAATAATCTTCCAAATAATAACTGAATCTGGTTTGGAATCCAAAACACATATTTCCTAAATGTATCACAGAACTAAATATTTTCCCACAGGCCACCATTATTACGTTCAGGCGAAAAAGATATGACCGCATCACTTTAATTTTGGCATTCAAATATCTTTGTCAAGTATAGCCCTTAAGACAAGTTTTTTCTGACCTGAAAACAAGGGGCCATGCAACAAATAAGAGAGGAAAAATGAGACGAAGGGAAGTATCGGTCACGTCTACATGTTTTTCAGGGAATTTCCTTCCGGAACACACAAAAAGTAAATTGTATATTTTAGGTCCAAAAAGTCATCAAATTACCCTCTTTTTTATAAGGAATATTCAACAATGCAAGATGTCAATAGAATGTTTCAAACATTTATTGAAAAAATATATTTTCCCAAGGCTGTTTATTTTTAGATATTGTATCATTTCGGTGTTGAACATTTCCAGGCGGGTATCTCTAATTAAAATATTTAGTTCAGCGATTACTCGAACACCACCAGGTCGTTGCAATGGGTCACTCACTGAGGTATTAATTACCAAAGAAGATGTTATTAAAATATACAGTACTCTCCCGACAAAGAAGGCAACTGGTCACGATGGAATAAGTCAGAGAATGTCGAAAGAAACAAAACAAACAGTTTGTGAACAGTCCATATGTTTTACTGTAAGGCCTTAGTGGGCGGCATCTATCCACAAGAATGGAAACGCGCGGACTTAACCCCTCTATTTAAAAATGGAGATTGTCGCGACTGTAACAATTATAGAACAATTTCGTTGCTCCGCAGTGTGGGGAAAATAATGGAAATACTACTTTTTAACAGCTTATTCGCGCAACTGGATGAACACCAACTATTCTATAAACTACAGTCGGTTTCTTACCCCCAAACACCTCCGCCTTCCAATTACTAGAGATATGCAACTCTTTGTACCAAACTGTTGATAAAAAGCTAATAACACGCGGGTTTTTGTAACATTTCAAAAGACTTTGATGGGGCGCGCCGAAAGGCTTGATCTTTAAACTTCAGGAAGATGGAAATACCAGTACCCTTCTTAGATGATTGCACAGTTATCTATCGAACAGGGAACAGTGTGTCCTACTGATGTAAGTCTAACTGCATTGCTGTTACATCCGGCGTTCCCCACGGATCGCTCCTTGATCCATTTCTTTCTGTCTCTAGTGTATATTAATGATAATGTTTGCAGAAACCGTTGAGTCGATTACAAGACTTCTTGTGGATGATTCATGTTTTACGAGCTGTGGGAATTCTGTCTCAGACCTCACAGCTGAACTAAACATCGACATTGAAAATATGATCGCGTGGGCTCAACAGTGGTTAGTAACTTGTAATACGCAAAATACACAAGTAATTAATAATGATATTTTCACTACGTAGGAGCTCAGCACTTCCATCAATAAAGTTCGGAGACTCAATTCTTCCTACAAACATTTAGGCTTAACACTCCAATCTGACCTGTCTTGGGATCGTCATGTCAATTTAATATATTCTCGTGTTGGTTCTAAATTATCACAACTAAGGAAATTAAAATCTATCCTCAACAGGAAGACTTTAGAGAAAATGTATGTCGCATTTATCCTGCCCATTTTGGAGTATGCTGCCCCGTTTGGGGTGGAACACACAATTCCAGCTTAAACGTCTCCATGAGTGACACTCCGAGGCAACGCGCATAGTATCGGGACTAACAAGATCTGTTCCAGATGAACGCCTCCTATTAGAAGTAGGAGGGAGTCCACTTGGTGAGAGACGTTACCCCCACAGAATGGCTCCGTTCTACAAAATTGTTAACGGTCAGTTCCCTGGATACCTGTCTGAACTATTGCCCTCTCGCTTTACCGAACTGTCCGGTCATAACTTACGTAATGCCTCGAAATTTATTCCCATAGCCCTACGAAATGAATTGTTCAAAAAAGAAAATTTCTGACTGGAACAATCTAGACGACGAAATTGTCCATCGCTGGAATCCTTTAAAAACGTATAACACCCTCTAACATACGGCCTCCTAAGTACTTTAAATAATGTTGGTAAAGGAAAATACAGTATAATGCACGCCTGAATACGAAGCGAATGCAGCGAACTAAAATCAGATATGTTCGCCTATTATATCTCCAGTTCTCCTGAATGTGCATGTTGTAACGCTCGAGAAGATGCACATCGTTTCTTCTTTGATTGCAATTTATATTCTCAATCCATGGTCTAACTTCAAAACAAATTGTCAAAACTTATTACAACCCACGTGGATAAACTGTGTTACGGAGAATGTACCCTGTCAAATAAAGACAATACGGACATATTTCTGTCTGTCCAGCAAGTTATTAAAAATTTCAAAGGATTCGATGGCAGTTCGTAACTGGTATTAAAATTTATTTATCTATTGACTAAAGTGAATTTTTTGATTTGATTGGTTGATAGATACGTGGTATGAGACCATATTCATTGAAACCCACGATACGTCCGCCCAGCCACTGACAAATTTCCCATACCCAGTGGAAGCCTCGTTCCGAAATCTTCAAATTGTCCATACCCCGTAGAAGACGCGTTCATCGAAATCAATTTATTATATTTATACAGAAACCTGTATGGCTCAACAATGGAAGATAAAAGATTTCATGCTGTGTGTGTTCACACATGAAATAGATTGAACTTCTAAAACGGAAAGTCAATAGATAAATTCGTTACCCCAGGTCTGATCACGTGGTACGGGTTTTTACCTACCCGAAGTCAGCCGTATGGGATACGGCTGGCTTCGGGTAGGTAAAAACCCGTACCACGTGATCAGACACGGGGTAACTAATAATACATACACGTAGCTATCTTAACTGTATCTGTATACATATACACAGCTATTTTAACTGCAATCAAACGAGCGCGTACCAGTGACTTATGCGGAACGAATACACGGTGTACTCGTATTGAGCCTGATTTGCAAGTATATTTTTCTGGTTACAAAAAGTTTGGATCATAATCGCTTAACTGTCAACGGCAACATCCTCACCATTGGACCACTTCCATTTCACTTTTTTTTCTCTCTCTCTCGCTCTCTACTACCTTCATATTCGGTAGTTTTTTCATCTTATACTTACTGACTTTTCAAGTTTTTGTTCTTTTCTTCTCTTGTGCACTTACATTTTTGTTTACAAATGTATGTCGCCAGCAGTTAATTGAAAAGGTATTACCTACGGAGAGGAGGGACGCCTAAGTGGTACGCACTTGTCCTCCAATCCATTTTGTACTTTTGGTGCAATAAAATATGTTTAAACTAAACTGAATATGGATAAAAAATTCTCACTAATCTCTGGCTTAAGGATTAATTTTGACAAAACGGGAGTTATATGGATAGGTTCAAAGCGGGGTTGTGGTGAAACACTCCTAACAAGAGAACAAGTCGTGCAGAATCATTCCAGATCTTTAAAAATTCTGGGGAGGCAATTCAATCTATTTAGTGTATACACTAAATAACTATACTAACAAAATGCAGAACATTGAAAAATTATTAAGCGAGTTGTCGTTTTGTAACTTAACATTAATTGGAAAAAATACTATTATATAAACATTGGCTTTACCTATTCTTTTTAAAAACGACGGAATCAAATTTCCCCATGTTGAAACTTTTAATCGTGCTCAAAAATGATTTGGATTAAGAAACTACTGGACTCATCCTCATTGGTTGCATGGAAAACCCTCGTAATTGACGAATTAGAAATGTTTGGAACTTACAAGCTTTGACACTTACATGAAGAAGGTTTAAAAGTGGTTGGGAAACATGTAAACACATTCTGGAAGGATGTTCTTCTGGCCTGGTCTCTCCGGGACAAAAAAAGCTCCACAACCCCTTCAGAAATACTCGGTGAAACTATTCTACTAAATAATTAAATACAAGTTCACGGACAACCTTTCTTCAATAACATTTGATGTAATAAAGGCATTTACTTCGTAAATGACCTAGTATCCGAAAACAGCGATACCCTAACCTTCTCTAACTCTACCAACAATTATAACATCAACACCCTATTTACCGTTTTCATGATATTATAAATGCATTGTCCACATCTTTGAAAACTACGATTAGATCCAATACAATGTTGCCCATTATTCAGGACACAAACGTTGGCACGTTACAATCTACTAATAAAGTCTCCCGAGCCTTTTATTTTATTTTTTTTACAACTGCACATAAAACCTCCTATCCAAACGCAGAATAAATGGAATGGAGTTTTAGATATAAATCTGCACTCGGGTGATTGGAATTTTATATATATAATCCCATTTACAATCACGGACGATACATATTTACAAAGTCTGCATTTCATTTCAAAATAGTACATAACATTCTATATACGTATTCAAAATTTATAAATGCAAACTTTCTGAAACGGAACTGTGCACTTTTTGTTGCAATGCAAAGGAAACAATACTTCACTTGTTTATTGAATGTTCTGTTGTGAAAACAGTTCTGAATTTTTCGGAACAATTGAGAGACAATTGTGATGTTGAGTCTCCGTTAACCCCAGAATATGTTATTTTTCGGCTACAAATACCCATGCCACTTCTAGTAACACAACAAACTTCTATATGTTTATCTGCAGAAAGTTTATTTACTTCTACAAAGTAAAATAGAATCTACCACCCTATGCATTATCGAACAATTAAGAAATTACAGAAATCTAGAACTCATATCTAAATATTCATACTCGAAAAAGCGTACAAAGGAAATAAACGTAAGATTGGATACAATCAGTTCTCTCAACTCTTCTGCTAACTGGTTAACCCCTTTTAACCCTTTACATAACGTAACGGCCAAAACCGGTCAGCGCTATTCTCAAAAATCGCCAATTAATTTTCATTATCTTTTCATTCTTTGTCTCAAAAACATAGGTTATGACCCCTCGTTGGAACGAGCTCGACGAGCTCGTTCCAACGAGGGGTCATAACCTATGTTTTTGAGACAAAAAGTGAAAAAAATTAGTTATTCAAGAAATTTTTTTGCAAGTGTCGTCTGCTTTTCATGTTAGGTAAAGGGTTCAATTTTCCGTGGATTGGGTCGCCTTGACTCTTTACCTTTACCTAACAAAACGTTTTTGAAAACACAATGAACCCTGCTCAGGAATGTCATATCAATTTTTTTTATTCTTCCTTCTGGGTCGCACTTCTGCCCCATTGTGGAGAGAACACGACAAGCCTGTTCCAGTGGGCTGGGGGTGTGGTTTGGGAGAGGAGGATTGGAAGGAATGATGAAACTGTAGAGTGGTTTGCATATAGCCAATACGTTGGGTAAAAAATTAAGGAATCTCTCGTAATTTTAGTTTCATTCTCTTCGGTTAGACACTAATTGAATAGTCAATGCGTGTAATTCACCAGTTGATACACAGAATGGCTTGCTCGGTGCATTTTTGGTCGCTTTAATAGAGGTTTCCCTCCACATAAAATCAGATAGCCAATTTACAGCAAACATTACAGACATCGTTGGACGGTCGCAACTCAACCACTCCTACAATTTTGGCGAAAATGAGTGGTTTGGACAACGGAGTTTATACACAACGACAGTCATGCTCTGACATAATCATATATTTCTACATGTATGTGCATATGATATGCATGAAGGACCCTGAATTGCTAGCAAAACACACACGGCAGCATCTTGCAACATCAAACTGAGACACGTTAAACACCACCCTTCTCTATAGTACAGCTACAAAGGAAACTTATCACAACAAAGGAATAACTAACTTTACCATTTTTGTGTTATGTAAAACACTTTGTGTAAATTGTATCCATAGAAAAGTTATTTTTGCTTGTAAATAAGAACCCAAGATCTGAATAAAAAAATATAAAAACAAAAACTCACCTTGTCTTGCTTTAAGGCACTCGGCGGCTGTCTTCGATTGTTGTTTCATTCAAGAGCCTCCTCTGTATTATATCTGGAAGCCACGAGACTGTTTGTATGGCGACTGCAACAGTTCCAACAGTCTTTTGACTTTCAAAACCAGATTCACATCTGCCAATGTTCGAAAGCCACCACCACATAAACTGCAACGAATGCTTATTCCAATTTTTTTTTTTTTTTTTTTTTTTTGATAAACGTGAAGTTATCACCCGCACACAAACCCGTAAACATTTTATGAGAAAAAAGGTTTGGTTCAGGGTACATAAAATACCAAAAATAGGGTACATCAGCCAGGGCTTTTTTATTTTAATATTTCAATTTCGCGTGTGCATAACTGCGTTGGAATTCTTACAGAATAAGATTAATAACTTGCCAGCTTCACACATCCTCTTCCCGCTTTTGGCAGCTGCTCGTCGTTGCTCGATGGTTCTCCCCGGTGACTCCGGCTTCCTCCACCCATAAAGCTGTCACCAACACGATATGATCTTGACTGTTAAAGTGTTGTTAAACCTTAAAAAATGCACTTAATGACCGCGGGTGACATTGACCGATATTTTTAACCGCTATTGAGTTTTGTCTCAGTTGATGTTGGTCGCGGCCGCCGAGTCCATACGTTATACCATGCTTGGGATTAGAGCGTGATTCACTTTCAAAATTTTGGGGCCCTCCCTGTTTTCTTAGTATAACAATTCGTGTTTGAACTTCAACAGTGCATTGTGGGTAGACATAAACAGCGATTTTCAGCAATTCTGAAAAATGCACTTTTTGATCCCCGGCTGACCTCGGTGACCGTGACAATATTTGGAATCCTCTATTGAGTTTTGACTCATTTGGTGTTGGTGCCAGGTCCATAGGTCAGACCATGCTTGACATATGAGTGTAACCTAGTTTCAGAAGTTTTTAGGGGTCATAAAATGCTATTTCCCGCAATTCTAAAAGAAATGCCCTCACTGACACCTGGTTGATCTCAGTGACCTTGACCCAAATTTTGAACCTCCATTGAGTTCCGACATTTGGTGTTGGTCCCAGGTCCTTAAGTCCTTCAATGCCTGAGTGTGACCAATGTTTCCAGTTCTTGGGTGTACAAATGCATGTAGGGAATGCATATTGGAGTAACTAAATGCAATTTTAAACAATTCTCAAAATGAAATCAATGACCCTTGGGAAACCTCAGTAATTTGACGCATATTTAGAACCTAAGTGCTGACTCATTTGGTGTTGGTCCTAGGTCCACAGGTTATATCAAGCCTGAAATATGAGTGTCCCCCACTTACAAAACACCCCTAGGGACACCCCCAATGCCTCATGGTGCTAAAAACACAGGTGGCCGAGTACTAATGACTGCCTATCGTTATGCCAAAAAGCAGCGAGTTAAAATTCGGGCGACTGTATGGAGCCCAAATATAAGCTAAAGGACTACATTTTAACAAACTTGTATCTGACACCACCCCCCCCCCCCCCCCCCCCCCCCCCCCCCCCCCCCATGGATGCTGTATACCAAATATCAAACGATTCTGGTTAGTGGTTTTGGAGAAGAATCTGTTTTAAATTTTTGCAAATTTACTGGCTCAATAGTTTTTCGATGCCCTCCTGCAGAACACCCTGACAGACCGATGGAATTGTTTTTACCATTCCATTCTACTGGTGTTAATTGTGCTTCATACCAAATAACAGTAACTGTTCACTCTCCCGTGTGGTTGGGGAGATATAAGCGTTTGAAATTATTCTTTTTTTAGCTTCACGGGAAATTGTTTTGGCATAAATCAAGTACTTATGAACCAATAATATCACATACCAAATTTGGTTCAAATCGTACCATCGGTTCAGAAATGTCGTGCGAGGCAAAAATCTTGCCCCTTCCAGCACGACTAAAATATTATCCCACAAACTTCGTTTGAACAAGTCTAGATTTAGACCTTAACAGGAAGCTGCATAACAAAAATGGAATCACTACACCTTTTGGTTCATGAGAAGAATATTTGTTTTTAATTTGGGTTATTTTTCCCCACCCCCTTTCCATTGGGGGCAGCACATTTGTTTAAACTAAAACGCAGTGCCCCTTCGGGACCTTCAGTCACACAAACTTTCACTTGAATTGTCACAGCGGTTTTGGAGGGGAAGTCTCAAACACAACGACCAACCAGGACGACTGACGAAGAACGATTTACAAAAAATGATGACAATACCTCACCCTGACTTTCAGTAAGGTGAGTAGCAAATAATAGAAGCTGAATGATGATTTTAATGAATAGTTCTGGCCGTTGTTTTTTGGCCGTTCGTTGTGTAAAGTGTTGAACAAGTGTTTTAAGGTTAAGAGATGGTCATTACCAATACTTTGCGCACTGCGTGGTTAACGGCCATTTTATACTGTAAGCGAACGCTAACGCGAAAGCGACCACTGCGAATTTCCGCACGACTTTCCACGTGAATTATCTTTCATAGTGACGGTGGTGATTCGCGCGGAAATTCACAGTGTTAACCCTTTACCTAACACGAAAAACAGACGACACTTGCAAATAAAATTCTTGAAGCACTATTTTTTTGTTGTTGATTTTTTGCCTCAAAAACATAGCTTATGACCCCTCATTGGAACGATCTCGGTCCAATGAGGGGTCATAAGCTATGCTTTTGTGGCAAAAAATGAAAAGGTAATAAAAATTGAATGGACAATTTGTGAATAGCGTTGGCCGGTTTTGGCGTTACATTGGGTAAAGGGTTAATAAACAATCCTCCAGATTGGTCATAGTACGCCCTTTGACCTCGCCATCTGATTGGCTGAATAGAACTGTTCGCGCGAACAATTTCCCAAAATTCATCCTGGGGGCAATCTCCGCGGTTTTCTGCACGAACAAAAAAATGGACCGCGTTCACTGTCGTCCTTAGTATGAACGACTCCATTAAATTTGGTGTTAATAAAACAAATGCGGCCACCACGGTCGGAGTTTCGGTCGCTTTCGCGTTCGCCTCCAGTATAAAAGGGCCTTTAGATTGCTCACATTTGTCCATTCGCGGCCAAAATATTAGAAAGAGTTGTCATTCCATTTTGAAGCTGTGCGACATGAAATAAAGAAAATTGAATGTCAGCGTATGCTTCAAGTTTATTATCAACGGAAATATTATTTTTATTATCACAAAATGGAATACATAACACTCAAATGCAATGAAATTCACTACACTAACTGTGTGGGAATATCGATTATTTTACTCTACCAGTAATTGTCGTTTTGAACCGCAACAGAAGGTTTGAATATATAACTGTCCATGCATGGTCTTGGTATTCTGGTTGATTCATGACATTAAAAGCGATATCATGATTAAAGGAGTCTGGGCACCTTTTGATAAACAGATGTACATACAAAATATTACTATTTGAAATAAGTTACTGATATCCAAAACAAAAGGTTTGTTAACCCTTTACCCAACGTAACGGCCAAAACCGGCCAGCGTTATTCTCAAAAATCGCCAATTAATTTTCAAAATATTTTCATTTTTTTTGTCTCAAAAACATAGGTTATGACCCCTCGTTGGAATGAGCTCGTCGAGCTCGTTCCAACGAGGGGTCATAACCCATGTTTTTGAGACAAAAAATGAAAAAAATTAGTTATTCAATAATTGTTTTTGCAAGTGTCGTCAGCTATTCATGTTAGGTAAAGGGTTAATTTGTTTTCTTTGTTGATAATCTAAAACGTTTCACCATTTCCCGAGAAGCTCTCAAATGATAACAAATAATATAATTATCAACAGAGGGAAATTGGAATTACAATTTTTGGGGACTTTTGTTTCAGCTTATTTCAGTAGGTACAGTAATAAAATGATACAAACATGTCCCTCCTTATATACCTCAATGAGATACGCAATCAGAAAAAGAGGAGAACAAAAAATAAGGGGAGGAGGAATTTATTAAATAATTTCTCTTCACCAATGTACACCCTCCTCACCAAAGGAATAGCCTATGTTTGTGGGGAAACAACACGGGGAGGTTAGATAAGTATTCGATTATGGTGAAGTACATTTTATACCCAATAAGTATTTCTATTTTTGTATTTATTTATTTTTTTAGTATCTTTTTTTTATTTCTAGAAAAGGCACAGGAGATGTGTTTTCAGCTCATGAACTTCCGAGTACATCTTGGTGGTCTATGAACTGAAAGTTTACTTGCGCTTCTGGTGCTTTGCCCCAATAAATTGTAAATATTTGTATTATTGTTATTATTACATTAGACCACAAACCACACATTTTCAAAAGTTCACCAATAACCACATGAAGCGAAGAGTGGTAAAAGGAGTCAATAAAATTGACCATTGCACACAATCACAATTCAGCATTATCTGGCATATGCCTCTATGCCCCATTTGATGACTTTTGTTTTCACTTTAAAATCAGTTGGCTTAAAAATTAACACAAAACAAAGGAGATATGAACAGTTGAACCAAAACTGGTTCGATATGCCAACTGTTTATATCTCCTTTGCTTGATACTGATTTGAGACAACCTCGTATGAGCTCTAAACTTACGGCTGAAACCCCCTCAATTAATATTTAATTCTCTTAATATTTAATATTAATCTTAAAAATTTATTTGATTTGAAATAAATACTGTTTAAACGGAACTGGTTCCATCTCAGGGACAAGATTAGAACCAGTTTTTGTTCTAAAGATAACCTCTATTTTTTGCAGTGTACTGTGTCTGAATTCAGAGATACGGTAAATCTTAAGAGATAACTAGACGTTATGATTCTGGAGAATCATGGCTTTTCCCGATGAGATTCCATGATTTTTCATGACCCCACAGTGTCTGATGAATTGTTTTAACTGTCTCACTGAAGTTCCTTCATTGATGTTATGAGAAAGGTGAAGATAGTAGTCTCAAATGACACAGTTTGATAAAAAAAATTGTTTAGGTAAAAACCATCATTAACGGTGGAGTGGGTTAATGTCAATATTGTCGTCCCACAAGTCAATGAACGACAAAAGGAGTTATGTTTGTTTGACACATACTCACTGAGTGCTGTGTCAATTTAAAAATGGTCCATTTTATCTCAAATGTATCCAGAATATTGATGTCTGGCAGCTTGTAGAGGGTTAACAAGTGCCAACAGGAATATGTATTCATGCAACTTGTAATGTCACACCAAGAACTGTGAATGGCCATTTTTTCTTCATAATCTACAAGATGTTTTCAGAGAAATCCAGGGAGAATAGGAATTTTAAGCTTTTGATGGGTATCATTGCTTTTCCAGCCCAAAACGGGTTAAGTGTTGTTTTTGGAATACTCTTATTACTTCCAAAAATAATTCTCAGTGAATTCTACTTTTACTTATTTTGATCTGTCCTCCCAACTTCGGGTGTTGTGGGTACGCAAACACAGCCTATTTTATCAACATTTTGATGTTTGAGAATCTGCATAGGGTTAATAAATGCTTACAGGAATATTTTGTACATGCAACTTGTAATGTCACACTAAGATATGAGAATGGCCATTTTTTCCTGAAAATCTATGGGATGTTTTTTAAAGAAATCCTCAGATAACATGAATTTTTAACCTTTTGAGGGGTATCTCTCTTTAACCAGCTCTAAAGGGTTAATGTTTGGTTTTGTGAATATCTTTATTACTTACAAAAATGATCGACGGTGAATTCCACTTCCAATGAAGGAGGTTATGTTTATCTCCTAGGTACACATGCCCAAGAACAGCCCATTTTCTCCAAACGTCAATGCTTGGCAGCCTCTGGGGGGTTAACAAATGCTTACCGAAACATTTTGTTCATGCAACTTGTAATGTCACTCGAAGACCTGCGAATGGTCAATTGCTCTTGAAATTTTCTTTTTTGAGAAATCCACAGAAAACTGTAAGTTTAAGCTTTTAAGAGGTATATCTCCTTAACCAGTCAAAAATGGGTTAAGACCTCGATTTTTGAATACATTTACTACTTACAAAAATGTTTCCCTGTCAGTTTTGCGTCCGGTAAAAGAAGTTACGTTTCTCTGTTGTATTCCCATTTGATGTTGTTGTTGTTCAAAAACAGACTATTTTTTTCAAAATTTTGACATTTAGCAGCCCATGGAGGGTCAACAAATGCTTACCGGAATAATTTATCCAATCAACTGGTAATGTGACACCATTACCTATCAATGGCCATTTTCTCTTGAAAACCCTACCAGATGTTTGTAAAGAAATCCAGGGAAAACAGAAATGTTTAAGCCTTTGATGGGTATCACTATTAACAACCACAAAACGGGTTAACGCTTGGTTTTTTGAATACCCTTATTACTTACAAAAATGGTCTTCGGTGAATTCCACTTCCAACAAAGGAGATTATGTTTATTTTTCAGGTACACTTTGGGTGATGTGCGTGCCTGAAAACAGCCCATTTCAACAAAATTACGATGCTTGGCAGCCTCTAGAGGGTTAATAAACGCTCACCGGAATATTTTGTCCATGCAACTTGCAATATCATACAAAGACCTGCGAGTAGTCAATTTTTCTTGAAAACCTGCAGGATGTTTTTAGAGAAATCCACAGAAAATGGGAATTTTAAGATTTTAAGGGGTCTCTCTCTTTAGCCTGTCCAAAATGGGTTAAGACTTCGACTTTTGAATACCCTTACTACTTACAAAAATATTTGCGTATGGATTGTGCGCTCGATAAAAGAAGGCACGTTTCTTTGTGGCGTACCCATTGGGTGCTGTTGGCGTCCAAAAACAGCCCATTTTATCACAATTTTGACTTTTAGCAGCCCGTGGAGGGTTAACAAATGCTCACCACTGTATTTTGTCCATGCAACTTCTATTGTGACACCAAGGCCTGGGAGTGACAATTTTTTCTTGAAAATCTACAAGACTCGTTTAGAGAAATCCACGGAAAACACAAATTTGTTAGCTTTATGGGGGTATTGCTGTTTAACCAGCCCAGAGCGGGTTAACGCTTGGTTTTTTGAACACCCTTATTACTGACAAAATTGATCCTCGGCGAATTCCACTCCCAATAAAGGAAGTTATGTTTATCTCTCATGTAATGTTTGGGTGCGGTGGGGGCCTGAAACCGGCCTATTTCATCAAAATTTCGATGTTTGGCAGCCTGTGGAGGGTTACCATATGCATCGCCTGATATATCGTGTGTATCAAAGGGCGTGTCACAGACAGGTCTAGCAATTACGAATGTATAAAAAAAATCTACGAGACGAGTTTCGAGAAAGTGCCGATAAACCCCAATTTTGGCAGTTTTTGCCAATTCTGACGAAATAAGGGTTAAATCGAAAATTCCGCTTGGGTACATTTTTAGATTTTGTGGCCCTCTATGTGTGTGCAAAATTTCGTGAAAATCGGTTCGAAAATGGCTTCTGAATCGTACGGACAAAATGTGTGGAAAAAAAAAAAAAAAAAAAAAAAATAATAATCCGTAGAAAAACAATAGTCTTTTCCAGAGGGAAAAGCCTAATTAGACTTGATTCAGTGACAGGCAAGTCTCAATTTAAGAGCTAACAATTCGTAATTCATAGATGCAGTAAGTCTTAATGAAGAGACCCTAGCATTGTCTTAATACAGAGATACGTGAGACGTAATATAAGAGATAAATAAATCTTAATTCAGAGATAAAAACGCCTTACGTCTTATTTAAGAGATAATATGTCTTAATTAAGAGGTATGTAAGTCTTAGTTAAGCAAAACTACAAGTCCGAATTAAGATATACTATAACTCACAATATAGTGACGCTGTATGTCTTAATTAAGTGGTAATAATTTGGAGTTAAGAAGTCTTAATTCAGAGATGCTGGAAGTCTTAAACCTTTACCCAACGTAACGGACAAAACCGGCCAGGGCTATTCACAAAAATCGCCAATTAATTTTCATTATTTTTTTCATTTTTTGTCTCAAAAACATAGGTTACGACCCCTCATTGGAACGAGCTCGACGAGCTCGTTCCATTGAGGGGTCATAACCTATGGTTTTGAGACAAAAAATGAAAAAAAATAGTTATTCAAGAATTTTGTTTGCAAGTGTCGTCTGCTTTCCAGGTTAGGTAAAGGGTTAAGAGACAATACGTCTTACTTCAGAGGTGCGACTATTATTTGTTAAGTCACGTATTCAGGAGAAGGGATGGAATAACAGGCGGAAGAATACATTGAAGGACGGACGCATGCAGTCTAGAATACCCCCAAACCCTCCAAGAGTTCATTCTAAAATACCCTCGACCAGAAAGTTGTTTGGATCTTCATGTATATTTATGTGCATGCTCAGTATGGTATGCTCTTTCGGTCACAAATCAAGAGATGGCGCTCAAACATTCTGTTAATGAGTCGGCCCTTTTCACGAAATGATTAAGTTATCTGTATGTCCTACACGGCTTGGATACTGCCATGGAGTATACGTGTGCCTTGGGGGGCCGAGGTTTTCTTTTGCATATCTGCTCACTTTTTGAGAGATGAAATACATGTATGAACTTCAGAAATGCATTGGGATTATAAAATGCAATTTCAAGCAATTCAGAAAACATGTGTGAACTTCGACAATGCATGAGGGAGTCATAAAATGTGATTTCCAGGAATTCTGAAAAATGAACTTAATGACCTCTAGGTGACTTAAGTGACCCTGTCCTGAACTGTGAACCCCCGTTGAATTTCAACTCATTTAGTGTTGGTCCCAGGTCCATACAACATACATGCTTGAGATATGATCATGACTTATTTTCAAAGTTTTTGGTCCCGTCCTTCCTTTGAGTGTGAAAATACGCGTATGAACGTAGCAATGCAGTAGACGGTCATAAATGCGATTTCCAGCAATTCTAAAAAGTGCACACTCTGACCCTGGCTCACCTCAGTGACCTTGACCAATATATTAAACCTCCATTGAGTTTTGACTCATTTGTTCTTGGTTCCAGATCCGTTGGTCATACCATACTTGAGATATGAGTGTGATCTTTAAAGAAATCAAAAATGGACTTTCGCAATTTATTTATTCATTTATTGGTGTTTAAGGTCACATATTTCTGCACAATGGTTAACCACGACCGTGACAGTTTTACGGGTGGAGGAAGCCGGAGTACCCGGATAGAACCATCGAGCAACGGCGAGCAACTATCAGCTCCCCAACATACCAACACCACACAAGCAGGGTTAGCATTGGTTGAAGACAGGTGCACCATCGACGTGCAGTATGCCTAAGTACACAACGTCACCGTGCCCCCACGTGGGCAAGGAGGGGGAAGTGTCTTGCCCAAGGACACAACGCGGTTGCCGCAGGTGGGATTCGAACCGAGGACCTCTCGGCTTGCAGCCTGCACTTCTACCAACTGAGCCACCTCGCCACCTATGGACTTTCGTAAACAGCGTTTAAAGATTTCCAAACAGGAATCAAATAACATTTTTAAAGAAATCAGAAATAACGTCTGTGCACAGCATTCAATATGTTCTATAAAAAATCAGAAATGGATATTTTCGCTCCGCCAACTTTTGGACTGAAGAAGAACATGTTGGCTTACGGACTTCAGAAATGCATTGGAGAGGTGGGGGATGAGTTAAAAAATAAAATTTTCAGCAATTTTGAAAATGCACTTAATGACCCCTGGGTGACCCTAATGACCTGAACCCAAATATTTATTGAACCTCCTGCGATTTTCAACTCTGAGGTACTTGGGTCATGCGATGCTTGCGGTACCCACTGAGGTACCAGCGTGACCCACTTTCAAACATTTTGGGCTCCGCCCATTTTTCTGGGGTGGAAACCACATGCATGAACTTCGGGAATGCATTTGGAGGGCAGAAAATGTGACTTCTCGCATTTCTGAAAAATGCACCCCAAAACCCCAGGGTGAGTGTGTCCTAAGTGACCTTGACCCATACTTTGAACCTTCGCCCGTCTGTAGGTCACATATGATGTTTGGAATATAAGCCTGGCATATTTTTATTGTGGTTTAATAACGCTTTTAACAGCCATGGTCACCTTGTGTCATACAATTTTTATGGATGATGGAGTATCCACGTAGAGCCACGGAGAATCGGTGAGCTGCCGTCAGATTCCCAATGTACTAACTAAGCACGAGCAGTGTTAGCATCAGCTGAAGACAAGTGCACCACCGACCTGCAGTACGCCTTAGTACATAGAGCTGGACCTTTCGGTTTGATGTCGCATGCTGTAACCATTGAGCCACCACGCTTCCGCCTGGCACTTTTAAAAGGTTTTAAAATGCCTGATATCTTAGGACCTAAACAAGGCGAGTAGTAGGAGAGCGATGAAACGGGGCCCATTGGATGGACCCTGGGCTGGACCCCGAAAGTGACGACATGTCACGTGACCTGGTGGCGCCATGTTTGGTTGTTATAGTAACCCGCGTGAGCGGCCATCTTGTGACGTCATCCTCATTGTGATACGTGGTGTGAGTGCGCATGCGCAGCGCGTGTTGTTAGGGTGATACTTGTTTCCGTCGGCCATTTTGTATACTGGAGGCCGCCATCTTGGTTTCTATGGTAGCACGTGGCTGCTATGTGACCCAAAACATTCTAACAAGACAGGGGTATGTACGGAGGGTGTGTTCCTTTGTAGAAGAGTAATTTCCCGATTCGTAGAATTACCACACACAACCCGACAATCCCTCCAAACGACCAAAACGACTTTATTTACTATGGATTCCCCATTTTATCGGTGTAGCACGTAGTGCACGTAGTGCGTTCCTTTGTAGAAGAGTAATTTGACTTACAATTTCCCAGAATCCTCGTTTAATTACCCAAATAAACCCGATAATTTTTACTATTTCGAATTCTTTCTGAATTCTCTGCTTCTATCTATATATACAATAGTTTTCGTCTATCTGGCCATGTTCCTTTGTTCTAGAGTATACTCCTGTAGTGTAGAATAGCCTATTAGTTGGAACAGCTTACCTTATTATTACTATATTTAGCTATTCTGGTCTATTCTTGTTAGTTATGACCCTATTCCATGTACGCTTGTTGTTTCATTTATCTATATCATTTATATAGATTGTAACTAACCAATCAGATTGCTTGTTTTCACATAACCTATACTTAATCGTCCAGAGTTATCTCCCTTTATTACAACGCAGTTGTATCCGATTCTCTTCGCCTCTATATCCAATGGCCATATCCTAGGGAATCCCTTTTTTGTCGTATGTGCTTATGTGAAAAGGCACAAGGTGACACAATGTGCCCTAGCACATAGGCACATGCTTTATGTGCCGATATGTGCTTATATGTGCTTATGTGAAAAGGCACAATGTGACGCAATGCGCCCTAGAACATAGGCACATGCTTTATGTGCCGATATGTGCTTATATGTGCTTATGTGAGAAGGCACAATGTGACACAATGTGCCCCAGCACATAGGCACATACGGGTATTTGAGGATACCTATGACCTGGCATTGTATTATTTGAGGATACCTTTGAGGATACCTACTGGAGAATCCCTTTTTTGTTATATGTGCTTATGTGAAAAGGCACAATGTGACATATTGTGCCGTAGCACAAAGGCACATGCTTTATGCCTATATGTGCTTATATGTGCGTATGTCAAAAGGCACAATGTGCCCTAGCACATAGGCACATACGGGTATTTGAGGATACCTATGGCCTGGTATTGTATTATTTGAGGATACCTATCGAGGATACCTTTTGGAGAATCCCTTTTTTGTTGTATTAGGCCATGAGAAATCCCTCAATGAGGTCTAATGTAGTCTTACCAACGGCTTCCGTCCTATCTCCAAAGCTCCAAGGCCACTACTTTTCTATGGTCTATCTGTCCTATTATTAGCGTCTACGGCAGTCTTGTTCAATCCGATTTCCTCTGTATACATATAAACGGGCTATATAAGGCATTCCGTAATTGAGATTCCTAGCCGATTCCGTAAAATTTGGATTCCGTGATTTGACATCAACACGAGAGAGTATTCCCCTTCCCTATTGGAAGAATTCAGTTCAAAGGGTTGTTGTTCAAAACTTCATTCAGATTACTTTCGTTATATTTTCATTAGGGTTAACGTTCATTCAAGCAGGCCAAATGGGGTTCACACTGTTTTATTTTCATCGGGGTTATAGTTCAATACTTTGTTCACTTTGTTCTGTTCCCTTCCATCTTGGTTGTGTTTGATTAGATCAGTTCGATTTTCTTCACTTTGTTCTGTTCACTTCGATCTTGGTTGTGTTGGATTTTCGTTCACCTTGTTATGTTCAATTCTCTTCTCCAACTTCCTTGTGTCAGTTCACTTCGACCTTGGTTGTGTTGGATCTTCGTTCACTGCGACTTCAACAGTTCAACTATAGTTCAGTTAATTTTGTTCAATTGTTTCCAACTAGTTCATCTTCGTTCATGTTTCGTCTGTTTAGGTGGGTTGTTGCATGTAATATTTAGGGGTTATAGTCTATTCAGGTGAATATTTTATTGTCAAAACTGGGTGTTAAGATTAAGTCAAAGTTTGTTATGTTATGTTCACTTCGATCTTGGTAATGTTGGATCATCGTTCTGTACCTTTGTTGTTTTGTAGTGGTTCTTATCAGGTTTTATCTGTTCAGAGTCTTGTAGTAGTTGCTGAATTGGGTGTTATCAATCCCTTCCCATACCCTCGAATATTGATGTCAAATCACGGAATCCAAATTTTACGAAATCGGCTAGGAATCTCAATTACGGAATGCCTTATATAGCCCGTTTATATGTATACAGAGGAAATCTGATTGAACAAGACTGCCGTAGAAGCTAATAATAGGACAGATAGACCATAGAAAAGTAGTGGCCTTGGAGCTTTGGAGATAAGACGAAAGCCGTTGGTAAGACTACATTAGACCTCATTGAGGGATTTCTCATGGCCTAATACAACAAAAAAGGGATTCTCCAAAAGGTATCCTCGATAGGTATCCTCAAATAATACAATACCAGGCCATAGGTATCCTCAATTACCCGTATGTGCCTATGTGCTAGGGCACATTGTGTCACATTGTGCCTTTTCACATAAGCACATATAAGCACATATCGGCACATCCAGCATGTGCCTTTGTGCTAGGGCACAATGTGACACATTGTGTCTTTTCACATAAGCACATATGACAAAAAAGGGATTCTCCAGTAGGTATCCTCGATAAGTATCCTCAAATAATACAATGCCAGGTCATAGGTATCCTCAAATACCCGTATGTGCCTATGTGCTAGGGCACATTGTGTCACACTGTGCCTTTTCACATAAGCACATATAAGCACATATCGGCACATAAAGCATGTGCCTTTGTGCTACGGCACAATGTGTCCCATTGTGCCTTTTCACATAAGCACATATAACAAAAAAGGGATTCTCCAGTAGGTATCCTCGAAGGTATCCTCAAATAATACAACGCCATGTCATAGGTATCCTCAAATACCCGTATGTGCCTATGTGCTAGGGCACTTTGTGTCACATTGTGCCTTTTCACATAAGCACATATAAGCACATATCGGCACATAAAGCATGTGCCTATGTGCTAGGGCACGATGTGTCTCATTGTAACTCTGTACGATTAAGTATAGGTTATGGGAAATCAAGCAATCTGATTGGTTAGTTATAATCTATATAAATGATCTAGATAAATGAAACAACAAGCGTACTTGGAATAGGGTCATAACTAACAAGAATAGACCAGAATAGCTAAATATAGTAATCCTATAGAGACACATCCTACGCCCAAATGGCCTGAAAAACAGATGGCCGAGTTCTGGTAACGACCTACGAGAAGAACAAAAAAAAACATGGAGAAAAGGTAGTTTGAATTAGAGTTATCGTGCGGGCAGTGACAGAAACACTCCAACAGCATCATCAAGGCATGCCTTATATGAATGTATTGGATTACAAGAGAAACAAAATTTACTGCAACCAGTAAATTCAACTCTATGAAAATGCAGAAAGCATCAGAAATAAATTATATAAAAAAAACAATTTATGAAGACTTATTTTCAGGAGTAAAATATCTTTAAAGAATTCAGAAATAGGTTTTCGTAACCAGCGTTTATAAATTTTCAAACAGGATTCAGATATTTTTTTTTCTCAAGAAACCGGAAATAACATCTGTGCATAGCATTATGTGTTCTATAAAGGAATCAGCAGTGGATATCTTTTTCTCTGTCCACTTTTTGGAGAGAAGAAATGCAAGTATGAACATCAGAATTGCCTTGGGAATATGAAATGCAATTTCAAGAAATTCTGAAAACTGTTCTTAATGAGACCTGTGTGTCCCCAGTGATCTGAACCCAGATTATTAACTTCCGAAACGTTTCGACCTACTTGTTGTTGGTCCTAGATCCATATGACATATCATGCTTGAGATATGAGTGTGACCACCTTTCAACATTTGTCCCACCACGCCAATTTGTGAGAATAAAAATACACAAAACTGAGGCAACGCATTGGGAGGGGGGGGGGGGGGGGGTTCATAAAATATGATTCCAGCAAATCCGAAAAATGCAGTAAATGATCCCTGGGTGACCTCAGTGACATTGGCCCAAATTGTGAGCCTCCATTAAATATCAACTCATTTAGTGTTGGTCCCATGTCCAGACGTCATAACATGCTTGCGATATGAGCGTGGGCACATTTAAAAATTGTTGGCCACCCCCAACTTTCTCCAGGTGTAAAAATTGCATGCATGAATTTTGGGATGAGCGTGACCCACTTTCTAAATATTTGGCCACTCCAAATATTTTCAGTTTAAAAATGCAATTATGGACTTCGGGGATGCATTAGGGGGTCACAAAAGTGATGTCCAGCCATTCTGAAAAATGCTCTCAATGACCGCTGGGTGACCTCAGTTACCTTGAACCACAGTTTGAACATCTATTGAGTGTCCACTCATTTGGTGTTGGTCCCAGGTCCATAGGTCATACCAGGCCTGAGATATTAGCGTGACCCACTTTCAAAGCATCCTCACGGACACCCCAATGCACCAGGAATCTGAAAAATATAGATGGCTGAGAACTCGTGACTCTCTATCAGTATGTCGAAAAGCAGCGAGACAATTCGTTCGCCAGTTATCATGCGGACAAGGAAGCTCAAAGAAGACAGAATACAGAAGAATAAGAAGACAAAATGAAGAAAAAGAAACCATACAAAAACAATAGTCTGTGTGTTTCACATAGACTAATAAACCATACAAAAACAATAGTTTATGTTTACACCACAGCTGAATTTTTTTTCAGTGAACACTGTCTTAGTAGGGGATTTCCAGGTGATGTTATTTCCCTATGAATACCAGTTGATCATGTGGTTTATCCTATTAACCCTTTACCTAACCTGAAAAGCAGACGACACTTGCAAAAATAATTCTTGAATAACTATTTTTTTTCATTTTTTGTCTCAAAAACATAGGTTATGACCCCTCGTTGGAACGAGCTCGACGAGCTCGTTCCAACGAGGGGTCATAACCTATGTTTTTGAGACAAAAAATGAAAAAAATAATGAAAATTAATTGGTGATTTTTGAGAATAGCGCTGGCCGGTTTGGCCGTTACGTTAGGTAAAGGGTTAACACCAGTTGAACATGCGTCATTGGAACATCGCCCATTGAAATTACGCTCTACATTCAGCTTTCCAGACTCTATTTTTATATCCCGCAATTTCCATTTATATCCAATAAATAAACGGTTGTCAAGACAAACAACTTTCTGTTTCTGCGATTGAATGCGGTCTAAATTCGATGATAACCCACAAATAGACAACTGGGTACAAGCACTCGCTTCGATCAAACTCTGAATCAGAAAACGTTTTTATTTTTACAAATTTTAAAAATAAAAGCAGAAAATACATTTGATCATCTCAAAATGACAAAACAATTTCAACAAAACTAAATGACGTGATCCAACAATGGAATGAGCTCATTCCAGTGAGTAGTCTCATCATAATATGACTTTGTTGGAATATTTTAATAACGTGTGTTCAACAGCTCAGTGAGCCTCATTCTAAATTATGAGGGCACATGCCGCTGTCTCGTTATATAAAGGGCTAACAGGTATGTTGTTTTCATGAAATTTATAAAAAAAAATACAGGCAATAGAAAAGTGGGAGAATTTCAAATTTGTCAGAAAAAGGGTATCTTGAAAATGAACGAAATTACCAAATTGAATGATGCGATGCTGTCATTGCTGTGCATAATATTCAGTCTCTGATAATTAGAAACCAATAATTAGGCAAAAATACATAATTTATTTCAAAACATCATGAAGGCTAAATAAATAATCATTTCTTTGATATTGTTTTATTACAATTCATTGGAGAGAGTATATTTGTGAACCCCAATAAGGTGTGAGAAAATAATGTCTTAATACATGAATAACTGAACCCAATACTGAAAAATAAAATTATGTAACAAACTTCACAGAAAGATATGTTATTTTCTTTAAATTGTTGATTATTTACTATTTATTTTAAGGAAAGACCGATCTGGCTCTTTCTTTTCCAACTCCAACTTCCATAAATATTCTTTCCATGTTCAGAAATGAATGTTTTAGTAGTAGTAAATGAATTATAGAAAATTATACAGGTAATACCTGGAAATTAATCGACTTTGTGTGAAAATAGTATTCGACTCAATAGAACATAAATATGTGTTATTCTATTGCGGTAAGTATGTCATGTATAGTCTATTAGAATTAAAGTTTATGTTTGCAGTTCAGTAGTGAAAATGGTGTGCTTTAATTCCCCTTGAATTTAAATTGATATGGTATAGGTGGAAACAATCTATAATGATGTCCTCCCTCAGCCCAATTTCCGGAACGATAAAATGAGAAGCATTTCCTGTTTCCCTCAAATGATGGAGTGATAGATAAGGCAAAGTTTGTTCATTGGTGATGTTTTTCACTGAAAAATATTCAAAGGAACCTCCACAGAAAAATTAAAGTATTTGTTATCTCTTCAAAACACGTCCCATTAACATAACATATTCTACTTTTGCAATCATACCCCCCCCCCCCCCCCCCCCCCCACACACACACACACACACAGGGGCCGCGGAACGATTTTCAAAGTGTGGGGGCTGAATCGGGCGATGGATGGTCGTCGGCATGACGGGCCGACCATGGTTCAGCCCGTGATACGAACGTTTTAAATTCCAGGGTCCCCAAACCCCCATTTCCGTGCATCTGAGCGGATATTTTGAGATTGTTCAGGTTTGAAAGATCACCCTTTGAGAGCCGTTAAAAAACGTCGGTAAAGCATACCGGTGAGGTCTATTTATCAGCTTTGGTCGTAACGACCAAAACTGATAAATAGACCTCACCTGTATGCTTTACCAGACGTTAACAGCAATTATACTGTCTGTGGATTATCTTGTCTGGGGGTGGATTTGGTACTTGTATGTCTGTAAGATTACGATCTATTTCAGTTAACCGAATTTTTAACAGACCGTATACATTTTAGCGTTTGCTGCCACTTACTGCAAAAAATGATCCGAAATCCATCGAAAATGAACCAGTACGAGAGAAACATAGCAGGCGAAAATATGGGGGAGGCTCTGGATCCGACCCTTGTTCCACCAGTCACTGGTTGTGTTAAAATACATGCATACAAAAAAACGTGGCCGGCAAAAAAGTGGGGAGGCTGAAACCACCCCCACCCCAGTCACCCCGCCCCCACCCGCGGTTCCGCTGCCCCTGCACACACAAAGGAAAACATCCTCATATAATTGATTATACTTTTTTAGTGTTTCTGGAATCATTATGTGCATCTTTCAAAACTTCGCAGTTCACTGATAGACATGAACATGACAATGCTGACATGTTTATGAACATTAAAAGCTATTTACAAGTTGTCAGTCTAATATCATTCAATTGTTTGGATTTTGTAATGGGTGCAACAGCTGTTACTGTGCTGCAGTGCGAGTTACGACGTTGGGGAGCTGGCAGCTGCTCGTCGTTGCTCGGTGGTTCTCTCCTGGTACTCGGGCTTCATGCACCCGAAAAAACTGTCACGGTCATGATTAGCCATCGTGCATAAGTAAATGAACTTAAACACCAAAAATAAATAAATAAATAAATAAATAAATAAATAAATAAATAAATAAATAAATAAATAAATAAATAAATAAATAAATAAATAAATAAACAGATGTGGGTGTGTCCCAGGCGTAGCTTTTTGTATAGTATTCGTACCATGTCACCAATGCATATTGGCCACCACCGATGTATATGAATGTGTGAATGCCCTTGTATGGCCGTGCTTCGACGCCACCAAAACCTTCCCCCGTCCCAACTGGCAGGGGAATGACGGATTGACTGACTATCTTCATCCCTTATCGAGGTCTGCAACACTGTCTGTGTGAGCAATACTTATTATTTTTACCCTGTCTCTGCCACCATGGTCTATTCAAACTGTCCTTGTCTCTCTCTCTCTCTCTCTCTCTCTCTCTCTCTCTCTCTCTCTCTCTCTCAGAGAGAGAGAGAGAGTGAGTGAGAAGGAGAGAGGGGACCATCGGGGGCGGTGGACATGGACTGAGGCGTAGGGTCAATGAGATAGACAGAGACGTAAAAACTGACGGAAAGGGTTCGAATCAGTCGGGGTGACAGAGATGTAGTTAACATTGATTCACTTTTGTAAATAGCTTCCCTTCACATGTTTCACCAGATGCGCCATAGAGAGCTGGGATAAAGACACGTATCAGGTACAGAGCAACACACACAACGCATTAATCAGTTCAGTGATTCCTGTTACGACAGAAGGTGGCCAGACAGAGTATGATGCTTGTCATATATGTAATGGTAGTATCAATTCCTATCCTGACCATACCAACATCTGTAATGGAACAAAACTTTCGTGCAATTCCTGGGTGTATGATGAGACGATATTTACGTCTACCGTGATCACTGATGTGAGTATACCTTTGCCTAAGTTTTTGTACATTCTTCAACTATTAGCGTTTTCATAATCAGACCCACGTGAGTAATTAAATCGGGGGCGTGGTGGGTTAGTGGTTATGGTATTTGACTTCAAACTAAAAAGGCCACAGTTCGATCGGTACGGCATTGGACTTCAGATAGGGTTCCGCTTTGATCCCCGCCGGAGGTAATTGCGTTGTGTCCTTGGGCAAGGCACTTAATACCGATGGTCCATAATTAATAAATTTACCCGCCAAGCCGAGATAATGTTTTAGTCAGATCGGGTAATGTGTTAAATATGGAGACAAAGGTGTACATTTATTCATAATGTAGAGGTGGGTGTGGGGGCGCGGTGGCTTTGCGGTAAACGATTCTTGTCAGATCATCGAAGCTAAGCAACGTCGGGACCGGTTAATCATTGGATGGGTGACAGTCTGAGCGATCAATTCGGACTCCCGCGTTGTGTCCTTGGGCAAGGCACTTAACCCCGATTATCCACATGGGGGCACGATGACGCCGTGTACTAAGGCGTACTGCACGTCCATGGTGCGCATGTCTTCAACCAATCTAACCCTGCCTGTGCTGCAGTGCGAGTTACGATGGTGGGGAGCTGGCAGCCGCTCGTCGTTGCTTGGTGATTCTCTCCGGGTACTCCGGCTTCCTCCACCCGAAAAAAAAAACTGTCACGGTCATGATTAGCCATTGTGCATAAGTATATGACCTTAAACACCAATAAATAAATAAATAAATAAATAAACAGAGGTGGGTGTGTCCCAGGCATAGCTTTGTGCATGAGGGCACATTGGTCACGTGTACTTGGGCGAGTAGTTATGTTGGGGCTGGATGAGCCTGTTCTTCCGGAGGCCTGGGCCGGAGGTCTGGGCCGGAGGCCTGGGTGGATGACGTCATCTTAATTAAAAAGTTACGTAAGGTAATTAACGTCACTTAAAGAATATTTTTTTTAATCACTTTAATAACTGTTGCTTAATTAATTTTCCTTAATGACTGTTGCATAATTAATGTAATTAATGTAATTAATGAGTGTAATTATGGTTGATTATAATAATTAGTATATTAATAAATGAATTAATAATGTCGATTAGTACATATTTTTTTAAAGTCATAATTTGGGACAGATATTATTAGATAACAAATAATATATTTAAAAATAAATTATTCAAAAATAATATTGACGTACTGGACATATATATGAATGCTATCGCCTGACCCTGACCTGGACACGTGCTAAGGTAAACACTTCATTGTGTCTGGTTGTAATTAAATCAAGTTTTTTTTCCAAACGCCAACTACTATACGAGAGTGACAGATGTTGAAGCAATTAAATCTATTGTTCAAAAGTTAAGGGTGTAATAAAAACCTCATTAAATTAGCGGTCAACAAGCAACCTTCTTCCAGACTCTGAGATTCAAATTTTCAAATTTCATCGATTTTTTAACGGTCCGATTTCTGCGTTTTGACTGATTCTCAAAAAAATCACAAGATAAATCGCCATGTGACTACTGTACACGGGGGAGAGGCTATACATGGCTGTACTTTATGCCCCAATACTTTCAAGAGATGAATTAATGGATCATCTGAAAACCCTCCAAGAAGGTGATTTCAACTGTCAATTTTGTGTTTCAGTAGCAAATTCAACAAAAGAGAGGTGGTGTACATCGAACATCCGGCGAAGTCAAGATGTTCCAGTGGACATCTATAGTAGGAAAGATACATTAGAAAAAACATGGAGAAATGTTAAAACTCGACATTTAACTGCGCGCCTTGCGGGTTTCAGCTGATTCAACTTAACCGTCATCTCGCCACAAGTAGCAGAGATGCACAACTCGATTGACCGGTGGAGACGCTCCTCATCAAATAAGGGGGGGGGGGGTGTCAAATGAGGTTTTGAGGAGGGGTGAAGGAGACAAGTGTGCGGTCATATGTTTAAACGTTTAATAACCTTGATTGCTATGACATAATCCCCCTAATAAATAGCGTATATTCATTTAATATAATATATTAATAATTTTCGTTAGATAATTCACTTTTTTTTATTCCACACCCCTGTATCCCCTCACAGTACCTAAAACTTTCATGAACTTCCCTCCTCCAGGTCATCCAATACTAAACAACTTTTGGAAACTTCTCTCCTCCACCCCTCAGAATAGCTAAAGTATCTCGACCCCAGTCCAGTTCTCAAAATGTAATGGGCATGTCAGGCCCCGGATACCCCATCCCCACAATTTTGAGCGATCAAATTACCCTAATTAGTCTCCTCTCATAACTTACCACACTCTTAACCCATATTTACTATGAGATTGTCCCCCTAATAAATAGCGTATATTCATGTAATATAATATATTAATAATTTTTGTTAAATAATTTATTCCACAAGACACTTCTCGAAAAAACAAAATGGCAGATTAATTTGACAGAAATACGCGTATCGATTTAATCATGAGTGTCTGTCCTTGGGCAAGACACTTCAGCCCATTGCCCATGTGTGGGCGGCATGGTGATGCTGTGCACTAAAGCGTACTGCACGTCGATGGAGCACCTGTCTTCAACCAATGCTAACCCTGTGTAGTATTTGGACAGTTGCTTGCCGTTGCTCAGTGGCTCTCTCCGGCTTCCTCCACCCGTAAAACTGTTGTGGTCATGATTAGCCATTGTGCAGAAATATGTGACCTTAAACACCAATAAATAAATATAAATAAATAGTCGGTTATCAAAACAGCCCTCAGGTGTTTAACAGTTAATTGTGGACCAGTGCGTTTAAAAATGAAAAATCTGGGTGATAACACTACGGACTGTGTTGAATCATAGAAAAATCACACCCGCGCTATTACTAACCCGTATGTTTTATTTTTTGAACGTTTACTGAAGAATAACCCACCCATCTAAGTAAAAGCATGAAAGAGCTACCATTATCTAATTACCTATGTGGGGTAGGGGTGGTGGTAACGTTGTTTACTATGGCGTACTACCTTCAGCCAATAATAACCCTGTGTAGAACTTTGACAGTTGTTTACCTCTGCACGATGGTTCTTTCCGGATTGCTCCAACTGTTGTTAAATAAATGAAAAAACTGCAATTCTGTAATAACAGGCCAAGCCCCCCTTCGTTTTACATGTTTTGTGAGGGGGAAAATCAACAGTACTTTCACCCTCCTCATTTTAATAGTTGAAAAACGCTGTTACTCGATCAAAAAAAAATGGTAAAATGATACGTGATTCTGTATTAACCACCCAAAAGTGCAAAACTTGGGAAAATTAAACCCACCTAGAGCTGCACCAAAGCTACGTACACTATTCGAACTCCCGCATTATGTCCTTGGGCAAGGTAATTTACCCCGATTATCCCCATGGGGGTACGAAGACGCTGTGTACTAAGGTGCACTGCACGTCGATGATATGCATATTTTTGAATAATCTAACCCAACCTATGTGACAGAGTGGATTTATGACGTTGGTGAGATGACAGTTACTCTTTGTTTCTCTGTGGTTCTCTTTGGATATTCTGGAGTCTACCCGTAAAATTGTCACGTTTATTTATAACTTGAACTTGATGTCCGGGTGTAATGAAATAGAGTATTTTCTGCAGACATTCTAAATAAACGCAGCTGGTTTGCAGACCTGTATATCTTTTTTTTTTAATTGAGTAAAAATATATGATAGTTACGGATGTAACACGCCGATTAGCTTGTTTAATGAATCTAACTATGCCAGCCCGACCGACCCTTTACCAACCATGATCACAACAAACGTTTCAATTCTCTCTCTCTCTCTCTCTCTCTCTCTCTCTCTCTCTCACCGACATAGTAACGTGGAAACTAATTGCATTCAAGCTGTTGTTTTTTTTCTAGGTTTTACCACCCCCCCCCCCCTTACAGCACAAATCAAAACGAAATCTGATTCATTGAATCATACTACAGCGTATGTGCTAAAATGATTATTTTTGTACAAAACTCAAGACCTTTCCCTCACAGATACCTATATAAAAACAAGATAATACGCGAGAATGCATTGTGTACCTGCATTTTGTTGATAAAATATTCCTTGTATACATTCCCGAATATTATTAATGTACCCGCTTAATAACAGCCAATTTTTTATCAGGTCACAGTGTTTGAATAATTGCTTAAATTCCATAAATTATATATATATTTCCTGACGTTGGCAAATGTCAAGAAAGGCACTCTGTAGTTTAGGAGACTCCACAAATAAAAACAAAATAAAAAATCTGAGATATATTGCATTTATTTAAATATCGATATTAACCAGAGGTCAAAACTAGTCAAATTGATTAGTATTAAATTACAAATGAATATGAAATTTGCAGTAAAATGAACACCGCCATATACGACTATTTGGAATGACACCCTATTGGTGTGAGTTTTCGCTTTTACGTCCAGTTTCATGAGAGCTTCCACGAAGTCCATTCCACAGTCGCAGTCTTTTCCAGGGGCTTTTCTTTGAAGGCTGGTCCATCGCAGCTTTGCAGAGATTTTGTTTTCTGGAAGAAAAAAGTCCATACGTTCCTTATTTCCGATCAGACCCCTTGGGATATTTTGATCTTTAAGGATATTTTCCAAAATTTTCCACCCTGTCGGTTGAAAATCTTTTCTTTTTTGCAGCAGATCATTTATTTGATCACACATATTGGAGCCTGAAATTGTAATGCAGTTATACACGAGTCAATCTTTCTCATCCCAGGATAAATTGGGTATATTCTTTATTATCTGGAGTAACAAAAGCGCCTTCTGCTGCATGGAATCTGGTATAACAGCTAACCAGTCCAGATGATTTTCCACTGAAAAACTAGTTGTTAAGGAGTGTGGTTTGGTGTTTTCTTTGTGTACGTTTGAATGGCGCTGAAAGATTGTCTTGTAGAACAGACCTTTCTCTGCAGAACTCAATATTGAAGATTCAGTAATTGGTCTCATACCCTGGTCTATGGGCGGGACAGCTACAGCATTCAGGGGTGTGCGTATTTCCTGCAACTGTTCACTCCCCCATGGTTCAATACACTGAATTCTGCTTGAGGGTAGGCTGGTTGAGTAATCTATAGGTTTTTCCCTCAGTGATTCCCCCATCACTAGCGGTTTTACTGGCTCTAGCTTATTTGCAAGCCCCAAAATATTTCCACTTGTTAATGCATTGTTCCAACTAAAGGCTGATTTCATAGGCACTTGCGGATAGGGTGGCTGGTTACAGACAGATCAGGTTGTTAACTCGGCTGTATTTGGGTTCGCTCCCCTATAGTGTGTTCATAATTTACATTTTTTGTGTAATTTTCTTCTGTGTCGATAATAATTAGTTTAATGAGAGTAAGATTTTTGACAGAATTCACAATGTAGCATGAATTTATCCTTTTCAGAAGCGAGTTTATAGACTGGCAATACTTTTCCAACACTCTGCCATTCATATGTATGAATAGGATGGGTCCCACCCCAACCTGTCAATCGCTGATTGGCTAATTATATACCAAGATAAGGTGGGCTCTACCCCAACTTGTTGATCATTTGGTTACTTTAAATTCTCACACAGTGCATTGTGGGAAATTATAGTGATAGAGCTCTGGGGTAAAATAAGTTTTTGCTCATCTTCACACAAATTGCTATAGTTTACTTCAAAAAAGAAACTGCAAAGTCACATTCATGACAAGCCGAGGTAGCATATCTGAACCACCCTCGCTGCACTATTTAATCAGATAATCCCTTTAATCTGGAAATGAGTGATCACTGATTCTACAATTCGTTGAATTGGTTTTTAGTGATTTTACAATCCAGTAAAACGTTTTTTTAGTGATTTTACAATTCGATTAAACGTTCTTAGTGATTTTACAATTTGATCAAACGTTTTTTAGTGATTTAAATCATGTAAAATGATCACTATTATGTGACGTCACATGAATGATCACTAGTGATCACTATTACATCACGTAATATGATCACTAGTGATCATGTGCCATCATGTAAAATGATCATGTGATGTCATGTAAAATGATCACTAGTGATCACGTGACATCACATAAAATGATCACTAGTGGACGTTGTATGTGACACAATCATTTTACGTGATGTCACGTGATCACTAGTGATCATTTTACGTGATGCCACGTGATCACTAGTGATCATTTTTTGTGATGTCATGATCACTGGTGATCATTTTACGTGATGTCACATGATCACTAGTGATCATTTTGCTTGACATAATAGTGATCACTAGTGATCATTTATGTGATATCACATAATAGTGATCACTATTGATCATTTTGCATGATTTATATCACCTAAAACCATTTTATCGAATTGTAAAATCACTAAAAAACATTTTATTGAATTGTAAAATCACTAAAATACCATTTTATCGAATTTTAAAATCACTAAAAACCATTTCATCGAATTGTAAAATCAGTGATCACTCATTATCTAATTAAAGGGATTATCTGATTAAATAGTGCACCGATGGTGGTTCAGATATGCTACCTCAGCTTGTCATGAATGTGACTTTGATGTTTCCTTTTTGAAGTAAACTATAGCAATTTGTGTGAAATTGAGCAAAAACTTATTTTATCCCAGAGCTCTATCACTGTAATTTCCCACAATGCACTGTGTGAGAATTTGAAGTAACCAATGATCAACAAGTTGGGGTAGAACCCACCTTATCTTGGTATATAATTAGCCAATCATCGATAGACAGGTTGGGGTGGGACCCATCCTATTCATACATATAAATGGCAGAGTGTTGGAACAGTATTGCACTCGCTTCTGAAAAGGATGAATTCACGCTACGGCTGTGAATTGTGTCAAAAATCTTACTCTCATAAAACTAATTATTATCGACACAGGTGAAAATTACACAAAAATGTAAATTTTGAACACACTATAGGGGGAGCAGATCTGTCTGTAACCAGCCACCTTATCCACCAGTGCTATGAAATCAGCCTTTGGTTGGAACAATGCATTACCAAGTGGAAATATTTTGGGGCTTGCAAATAAGCTAGAGCCAGTAAAACCGCTAGTGATGGGGGAATCACTGAGGGAAAGCCTATAGATGACTCAACCAACCTACCCGCAAGCAGAATTCAGTGTATTGAACCATGGGGGAGTGAACAGTTGCAGGAAATACGCACACCCCTTAATGTTGTAGCTGTCCCGCCCATAGACCAGGGTATGAGACCAATTACTGAATCTTCATCATTGAGTTCTGCAGAGAAAGGTCTGTTCTACAAGACAATCTTTCAGAGCCATTCAAACTTACGCAAAGAAAACACCAAACCACACTCCTTAGCAACTAGTTTTTTCAGTGGAAAATCATCCAGACTGGTTAGCCGTTATACCAGATTCCATGCAGCAGAAGGCACTTTTGTTACTCCAGATAATAAAGAATATACCCAATTTATCCTGGGATGAGAAAGATCGACTTGTGTATAACGGCATTACAATTTCGGGCTTCAATATGTGTGATCTAATAAATGATCTGCTGTGAAAAAGAAAAGATTTTCAACTGACAGGGTGGAAAATCTTGGAAAACATCCTTAAAGATCAAAATATCCCAAGGGGTCTGATTGGAAATAAAGAACGTACTGACTTTTTTCTTCCAGAAAACAAAGTCTCTGCAAAGCTGTGATGGACCAGCCTTTAAAGAAAAACCCCTAGAAAAGACTGCGACTGTGGAATGGACTTCATGGAAGCTCTCATGAAACTGGACGTAAAAGCGAAAACTCAAACCAATAGGGTGTCATTCCGAATATTCGTATATGGCGCTGTTCATTTTACTGCAAATTTCATATTCATTTGTAATTAAATACTAATCAATTTGACAAGTTTCAACCTCTGGTTAATATCGGTATTTAAATAAATGCAATATATCTCAGATTTTTTATTTTGTTTTTATTTGTGGAGTCTCTTAAACTACAGAGTGCCTTTCTTGACATTCGGATTTGAAACGTTTGTTGTGATCATGGTGGGTAAAGGGTCGGTCGGGCTGGCAAAGTTAGATGCATTAAACATGCTAATGGGCGTGTTACATCAGTAACTATCATATATTTTTACTCAATTGAAAAAAAAAGATATACAGGTCTGTAAACCAGCTGTGTTTATTTAGAATGTCTGCAGAAAATACTCTATTTCATTACACCCGGACATCAAGTTCAAGTTATAATTAAATGTGACAATTTTACGGGTAGACTCTGGAATATCCAAAGAGAACCACAGAGCATTGACGAGTGACTGTCATCTCACCAACATCGTAAATCCACTCTGTCACACAGATTTGGTTAGATTATTTGAAAATATGCGTATCATCGATGTGCAGTGCCCCTTAGTACACAGCGTCATCATAACCCCATGGGGATAATCGGGGTAAATTACCTTGCCCAAGGACATAATGCGGGAGTTCGAAGAGAGTATGTAGCTTTGGTGCAGCTCTAGGTGGGTTATATTGTCCCAAGTTTTGCACTATTGGGTGGTTAATACAGAATTGCGTATCCTTTTACCATTTTTTTTCATCGAGTAACAGCGTTTTTCAACTATTAAAATGAGGGGGGTGAAAGTACTGTTGATTTCCCCCCTCACAAAACATGTAAAACGAAGGGGGGCTTGGCCTGTTATTACAGAATTGTAGTTTTTTTTTTTCATTTATTTAACGACAGTAGGAGCAATCCGGAAAGAACCATCATGCAGAGGTAAACAACTGTCAAAGTTCTACACAGGGTTATCATTGGCTGAAGGTAGTATGCCATAGTACACAACGTTACTGCCCACCCCCATCCCACATAGGTAATTAGATAATGGTAGCTCTTTCATGCTTTTACTTAGATGGGTGGGTTATTCTTCAGTAAACGTTCAGAAAATGAAACATACAGGTTAGTAATAGAGCGGGTGTGAATTTTCTATGATTAAACACAGTCCGTAGTATTATCACCCAAATTTTTCATTTTTAAATGCACTGGTCCACAATTAACTAAGGGCTGTTTTGATAACCAACTATTTATTTATATTTATTTATTGGTGTTTAAGGTCACATATTTCTGCACAATGGCTAATCATGACCACGACAGTTTTACAGGTGGAGGAAGCCGGAGAGAGTCACCGAGCAACGGCAAGCAATTGTCAAAATTCTACAAAGGGTTAGCATTGGTTGAAGACAGGTGCTCCATCGACGTGCAGTACGCCTTAGTGCACAGTGTCACCATGCCACCCCCACATGGGCAATGGGGTGAAGTGTCTTGCCCAAGGACACAACCGACAGACACTCATGAATAAATTGATATGCATATTTCTGTCAAACTAATCCACCATTTTGTTTTTTCGAGAAGTGTCTTGTGGAATAAATTATTTAACGAAAATTATTAATATATTATATTAAATGAATATACGCTATTTATTAGGGGGACAATCTCATAGTAAATATTGGTTAAGAGTGTGGTAAGTTATGAGAGGAGACTAATCAGGGTAATTTCATCGCTCAAAATTGTGGGGATGGGTTATCCGGGGCCTGACATGCCCATTACATTTAGAGAACTGGACTGGGGTTCGAGATACTTTAGCTATTGTGAGGGGTGGGGGAGAGAGGTTTCCAAAAGTTTTCTAGTATTGGATGACCTGGAGGAGGGGAGTTCATGAAAGTTTTAGATACTGTAAGGGAATACAGGGGTGTGGAATAAAAAAAAATGAATTATTTAACGAAGATTATTAATATATTATATTAAATGAATATACGCTATTTATTAGGGGGATTACGTCATAGCAATTAAGGTTATTAAACTTTTAAACATATGACTGCACACTTGTCTCCTTCACCCCTCCTCCTAACCTCATTTGACTCCCCTTATTTGATGAGGAGCGTCTCCACCGGTCCATCGAGTTGTGCATCTCTGCTACTTCTGGCTAGATGACTGTTAAGTTGAATCAGCTGAAACCCACAAGTCGTGCAGTTAAATGTCGAGTTTTAACATTTCTCCATGTTTTTTCTAATGTATCTTTCCTACTATAGGATTTCAGACAAAACGTCCACTGGAACATCTTGACATCGCCGGATGTTCGATGTACACCGCCTCTCTTTTGTTGAATTTGCTATTGAAACACAAAATTGACAGTTCAAAGCACCTTCTTGGTGGGTTTTCAGATGATCCGTTAATTCATCTCTTGAAAGTATTGGGGCATAAAGTACAGCCATGTATAGCCTCTCCCCCGTGTACAGTAGTCTCATGGCGATTTATCTTGTGACTTCTTAGAGTATCAGTCCAAACGCAGAAATCGGGCCGTTGAAAAATCTATGAAATTTGAATCTCAGAGTCTGGAAGAAGGTTGCGTGTTGACCGATAATTTAATGAGGTTTTTATTACACCCATAACTTTTGAACAATAGATTTAATTGCTTCAACATTGGTCACTCTCGTATAGTAGTTGGCGATTGAAAAAAAATCGATTTAATTACACCCAGACACAATGAAGTGTTTACTTTAGCACGTGTCCAGGTCAGGGTCAGTCGATAGCATTCATATATATGTCCAGTACGTCAATATTATCTTTAAATAAATTATTTTTAAATATATTATTTTTCATCTAATAATATCTATCCCAAATTATGACTTTAAAAAAAATATGAACTAATCGACATTATTAATTCATTTATTAATATACTAATTATTATAATCAACCCTAATTACACTCATTAATTACATTAATTATATTAATTATGCAACAGTCATTAATTAAATTTAATTAAGCAACAGTTATTAAAGTGAATAAAAAAAATATACATTAAGTGACGTTAATTACCTTACGTAACTTTTTAATTAAGATGACGTCATCCACCCAGGCCTCTGGAAGAGCAGGCTCATCCAGCCCCAACATAACTACTTAGGCGTACTGCACGTCGTTCGTGCACGTGTCTTCAACCATTGCTAACCCTGCTTGTACGGACTTAGTACGTTGGAGAATCTTACTTTAGCTCGCCTCTGATCGGCGGTTCTGTCCGGGTACTCCGGCTTCCACCACTCGTAAAACTGTCCATCAAATGGTGACCCTGGTTGTCAAGATTGTCATTAAACACCCGCAAAAAAATTAATTAGATGTCATCTTCTTCGCACGAAATTCTATAAAAACCCACATTCCATGAGTTTAATCTGATTTCTGATGCTCATTCAGGTTTAGTATTTAACTTTATACAACGATTCATGCATTCAACATTATGCTTTTGTGGACTGAGTTCGTTTGGGAGACTGACAGTTGCTCGTCGTTGCTCACTGGTTTTCTCTTGCTACTCCAGCTTCTTCCACCCATAAAACTGTCCGACACGAGGTGACCCTGGCTGTCGAAAGTGTGGACAAACTCCAATATGTAATGACTAATAAAAAAACACAGAGTGTCTGTTGTGAACCAAAAGTCAGTAGAACGCCTTTTAACTGGTTTTTAAGCCAAACTGAAAGAAGAAAAACTCCATCTGAATTATGTGTTGTTATTTTTGTAGCAGGAGATTTCGGAAAACATCGCCATTTTTTTTTAAATCTTTCCTCCAGACCAAGACTTGATGAACGAAAGAATGCTAAATTAAAAAACTAAAATTCTCAGACCTGTGGCAGATCTAATAAAATAATAATTAACATTTATCATACCAAATTATTAATGTTTTTATCAATCGTTTGTTCTCTGTGTAAGCATTTAAAAGGAATGAAAAATTACAGATTTGTCGACTGAGAAATACTAATCAATTTTGTCCCGAACGATCGTTAATTGATGAATAAAATAGTCGCGACGCCTAGAGTATATAGAGATTATTACCATTATGTGGATGTACAGAATATGTAACCGAGCCCAGCTCCGGGTTCTAAGGGCAGATCACGACGAGTCGAAGACGAGTCGTGATTTACCCTTAGAACCCGGAGCGAGACTCGGATACATATTTTGTACGAGTCGTGATCTGCCCTTAGAACCCGGAGCTCGACTCGGATACATATTTTGTACATCCACATAATGGTAATAATCATTTTATCTTAAAATATATTGGGGATAAGTCAAGAATGTAGACGAATACATCACGAACTATTTATTCGTACGGATGAACAAAAAGAAAAAATGGAAACTCACGCGAAAGGAACATGATTGTATTCGACCCCCTGATACAAACATCTGTCTCAGGGGGTCGAATACACGACAGTTGCGGAGTTAATACAGACAAAATACATGTTGATTGTAAGATAAAAATCCATAACACAATTCAGGTAGAGTGTGGTGGGCGGAGGCAAGGATCAAAGACACTTGATGAATTTTTCCTTCATTTCACTCGCGTCAATGACCCCCGTGAAACAGCTGAAAATTTCAAACTCGGGTCGCTGATTCTTGTCCAAAGTATTCCACTATCTTTGTGTTCTGTCTTATTGCCAGGCACGAAGAGAATAAGGTGTGAATACCTGTCTACAAGGTCAAGGTCACATGCTTAGTTCAAGGTCACACACCCATACACAAATTATGAAGAACGGAAAGTGTCAATTTTTTTCTCATAAGGCAACACAAAATAAATTAATTGATTCTCATGTATGTTTTTTTTTTCAAATTAGTGAGGTAGGGAGGGTTTTCTTTTTTCTTTTACAAAAAGTGTGCATACAAGGGGAGAATTTCGGCTGTCGTTTTACACGCAGAAATACAGAAAGTGCATAATTATACAAATAAATTCATTTTTAATTTGAAAATTAAAACATTCCTCTAAAACCAAATTGTAGGTACTGCAATTCAAAGGATTCATATTCTTGCGATGCTCTTCATATTATCTTTGAAGTAAAGGTATTTAATCGATGAGGATTTGTCTCGTTATATATAGAATATACCCATAGTAGCTTGGTGTACCAAAAGTTCACCACGAGTGGTGAACATTTGGTACACAAAGCTACTTTGGGTATATTTTATTTATACCATGATCGTCAGATTATAAAGAGTCGCTATTATTTGTCTCGATTTTACAGAGCACCAGACGTACAAACGAGCGAATCAGTTTTTATTTACACGAGCATCGGTAGGCGGTACTTCCTCTGTCAATTTTATCGCCGAAACGAAATGAAAAAAAAAGAAACTGAGCCTTTTTTGTTTTAATAACATAATAACATACTACTTCGTGTTATGCATGCTTTATTAACACGAGACAATGCATGTTTGTAAATTTTTGGCATCTTATGAGGTAAGCCCATTTAAAAACGTAATAAATAATTGCCACTTCCCTTTCACTCTTCGCGAGGCGACGTGCGATAAATTTGTACAAGTTAGCATTCAGGTCGACGTCACCAATGGTCAACGGGGATGTAGTTCTACTGTAGGTGTAAAGTTTTACTATTGAAATCCCATTGCTGGCGTGTTCATCACGGTTGGTGTATAAAGCTAAAATTTATGTCATAGGCTTTTCATGTATGGTAGAATAGGTAATCATGGTATAAAATGTATGGGAGGGTACCTTATAAACTGTAACACGGCAAACATATTAGAGATACAACCAAATAAATATGCATCAATCAAAAAATGTAAAATGTTTTGGGTCTCCCTGAGGTTGTACTAATGTCTGGAAGACAATAAACATGTCCAATGAGGGGGTTCAAATTCAATAAGGGATTTCCAAAGACGTAGCATTTGTCTGGGAGTAATTTAAGCGGTTATCTCGTCGCATTTTGCGATTCATTGTTCTTTCCTAGCGATAACAAATATGAACAGTATCAACAAGCAATACGAATGGAATGGAAATGAAATTTCGTCTCCTTCCTTGAAACGTGCTTGAAATGTTTTTATGCTTCGAAGGTATTTCATTTTCAATCACAGGCCTTGCCAACTACTTGACGTCAGTCTAGCTACAACTTCTGTGGTTAAATGTTTCATCATTTCACCCTCCCTGCATACATACGGTGACACATAAAAGTGTCAAGTATTAACTTAACGTGTCAACCTCGAAATATAATGTCGCTGCTTCTGACAACTCCAAAACATATGTAAAAGCAAGGAAGTCCGATTTATGTATTCACAATCAGTTTTCACAACCTCGTAAAGACACTACTCTAACACGCAGTTTAGTCACACTCAGGAAACGCGTGCGGTACCTGTCTCTAATTCTAACTCACACTCTGAAACTGCGTTGCTGCATCACTGACAATTCTATTTATACCGCACCTATTAAGATGCATCCGCGTATTTAAGTGCAGCTCTACTGTCAACATTCATACGTGCCTTGCATCACCACCATAATGTTCGCCGCCCAGCGCTGAGCATTACAATAAGAATGCGTGACAGTGTTTCCCATCATAATAATGTACTGCAATGCCTTGGAACTTCTAGGAATACGACCAGCATTCTGCTAATAAACAAAACAAATTCAACTGAAGAATTGTCTACTAATGGCTGGAAGGTCCAATGTTTTTATAATTCCAAATAAGCCCTTTTCGAAACTGCCATTTTGGCTTTTAATCTATGCAAGGTCACAGGTTGCGAGGTGTAATCAAAGCGATATCCATGTTCGTCGCGCTGAGTTCTGGCAGTAAAGTGTGTCAGCCAAGGCAACTAGTTTTGTGAAATATCAAGTTTAAATTCGCAGAACCGATGTCATCATTCGAATTAACTGAAGGGGCAACCTTAGACGACTCTAAACAATGAGATACCGCTGGTGTAAAGACTTCTCTTTACCGAGGTGAGAACTTGTTTTGAATGGCTACACAGGAACACTCGTTGCTCGCATTTGCTCGGCATGGGGAATCCCCGAGAGTTGTCGAAGCAAGTGCTGACGGATACAGAGCCATGACACAGCGTGCATTCAAACCCACGTAAGTCGATAGGAACTCAATTCGAAATAATGAAAGTTATCTTTCAGTATTGCCACTGTCTCAACCAAATGGTAATCTTGGCTAAATATTTTGTTAATTCCAACTAATGAACGTAATGGGGTCCGAAGCCCTACATCTGCTCTTTTCTCCCATTGCTTATAACGTGTTTTCTCGAAGTGTTTACACCTCACGACCTGTGAATTTGCATAGACTAAAAGCCAAAATCGCAGTTCCGAAAAAAGGCTTTTTCTGTAAGACTTCGTAAACTGCCACCTTTCATCCTAACATGGTTTCCAAGGGAAGATACATCAAAATATTGATTTTCAAGTGGGTTTCGTAGCCTCCAAGCTCCCAATCGCGATAATTAACCGAATATACGATATTAGTCGTTACCGAAACGGTTCGGCAATTTCCGTATTCTTCTCGTGTTGTCATATAATTTCCCCAGTGACCTGTCTTCATAAACTTGGTTTTGTCTATGCAGATTACTCATTTCCTTGGATGTGCTCTCGCATTCATAACTTTTTACATTTACTACTTTAAAATCACGGTTTTAATCGATTAAAGTGCACAGCATTAGGTTTACAATTTGTTTTCTTATTCATGTAAGTAACGGCAGATAGTCATGTCATGACCTGATTTGGCCCTGTGTTAAATGGTGAACTATTGTGTCGAGTTCGCCCTGAAGCATTGTCAAGTAAGCTACTGAAACACACAGGATGATCATTTTGTCGTGACTTGTGATTCGCTTGAATATTTAAGGTGACATTCATGTAACAAAAAAGATCATTTGCGTGTTTTGTCTGGGCCTGTTAATACGAACACCCACTTCGTAACTTTCCGGAGAGAATACATGTTTTCATTCATAAGTTTTGGGATGTGGGAATCACAATCGATTCATGAAACCCTTTATAGAAAGAAGGAATAAAATGTATTGAAACTCCACCTTCTTCCTTGTAATAAAATAAATTACGACGAATATCGAATATGACATTGTTCATTGTGCTGTCCCGGAAGTTTCCGTGCGTTATCGTATCACTAGGTCGAGGTTTATGATGGCTGCTTGACGTTGCTGAAAACGTTCGTAATTTATTGCATTCAAGTGAAATTATTGAATCAAAACAAGCGCTTTCAAAGCATATATATATGAAGCATCAGTGTATGTTTGTATTGGACCTAGCGCAGCTGTTTGTCAGTCGCCGCACGTAGCATAACAAGATACGAAAATTGACCATCATCCCCACCGGCTCACTTTGATGGAAAAACTCCGATTAGATTGTTGCACGTGTCAACTCGCCTTCGTATTAAACGACTTTATTGAAATAGACATTATTTGTTTGGCAGGAGGCATGTCAAAAACTTTATCTTGGGCAACATTCAGGGTACAGGTAGATTTAGTACGTGGATTCTGGTTTCAAACCGACATCTGGGTGCTAAATCTCGGTGCACCCTGGATGTTGCCCGGGATAATTTCTAATCGCCGATTTGTGGCAAGTAGCATCGTTAATACCTGATATTGTATGAATGATCTTTCTACAAACCTTATATATTTCAGATGAATTTTGTATGTTCCAATGCATTCAAACCAGCACATGCACAAATGATGCTAATGGGAGGACAATTAGTTGGAATTTTTCTCTTCGGCAGCTTGGCTGATTTGTAAGTATCACTTTAATTTATGGGTAACGCTATAAGTTATTGTGATGAATTGATGGCAAACCAGTCTGAGGTTTGCGACTCTCGTGTTTATGTTCAACCGAAAAGCTCCGCGTCTTGGTTGAACATAAGCTACAAGACTGAAACCTCAGACCATGTTACCACCAATTTATCGCAATAACGTTTATGTTCCAAAACGTCCAAACCCCAGAATGAGGACATGAATAGGGTACATTTTATCGATAGCAAGTTTAGTAAATAAACCTCTCGTGTATTCCGCGACATCACTGGATAAAATATCAGTAAATAATAAAGTTCGAGATCACTCCATCTTACTTCAAATCGTAAACTGATTTGTAATTTAAATAACACTCTATTCGGAACATCGTCTGCTGCACGTGTAACAAATCTAGAAAAATGAAGCGGTTTGCATGGCACGCCGTTGATGAAATAATTACGAAACAAGCAGCGCCATTTCAAATAATTCGCGTATTGACGTCAGACGATAGCATATGCTATTGGAGCCGTAAACACGGAAGAAACTTCGCGAGATCTCAAGCATAAAGAGGGCAAGAATTTTAATCTCGTTGAAACACAGAGTTATTATTCGTTTGAATCTACTTGACCCTTTACCCACCGTAACTGCCAAAACCGGCCAACGGTATTTTCAAAAATCGCCAATTAATTTTCATTATTTTTTCATTCTTTGTCTCAAAAACATAGGTTATAACCCTCGTTGGAACGAGTTCGTTGAGCTCGTTCCAATGAGGGGTCATAATCTATGTTTTTGAGACAAAAAATGAAAAAGATTAGTTATTCAAGAATTTTTTTTTTGCAAGTATCGTCTGCTTTTTATGTTAGGTAAAGGGTTAAGTACAACAATTGTGTTTTGAATTGATAATAGTAGTATATCATAGATCGGATACCCGTCCTTTGGGTGACTACAGTGGTTGGACTTGGGCGTCACCTGATCTATAAACGCACCAGCTGCGCTGTGCTTTATCAAACAGTTGGTAGCTGCCCTGATTGTTTTTTTGTTTACAAAAGAAAATTGTTATTATTTTCATGAAACGAAACGAGCCAACTCAAAAAATAAAACTAAACACAGTCATTCCACATGAACAAACTCTATCTACTGTATGCAAGAGAAAAACAGTCTTGTCAACAATCTTTGGCGAAGTACGAAATTTGTTGGGTTGTACTGAACTAGAGTTTTAATCAAATTGATATGCCACAAAGACTATGACAACAAACAAGAAACACATGCAGAGTTTCAGCTAATTGAGTTTTAGCACCATACTGTAGGTGATTTATTTCTTGTACTCATTTGTGTGTACACAAAATATGAGTTACCTGGGTAGAACGTTCACCCTTTTGAGTATTCTGTTAGTAACATAAGACACGTTCTTCCAGAACTTTGTGCCACACACCTACTTGATTACATATTAGGTTTACAGACTTAAACAGGATCTCTAATGAGTCACGATTTTATGTGAAATTTCTGTGCGAGTTCACTGACATTGATCTGAGACGATGTTTACCTTGGCTCAGATCTCGTAGTTAAGCAGTTGCGGAATATGCTTAGCGATATCAGGGTCAAGTTTAGATCAGCAAAAATTTATTTCGCTGAACTAAACTTTTCGCAAAAACTCCCTCAGGCTGAGAGGAGAACCCTGAGCATCATCAACGAAACCATTCGGAAAGTGAAGGACGTTAACGTTATACCTAAAATTGACGACGCGAAGTTTGATGTTGCTCAGGATTTAATCCATTGGACCACGAGAACCGCCAATATTATGTACGATCACTGGTTGAACCACCTAAATTTAAACTAAGTAAAGGCAAAGGTAACAGCCGCCTAACAGATGTGGGATTAGGAACTAATGTGGTTAACCTGTCTGGCACCAATGACCTAACAACCCAAGAGAAATCTCTTTTAGATCGCGGTTTAACTTTTGTACCAGCACCAAAGCCTAAAACTGATAACCAAACAAATTTACCATCATACAACTGTAATTTTCTTAGGCAAATGAAATTAGCCGACCGCTTCAGAAACTCCAGCGGTCGGAAACTTCCTTTTACAGAATCATCTGGTTGGTCACCTCCAGATAGTGAAGTAGATCCCGAAATTATTGAGGCTAGCAAACGAATCATCCAAAAGGTGTTCAGCATGAACATACTCTCCGATAAAGACAATTTAACAGTAGGTGAACGGAGAGCCCTCACGAAACTTCGAAAAAATAAGAAATTAGTAATTAAACCAGCCGACAAAGGTGGGTCGGTAGTTGTTCTATCTCGGGATAATTATATAAAGGAAGCCATGAGACAACTCAGCAATGCTAAACATTATAAGAAAATAGATTCACTTATTTGGCCTAGTAATATCGAAAAATTCAATAAGATCTTAAAATTTCTCCTCGACGAAGGTCACATTACCAAAAAACAATTGAAATATTTAACAGCTAAGCTCAGTGCTCAAACAAGACAATTTTATATCCTACCAAAGATCCACAAGGACCGTTCTTCATGGACGGATGACTTAACTCCACCCGGGAGGCCAATTGTATCAGATTGTAATTCGGAATCTTATGCGATCTCGGAATTAATTGATTATCATCTGAAACCTATAGCAAATAGACATCCGAGCTATCTAAAAAATACACAGGATTTCCTGTCAAAAATTTCGAAATTGAAAATATCGAAAAATGCAATTCTGGCTACTTTGGATATCGACAGTATGTATACGAACATTGATATTGATAAAGGTGTTAAATCAGTTAAAAATGCATTTGAAAAATATCCGGATGCGAAACGCCCGGATGAACAAATTTTGGATCTTTTAGAGCTGAGCTTAAAAGGTAATGACTTTCAATTCAATGGAGAATATTTTCTACAAATAATGGGTTGTCCTATGGGCAAAAGATTCAGTCCTAATTTTGCAAGCATTTATGTAGCGGAATGGGAGGAAAATGCCTTAAGCAAATGTGCAAAGCATCCTCTCGTATATCTCAGGTATTTAGATGACATTTTTATTATTTGGGAACATTCAAAAGAAGATTTTGATGAATTTTTAGAAATTTTGAACAATCACGATCCAAATATTAAATTGAAAGCTACTATCAGTGAAATTTCTGTTGATTTTCTCGATGTGACCGTGTATAAAGGCAAGCAATTTCAGGCGTCCGGTCATTTAGATTATAAAGTGTATTTTAAACCAACTGATTCACATCAATTGTTGCACACAAAATCATTTCATCCTCAACATACATTTAAAGGTATCATCAAATCACAACTCATTCGTTTCCACCGCAATTCAAGTGATAAGGTAAATTTCAATGAGGCTTGTTCTACTCTATTTGGCGCCCTCAGATCGAGAGGGTACTCGCTGCGCCTTCTGCGTAGCCTGAAATCCCAAACCCTGAAAAAGCTCGAAAGTCCAGCTGAAACTACCGATTTCGAACCACTGAAGATTGAACACAACAGACCGTTGCAAAATAGTAGTGGCGCGGTATTTAATTGCAAAAAGCCTCGTTGTAGACTGCATACTTTTATGCCTGATCAGAAAGAGGAATTCTCCTCCGAACAAACGAAAAATCATTATCAGATCCGTAACCCCCTCCATTGTGATTCACCAAACATTATTTACCTTATCACTTGTAAGCGATGGCGGAAACAGTATGTTGGTCAAAGTCAAAATCCTTTCCGAGAACGTGCTACTAGACACAAACAGGATATAAAACATAATGCTGATGCCCCAGTAGCACAACATTTTAACCTTCCTGGCCATTCTTTGGACGATTTCGAAATCCATCCTATTGAACAACCACCAATTAAAGACACATTAGAAGAAACGGATGAATTTAGAAAAAAACGTGAAGCTTTTTGGATCAATACGCTTCAAACCCTCTGGCCATTTGGTATGAACATATCAGAGGGCGAATGCGAAAGGAGGTCCATCATTCCTTTCACTTTAACGTACAACAGAATGAATATCGAAATAGCAAAAATGTTAAAAGATGAATTCAATTTTACCAATGCTAAATTAAATGAACCTTTGAATCTTCGACCTGTCATCGCCTATAAGAAAAACAAAAGCTTGCGTAACATCCTTGTAAGGACTAAATTAGAGCCCATCAATGAATAACATCAATTATTGCCAGTCAGTTTAACCAGTTCCTAAGCTCATCACTTAGTTTAAATCAATTTTATGTACTTTTTTGTTACGTTTGAAACCCATCAGGGTTCAGTAAATGAAAACAATTTTTCAGCGGCATATTAAAAGAAAAAAACGTTTCAGTAGGAAATGTCTGTGCCAGTGCGATTTTTTAACCTCAAACACACACACACACACACACACACACACACACACACACACACACACACACACACACACACACACACACACACACACATATATATATATATATATTTCAATGAGATTCCGCCTGCTCGAATGGTGCACCCCGAAGGGACACTGGCAGGACGAAGACGCCCTACAACACCATTGTTTTATTCTCTTTACATTCATCCATATTGGTATCGCAATATAAGTAGTACCTGGGTTCCCCCATAATAACTATAGCTAGCCCTCGCGGTATGCCAGGTTTCGGGTGTCTTGGCATGTCTATAAAATTAATTTTATACCGAGTTTGCTCCTATTATTACACAAAAGACTGGTGAAATGGAGTCTGTCCTAAAGAATGCATGCCGGAACAGCTTCGTTCAGACGTGTTGGAGCTTTGGAGAACACACTTGTTTCAGATGTTCTAACAGGAGGAGTGCCTATCCCACCTAGAGAAACAGAGTTCAGGTATTTCTAACCAGGATCACCTGCTTGCTCCGACACATCACTGTAAGAGAGCATCCAAGGGTGTTCAAATAACAATATTCACCTGAGAGAGTATGCTCGTGGACTTCGCTCCAGCTCGACTCACACCTTCGCCGCATGGATTTCTACTACGTCTTCAAATTAAATTCCCGATGTGCAATTATCTCACTCTGAAAGTGGATCTTCACTTATTACTCGATATAGAAAAAAGTGATTCCCACAGCTCGTTTTTTTAGTTGAAATAACAGCTTAGCCGAAGTATGTTTTACGTGTTCTGTTGTATAAGGAGAGAAAATATTGGATAAGTGGACAACACAAAAACACACATTAATTTTGGCAAGAAGTTGGGGGTAATAATTTATATATTGTAGAGATATAAGTTTGTATGATTGTATTATAAGTTATCTCCGCCAACATTTATTCCACATGTAGATTAAATACCTTCATGTCGGTTTCTAAACACAGAGCCGCAGGCGAGGTGTTTAAATGGTACATCCAGGTGTTACTTCTCCATAAACCATACATGTTTGCGGAGATAACGTTTTTGTCCCGTTTGAAACACAATAGAAACATAGTGGAAACAAATTTGTGGACGCGTTTCTCACGCGCCGCAATCCGTTGGACCAAGCTCGTGAATAATTGTTTTGTTTTTACAAACGCAGAAGACAACAGATAGAGTTATATCCATTGGATCGCTATTGGAAACTCTTAAATACTTCGGAGGGCTAGTTTGTTGACAGATTGCTCTTCTTTCACTTTTCTAAAGTTGTTTGATTTAATTATTCGACTATTTAATTTGTAACAGCAAAATGTGATCTAATTTTCAGAAATCGGATGATATTTGTGAATATTTTCTGTTTTTTTGGTTCCCTTTTTATATCGAGGCGAGCGAAAAGCTTTCATTTAAACCATATAGGAGGCGCCGTGACGTCGCGGTAACCGGTTCTAGTCAGATCACCGAAGTTAAGCAACGTCGAGCGCGGTTAATAGTTGGATGGGTGACCATTTCAGCGACTGATTCGCGCTGCCGCGTTGTGTCCTTGGGCAAGGCACATAACCCCATGTTCATTGCCTACATGGGGGTACGATGACGCTGTGTACTTGGGCGTACAACACGCCGAAGGTGCGCATGTCTTCAACTAATCTAACCCTGTCTGTGCCGCGGTGCAGAGTTCAGAGTTGCGATGTTGGAAAGCTGACATCTGCTCGTCGTTGCTCGGTGGTTATCTCCGGGTACTCCGGCTTTCTCCACCCGTAAAACTGTCACCGACATGATATGACCCTGGCTGTTAAAGTGTCGTCAAACACTAATAAAAATATTAAGCCATATACCCCGATGTTTTGCGTGTCCTTATATCCTGGATGTTGCACGCTTTCGTATACTTTGGATGTTGGGTGCTCCCTTTGCCGTGGCTATTTGTTCTAGGCATTATGACAAATCAGAAGACGGAATGTATCGGGATATATGAACAATATTATTTAACCTTTATACTAATACAATGCGTTAGACGTGTTGTAGACCTTACTGTTTAGCCATTTCAACCCCGGTGCTCTGAATGGCAATGCCTTATACTACCTTATACATCGACATGTGCGAGTCTGTCTAGCATTTGTGGGGAGGTTTGGTTAAAATTTAATCCTACAACCCAGCAGGCCCGTATGATCAAATTATCACTGATCGTCATGTCCATTTGGATGTTTATTGCGTTGTTCATTCAAGGGCCACAAACTTTTGCTTCACACGAATATTTATGTATAGAAGGTTGGAAGGTTTAAGATGCTACCAGTTGAGTATCCAATCTTCTAAAGGTTAAATTTCCTTCACTACAAATTCTTTCACTTCTGTATTGTATATGTGTTCTCAGTTTCATGTCCTTCACCGGAAATTCTCTCACTTCTGTACTGTATGTGTGTTCTCAGTTTCCAATAGTAAGAGCAAACTATATCAACACCGTCAAGCCTTCTTGGTGGTTTATTGGTTTGAAAATCTTCAATTTCATTTTTTCTGAAGCAAACGTTAATTTAATCTAGGTAGGGTATATGGCACCTGCTCCTAGCCATTATGAATGCATACTGGTGAACATAACGGGTGCAATTAAGACACTAAAGAGGAGAAAAAATCGACGCTCGCAACTTAGCAGTGGTAGTGGTTTCGACGTTTGTTTCCTTTCCGACTAATGGTGATGACCATCAACCTGTATCGCGATCCTGTACCGCTAGAGCTCGTTATCAAATTCTATTCACTCCAGTACAAAACTCCTTCACATATACAGTCATCATATGGAAGCATAGAAGAAACCTGGTTGGAGTTATTTTGCTCTTACACAAATTACAAATATTGAATATTGTGCACCAAGATGTGCGTTCAGAAAGAGTGGACGTGGAACTTGTGCCCTCATAAACAATGATATCCTGTCACCAAAATGTCCAAACATTTACCCTCAGGGGTCAGCGTTTCTGAAGGAATTGTGTATCACGTGCATAATACGTCCGCAAAAGCAATATCTAAGAGACGCCGGACAGACATTGTGTAAACGTATAAGTGGCCACCGACAGAACACACGCGCCAGTGACTTTGAACTTCAGGCTGCCGATCATTTCAATTTACCGGGTCACACTCTGAATGACATCAGAGTGAAGGTATTACAGGGTTTTCCACTATGTCTAACTGGAGAATAAGGAAAGGTGGGGGAGGGCACGACCTTATCTACATGGCCTGATTAAAAGCCCAATCATTCAATCAATTTCACATTTTGCGTACTTTTAGTTTAGCGCAGCTGTGTACGTCGCTTTGATTTTGACGTACGTTTAGTGCATTTTATGAACGACGTACTTCTTGGTGTTTACAGATAACCGTATAACGGGAATAATGGGCAAGCCGAAAACTCGCTTGGAGAAAAAGTTGATGTCCTAAATAGTGTTACAGTTTCATTTATTTATATCCCACAGGGACTCATACGGCCACTGAAGAATTATATATATCAAAATGCATGTATATATTGTTGTTGTTGTGCATGTTCCATTAAGAAGATCTTTCGCAGGCCGAATGATAGGTCAAACGTTTTGTTTCCTGTGCTGTTTGAGCTTAATACAGACGCATTTAGTTCGATTTACGCCTTGCGTCTCAAAAATCCACCACACTTGAAACAGATTTGTTTTTTTTTTCAGAATATAGACCCAGGAGTTGCATCCCTTTTGAGTGGCGTACATTTACAATTTTGATTGAAACGAACGCCGCTTTGAAGGGAGTCAACTCCAACTCCAAATTCAACAAATTTACTCACTGTTCATTATATATATATTGATAAACACGTATGGATGACCCCGAGTGGACGGTATTTCAGTGACATTATTGAGACACATATTTTAGCACTCGTGCTAAGGAGTAAACAATTTCAAAATCTTCTCTCAACCTTCACCTCGAAAAACCACCCCACCCCCACCACTTACCTGATATATGACACCATTGTAAGGGGAAAGAAGCTGCACACGAATACTAAATTAAAGGTTTGTTTGCAGGTATGGCAGGAAAATCATTATATGTATATGTATTACGGCTTTAATGATCTCCGGAATATCACTCACATGGACACAAGACTTCATAAGTTACAGTATTCTGAGATTCTTCAATGGATTTTTTAACTCGGGCAGCTTCGCAATAGGTTTGGTTTTAGGTAAGTTGAAATTTTCTGCTATGTTTTAAGAGCTGAAAATGCGCAAAATACGCGACACCGTACACTCTAAAATCAGTTTGGTATCAATTCAACTCGGTTGAGTGAATATGAACCCACTTGGGTTCATATTCATTCAACCCAGTTGTTTTGGGTTAATTTTCAACCCAACTGATTCTTGAGTGTACAGTAAATGATACATTCATCTGCTTGTTATTTCACTAGTGCTCACACAGGCCCGAAATCTTTTGGAGCGAAGTGGAGTTTTTGTTCGGTGACAAACTTAGTGCCAAGGAAAATCTGATTGTAAATGAGAACAATCTAACAATGTGTCGTCTTTTGGGTACAGCACGGCGCCATCTACAATGCTATTGCACTCAAAGAAAGATATTTTAATTTAGTATTAACTACATGGCTGAAGTATTTTAGTTGCAAAAAAACTCACAAATGATAAGAATACAGGTGACAAAAACGTGAAAGGCTATTATTGATGTTTCCAAAATAATTTCATGATTGATCATTATTTACTCACTTTTCATTCACTCCAAATCAATGAGTAGCAAATAATGTATTATATCCTAGAAAGATTAAACGAGGTACAGAAGATAAGAAAAGGTTACGAAGCAAAGAAATGGTTTGATAAGAATCAAACTAAATGGATAAGCTATTAAATCAGTTCACCCATAACAAAGAGCCATGATTATTGCTGTTACTTATCGATTACCTGACAGGCGTGAATTATGTCTCGCATGTACAGTCGGACACCGATTTTATCGAAAAGGACGACCTCAAATAATAAACCACAAAGCCGTCGAGACCTAACTAAATTATACTTTTGATGCCAAATTTTGGTGGTGCCAACTGCCGTGTTTTTGGTGCCATACCAATTTGTTAGTTTATTGCACCATTGGCACCAGTTGGAGTGAACACGGTATTCTACCGACATGTTATGCCGCGGATAATGCTCAACACCATGTTCGTATATCCGGGATGAAGAGGGATTTATCGTTATGCCAAGCCCAACACTCGTGTGACTAATTCGACAAATGAATCTCGATAGCGTCGCGAAAATATCCGATTGGGGAATGTAAACCTGATTTGTCTCGGCTGTGCAATCAGAGATTCACTGCTTCCAGATTATTAATGAAGAATCTCTGATATTCTCCTACCCCGGTGTACAATCGTAGGGGGACATAAACCACGCTCTCAAGCCACCAGTCAACTAAAAGAGTCCGGTTTGGTTATGGATGGAACCAGTTTAACCTTAAACATTGTCTATTTTTAAATTCGATCGGATCAAATATTTCAGCTGGCCTATGAAGTGAACATGAATGGTTCACTTTTCCGATCAATCGAAATATTCCCTTCGATTGAATTTAAAAATATCATAAGTAATTATTTTCTTGGAATTTACTTTAGAAAGCTTTCTTAAGCGAAACTTGATTTCATGGAATCTTTGACATCACTATTTTTGACGTCACTATTTTTAGACAGTTTTGTTCACATTATATTATCAACTTCAGTGCAGTTACCGTGGGCTGGGCGTAATCCGCACCGCCACGTGGGTAGTCCACGTGTGCCTTTACTTGGTAATAAAAATCATTATCAGTAAAATTTTAATTAATTTTACTTAGTGCTTCACTAAATAATTTTTTGATGATTTTTCCTATAATTTGTGCCTGGAATCTAATAGTATTTCGTGCACGAAAATATTGCCCACCCCTGTAAAGTGACCAGTCCACGATGGCCGTACTGCAGTGGTCTAATCCGTTCCAGGACGGGTATCCCCGCATTTGCGACCCGAACATTTCTAGTTACATTGCATAACAAGGGAGATAATCAAAGATTGAATTTCTAGCTGGACGATAACGCGGATAGAACGGCCTCGGATAGACCCTCTCAAATTATATAACAGATAAAGATTTACGATACCTCTAGTTTTATGGTTATGCCACGTACTTCTACTAATTATGCAAATATCTTGGTGTTTTCAATGTGAATTATATGTCTATTGAATAGAATATCTATAACTGGTCACAAAATGATGTGTTCGAAACTTTACAAGTAAAGGGACATCATATCACATAAATAGTAGTCTACGAAAAAGGTCAACGCCGAGTGTGTAAATAAACAATCCATAACAGTGTATAACTCTCACTAAATTTAACTGAATGTCTGTAAGCTGGTACGTCTCAGACTTTTGGTCATCGATTGCTGGGAAGATGTCGACGAGCAAGAAAGCTACACTGCAAAAAACATAGGTTCTCTTTAGAACCAAAACTGGTTCTAATCTTGTCCCTGAGATGGAACCAGTTCTGTTTAAACAGTATTCATTTAAAATCAAATAAATTTATAAAGATTAACATTAAATATTAACAGAATTAAACATAAATTGAGGGGGGTTCAGCCGTAAGTTTAGAGCTTATACGAGGTTGTCTCAAATCATTATTAAGCAAAGGAGATATGGACAGTTGGCATATCGAACAAGTTTTGGTTCTATACAGAATCAAAATTGGTTCGATATGCCAACTGTTCATATCTCCTTTGTTTCAAAATGTTTGGCGACTGCGTTGAATAAGCTCCAAGTTTAGTGCTGAATCTACTTCAGTTCATGTCATATTCTGTTAAAATTTAATGTTAATCTTTATAAATTTTTTTTTTTTGGTATCAACGAGGGGGCACCTGATATGGGTTTGTTGAATGTTTTTGAAAAATAATATTTTTTGAACTACTGAATTTGCATATTACGCGGGCGGATGCGGCCGATTCGTTGGGTAATGGGTTAACTCTATCAAAACGAAATTGTCATTAGATGAATGGAACTTGGAACGCTTTACCTGCCATTGCCATCTGCCATTGCATACTTTGTTTCAAAAATGTATTTTCATTTGTCATTTGTTAGCGTATACGGCAGGTAGAGAGTGAATTATCACTAAATCATCCGTGGAGTGGAGATTCCACACAAACAATAATTCCAATTTTTTTGCAAAGAATAGCAAGTACAAGCAAAGTTCCAGCCAATGACCCTTCATGAACTGAAACATTGCTGGTATTTTTTGTCCGTATGTACTCTGGACGACTATGGGAATTTACTATAGAAAGGCACTTGGGGGACTTTTTCATCAACGTTGATGGGTATAGGGAGATTACTATAGGAAAACAATATCCTACAGTAAATTCCCATTGGGTGCCATAGTGCCACCCTACACTTCTGAAATGTCCAAATGTTACTTATTCTAGTGACAAGAGACTTGCTTTCCAGGACCGGAATATCCGCCAGCAGCAGATAAAGCGTTAATAGAAAAGAAAACAAAGCAGTCATTCTTCCCACTAGAGATACATTAAAACAATTAAATGGAATCATAATGCGGTATTACCGTTTCAATGGATCGACCCCCATCGTTTCCAAACTCCTGTGAAACGTTGCGGCAGTTACATAAGGTCACCCCAGAAAACTAATTTAAGCCACAGAGTATAGTACGGATTGACCACACCGCTTGGATTGTCTCTGTGTCCAGAAAATATGAAGTTCAGTGACGAATCTGACAGAAGATTTAATCTCGAAGTTTTACCTAACGAATCGGACCTAACGAATCGTGGGCGTTATTTACAAAATGAACAGTTGAACAAATGTTTTGTTCATAAAATTTTAACAAAACCGTATCAGGTGATACCTCAGTGGAACGGGCTTGTCGAGTTCGTTCCAATGATGGGGTCGTATCGTATGGGTTTGTTAATTTTCGGTAACTGATAGCTATTCTTAGGAGCCGATCATCTTTGAAGAAGTCGTTCTGTTTACCTTGTCATAAAAAGCCAATTCTCCTTTTGGAACTTTCAATAATGGAAAACAACATCCATTTCCCGGTGATGTCTGTTGTTTTGGTTTATTAAAAATAGCAAACGGAAACTCTTCTTTATTTTCTCATGATATCATCTGAACGAGGTCATCGAGCTCGTTCCTATAAATGGTCACATGATACGATTTTTTTTATTTGTTTTTTTTTTTAATTTAAAAAAATATATACCTAAAATCATAAATTTAGATATCGTCTGCGTAGGGTAAAGTGTTAAATATAAAAAGGCATTACCGATTATTTCAAAATTATTAAAAATGTCTTTGTTTGGTTTTTGATTGCAGCAATAGAATTAGTGGGACCACAAAAGCGTGTGCATGCTGGTGTGTTGAGTCCATTTGCGTTTGCCACTGGACTACTTTTTTTAAACTTCATCGCCTATTTTTTGAGAGACTGGAGAAAACTAAACCTACTTTTGGTATGTCTGTCTATACCGCAACTGTCTTACTGGTGGTAAGTAGATTCGAGAATATTAAGAGAGAGTGTTTCACGTTCCAGTGTCCTTTTATGCCCATTTTTCATCAAACTTTGAAAAATGCAACTACATAGCGTCCACGCACGGGTTATCGAAGCCGCAGGACACTCTGTAAATTCATCTGTTCATTTTGTACCTTGAGTGGAACAAGCCGCCATCTATAATGCTTCAGTATTGCAGATGGCGTCTTGTTGCACTTAACATGTCGATTTTTTTCACTAAATCCTTGTTTGTTACCATTTCCATGAAAGCGAGTAATGTTCAAATGAACATTTCGAAGTTATGGATTCAAAGGCTTTAAAGTATGAATTTGACGTCACTCTGTTGTCTTAATTGACATGAGTTCTATCCAGATCTGCGTCGTCTACGTTTTGTCCTTCTGCTAGACTCTTAAACTTTTCATCCCGGTGTACACCAATTTTTGCGTGAAGAAAAAATTGGTAGTGGACAAGCTGACGATATAGAGAGGAAAAATTTGAAGCGAGGCTCGGTAATAATTTAATCCAACAGCTCGATAAAGCTGTTGGATTAAATTATTTCTGAACCTCCCAACACACCAGGGTGGTTTCGCCCATTTCACCGTTGAGAGTATTAATTGAAATGATGCCATCAAGGGCACCAGTGTTGAATGGGTTAATCCGAACTATGTGGAAGCATTGTGGTCCTTTATGCTAGGGCGTACTGCACTTCGATGGTACATAATATTATTATGCCACCAAACGACGCCAACACAGTTTGTGTATTATCGTTCGTTGGAGATCCTAATAATTTCTTACCGCTTCTCGGGGTTCAGGTAATCCAGCTTCCCGACCGTAAAACTGTCCATTCGGGCTACGGGGATTAAGTATTCTGCCAAAGAGCAATGCGCAAATAGCGAGGACTGGATCGAACCTACGACCTTTCGATCTGAAGTCTAAAGTTCCCAACAAGGAGCCAGCTGAATGTTGAAAGCAATGGGACACTACGCCATCCTCTGGTGATGAAAACCTTACTCACAACTCACAATAGACTGACCGGTTAAGTATAACATACCGGAACTTTCTTACTCAATGTCCATCCTCTTATCTACCATTTTCAACATGTTTTGCCTAAATATTTGGATAATTATTTATTATAAAGTTAAGATATGCCCTGTTCACATGAATAGTATTTGCATACGTGTGTATTAAAACATATAGATAAATTGCACAGAGTTTGTAAAAACAACATTTTACTAAACATTTTCGCGTAGTTAAGCAGAAAGGGTACGCTTTCCAGTATCTGTCGTGCATTACACTAACACCTCATGGATATGGTCCCGATTTGACCTTCGTAAGGGAAATACTTTCTTATTTCAATGTGAGAATAGACGCCCTGTCCCTTATCAGGAACAACTATTTTCACCCCTGGAAGTAAGCATGCGCGAAACTCCGAGTGATGCGAGCTCAAAATTATTGTACTGTCAGACTCTATGGAGAAAATAAAATAATTAAGTTTACATTTTAAAAAAAGTAATTATTACTTTTGGAATAGCCGTACATAAATTCATGAAGTCCATGATAAATGCTTTTCCATGAGGTATTATTTAAATTGCTAGTGTGATGTTTTTGGAACTTCAATTTTGACTTGAAGTTTAACACTCTTCTTCCTTGGGAACCCCCTATAAAACGATTAAAAACGACTTACAAAGGATTCTTCAACGTGAAATTATTATATCTTCCGTCATTGTAAAACCAAGCTGTACTTCATTTCAGAACAAATAAAGACTGAATTGTGTAAATTGAAAGGAAAATACAAATTAAGTGTTTATCTTCCTGCTTTAATTTCACATTTCACAAAAAGGATGTTTTTTTAATCTCCTCTGAGGTTTTCAGGAATATGTGTTTGGTTAGCATCCCAACAATAAAGTAATTAACACCGCTATTCAGTTTTGGCGTGATTCAGCTTAATTGGCTGTTTCATCTCTCAGCAGAGACAACTCCAAAATAAATCACCAAAAATAGTACAGAACGTCTTATCAGTATTTTCGTGGTGGTTGGATTAACGAATGAGAAGCCAAGTGTATTATGATTGGCGAAGACTGTAAAGTCTCTAGAAACTATCAAATGGACACAATAAAATATAAACACAAAAATAATACAAAATCTGATGAACGAATCTCCCACTTTATGGAAAATTTAGATTTACATGATGTTTGGAGAGTGGAAATCGCTGACCAACGTCGATACACATTGGGGAACCTGGAAATATACAGCTTCATTTTATCTTCGGATCTCCAAAGAACAGGTTGGGGTCTACATTATTTCTAGTGGTCTGAAATTGTTCATCAAAATTTGCTCCGGCACTCTTCGATAATTTGTAATTAAACAAATTTATATAAACCAAATATATTTGTGTTTGACTGAATATGAAACATGAGCAAAGGTAACGTCGGCTTTTGCTCTGGTACCCTCATTTTGTCAAAGCCCCGATAGTGGCTTCTAGCGCACAACCAATTAAACATAGAAGGTAAATATACTCCTTTGATATTGGTTCGATCACACTCCAGTTCAAGTAAGCACACCTTTCGCCTTCATTGACCAGAAAAGAGGGGAACGACTCTGGAAATTAAGTCTCTTGAGTGATTCAGAATACATAGCCCTTGTTAAAACAACTATAACACTAACAGAACATCAGTACGCAAACAATAATAATAATAATAATAATAATAATAACTAGAGAATTGTAATTTGTTGGACAAATTACGGGCTTACCCGAGATTTAATGTGGAATGGCAGACTGTATTGTATAGAAAACACATTGAGCTATGTACTTTGGTTCTGGAGAAAATGAGTGCAGAAAACTGAAAAAAATGACGGAAAATCGCAATATTTCAAGTAATACTATTCTTCAAGTGGCCAAAGCCAAGTTATTTATTGACACATAAAAATGAGTGTAGAATGCAGCAAATTTCACGAAAATTAATGTTTGTTTCTGGATAATACTGTCAAAACATCTGTTTGATAATGTGTGACACCAAAACTTATCACCGAAAATTTGTTTCCTTATAATACATAATACAGATACGCAAAGAAACATAGACTGTACCAATCCTACCCAGGGAAACTGAGTACAGAAATGTAAGACATGAATCAGAAAAGGAATTTTGTCTGACGTTATTCGTATTTGTACGGAGAAAACTGGTGCTGGATAAAGCGGGACACCAAAACATATAAAACAATATTTGGTCCCTAATAATTTTTGATTGCAGTTATGTAAGCACAATAAGCTCTTTCAATTTTATTTTCGGACAAATGGGTACAGCAATTTGCACAATTCACTAAAAATCAAATTTGTTTGGACAGCTCTATTCTTTACATGGCCAAACCATATGTTGGGTTAAGACCCAGAGCATAACTTACACAGCGGATTTGTCCATTAAGCCTCTCTGCATATAGCAAAGCAAAGTATTTGAAATTAACCGTTTCCAAAATGATAGAAAAGAGCAACAAAGTTGGCTAATTTTGATATTTTCAAATGGTACTATTATTCCAGCTCTCATTCTGCTTGAGGGTTAAATATGAGGTTAAAAAGTAAGCAGTAACTTTCTTCTGCAATCATTGTTGCACCTAACAAAATCAAAAACATTGTTGCAACTACCTTGCAGTTAGAGAAATTTGCCCTTGAAGTTGGCCAATTTTGAGGAAATATGCTATAATCATGTCATTGTTGTTATTCTTCTTTAAATACCAATAATAATTTATTCTTTACCATCCTGTCTGTTTGGGAATGTGTGGGACATGCCAACAAAAGAGGGTATGTTTCCCACTCTGACGATTTCACAATATTTCCAAGATATCTGTTTCAGATATTGAAATACATGTAATACAAATTAGACAATACTCATTCTTGTGACTGGGATAATGGGATGTGCGTGTGTGTGTGTGGAGGGGGGGGGGGGGGGAGGGGGTTAAATCACTCAGAAAAAAAGGTTATTGGTAACGTTTACCTACTGTCATTACTGCACCTATTTAAATCAAAATATGTGTCATATGATGCTCATGGTAACAGTAAATGACATTTGGAAGGCATTCAATTTTACCAAAAATCACTGCATTCACGTCGTTTGTGGTCGTGGCGGCTTAACATTGAAATATTTGTGTGGTAATTGTGGTGTATCGTATTGTGCTCACAATTTATGGACCCTTTGACCTGTCAGTCTCTTTTGGAAAAATTAGTATAGAAAAAATAAATGCAGGGAAAATCAGCGTTTTTGTGATGCTATTAGTTTTTATGCAACCAAAACAGATCTTAGATAAAGCGGGACACCAAAACATATAACTCGAAATATGCTCCTCAATAACCGTTGAATATAATTATGCAAAGCAGAACCAGCCATGTCTTCTCTGTTTCAGAAAAAATAAGTGCAGAGAACTGCAAAATTCAGTGAAAACTAAAGTTTATGTGACAGCTACTACTTTCTATGCAGCCAAAACAGATATTGGATAAAGTGGGACACCAAAAGATAGAATTCAAAATGTTATCCTTAACAGCTGCTCAACACGGTTATAGAAAGCACATGAGCTATGTACTTTACGGTTTGGAAAAAATGAGTACAGATACCTGCAAAATTCACTGAAAATTGCTATATTTCAAACTGTACTACCCTTCAAGTGGCCAAAGCCACATTATGTTGAGTTATGAAGCTATAGAGAAAAACTTACAACAGAAGATTTGTTCAGTGAGCATCTCTAATCACAGCAAAGCACACTGTTTGAAATTAACCCTTTCCAAATTTGTAGAAAGTAGCAACCAAAGTACGCCAATTTTGCCATTTTGAAATGATACTGTTTTATAGCAATCAGTGTCCTGACGGGGTAAATGTGAGACAAAATGGTGAACAGCAACGTTCCTCTAAATGTGCAAAACATTTTCCAGCAAGCAGTTAGTTACTTTAATAGCCATTTTCATAGGAAATTAAGTTGTTTGGGTTTGCTTGACAGAACAAATGAGTATAGAATGCATTATAATTAAAGGAAATTAAAGGGTTTTTTTCTGGATAATGCTGTCAAAACATGTGTTCGTTTATGTGTGACACCAAAAAGTTATCACAGAAAATTTGTTTTCCTATAACACTTAACGCAGATATGCAAAGGAAAATAGACTATCCCAATCCTACCCAGGGAAACTGAGTACAGAAAAGTATGAAATTAATAGGAATATGAATTTTGGCTGATGGAACTCATATTTGGACATCCAAAACTGGTATTGGATAAAGCGGGACACCAAAATATACATAAAATTTGTTCCCCATTGATTTTTGAATGCAGTTATGGATGGAAAGTACAATGAGCTCTTTCGTTTTTTTTTAACAAATGAGTACAGAAATTTGAAAAATTCACAAGATTTCAATTTTGTTTTGTATGGTACTATTCTTCCAAAGAACATGTTGAGTTAAGCTTCAGGGCATAATTTACAACAGCAGATTTGTTCACTGCGCATCTCTACATATAGCAAAGCAAAGTGTTTGAAATTAACCCTTTCCAAAATGATAGAAAAAGTAACCAAAGTTGGCGGATTTTGATATTTTCAAACAGCACGCTTATTCTCGCCATCATTGTGCTTGAAGGTTAAATCTGAGATTAAAAGTAAACAGTTAAGTTCTTCTACAATCATTGTTGCATCTATCCATGCCAAAATAATTGTTAAAACAACCTTGCAATTAGAGAAACTAGTCCTTGAATTTGGTCAATTTTGAAGACAAAAATGCTATATTCATTGCATTTTTGGCCAATAGAGGTTAATTTTGACATATTTGTGTGGTGATTGTCTTGTATCATACTATGCCTCTAAATATTTTGAAATAACTTTAAACAAATTTTAGACTTTTGAAAAATGGTGAAATTTTAGTTTGGCAGAAAATTTTAAAAATAAGCGTTTTCATGAATATACCTCGTTTCACAAGATTTTGTGTCATTTCATACGTTTGCCAAATTTGGTTGAAATTGTACAGCTTATTTTTGAGCTATGTTGAAAGATGGTGTAATTTTGATCGTTTTGGCAGAAAATTTTGAAAATAAGCATTTTCACAGATACTCCATTTTACTAGATTGTATGACATTACATAAGTATTCCAAGTGTGGCAAAATCGTACAGCCAGTTTTTGAGCTGTGCAACAGGCAAACTGAGGGAGGAAAAAATATAAATAAAAATTTTAAAAAAAGTAATGAAGAAAAATTATGAAAAAGATGAATATCAAGAGTATCAAGAGTCTTACCATACTAGGTTTGGGAAAGCCAAAACAAAATAATGAAGAAAAATATTTGAAAAAGAAGAACAACAAGAGCCTAAAAAAAGTAAACATTACCTTTCTTCAGCAATCATTGCTGCATCTATCCATACCAAAATAATAAGAATTTGCCCTTGAAGTTGGTCAATTTTTTAGGAAAAAATGCTATATTCATGTCCTTTTTTGTCCATCAGTGCTTAATTTTGAAATATTTCTCCGTTGATTTTGGTGTATCATATTATGCTCTAAATGTTTGAAAAATTTATGCTAAATAACTGTAAACAATATTGAGACGTTTGAAAAATGGTAAAAATTTTATGTTTTTTTTTTCAGAATATTTTGACAATAAACTTTTTCACGAATATGACGATACCCCATTTCACTTTTCAGAGACCTGTAATCAATCACGGCATGCGTTTCCGATAAGAGACATTGAGGAATCTTGAATCTTGGTATTTGAAGAATATGTATAATTTGAGGGTAATCCAATTCAAGGCCTGACAACTGGGTGAGGGTTAAAACTTTGAATAAAACATATAACGGCAAAATTGTTCTTGGATGAATGTCCTATCTTCTCACTGGAAATGTTTTGAGAAAATATGGCTCCAGTGCTGAGAAATCGCATGTAAATGTTGGCGAAAATAACAATTATTGCGACAGTATCCTTATGGGAAGTCTCAAATCTGCCATTGGTTAAACTTTTAATAATAGCACATAAAACGAAGGTTGTCATACTTTGACTGCTGCATGCAACCATTGCTAACATTCAGCGCTCAATAAATTTGAAATGGGGTAAATTGTGACTTAAACTTACCAAATTATAAAACAATGGGATTTTTTTTGGATGGTACCTACTTTTATGCAACCAGAATGAGCATAGGGTTAACATTTACAACCAAACTAACACAGCAAGTACGCTCGATAGTCAATTGTGAATACGAATATGAAAAGTGTTTGAAATGAACCCTTTCAAAAATGATAGAAAAGAGCAACCAAAGTTGGTTAATTTTTGCATTTTTAAACGGTACTCTTATGCTCACCCTCATTGTGCTTGAGAGTTAAATCTAGGATTAAAAATTAAATAGACAATAGTTCACTGCTTGGAGTATCATACGATGTTTATTCTTGAGTGGGATGCGGAAGGTTATTTTCATGAGGCGCTAGCCTACGAGCATACCAAGCAGGGAACTATTGTGTTTATTATATTTCCCTGATAATATCTGGAACACAAATACCCTTCTTGCCTCATCCAAGAGCAGTTTCCCAAGGTCGCTCAATTTGTTTTGACAGTTAGAAAAATTGGCGCATGAAAATAAAACATGAATGATATATAATAAAGAGTACCTTTCTTCAGAAATAATTGTTACATCTATCCATACCAAAGAAATTCTTACAACAGCCTAACCATGAGAGAAAATTGCCCTTGAATTAGGCCAATTTTGAAGAAAAAATGCTATATTCTCCATGCCTTTTTAGCCAGCAAGGGTTAATTTTGAAATATTTGTGTGGTGATTTTGGCATATCATATTATGCTCTAAATGTTTGGAAAATTTGAGCTAAATGACTGAAAACAATTTCGAGCCTTTTGAGAAATGGTGAAAATTTGATGGTTTGGGCAGAATGTTTTGAAAATACGCTTTTTCACAATCATGGCGACACCTCATTTCTCAAAGCATTATGGCATTAAATAAGTATGCCAAAATTGGTTGAAATCGTACAACTTGGTTTTGAGCTATGTTGAAAAGTTGTAAAATTTTGAAGGTTTTGACAAAATATTTTGAAAATAAGCATATTCATAGGTATGACAATACCTCATTTCACAAGATTGTATGACAATATATAAGTCTGCAAAATTTGGTTAAAATCGTACAGGTTGTTTTTGCACTGTGCAAAAGAAAAAAATTCAAGGAGGAAAAAAATACAAAAAAAGAAATAATGAAGAAAAATGTTTGAAAAAGAAGAATAACAAGAGTCTTTCCCAAACAGGGTTTGGGAAAACCTAAACAAAGAAAATTATGAAGAAGAATTTTTAAAAAAGAATGACAAGAGTCTTTCCCAAACTGGGTTAAGGAAAGCCTAGTAATAATAATAATAATAATAACAATAATAATAATAATGATAGTAATAATAATAGTAATAATAATAATAATAATTATTATTATTATGATTATTATTATTATTATTATTATTATTATTATTATTATTATTATTATTATTATTATAGTAATTTGATGCAACAATGATCAACTGTTCTTGGAAACAACCTGATGATGCGTGGTAAAACAACATCATACTGTACTCATAAAAAACACAAAAAGCAGAAACAAGCAGATGAAAATCGAAAAATCATTATTTATTTATTATTATTTATTTATTGGTGTTTAAGGTCACATATTTCTGCACAATGGCTAATCATGGTCACGACAGTTTTACGGGTGGAGGAAGCCGGAGTACCCAGAGAGAACCACCGAGCAATGGCGAGCAACTGTCAGCTCCCCAACATACTACCCCCACACAAGCAGGGTTAGCATTGTTTGAAGACAGGTGCACCAGCGACGTGCAGTACGCCTTAGTACACAGCGTCACCGTGTCCCCACGTGGGCAATGGGGGTGAAGTGCCTTGCCCAAGGACACAACGTGGTTGCCACAGGTGGGATTCGAACCGAGGACCTCTCAGCTTGCAGCCTGCACCTCTACCAACTGGGCCACCGCGCCCCCCGAAAAATCATTAGAAGAGCAAAACACGAAATAAGACATAAGTGACTTAACAATATCTCAAGATGCTGAAACTCCTAAGTGAAAGAAATCAGGGAAAAGAAGATAAAACGTATGATTTTGAGGATAACATCCAAATAGAAAGTTGAAGGCTGAAACTGACAAAATATTTTTGTAATCTTGAAAAGAGCAATATTACGGAAAAGTTGGTCATCATGATGTTGAAATCCAATGGATCTGAAGCTATCGACTTCAACAAAATCATAGCAAAAGAAAGAGCTTTTTCATAAAAATCTCTACTCTCCGAAATCATCCCGATCTGATGAAATAGAAGAAAATGAGCAAAGCTATACTTTCTTGAGGAAGACGAGCGCAATTCGCTCGAAGGCTTTCTATTGAGTTGTGAATACTTACGCCACTAAAGTGAATGAAAAGTAAAAAAATCCAGTTTCAGGCGGTTTTACTGCTGAGTTTTGCATTTTTTAAAAATATATAGGTACATTTCTTATTAAAGCCTCAAACCATGGTTATAACATCCAAGAACATTCAATTTTCAAAGAGGGGATATCTTCACATGTATTCTAAAATCCAATAAATGCAAAATATATACAAAAATTTGGAACTCAATATCGGTGATCAATGTTGACGTAAAGACAGGATCCAGTGCTATTGCCAAATCGTATAAAAAACCTATTGCCAAAACGTATATCAGAGACCCAAGTTGGGTTTATAAAACCTAGATACATTGGTAAATCAACCCGCCTGCCTTTGACTTGATTAACGAATGTGAATGCATAATATTCAAGGAATGCTTGTTTTATTAGAGATAAAAAATATTTTGCTTCTTTAGAGTGGCCTTTTATTGAAAAAAAAATTGTTATCCTCTTAAAATTTCGCCCCTACAGTATAAGATGGTTCAAAACCTTTTACACACATATCCACTGCTTTTGTCTAAACAATGGTCATTATTCGGGAAAATTTGACGCAACGAGGTGTTAGACAGGGTGATCCCTTCTCGCCTTACCTGTTAAAAATAAGTGCCGTGATTTCTAGCGCTGCATTAAAAATTAGACCCGATATTCGAGGGAACAACTTTAACCAATCGGATACCTGATCTCTCAATATGATGATGACTCATCGCTTCTCCCGAATGGAGAGGAAAGCTTTCCAAACACAGCCTGGAACAGCATCGTATCATACACGAACATTTCTGGTCTCAGAATATTTATTTATTTATTGATGTTTAAGGTCACATATTTATGCACAATGGCTAATCATGACCGTGACAGTTTTATGGGTGGAGGAAGCCAGAGTACCCAGAGAGAACCACCGAGCAACGACGAGCAGCTGCCAGCTCCCCAACATCGTAACTCCGCACTGCAGCACAGGCAGGGTTAGATTGGTTGAAGACATGCGTACCATTGACGTGCAGTACGCCTTAGTACACGGCGTCATCGTGCAAGTAATAGAGAAATGGGTCGGGGGGGGGGGGGGGGGGGGGTTGCGGGATATGGCGAAGAAATGTGCACAAAGAGAGACTAAATTGGAACCATGTAAACTCTTACACAATGCTGGGAATTGAGTTTAATTTTCTCAATGCGAATTACGTCATCAGTTAATTCCTCCATAAAATAACGAAAATTGAAAAAAAACCTGCTGGACTTCTAGTCATTATGACATTTATTACTAAAAGGCAAGCAGCTGTAATAAATGCAGTTGACTTTCTCCCGTTGACACACTGTTTGTCAGTTCTTCCGACTCCGGATGAGAAGGTGTTGAAAAAAATCCAATCATTATTTTTTGAATTTCTCTTCTCCAGTAAAAAACAGAAAAAAAATAAATCGAAACATGATAATCAATGTAGTAGAAGTGGTGGCCTTAATTTGCCTCACATAAATAGTTACAGCCATGTCATGCAGCCTAATCTTATACGACTTTGAAGCTTCTGGGCTGAATGTTATTGTCATTATTAAAAGTAACTAAATGAAACTTGGCTTTTTATGGCAAACCATTTTGATGTAACTTATTTGCAGATAATCTGTCATTTACTGGTTCAGAGCTAGATCATTTTTGGTGGTCTGTATTTGTTTTTTTTAAATTTGTTTCATTATTAATTATTAAAGAGTGCCCATAGGCTCTCGCCTATTATTTGTAATGAAACAAATTTATGTAAATGAAATATCATTTGCATTTGACGGAATGGAGAGGAATGGAGAGGATAGCTTTCCAAACACTGCACCGAACAGCATCGTCTCAAATGCGAAAATTTCTGGTCTCAGAATGAACTATGACAAACGCAAGTGATACGGAATCGGTCAAAGGGGTCGGGTTATGGCGAAGAAATGTGCACAACACAGACTAAATTGGAACCATGTACACTCTTTCACAATGCTGGGAATTGAGTTTACTCTTCTTCGAAAATAAAAAAAACTTGCTGAACGACTAGTCATTATGACATTTATTACTACAAGGCAAACAGTTGTAATAAATGCAGTTGCCTTTCTCCCATTACACATTGTTTGTCAGTTCTTCTGGTCCAGGATGAGAAGGTGTTGAAAAAAATTGGTGGCATTAATTTGCTTCATATAATTAGTAACAGCCATGCCATGCAGCTTGGATGGATCTGAGAACTCCTTTATACAAGTGTAACTGTTCTGCAGAAACCTCTAATCTTATACAACTTTGAAGCTTTGGGGCTCAATGCTGTTGTCATTATTAAAAGTAACAAAATGAAACTTGGCCTTTTTATGGCAAACCAATTTGATGTAACTTGTTCACAGATAATTCAGCATTTACTGGTTGAGAGCTAGATTATTTTTGATGGTCTGAATTTGTTCTTTAAATTTTGTTTTCTAAAACAGGAATTCTCCAATAATTTGTAATAAAACAAATTTATGTAAACAAAATATCATTTACCTTCGATGGAATATGAAACAATGCAAGAGAAACATTGGCTTGTGCTCTGGTACTCTCATCCTTTGAAAGCCCTGATAGTGGCATCTAGCATTTAACCAGTTAAGAATATATATCAGTATCGCACCTACCAACACTTATTGTCCACTTTGACTTTTGTTTGGCGAATGTGCTTTTACAATAATTTGCAAGTTTTTATTCTTCTCAGAAAAAAATGAGTAAATCTCAACTTCTAGACTTTTATATTAATGGAAAAGGCAGTGTCAGTATTGTATGCCTCAATGTGAACACCGTTGATATAATGCGCAGAAAAACGTTACAGAAAATCAAAATATGGTGAAAACAAATAGGAGATAGCCCAAATGAGACTCCAATTTTGTGGTGAGGTGTGACAAATGATGCTTCCGGGATGCGTAGTTCACAACTCTCCTAATCATCCCAATACATGTGCAGTGAACGGGTTCGCCTGCCTCAAAAGCGAAAGCTTGTTATTTGAATATGCTAATACGTTTCTAACAAAAAAAAAACTTGGTTAGGCCCAGAATGGAGGGGCTGGATAGCTAACGACTTTATTAGCCTCTGTCAGTGGCGAAACATAGATAACTTTACATGCTGGCTTTTGAACATACACTCAAGTATGGCCAATTCATCATTGACGTTTAAGGTTATTACGCTTTGTCTTATTTTCAAGAGTTTCAACATACTTATATATTGATTCAACTTAATATGTTGTTGTGTGTGTGTCAATGTTTCACCACTGATGAAGACTAATAAAGCCAAAAGCTATGGTACTAACGAGTTTTTTCGAAATGTAACGAGTTTCTCTTTTTGTGTTTGCAATATGCGTTACAGGATATTACCTGAATCTCCGAGATGGGCAGCCAAAAAAGGCAGAGTGAACGAAGCTACCACAGTACTGAAAAAGATTGCAAGAGTCAATGGAAACGGAAACATCGATCTTCCTCACATCACTAAAGACAAGATTTTCAGTGGACGGTTGATAGATATTTTCACATCTAGGATACTTTTTATACGGATGTTACTAGTCGTCTATATCTGGTAAGTTATACATTTCCATCTCAGTGTAAAAAGAATTAATATCAGAAATGTTATTAATCCCTTTAATAAATGTACTCACTTTTCCGGCACAGGACATGATATGTTATAATTCCAGTGAGTGAGTGTGAGGGGTAGACAAATCAATATTTTCAATGAGCAGTCTCAAGGCTGCAGATAGAAAATATAAATTAGACTGCCTCTACATAATGTTTTTAACTCTTCCAATCATTGCCTTTCAACTGACATGGAAGATTCTACCAACGTTCAATGGGTAAAGAAGATAAAGGTTTTGAAAAATAACAGATATGATGATTAAATTCTCAGCTGGCCTATTTTAGTGGTTATCTCCAAAAACGTAGACCAGTTAAAACTTCTACACGAAGCTAAATCAATCAATTATTGTTGAAATGGAACAGCCATAAAAACTGGAATAAAAAAAATAATATAGAAACATAAAATAAAGAAAATAAACATTAAAAAATAATAAAAGAATAATAATAAAAATATAACAAAAAATGAAAAACAGTTAAAAAGTATAATAGGAAGCGCATGTAAAATATTCAACCCATGAATTTTTAACCTTATTCTTTTATTATTTTTTAATGGATGCTGGCGTATAGCATACAATGAAATTTCAATGTTAATACATGTAATATATAGACCGCCTTACTCAGATGCTCATAAAGTTAGTGTTACATCCTTTATTGCTGAGTTCGAAGAATATCTCGAGCTAATGCTAACAGATTCTGAAAATGTTATTTATGCTGGTGATTTCAACATTCATTTCAACAACAAATGCAATAACGATACCCAAAAAATGGAAAAAATGTTTTACTCCTTCGGTCTCAAACAACATGTAATTACCGAAACTCACATATCAGGTAACATCCTCGACTGGATAGTGACAAAAGATGATCAGCAACTGTCAGTAGGTTCACCAGTAAGTGGTCACGCCATCTCGGACCACCGATTTGTTATAATGAAACTTGGGTTTGAGAAACCTAAAGTTTCTACTCAGACAGTGTCCTTCAGGAAAGTCAAAAACATTGACAAAACTAAATTTAGATGCGATCTTACTGCTATGGTTGGCGCATCAATGTGCATCAATGATGTGGCTGATATCTATAACAGTTATAACGAAACTCTTCAACATATAATCAACAAGCATGCACCATTGCAAACCAAATCAGTCATAGTTCGGCCGAAAATTCCATGGTACGATGAGTCGATTCGGAAAATGAAAAAATCACGCAGAGCTGCAGAGAGAAGATGGAAACGAACTGGCCTTGAATGTGATAAAATTAACTTTAAAGAAAAAAGAAATGGTTATAGCACCGCACTTTAAAGATCCCGAACCACATATATCAATACTGTGGTGTCAAACTGTGGAAAAGATTCCAAAAAAATCTTTGACATAGTTAATAAACTGACTGGTCGAGAAAAATCAAACCCATTACCTGGTATTGAAAGTGAAAAGCTTGCTGAGGAATTCTCCTCATTTTTTATAGATAAAATTGATAAAATCCGGAATGCACTGAAACACTGTGCCAATTTCAAAACTACCCCAACATTTGAGGGGTCTCCCTTCTCTTGTTTTCATACTGTCACCGAGGAAGATGTGTTGAATATTGTCAAGCGCTCCAAGCCAACAACATGTTTCTCAGATCCAGTGCCTTCCTGGTTGATTAGAGATAATATTGTTATCCTGATACCACTGTTAACAAGGATTATCAACCTATCTCTATCATCTGGAGAGTTCTGTGATGCATGGAAAATTGCTTACGTCCATCCATTACTAAAAAAAACAGGACTCGATCTAATACCATCAAATTACAGGCCTGTAAGTAATTTATCGTACCTGTCTAAATTAGTTGAAAAAGCTGTTTTGGCTCAGTTCACTTCCCATATGGAAAGCAACGATCTACTTCCTGATTACCAAAGTGCATATAGAAATAATTATAGTACTGAAACGGTACTAATTAAAATACATAATGACATTCTTCTAAATATGGATTCAAAAAAGATAACTGTTATGGCCCTCATAGATCTATCCGCTGCATTTGATACAGTAGATCATGAAATACTGCTTAACGTTCTACACGACAACTTTGGAGTGTCAGATACAGCTCTCAGTTGGTTTAAGTCATACTTATGTTTACGTAAGCAGGTCGTGGTTGTAGGAAAACACAAATCAACATCAAAACTGCTAAATTTCTCTGTCCCCCAAGGTTCCTGTGCAGGCCCAGTCCTTTACACTGTTTATGCGAGCACACTTCAGTTTATTCAAAGTAAAGTAAATATACTTGGGTATGCGGATGACCACTCATTCTACGACAGTTTCTTATCAGGTGATGCTATCAAGGAAGAGAAGGTGTGCAATGGGTTGGAAGTGTGTTTGGATGAAGTACGTGTGTGGATGTCCGAGAACAAGTTAAAAATGAACGATTCAAAAACAGAAGTAATCTTCTTTGGTTCCCACGATCAATTGCATAAGAATAATCGTAATGGCATTTGCGTTGGTTCCACCAACATTAGTAAAAGTGATTCCGTAAAGTACCTTGGTTTCCATATTGACGAGAATATGAAACTAGAAAAACATGTGATGGAAAAATGTAGGATAGCTTCATATAATTTATATAACATCAGGAAAATTAGAAAACATCTCACCACAGATTCCTGCAGACTCATAGTTCAGGCATTGGTAATTTCTCATCTGGACTATGGGAATGCACTTCTATTTGGCATTTCACAAAATCTTCTGTCAAAACTTCAAAACATTCAAAATATGTCAGCTAAACTTATTCTGGGAAAATCAAGATATGATAGCAGTACAGCGGCATTGAAATTATTACATTGGTTGCCAGTAGCGAAAAGAATTCAGTTTAAAATTTTGACATTTGTTCACAAATGTATCTATGGAGGCGCCCCAGACTATTTGAAAAAACATGATCCACAAAATTCGACACGCGCGAAATCTAAGATCAAAGAACACTTGTGAACTTTTTGTACCGAGAAGTAATTGTAAAACCTTCGCAGACAGAGCATTTTCCGTGGCAGGTCCAAAACTGTGGAATTCTCTTCCCATTGATGTCCGCAAAGAAAACGATTTATATAAATTTCGAAAAGCAATTAAAACTCATTTATTTAAACAAGCCTTTAATAGGTAAATGTCTATAAATTTTCACTATAATCTGTATTCACCATACCAAGCGCCTTTGAATACTGTATAGTAAAAAAGGCGCTATAAAAATGCTTTTGTAATAATAATAATAATAACCTACCTCATCCTTTTTTACCATATGGCAGACCTATATATATGCTTACAAATGTGACACGTTTCATAACATTTATATGCTGTAATTTCATCACACGATTCATTGTTGGGAAGAGATCTGGGCTCTTTCCAGCAATTAATCAAATGATAGAGTTAATCTCCGCACGTCGGAACTTACATAACACATGATAAAATGCTCAATTATGAACGAGATGGGCTGGATAATAGTATAAAAAAGAAATAATTAAATGTTGGTTATTGTCAAACATTCACATGCGTTCATGGTAAAAACATTTATTAATACAACAGAACTGTTATATGTTGGGCAAATTATGGGCTTTCCCAACTTTTTTAATGTGAAAACGCAGACTGTATTGTACATGAAACAATCAATCATTTTGATTTACACCTCATGTTTTTGCAGAAGAAGAGAGTAAGCTTCCCTCCCCGACGTTTTCTCAATTTTCCCAACATATCTGTTTCATATAAGACAAAAAAACCTTTTGTGCAAGCTCAAGTGCACGAGAAGATGCCCATGAAACACTATTATTTTGTGCATGCATCATGCAATCTCAAAAACCTTTTGTGCAAGCTCAAGTCCATGAGAAGATGCCCATGAAACACTATTATTTTGTGCATGCATCATGCAATCTCAAAAACCTTTTGTGCAAGCTCAAGTCCATGAGAAGATGCCCATGAAACACTATTATTTTGTGCATGCATCATGCAATCTCTTCGTATTAGAACATAAACAAGAAACATTCTGTGAACAAAGTTGAATCACTGTCACTAAAGGAAAGTAAAATCCACATCTCTTTTACCGTAGTCCTGGGTGTTAAGTGTGCTGGGTGCATTTATTAAATATATTCTGTTTCGGCAATTTGATTAAATCTTTGTCTTTTAATAGCAGAAAACATGTTTCTTTGAAACTATAATGGTCCAGCCAAGTTCAAATTTATTTCTGTCTCATGGAGAATAAATTATAACAAGGAAAATGGAGGTTTAAAAATTCATAGCAAATTTGTTTTAGTGGTAGAACATCTGGCCACTCGCCCATCTGTTTGTAATTAGTCATACAGTCATGTGAATGGTATGTGTTGTACATTACAATGTATATTGCTTTATTTTGTGGTCTCCCTTTTTCAATACCTGAACTTTAGTACTAGTAATATTTGACATATTTTGTTAAAGTTTTCATTGTTTGTCACACTCTCCCTTTACCTGGTGTATCTTTTAAAAATAAAACATCCCCATTTCTGTGTTATTTTATTTTATTACTGCTTTCTTTGTGACCATAGTTCAAACACAAATGAACATGGGTGGATTAACCCGCCATAAGAGGGGCTTGAAATGAACCTTTTGAGGGGATTCTAGTCAGCCTAGTACTGTTCAGTTACATTTTAGAGAGGCTTGAAGGGGACCTTTTAAGGATATTCTAGTCAACCCTTACATTCACTTACATTTTAGAGGGGCTTGAAGTGGAACTTTTGAGGGGATTCTAGTCAACCCTGTACTGGTTGGTTATATTTTAGAGGGGCTTGAAGCGGACCTTTTGAGGGAATTGTCATCAACCCTGTTCTGCCCGGTTACATTTTGGCGTTGCTAGCAGGGTTCTTGAATAGAAACCACTTCTACAAGGGAAAAAACTCCTGTTACACCTAAAGAAATTAAGTATGCAGAAAATGTATCTGTTGGTGGTGCTTGGCCAAATGACAAGGGTGTCAGTTTTAGGTTTGATTTTGATGAGGTTTCTTCTGCTGACCAGGAAGAAGTAGAGAGGCAGTTTAGGGATATTACAGCTACATATGAGCACTGTAGGGCAGAATGTGGTAAACAAATGTCTTCTCTGAAGTCAAGTAAATCTAAATTGCCAAAACCTATTTTTGTTGAACAGTCCTTACATATTGCTAACCCAGATAGTAGGAGCATGAGATTAGATAGGTATCAATCAAGTCTGTCGGCTTTTGATTTGTCTTGGAGAGTTTCCAGTTAGGAGGGAAGAGGCACCTGATAGATATGATGGGAAGACTGTTGAATTGAAAGATTTTTAGTGCATTTTGAGTAAGTTTCTGATTGGAATAAATAAAGTTATGTGGAAAAATGTCAACAGTTGGTTATGTGCATAACCCTTCATCTGACGTAATAGCCAAACCCGGCCAGCGCTATTCATAAAAATCACCATTCAAGTTTCATTATTTTTGTCATTTTTTGTCTCAAAAACATTGCTTATGACCTTCATTCGAATGAGCTCATTGAGATCGTTCTAATGAGGGGTCATAAGCTATGTCTTTGAGACAAAAAATGCCAATATTTGTTAGTTATTCAAGAATTTTGTTTGCAAGTGTCATCTGCTTTTCGTGTTAGGTAAAGGGTTAAGGGGGAGGCACAGAAAATAATATGATACACCCAAGTCGATTTTGTGAAAAGTTTTAATCCCCAGGAACTGGTTATAGCTCATAGGTGTACATTCCGGTCTTGGAAGCAAATGAAGAATGAATCTTCTGCTAATTTTGGCTATGCATTAAGGAGATTGGGTTATTTAGCTTTTCAAGACATGCCATTTGCTGATCGGGAAAATCAGTGATGTGGAATAGTTTGTTAATGGTTTTAAATCAGCAGACATTCGAGAGCATATCATATTCCATCACCCTATGACCTTGGTTGAAGCCATGTCTTTGGCTGTTGCATTTGAAGCGGTTGGGGCAGGGCTCAGTATTTTGTCACCAAAACAAAGAGAGCTGATAATTATATAGGAGCTGTTAAACAAACAAGTGGTATTAAATCAAATTCTTCCAAAGATAAGACTCAAAAAAAGCTAACAAAGCTTGTCGAGGATCTGAAAGAATGTATTACTAAATTAATTGACTTTAAAATAAGTAAAAGAGGAAAAAGATTTTTCATCCATAGAGTGTTATGTCTGTCATAACAGGGCCATTTATCATATGACTGCCCAGCTAAGAGTAGTAGCCAGACATCAAATAATACAGATGTCACTGGGGTGCAAAGTGACAAGGGAAACAAAATAGAGTTGCACCAGGGTCCCAACGTGTAACCCACTCAAGCCTGCCTACAACTGGGTCAAGTCTTAGGCTGAATTCAGTGGCGAAGTCATGCATGTTTACTCAGGTGATCATCAATGGGAAAAAGCATAGATTTCTTGTTGATACAGGTTCAGTTTTCAGCTTATTGTCAAGAGAGTCATTTCAAATACTGAGATGGGATTTGTCAACCTCAGCTGGGGTAGAGATTTCTTTGACAATGGCAGACGGTAGTAATTTGAACGTTTGGGGTAAAAGTGAACTGCAATTTGCTTTGGATGGAAGCTTGTTGAATTATGAGTTTATTGTTATAGACTTGGGTGACCTTTCTGATATTTTAGGTGTAGACTTTTTGGAACAAAATGATGTGACAATTCAGGTTTCCAAAAGCTTGTTATATATAGCCAGAAGAGTTGTTAGTTTGGAAAGGGAATCTAGTCTGGTATGTACTAAGGTTAAGTTATCTAAGAATGTGATAATACATGCTGATTTAGATATTGTAGTTCAGGATTACACTGTAGGGAATCAAGATTAATTTGTTAATAATCTGTTAGAACCATTTAAATTTCTAAATATGGAATTTCTTTTAATTGCCAGAGTTGTGGTTAATTCTGAAAAGAATATATTTTCTGTAACTGGTAGGCCAGTTTGACTCAGTAAAGGTACAGTGGTTGCTAGTTTGCAGACAGCTGATATTCTGGAGTCCAACACATCTTCTCGCAAGAGTTCTCTTGAACTTCCAGAGTTTTTATTCCCATTGTATGAAACTTTTTATAGGATTTGAATGAAGAACAGAAGGGAACACTTTATCAATTTTTGCTTGTATATCAAGATGTGTTTAAATCGCCAGATGGAATTCTAGGGAGGACAAAGCTGGTTAAACATACCATTAATACCGGTAGTTCTAAGCCCATTAAAGTACAACATCGTGGGTTGCCAATTGCACAGCGAGAAATTGTTGAGAAAGAAATTGCAAGCATGATAGATAATAACGCAAATGAACCTAGTGACAGTTCTTGGTCGTCGCCTTTGTTGCTGAATGCAAAGAAAGATAACTCTTCAAAGTCTTGTGTGTATTATGGAAAACTTAATTCAGTAACTGAAAAAGATGCATACTACCTTCCAAGTTTACATTAGTCATTAGATGCCCTGTCTGATGCTAAATGGTTTAGTACTCTTTGTCTTGTTTCAGGATATTGGCAGTGTCAAATGGAGGAGAATGAGAGGCCCAAAACAGCCTTTTCTACTCATTTGGAGTTATTCCAATTCAAAGTACTCCTTTTCGGCCTTTGTAATGCACCAAGTTGCTATAAGAGGCTAATGGAATTAGTGTTACGAGGTCTAAGGTGTGAGAAAGGCTTGCATTACCCTGATAATATTACAGTGTTTGGAACAACTTCTGAAGAAGCACTGAAGAATCTGAGATTAGTTTACGAGCATTTAAGATTTAAATTTAAAACTGAAGCCTTCAAAGTGTACACTGTTTCAGAGGCAAGTTCTTTCTTGTGACATGTAGTTTCAGATAAAGGGATTCATTGTGATCCTGGAAAAATCGAGAGTATTAAGTGTTGGCCTATCACCACCAATGTGACTGAGGTTCATAGTTTTCTGGGTCTCGCTGGATATTATAGAAAAATTTATACTGGGATTTTCCTCCATAGCTAGTCCTCTTATTCATCTAACAAGAAAAGGAAGGAAATTTAATTGGTCTCCTTAGTGTCAGAACGCTTTTGAAAAACTTAAAGACCTCTTGATAACTGCACCAATTTTGTCATATCCTGATAACGATTCACGGTTTATTCTAGATACAGATGCTTGTGCAACTGGTACAGGTGCTGTTTTGAGTCAAGTCCAAAATCGCGAGGGAAAAGTAATTGCTTATACTAGCAGAACTCTGAATAAGCACCAGGCTAGATATTTTACTACATACGGGAAGTCGCTCGCAGTTGTTACTTTTGTTAAGCAGTTTATGCATTTCTTGTGGGGAAGATAATTTATAGTGAAAACCGATCATGCTTCATTGAAATAGCTTAATATTTTTAAAAATCCAGAGGGAATGTTGGCAAGATGGTTATCTGTGATGGAAACGTATGATGTTTTAATAGAACACAGAAAGGGAAATTTTCATACTAAAGCTAATAGTTTATCTAGGAGTCCCCCTAGATATTGTAAGCATCTGGCATGTCCTGAATGCCATAGTCAAAAGGATTCACATAGATTGTCATAGGGAAATGACCTGTAACCACTGAATGATTTTTACAAATCAGGAACAGGGTCGTTCTCTGCGAGGACTATTGTAGATGAGTGCATTTCATTGGACAGTTCAGCTAATGGTTCCATACTCGGTAATAAAGTAAATGTTGAAGATCTCCTAGAACTGTATTGATTACAAATCTGGTCAAAGAAAGAAATACTAGAATGGCAGAAAGCTGACATTTCCATCATGCAGATAATAAAATCAAAAGAGCAAAAAACATGTAAATCCCTCGCCACGTAATGCTGGATTCTAATTTAGAAGTAAAAACTTTGTGGGGCATGTGAGAATCACTAGTAGTCATTAAGAGCTGTCTCTATTATAAATGGAGAACTTATGAGAAAGACATTCACCCCTTAAGGGTACCTAGTAAAATTAGGTTGGAAATATTTGATCAGTTTCATACAAACCAGCATCGTGAAATTGAATCTGAATTGTTTTCAGTCTTGTGTGAAAAACTAAGGATAGAAAAACCTATAACAACGCCATATAGGTCCCAGTCTGTCGGAAAGATATAATAAAACACCACAACAAATGCTAGTGATTTATGTAAATAAAAATCATAACAATTGGGACGAAACTTTACTTTTCCTCCTTATAGCATACCGTTGTGCAATTCGGGAAATTGCTGGTTGTTCTCCCAATCTTGCAATGTTTGGACGTGAGATGGTTTGTCCATAAGACTTAGTGGTTGCGACCCACTATGCTTATGATTTCATTAGTAAATACAAAAAAGTCATAGATATCAAACATTGAGAGTAATTTCAAATTTGTGATTCCGTAGATGATGGAAATACACAGAACGACACGTGTGTGTGAATGGGTAAATCGATATGGCACTTGTGCCATCGTGGAAGGATTAAATAACAACTTCCATATATTAATTGACCCAGTATATATGCAGTTCCATTTTTCATTGTTTTTCCAATTCAAATGAATCGACATGTAATATTATTCACTACTGCATGATCTGGGGCAATTATCGACCCAATATACACGTGTGCACGCGCGCGTAATGAAATACTTGAAATGCAAACTACAATTTTTTTTGTAGATGTTGTGGTGTTAGCGACTCCAAATACCGACCTTTTTTGCTGTCAAATAAACATTAATAACTTTGCAGTTGTCCATTTTCCTCACTGTTTTCTCCCATAAAGCAAGAAAAATGCATACAAGGACATGAAGAGTAATGTTCAGCTTAACCCCCACCAAACTGATACAAAATAGTAACCAAAATACGCAACATTTGTTATTTTAAAATAGTACTGAAATGTTTAACTGGATAATCGGGTTGAAACCAGTTAGCTACGTAACCGATAAGAAAACCCGTGAAACTAGGGCCCTGCGAAGCTTCGAGAATTCGATTCGATGTTGACATCACTTTGGTATTCGTATATCGATCTCGAATAGTTTGCCGATTCGTTAGTCAAACGAAGCTTCGAGGAAAACGAATCGGTGTTCGACAGTGTATATTTTGAGTCTTTAGAACGGGAAATTAAACGTTCGTTTTTTGACTTTTGCAAATTGGAGCTGTTTTAACTTGTAACCTGTTCACGCCTCATCTATACAACTGAAATATCCAGTTATGGGCCTAAGGCCCGTTCCCAGTCCCAGAATCTTCTAACACAATAATGGGGGCATGTCGCCTGGAGCGCTCCCATTATTATGTTAGAAAACTGTGGGAGGAAAACCTCTGTAGTATCTTTGCATTGTTCGGCGTTGGTACTTGGAAGTTGGAAAGAAGTAAAAGCAATTTGTGTGAATGAGCACTGCGTCAATATTCGAGTTAACTAATGCAGAAACTAACACAGTTTAACGCCTTTGCTGCTTTTTATGTATACAGAGTTATTGAGTTAAGAACGGACCGAAATCTACAAGACACGAATCCCGATAATACAAAAACAACCAAACGTTACAATAATGAGGTTCCTATAAGATGTACATGTAAGTAGCCAAGCTAACGTACGTGAGGTTAGCGGCTGTAGCAGACTTCAACCCATGGGAATTAATGTGCCACTTGTATTACATTTGTGCTTTTAATTCTCATGTTTCAATTTAGTGGTTTGTCTCAAATGACTCTGGGCAGTAACACCTTAATTTCTGTCCATATTTATGTCTTGAATTTATTGTCGGGCCAAGTGAATATCTGAATGGCCATTCAACGAGAAAGACATTTTAAACAACTCCAAGTTGTCAGCTTATGTCAACGATCTCTTCTCGCAGTGCTTTCCGGACATTACTGCACAAGATAATGCCAGTTATAGATATTTCCCGAGTTTATCCTGATTCGATTCGAGATTCGATTCGATGTCGACATCAGTCCCGATTCGATTCGAGATTCGATTCGAACAAAAATTTCCCGATTCGCAGGGCCCTACGTGAAACGGTTATCCGAAATATCGATAGTGATCGTCATTCCACATTTAAAATCTACCGCCTCTCCTTTGTGATAGATTACACATCGAATCCGCGTTGTATATATTGAGAAATAATCGACTTTGGTGTTCAAGTCTTCGTTAATGATCGGTAGTTTCCATGTGTGATGAGTTATCACAGAAACTATTCCGTAGTCTGTATACAAACGAACGTTGTCGAGTACTCGACAACGTTCATTTGTGTACACACTATGGAATAGTTTGAGAATACTGCTTTCCAATTTCTATAGTTTTGATGCCATATTCGGTGAAATAATGGCCACGGATAACCGGATATTAGCCGGTTATAGATCTTGGATAGTCGGTTACGAAAATGAGTCAACCGTTTCAGCCATATTTTAAAACTGTAATCAGTCTAGTGATTAGGATACCGGGAGAAGTGGGGGGGGGGGGGGGAGGGTAAATCACACAGAAAAAGTGGTTAGTGGTAACGTTTGTCTATTGTCATTGCAACAGCTATTCAAATGCAAATATTAGTCAAATGATGCTCACGGTAACGGTAAATGGCATTTGGAAGGCCTTCAGTTTTACCAAAATCACTTTACTCACGTCATTTGTGGCCGTGGAGGTGTACCTTGAAATTGTTTCTGTGGTAATTTTGGTTTATCGTATTTTGTTCTAAATTTTTGGAACCTTTGAGTTGCCAGTCTCTTTTGGAAAAATGAGTACAGAAAACAACAAAATTCGGAGAAAATAAAAGTTTTTGTGATGCTACTAGCGTTTATGCAGCCAAAACAGATATTGGATAAAGAGGGACACCTAAACATATAACCCACAATTTGGTGAATATAATTATGGCAAGCAAAATGAGCCATGTCTTTCCTTTTTAGAAGAAATAAGTACGGAAAACTGCAAAATTCAGTGAAAATCAAAGTTTCTTTGATATCAGTACTTTTTTTATGAGAAACAGATGTTAGATAATGGATAAAGCGGGACACCAAAAAATATAAAACAAAATTTCTTCCCCAATAATTGCGCAATACAGTTATAGAAAGCACATTGAACTATATATTTTTGGTTTTGGATCAAATGAGTGCAATATTTCAAACTGTAGTATTCTTTAAGTGGCCAAAGCCAAGTTATTTTGTGTTAAGGCCATAGAGAAAAACTTACAACATAAGATTTGTTCAGTGAGAATTTTTAATCGCAACAAAGCACACTGTTAGAAATTAACCCTTTCCAAATTGATAAGAAAATAGCAACCAAAGAAGGCGCAATTTTCCCATTTTCTATTGGTACCTTGTAAAAGCAATCAGGGTCCTGGAGGGTTAGATGTTAGGCTGAAACGTGAACAGCAACGTTCATCTAAATGTCCAACACATTTTACAGCAAACAGTTAGTTACCTTAAAAACCATTTCAGAGAAAATAAAGTTGTTTGGGTTGAAATTTAATGACAGGAAAAAAATGAGTATAGAATGCAGTAAAATTCACGAAAGTTAAAAGTTTTTTTCTGGATAATGTTGTCAAAACATGTGTTGGATTATGTGTGACACCAAAACTTTTCACCAAACGTTTGTTTCAATATAACACATAATACAGAAAAGTATGAAGTTAATTGGAAAATTAATTTTGTCTTGTAGTACTCATATTTGTACGGCCAAAACTGGTATTGGATAAAGCGGGACACCAGAACATATGGCACAGAATTTGTTCCCCATTGATTTTTTGAATGCAGTTATGGAAAGCATAATGTGCTTTTTCATTTATGTTTTTGGACAAATGAGTACAGAAATTGGCACAATTAACTAAATATCAATTTCTTCAGACAGTACTATTCTTCAAGTGGCCAAAGCACATGTTGGATTAAGTCCCAGATCATAACTTCCAACAGCTGATTTGTTCATTAAGCATCTGTGCATATAGTAAAGGAGAGTTAGAAATTAACTTTCCAAATGATAGAAAAAAACAACCAAAGTTTTCTAATTTGGGTATTTTCAAACGGTTCTCTTGTTCTAGCCTTCATTGTTCTTGAGGGTTAAATCTGAGATTAGAAAGTAAACAGTAACATTCTCCTGCAATCCTTTTTTGCATCTATACACACACAAATAATTGTTACAACAACCTTGCAATTGGCGAAATTTGCCCTTGAAGCTGGTCAATTTTGAAGAACAATGCTATATTCATGTCGTTTTTGGACAATAGGGGATAATTTTGAAATATTTGTGCGGTGATTTGTGTGTATCATATTATCCTCTAAATGTTTTAAGCATTTGAGCTAAATAAATGTAACAATTTTTAGATTTTGAAAAATGGTGAAATGTTGGTGGTTTGGGCAGAATATTTTGAAAATAAGCGTTTTCATGAATAAAATGATACTTCATTTCACAAGACTCTGCGACAATACATAAGTATGCCAAATTTGGTTGAAATCGTACACACTGTTTTTGATGTATATTGACATATCGTGAAATTAAAACGGTTTTGGCAAAAAAAATGAATGTTGAGCGTTTTCACAGATATGACGATACATGATTTCCTAAGATTTTACGGTATTACACAAGTACGCCATATTTGGTTGAAATCGTACAGCCTGTTTTTTTTTAGCTGTACAACAGGCAAAATTGACGGCAGAAAAAAAAAATTTAAGAAATAACTGTTGTTTTCTTTCGGTTTATGTGATATAGCGAGTAGCGAGTTACGAATAAGCGTGTGCTGAAGATTTTCGGTTTATATCGCATAATCCGAAAGAAAACAACAGTGATTTCTTATAACTTAATCTGGCGTTAACAGAAAAACATAACGATGTGTGTTAGAACGAAAAACATGTAATTTCTGCAAAAATACAACAGGTAAACACGGGAAAGTGTGTCACAAAAGCTCACGTCAATCATATATCAATTCGACGTTTCATTGGCCCGTTTCATTCAATGCTCAGCACAACGTCATCAAGTTATTTCTTGTTGATTTGGTTTGTCAGCATTCATCATTGGCATTCAACTGTTCAGAAGAAATACGCAAAAATATTTAGTTTTGCTTGTTAAACAAAGATTGAAAGTTATCATTTCTCACCCCTCTTAAATTGATAAACTCTGCAGGATCACCGATATTGAAATTCCCATAACATTCCACAGCCACGATGAATTTAGATATTGAATTTGGGAAACTAACAGTATTGTTTGTTTATGTTTTGATTTTCGATCGCAGACGATGGTTATTTAGCAAGTCACGCAACAATATCATTAAAAACAATTTTTTAGTTTCCTCAAAATTATGTTCGAATATAAGACCCCTTAGTTATCTTCCTCTTCGGTGTTTCTATTAAATTATTTGTTCCCAAGGAATTATTATTTTCTCGCTCACTGAAGGCGATAGTAATATCGATCGATCAGTCAGCTGACACGTTGACGATAAGGTTGAGTGGGCGGGGCTTACCGGTCACCGGGTCTTCAAAATTTGTTCAGGCACGCGAGCATGTCGACATTCTAAATCGTTACGTGATTTGGTTTACACGATTTTGACGAATGTCACACGGTATGCTTTTAACCAATGACACGCAGAAACGGGGCAAAAAAACTAAATTATAAAACAATAAATAAAAATATCAACAAAAAAACAATGATTTTTTAAAAAAAAAGAATCACAAGAGTCTTTCACAAACTAGGTTTTGGGAAAGCCAAATGAAACAAGTATAAATGTTTTCACAACAATATCCCAGAAGAAGTTCAAATGAAACGAATTTATTTTATCGTTCAAAAAAGTTCTGGTGTTTGGTCCAGAGACTCTAACGACTCCCCATATCGCATATATTGTACCCTCTTGCCACGGTAAATAAAGTCAGTCGTTGTTAAGCTTTGTGTATGAAGCGATGAGTTCTCTACTTGGGAAAATCAATCAAAAATGTTAAATATTCCATAATTTATTCCACGTAGTTTCTGATGCAAAACCTCCTTGAACTTTTCGCACAAGAGACCTGATGATAGATTATCTTATAGACTCGAAAGGGAACTTTAAATATTCCAGTAATGAGTATTATCCTCAAGGGCATGGCAGGTAGACAGTCAACCTGGCTATGTCATCCCAAAGAGTAAACATTCTTTTAGTATTTCTCATCAATTAAAAAATATACAAGCTGCACCATGATGTAATTGTGTAATATACATGTTTGAATGTCATATTTTTTATGTTTTGCATGGAATGTTTACTGTTGAATAAATATCCATCTATCTAGAAGAATTAATGAGACACTTAGTCGGATTTTGATAACATCTCGGGGGGGGGGGGGGCGGGGGGCGAAAATATCCGAATCGATGAGAACCGAGGCGAATCAGCGAAACGATTTCGAATCGAATCACATCTAGAAGTTTCGCAAGGCTCTGCAGTGATATTGAAAATAATATACATCAACAATACAGTACATCAGCCGAGAACTGGTCACTTTTCACGGGTGGGCAATATTTCCATGGACACATTTTGCGAGGGGAACCCGTGATACTATTTTTAGCTCAGAGTTACTTCTCGTCCGTCGGCGTACGTCCATATGACGGCACGTACGTGCGTCCACAATGTCTTTTGGCACACCGAACAGGTCTCATTTATGATCGGGTCGATTTGAAACTTGGTATGCTATTTCGGGGTGACATCTAGATGGGAGCTATCGATTTTTTTCCATTTTAGTCAAAAATAGTTGCTTTGGCAACGGCCTTTGATGAATTCAGTGTAGTCATGCATCAAAATATTCCTTTGGCACACCCTGCAAGGTAAATTTCAGATCGGATCGCATTGAAACTTGATTCACTTATTTGGGGTGACCTCTCTGCGAGAGGTGTCGATTGTCTTCCATTTCTGTCAAAAAATGTTGCCGTGGACAACGACATTTTAACTTAGTTTAGTTAGGCATCAGTATTTCACATTGCCACACCCTGCAGGGCACATGTTTGATCAGATCGCTCTGAAGCCTGGTATGCTTGTGTGGGGTGATCTCTAGATGGGAGCTATCGATTTTCTTTCATTTCTATCAAACATTGTTGTCCTGGTCAACGACTTTTGAATTTAGTTTAGTCAGGCATCAATACATTCCGTTGGCACGCACTACAGGGCACATTTATGATCGGATAGTTGTGAAACATGGTATGCTGTTTGGGGTGTGACCTCTAGATGGGAGCTATTGATTTTCTTCCATTTTCGTCAAAAATTGTTACAGTTGGCAATGACCTTTAATGAACTTATAATATAGTTATGCATTAATATTTCCCTTTGGAACACCTTGCAGGGCACATTTATGATCGAGTCACTTTGAAACTTGGAAGTCTTGTTTGGGGTTACCGCTAGATGGGAGCTCTATATGTTTTTTTCCATTTCTGTCAAAAAACGCTTGTGACGACCTTTCAACTTGGCACACGCTACAGGGCACATTTATGATCGGATCGCTTTGAATCCTGGTATGCCTGTTTTGTGGGACCTCTAGAGGGGTGCTATCGATTTTGTTCCATTTTTGTTAAAAATGTTGACGTTGGCAACACTTTTGATGAACATAGTTCAGTTAAGCATCAATATTTCCCTTTGGTACACCATGCAGTGAACACATTTATGATCGGATCGCTTTGAAACTTGGTGTACAGGTTTGGGGTAAACTCTAGATGATAGTTATCGTTTTTTTCCATTTTTATCTAAACATTTGCCGTCAGCAATGACCGTTAAAATCAGTGCACCTGTGCATCACCATATTTTTTCGGCATGCCCTACAGGGCAAATTTATGAATGGATTGCTTTGATTCAAGTTCATAAAAAGGCGTTGTCGTAGCAACGGCCTATTCATTTGGCACGCTCTGTAGGCACATTTATGAATAGATTGCTTTGAAACTTGGTGTGCGTATTCGGGGTAACCTCTAATTGGGAGCTATTGATTTTTTTTTATTTCCATCAAAACACGTTGTCGTTCGTGAAAACCTTTGAGCTTAGGGCATTTGTTCAACAACTTATCCCTTTTGCACTTCCTACAGGTCATATTTATGAATTTCCATCAGAAAAGTAACAACAACAAAAAAAAACATTGCTACTAGCAATGACTTTCAAACTTTTATGCATTAACATCTTCCTTTGGCACGCCTCAGAGGGCGCTCTCATTATCGGGTTGTTTTGAAACATGGTATGCTTATTCATGGTGACCAAGAGACGAGCTATCGATTTACTTTTCATTTCCATCAAAAACTGTTGCTGTTAGCAATAAGCTTTGAATTTAGGGCATTAATGTTATTCCCTACCATGGCCTACAGCGAGCATTTATTATTGGATTATTTTTTAACTTGCTCATTAGGCGAGACCTCTAGATAAGAGCTATCGATTAGCATTAATTTCTGTGAAAAAAATGTCATTTACAATGACCTTTAAACTGACTGCATTTGTGTATTTGCATTCTTCCTTTAGCCAGCTCTGCAGTTTACATTTAAAAATGCATCGATTGCCCTGACGTTGTGCCCACACAATTCTGTTATATTGAAGTTTCACCAAATAACATTGGAACAGTGATCTTAAATTTTGATTGCCATTTCACTTATAACCCACCAAGTTCAAGCTTGTCAAGTTCAGCTACAGTGTCATTGACACTTTCATTAGCTATCGCTAACGATTCAAACTCCAATTGCGATGCACGATTTGTTGAAAATTCTAGTGAAATTTCGCTTCTATTTAAAAATAGCCCGTCAACGATTTGCGTTCGGCACATCTGTGCGGAAGGGATTTTCATTTTTCGCACAGTTTAGTGTTACTGTAGATGGGGATTTCATCTAACAGGTGTGTAATAAAGTTGTTTTGAGATCATCGAATGGCATAACGTAAAACAAAATAGGGAATTCAATCGAAATAATGGTTCTCGTGTGATGGGTGCTCACCAGATATACCGATTATGGTAGGCGGCACTGTTGTGTTCAATATATTTTTTGTAAAATCAAGCAATTTACGAGGTTTGTAATTTTGACTATTATTGATTCATTTTGTAACACAATGAAACTACTCGCGCTCAACTATTTCAATTCATTTATTGTTTACAGGTGTACAGTTACAATGGCTTATTTTGGATTTGCTCTTAATTCCGGAAATCTCTCTGGAGACGTTTACGTTGACTTTGCTCTTGTATCACTGATCGAGATACCCGCAAACGCACTTTTACTGGTACTCGTGAATCGCACAGGAAGAAAATTGCTCCTTGTATCTGTCATGCTGATTGGTGGCATAGCATGCTTGTCTAGTGTGTTTGTAATTGTGTATACAAGCAACAGTAAGTTTTCTTATGAAATACAGCAACTAACACTAAACCAAAAGTTCACAAAGCCCCGAAGTGTAATGTATATGGAGTCTTGTTGCATTCAGTAAAAGTTTTTTTTTCAGCTTTAGTACTCAAAGAGACGATTTCCAACACCAGTGTCTAAAGGTTATATATTTCGAAAACAATGAGGAGAGGGTGCATTCGGATCTCCTCCGCAGTTGGAAATTCACAAGTAGCAGTTGCAAACATTTCTCATTCTCCTTCATGGGTGTGGGTACAATGTCCTTCACAAATATTGGATGCTCGACAGCCGGGGGGGGGGGGGGGGTATCTTTTCTACTATATTACATAAAATATATAAAAGGATCACTCCTCCTTATCTTAAAGTTTGTAAATAAAAAGTAAATGTGCACATGAGGGGGAGGGGCTTATACTGGATTGCATGCGTCCGTCCGCCCGTCTGCCTTATCGGTCCGATCCACAGATCTGCATTGAGTGGATGGATTTCAATGAAATTCGATATACAATATCCTTGGGATTACCCGTTTGCGCCATATTTTTTACGGAGTTCTCACTCTATGTTTGCTGGAGTTACTGTCCTTACTTTGTCAACGTTTCAGCGATATATTTTTTTGTCCATCTAGACACAGACCCACCCCTCAACTTGTGAGGTTATGCCTTCACACCTAGTGCGATCTCTTGTTTTATTTGTTCACATGGGTTTAAAAACAACCTGGGTCATACCATGACGAACCATTTACGGATTGTGGAAGCCAGGGTACCCGGAACCAAGTTACTGAGAGACAGACCCTGGTTAACTCTGGTACTTTCTAATTTACATCTAGGGCTGCACGGTATAACGATGAACCGATAATACCGGTATTCAATTGAACTCATTGCCAGCGCATATCCAGGCTTCCATAGGCTTAGACGACTTTAAAACAAAAAAAAAAAAACAAACAAAACCCAAGTCCCATTTCTTCCGAGAGGCCTTCGAGGTTTCAGCTACCTTAGTTGATCACTTTTTGTTCACTTCAGTGCTTTTAGTCGGGTGCTCAAATATGTTTTGCTTTTCATGTGAAGCGTTTTAGAGCACAACCATGTCATTTTACGCTCTATAAAAACTATGTATTATTATTATTAAGAAAATGCTTGAAATATGGATTGTCAAAAGTGTCATATTCTGGCTTCTCGTGGCTTTAATGCTACCTCCAAATATCTATTTAGGCCCCACAAAGTAGATTTTCTGTTTCTCGGGCCATTGTTTTGTACAATTGCACGAGGAAGACGGTTCTTTATTTGATTTTTTTTTTTTTTTTTTTTGCACTCATTTCGTTGCCATCAAAAGTTCATGTTCTTGGTTTGCTTTATGTTTTAGGCTTCATAATCTACAGAATAGTATGGGTGGTGGTGTATTTCGTCCCTTGAGTGCAAGAAGGCCTGGCAGTGTTAAAGCATTGCAAAGCCTTGTCGCATTCAATAGACAAATTTATCAATTTTATTAACTTGGGTAAGATATCAGGCATAAACCATTTAATTTTATTTTTTTTAAGTTCAGCATTGGTTATAAACGGAGAGCATGCGGCATCCAAAAGAACCATGCGGGAGGGCCCGAGAAACAGATTTTAAACTTTTTTAGGCCTAACCTTTTGGAGCATGATTCTAACTTTGATAATTTTTTACTTCTATAAAACAGGCGTCCCAATACAGTTAAAATTAGAAGTCCTGTCACGAACTGTGCGCTTATCTAGGCTTAATTGAGCATAGGAATTGCGCGCAATTGCCATATCGAATGACATCCAAAGCATGGCAGGTTTTCCTGGTTACTCATAGCAAACACAGGCAATGTTTCTGCCAATGGACCTCCGGGTTACCCAGAGGTCCATTGGCTGAACCATTGCCTGTGCACAGGCCATATATACAGAATATGATAGCTTTAATTGGGCCATAACGCGCATATCAACGTGCTATTTGTGCGCATTTCATGACGGGACTTCTAGTTTTAACTGTATGTAGTTTCTGATTTAACTCGGAATAACGTTATGCGTACCGTGACAGTTGTATCTGTGCAAGGTTTGGCTGTCTATGTTGGCAACCAAAACTTGGTTAGAAACAACTGTAAAACCGCGTGATGTAAGTGCCAGTGTATGGCGAAACGTTACAAAACATTCCGGTCCTTTAAGGGTCAAAATCGCCTCTTATAAAATTGAGCAAAAAACAAAAAAGTTACTCCAAGTGTCTATTAGACATCTAACATCGGTGACCGCTGTGAGTTTAGTGGAGCTGAAAAGCCCGATCTCCATAAAAACAAATTTCGTTCAACACATTCTACACGTTGCCGATAAAATGAATCTATGACTAATTGGTCAAAAATGTGTAGAGGTTTTGCGTAAAACAGCATGACGGCGCCATCAGATCTGATCAGATTACTTGGCAGGCGTGATTTCTGTGTTGTCAAACTGCGATTTTATCGAAAACTTTACACGGAAATAATAAACAAAGCCTTTGATATCTACCAAAAGGGCATTTGACTGCCACATTTTGGTGCCAATTGATGTATTTTTCTGCCAAACAAGTGTGTATAATGGCATCACTGGTACCCGACAGCGCGAACACTAGAGTTTAATCCCGTGAACGAGAATTCCCCGGCTCCCGGTTACGAAAGCCAGTCACGATACCTGGGAAATCTGTAGAACGGAACTGTTTGCGTTTTTAAGTCAAGTTTTCGAAATCGAAAACCTGTCTGACGTAGCTTTTTAACCCTTAAGTCCTCAGATTAATTTTAAAGTATTTATGGCCTTTTTCTGCTTACATAGTTATTGATGACTTGGCAGTGGTTCTACATCACTGCTGGCTGCCTATATAGGCAGCCAGCAGTGATGTAGAACCACTGCCAGGGAAAATTCAGTCTACACACAAGAGTAATAAAAAAGATTACACAAGGGAGCACCTGCTTCAATGCAATATAAAAGTGGCGGTTTGGGGCTATATGGGGGCTTAAGGGTTAAGATTCATCAACCCTTACACGTTTGAACGTTTTACAATCTTGCTTCCTGAAGAATATTTCTCGCCAAATCACTGTAGCTCGCAATCAGTTCGGGAGGACTGCTCTCTAAAAGAGCAAGATCTTCAGTTGCTTCAGAAGTTCAAACTCGTCTTTATTTTCAGAATCACTGGTATCTCTCACTATTCACTACCCCCTTCAATATCAACTCTTTCTTCACTGACGTCAGCAGTCAACTCTGCAGTGAAGATGGAGTGATAAAACTAGCGATTCTGAAAATGAAGACGGGTTGGAAGCGGGTTTGGGTTTTCTTACTTCTGTTTGGAAAATAACTTTTCCATTTGGAGATGCAGATTGCCAATAAAATATTTTTATTTTCACGAAAATAAATGCGTCTTGTTACTCTCGTAAATTTACTTGATGTTATCCTGGCCATTTCCCTGTTCCGGTTGTAATTTCATGGACAGAATAACAGATGGCACTACGGTCCGTGTTTGAACTTGTGGTGTAAAACCTCCTTGGCCTCTTTTGTTCATTTGGGAGAGCTGGTTCTTTAAATAAAAATTGTGCATTTACTATTTTTGGAGTATAAAATAAAAGTAAGACTGAATGTTTGTTATTTTTATTTAATTACTATTTTTAAAAAACAAACATTTTTTTTTTTATTATTATTTTCTTTATTTTTCATATTTTCTTCTTTTTGGGGGAATGAGTGGTCGTTGATTTCGCGTATGTACGTCTTGTCATGCACTTCTTCACTCGATGAAACATGTTTTTCGTGAGACCTCTACTGTCAATCTTTTACAAATGTATTTTCTAGAATTGAGTTTTCTATTTATTAATATAACTAACTAACATGCATCATTAGCATTTTAAAATATATGTTCATTTGCCACATCTTTAAAAATGCTAATGGTTCATTTCAGCCCATTTAAAGTCGTAACTAGAAAATACAATTCTAGAAAATACAATTGTAAGAAGTTTCTTTATGTACTGTTTTTGTTATATCATTCAATACATATACACATTTTCCCGTTTTAGGCTATCGATACATAACTGTGACATTGGCATTAATAGGAAAGTTTGGAATAGCTTTGGTGATTTCAGAGATGTTCATATACACTGCCGAACTTTTCCCCACAGTTATCAGAGGAAGTGTTTTTGGAGTGGCTGAAATGTTTTCGCGTGCTGGTGGAATGGTTGCTCCATACATAGTGGATGCGGTATTTATTACGCTATGTAGTGTCTGTGTTTATTTTATTTAGTTTTAGTGTTTGTCTTATGTTTTTATTCCTATGTCCGACACCACTCTGTATAATTTAACCACGGAAGTGCTATATTAAGGGATGTGTTTGCATTTAGAAAAAATCCACATATTGTCCAATTCGGACATCTAATGCATCGGAGACAGTATTATTATCTTTTATTATGCCCCACGTTTGTAACATCAGCCGTGATTGGTTGATATTACACCTTCTAAAAGTCATAGTACTGGAGTTTTGGGGCAAAACACGGGTACTATCGGAACGTTTTTCCCTGGAGACAAGAGAACGAAGAAAATGTAAGCGCCACTTCCATTGATCAGCGTCGAATTTCTCAACACCAAACGCTGGCTCCGTGTCCGTTTAGCTTTTTCAACACCGGTAGACACAAACTTACCAACAAATATATCACCTTCAGTGGGTGTGTTTTCAATTTTAACTGCAAACAATGCATTCAAAAGAATAAGAAATATTAAAAAACTCACTCACGTGTTGTTCACCACTTCAGTGAATCCTGAATATGAGTCTCAGTTATGACTTGTGTTTCACTCCGCTTAATTCTATCAATTGTTGTCCGAGAAACATGAATTTATATTCCATTAATTTAAATCACGTTTCACACAAGCATTAACAATGAATTATAACACGAACAGCATGATGCAGTTGTTAACATTGGCATTTGTTGATAAAGAAACTCCCAAAGCGACGGCACTTGTCACAAGTCATTTTCGAAGAGACGTCATTCGTTCGAAATGAGGTCATGTTTTTGGATTCGACTCCATTGTTGTTACAAGATTGATGGCTTGTTGCAGTTAACGCTTAACAATGAAAGTCATATTTTGTGCGGCATAATAAAATAATTAGAACGTTTCTTTTCATGTTCTATCGGTCGATAGTACCTGAGTTTGGGTGATTTCTGAAATAAAACCTTCAGCAGCGTCGCTGCTTCAGGTTTTATTTCATAAATCACACAAACTCAGGTACTATCGACCGATAGAACATGAAAAGGAACGTTCTAATATTATATTAATGAGGTTTCTTCCACTCAAGTCCGGAGAGAGGGTGGGGGAGCCAGGGTAATAACCGATCCTACCTCAGAAATAATCACACAGGTTGCACACTCAATCGATATAAAAGCCACGACGATGGCGTCAAGTCAATCAACACAATAGCTCCTCATAACGCATGACGTTTGATGAAGTGAAGTTACAGCGTGGCTGATTTCACACGTCATCATGTTTACCTATCACCAAAAAAAAAACAGTTACAGGGCATTTTGTTTAATCTCGGTACCTGTATTTTGTAACTATAATATTTTGTACATATTCAATTTTTGTTGTCATGGAAAATGTGCACATCAACAAGATTCATTTTTCGCAGACATCAAAGTATATTCTTCGGAAAGCGATCGACGATTGCTAGGCGTCGGGAAATTGAAAACTATCGAGAACTTTTGTTTTATTGTTGAGTATTGTTTGTTTATAGCAACATTTGCCCCCCGCCCCCCAATGGCGACGTCGAGTGATACACTTCTCCTTTATGTGGCCAAAGAGGGTTCCAGCAAATTCAATTTTATAGCGTTCAGTGGTATTTCCTCAAACATTTTGCTACAAATACACTAGGGCAAGCGGAGCTTTGGGATTAGAGTCAATTCGAAATAGTCCCCATTATTCGATTCGATTCGATTTCAGTAGCACCGATTCGAATATTTTCGAATCGTTGAGATGTTCTCAGAATCCTACAAAATGTCTCCTCTTGAGCTCTTCTATCGTCGGGTATCATGTACAGGACAACCCCCCCCCCCCCCCCCCCGTCCCTTCTGTAAAGGAGGCCTGATGATAGAAGAAGACTTCAAGTAGGTTCCGCTTCCGAAATTACATTTATTCAATTCTGGAATATTCCCCATTTTTTCTTGCTTTTCACGAGTCTCTGTTCCACACAATACTTGAGTTGATTATCGGCTGTAAGAAGGTGCAATATCCACAAAATAAAACGCAGTGAGTTTCGATTGGATTCGATATTCTATTCGATTCGAATCGAAATATGATTCGATTCCAACCCCAATTTGAGATTCGCAAAGTCCTAAAATACACAGCACGTCACGATGTGTGAATGCGTTGTCAATGTGGCACGAGTGCCAGTTGGTAGAGGTGAATGTTGCAAACAGAGTGATCCTCTGTTCGAATCGCACCTGCGGCAATTGGGTTGTGTCTTTGGGCAATACACTTCACCCCCATTGCCCACGTGGGGGCACAATGGCGTTGTGTACTAAGGCGTACTGCACATCGATGGCGCACCTGTCTTCAACTAATGCTAACCCTGCTTGTGTGGAAAATTTTGGGGAGCTGACTGTTCCTCGGTGGTTCTCTCAGGATACTCCGGCTTCCTTCACCGGTAAAACTGTCATGGTAATGATTAGCCATTGCGCAGAAATGTGTGATCTTCCACTCCAATAAATAAAGATATAATGTGACATTTCAGCCATTAATTTAAGAATTCAAACATCATACACAGAAAATTCCAAACTTTAAAACTCTTAGTTATTTATTGGTCGCCTGCTTGAAATAGAAACAAACATAAAACTCAGATGTGATTGGCAAACTCATCGTCGCCTGGGAGCTAGAATGTTCTATGTCCCCTATGGGACATAGAACATTCTAGCACTCAGGCGACGACATGTAACAGATACGTAAACAGAAAAATATAAATGGAAGCTGTTGCGTAACTTCAGTGAGCCGAAACCTTTCAGGGCCATTCGGATGAGGGTTCGGGTATATTTCTAATTCCCCATAAGAGAATTCGTCCTTCGAGGGAACGGGACTAGAAATGTATTCGTATACTGTCTTCGATTTCGTCATTTCTTTCGGCGTTGTTTCTCTCTTTTGCCTTCTTCAAGTCCGGGACGACAGCAATATGAGTTTCACAACTGTGTTGGAATTATCAACCTCTGTGCAATTGTTTCTTTGCACGTCCTCGAATACGACGCCACGTATTTTACCTCCACTACACACGCACACTAAATATGGCGTCAAGACAAACTCATGTAACTCCTCCCATGGGTAAGGTTTAATTATACGTAAAGGCTAAAACCTGTTATGCGACCGTGGTATTCACATTCATTGGTGTTTTCAAGATGAAGTACTTAGTTCGTTGCATTACTTCAATAAACTCAAACCTTTCAGAGCCAATCTACACATATCGGAGCGTTCGGGTATATTTCCAAGCTGGCTCAATTAACCCTTTACCCAACGAATCGGCCACATCCGCCCGCGTTGTATGCAAATTTAGTAGCTAAAAAATATTATTTTTTCAAAAAATTTCAACAAAACCATATCATGTGACCTCTCTTTGCAACGAGCTCGACGAGCTCGTTCCAAAGAGGGGTCACATGATATGGTTTTGTTGACACTTTTTGGAAAATTAAAAAAATGATATTTAAAATAATGAATTTTGATATCATCTGCGTTGGGTAAAGGGTTAAGAGAGTGGAATGGAGATAACCCAGGAAAAAGGACATAGTCTTAAAGACTAGCCACATCTCGAAGTGGATATCAAAATAGGCATCGAAATATTATTGCAAGACTTGCATCGCTGGTGTTTCTAATTCTGCGACCAACGGCCTTCTCTACCCCGCTTTTGAAGATACGACAAACCACAATAGCAACATTGTTTTTTTTCAAGATGAAGTTCTAAGACTGTTGCATTACTTTAATAAACTGAAACCTTCCGTGGCCAATCGACGCTTATCGGAGGGTTCGGGAATATTTTTAATCTCCCATAAGAAAATTCGTCCGACGACGGAACGGGACTAGAAATGTATTCATAGATTGTTGTCGATTTCGTCGGCTTTTTCAGCGTTTTTTTTTTTTTCATCGCTCGAGTCTTTTTTAAGTCCGAGTCGACAGCAATGTGAGGTTCACAATTGTGTTGGAATTATCTATCTCTGTACAACTGCCTGTTTGAACGTCAACGAAAACGACACCACTTATTCTACCCCTCTCCCCTGGCACCCACCACCACCACCACCACACACGTACCAAATATGGTGTCAAGTAAATGAACTCATGTAACTCCTCCCACAAGTTACGTTTGATTAAACGTACAACTAAAACCTGTTATGCGTCCATGGTATTCACACAAGGCTGAACTCGAAACAGCTTTCTAACATCAACACTCTTTTTAACACTTTACCCAACGCAGACAATATCAAAATTTATTATTTTAAATATTATTTTTTGAAATTTTCCAAAAAATTTCAACAAAACCATATCATGTGACCCCTCGTTGGAACGAGCTCGACGAGCTCGTTCCAACGAGGGGTCACATGATATGGTTTTGTTGAAATATTTTGAAAAATAATATTTTTTCAACTGCTGAATTTGTATATTACGCGGGCGTATGCGGCCGATTCGTTGGGTAAAGGGTTAACAAATAATCACTAAATCTGTAGAACATATTCAATTTTCTTTGTCAGGGAAAAATGTGTTCGTCACCAACATATTATTTTTTCGCGAACATCAATCTATCAGTTTGTAAAGCAATATCCGACCGCGAGGCTCGCGTAAATGAATATTATTGAGGAATAAAAGTTTATTTTGAGATTTTTCGACATGTGGATACATATCCTCCATAAAGATGGAGGAACCCTGGACCATTTATAATACTAAATAGTAAAAGTTCAAGCAGATAAGTTTTCCAATAGAGCAAATGGGAATTTAAACAATTCGATCCCCTTTCACAGAGCACAGCACATTGAGCCGATGTGTACTAAGGCGTTCTGCACATCAATGGTGCACTTTTTTCAACCAAAGTTAACCGTGCTTGCGCGGAGTTAGTACTTCGGGGAGTCTGGCAGTTGCTCGTCGTTGTTCGATTGTTCCCTCCGGGTACTCCGGCTTCCTACGAAGCGCAGGTAAATGGATATTATTGAGGAATAAACGTTTCTTTTGAGATTTTCCGACATGTAGGGACATATCTTCCCTCAAGATAACGGTATCTTGGACCATCTTCAATTATCACACTGCCCAGTGGTGCTAAAATACGGAAAGTTCAAGCAGAAACGTTCTCCTTTTGTGCAAACAGAAATTTAAACAATTCAGTTCCGTTTCACAGAGCACAGCACATTGGGCTGATCAAACAAGACTGGACTGGTTAAATTCCTAGTTGCATTCTGGGAAACATTTGCAGCTTAAAATTTCAATCGTGTAACATCAGTCGTCTGCCGAGGTTTGATTAACAATAAGAGCAAAACATCTTTATAGATCGCGGTGGCTAAGTGGTTACGGCATTGAGCTACAAACCAAAAGATCCACGTGTCGATCCCCTCCAGGGGTAACTGCGCTGTGTTCTTGTGCAAGGCACTTCATCCCGATTTCCCACCTGATGTTGGCGGGGGGAGGGGGGGGGTACTGTGCCGTTGTGTACTAAGGCGTACTACATGTCCATGATGCACTTGTCTGCAACCAAAGTTAACCCTGCTTGTGCGGAGTTAGAACGTTGGGGAGTCTTACAGTTGGGTAGTCTGAGCTCCGGCATGTGAGGTAGATCAATCAATATTTTCCAAGTGCAGCCCAGAGGCTGCACGTTGAAAATAATATTGATTGGTCTATCCCAAATAATTAAAACATTATTAGAAGGACACTAGGCAATTCTTTTGACAACTATCAACAAAAGAACACATTTTATCGCCAGTCATATTTTCGAGGGGAACCCGAGTTACTATTTCGTCCCCTGAGTTCCAATGTGTTCCATGCGCCTGATGGCACATGGAACACATTGGAACTCAGGGGACGATTTTTAGCTATACTAGCGATTCACATTTTAATTTTCGTGCACGATTTGTAGAAAAGTCCAGTGAAATTTCGCATCTTTATAAACATAGTCCGTCAACATATGTGCAGAACAAATTTTCATCTTCCGCACGGTTTAGCATTGCTGTTGAATGGGATTACAGGCGTGTAAAAATGTCTGTTTGAAAATGGTGAAAGCATCAGAATTAAACTATGTAGAAAGAGAATTTATGGAGGCTTATTTTCGGGCATAAAATATTTTTAAAGAAATCATAAATAGGTTTTCGTTAAAAGTATTTAAAAATATTCGTATAGGAATCAAGAAACTAGAAAAAAAAAACATTTATGTACACAGTATTCAAAGGGTTCGATGAAGCAATCATTGATGGATATTGTGGGAACCGCCCACTCATTTAAGTGATGAAATATACTTATAAACTTCAGAAATGCATGAAAGTGTAATAAAATGCAATTTCCAGTACTTCAAAATATATGCACTTAATAATATTAAGTGGACCATATTCTGTACCTCCAGCGAGTTTCGACTCGTTCGGTACAAGTCCCAGGTCTATAGGTCATACCATGTTTGAAGCATAAGCGCAATCCACTTTGAAAATATTGGCTTCACCAACTCCAGATCTGCCATATTGAGTGATGATAGCAAATATTGTTTAGTATTGGCTGGAAAACCTTAAGGTACATAGTACTTCTGGAAAATATATCTTGAGTTAAACAATTCTGTAATGTGGGTATACAGACATAACAAGGCATTAAAGGCCCCAAGAGTCCCTCTGAATGCCTACTAGCACTGACAAAATACTGAGATCTCATCGATGCCCGGGTGTATTTAGAGCAGTAATGTGAGTATGGAAAGGGTTATCATTATTCTCGTATTTTAATGAAATAAAGTCGTTGAGACCCACATTGAAGTCTCGAGAGGGTTAAAAGCAGGTCTTTTAAATACTCTATTTTAATAATGCCTTACTGTGGAATGTACACTGAAAGGGTGTCGGAAATCGCATAGAATTAAACATGTGTCTCTAGACAGAGGTGAATAATTTATACATTTCCTTGAAAAGCAAAGGGTTTCTCTCAATTTGGTTTGGGATGAAACTGACATCTGATTAAAATAAGAGATAACATTTAATGTTTGACAGCAAACTTCAGTTTTCTGTAATTTGAATGTTCGCATTGTTCTAGTTAAACCCGAATAAATAAATAAATAAATAAATAAATAAATAAATAAATACAACATCTTTCCCCGCCAGTGGTAGAGGAGTTATATGCGTTGCTTGACTTGACCACATTTTGGTGGGGCAGATATTAGAAAGTTGATACCGTTTTAAACATACCAGCCCCAGCCCCCCCCCCCCCCAAGAAAATAACACATTGGCTCAATGCAACTATAACATAACATAAAGCCCTAAAATGTCCTCCAATATTGGGCTATACACGCTACAAATGCTTCTGGTTCGCTGTCAGAGCACTGAATTCTGTAAAGGATTCTCGGGTGAGGGATCTTTAATCCTAAATGGGACCATGCGACCATCACCCTCTTCCCCACTTTCCTCTAGGGGAGTGGGAGGAGAAGATACTGACGGGTGGGTTCTAGTGTTAGGACTCTAGAAACCCTCCCCCCCCCCCACACACACACACACAAACAACGGCCTCCCAAACATCTTGTTTACGCCTCCTACTGGCTAGAGCACAAGCTTCCCCATATTATATACTGAGTCGAAAAAAAATAGAAACGAATGTGAAAATAAAGCATAAACAAAAGGATGAAATATAATAGTTCTTATGTTGCATGTTTGTGGACAAGAAGTCATGCAAAGAGTTTAATGACTTGTTATGTTGTTGTTGTCCACCCAACCATATACAATTTTGCTACGGATTTCAAAATATCACGTGCTACCCGAGAATGTCAAATTGAATGGGTGACCAACGAGTTTCCTTGTGTTATGTTGTGCTAGAGAGCCTGGGTTATTGAGAAAACATGCTAGTTTTTGTCTTCCGACAATTTAAAAAATGCCAAGGTTAACCGAAAATCAGAGGTTGTGTGCCATTGGTATGCATGAGGTTGGGATAGGTTGAAGATGAGCTCGCTGCTGAGTTTGGAGTCACTGTGACCACCATTTACCGTCTCATTAGACGGTATGGAACCACTGGATCTACTGCCGACCGACCGCATTCAGGTCGACCAAGAGTTACGACCCCTCCACAAGACCAACACATCAGAACGTCTCACTTGCGGGATCGCTTCCTTCCGGCGACGAGGACAGTAGCAATTACTCCTGGTACAACTAACAGTAGAATCAGTAAACAAACTGTCTGCAACAGACTCGCTGAACAAGGCATCCAAAGTTGGCGTCCATACCACGGACCAGTCCTTACCCAACACACTCGTACCGTCAGAGTGGAATGGGTACGTCAGCGTGTTCGCTGGACAGTTGTTTTTAGTGATGAATCACGATTTTGTCTACGGCGCACTGATGGTAGGACAAGAGTGTATCGCCGACGATGAGAACGGTTTTCTGATGCTTGCGCGTGGGAATGCGACCGTTTCGGCATGGGTAGTGTAATGGTTGGGCAGGAATTTCCTTGCACCATAGAACGCAGTTGATCGAAATTCTTAACGCTGTTGTTGTCCCGTGTTCAACGCTAACGTCGGATTGCAGTATTCTAGCAAGACAATGTCCGATGTCACGTGGCGTGTATATGTCCTGCCTTTCTTGAGGAGCAGAGCATCGCACTTCTTCAGTGCCCCCCCCCCCCCACCCCCACTTTTGTCACCAATGGAGCATCTTTGGGATCAATTGGACCACCGGGTACGACTTCGTGATCTTCAGACGTCAGGCTATTTACGTAATGTTCTAAGGCAGTAGTGGAGCGCACTACCACAGGGTGACATACAGAGACTTATCAGGTCCATACTCTGTCGATGTCTTGCCACCCAAATGGCAAACGGCGGACATACACGCTATGTGTGAACTTTTCATTTCACTCCGCGTCTGAATTGCGACGTCCTGACGTGACGCTGTCAACAGTAGGAAAATGAAATTATGCAAATCCAATTAGACCCGAAAAATGAATTTTGGAATAATTTGTTTGGGATTAAAGTCGATCATACTAAAAGAATTGGTCCTCGATGTTTATTATACTTTCTGTTTTGACTCAGTATAGAATGCTGGCTACGCTCCTGTCAAAAAGAGCATCGAACAATTGACGCTTATGCTTCTGAACTTCGTAAACTAGCAGAAACCTGCAATTATTCATCACCTGAAGATAAGTGGATTTTCCCCATCAAGAGTTGTGATCCTGCTTTACCGGACCGGTGTGACAGGAATGATAGTCCGTAGGAACGTTAGTCCCTCTGGACTATTATTACGCGGAATTATAGTCCTAGGTCTAACGTTTCTGGGAATAGTAGTCCGCCGGACTACTATTCCTAGAAATGTTAGACCTAGGACTATAATTCCGCGGAATAATAGTCCAGAGGGACTAATTTTCCTACGGACTTCCATTCCTGTTACACCGGTCCTTCACGCCTGGTAATGAATATGATTGTCATCCTCATCTTGCTATTGCCAGCAACTATTTCCCAGCAGTGGCGTAACGCCCATCCTAACAAAGAAGGGTATGAGAGATGTTCAATGTTCGAGCAACAAAGTACCAGTTCACCTTGAGCATACAGTAGCTGTCATATTGTATATGATAGAGAAGTATGACAACATAAATATATTCCAGGTATAATATTTTATCAACCTTTTATCTAACGAATCAACCGAATCAGCCTGCATAATTCACAAACTGAGCACTTGAAAAAAATCATTTTCAAAAAAATTTCACCAAAACAATACCATGTGACCCTTCACTGGAATGACCTTCTCATACTGGTTCCAATGAAGGGTCACATGATATGGTTTTGTTGAAATATTTTTTAAAGTTTAAAAAAAAAATAAAATTCAAATAAATTTCAATACAGTATGCATTGGATAAAGGATCAACTGGTGGAGTGTTGGAAACCCATACAGTATGGCTGCTCTGGACTGGTCTCTTTCAACGAGAGGGCAATATTTCCACGGATGCAATAATATTAGATTCCAAACCCGAATTATAGGAATAATCATCAAAAATTTAATTAATGAAGCACCAGGTACAATCCAGTGCTTCATTAATTAAAATGTTGCTGATGATGATTTTTATTGCCTGGTAAACGCATCACTGCCCACGCGTGGATTACGAACAGTCCATGGCGACTGTACTGTATGTATTAATTACTAAACAATTACTAACGTCATTAATTAAAATAATAAAGATTACACAACAAGTTCGCATCATTCTTCGGTCATTCTGACGTTATCTATTGTCTTTGTCTTAAAGGGAAGAGTGATAGGAGGAAACACTGGATTAGCCTTTCCAATGATAGTGTTTGGAGTTTTAACAGTCGTCGGTGGTTTCCTGGCATTCTTGTTACCTGAGACACTTCATGAAAAATTACCAGAAACATTGGAGGATGGAATTCAGTTAGGAAGGTAACAAATTATTACCCACATATGGAATGCAGCTGATTTACTATCGTTTCAGCCGTCAAGCTTCCAAAACGGTTTAATCAAACCAGTACTTATTTTTTATTTCCTCGGACTGACTCTTGCATAATACCGTCAAGTAATATTTTACATCTGCACGTGATGTAACTATGATTGCGATTATTCCCACCGACGCGGGTGGTATATTATCCACGGTTGTCACCTGTTTGAAAGTCTTGTCAGATGTTACCTTAAGTGTCAGTGTGCGAAATCACAAAGATAAAACACAGTCAGTTTCTACTTAAGGGCCTAAAAAAGTAATGGAATTTTGTTTATTTTGAAATTCTCACCTCTCATATTCCTTAAATTCAGATTAAATATACACAAATTATACATCAAAATGAAGGTTGGGATGTATAGAACACGAACCACATATGTAATCAACTCGTAGAGTCGACTGTAGGCACCACTGGTTCCTGGAAGTCTGCTACCGTATTCGCACCAGAACTGATAATAAAATAATATTTCATCAGAACAACTTGTGGCCAAATGTGCTTCATATATCCAATAACAAAACTAGGCATTCAAAACACTTTCGAATACAGCCATAGGTCTGCATTTTGGAAAAGGACAACACTGTCTGCATTTTTTATTGAAGATGGTTTCCATGCTCGACAGACAATCGCAAATCACTCGTTACCACGAATTTCCATTAAAAAACAAAATCGTAATTCTGAGAAATTTCAACAGGTATCATGATACCTTGCATTGAATATGGCAACTGTGTAATCTCTATCTAATAACAGTTAACTGTATGAAGGCGATCTGTTTCATTATTTGATTTTAGACGGCGTTGTTTTTACATGCTTTTTCTGTCCGATGACGTCGGCCGGAAATCGAAAGTATACTCATTCGTAAACAAAAGCAAAGGCGTTGGAATTTTCCCCATTGCAGCTCTGTCGCCATGTTTTGAAGAATGTTTATCCCCTAGCTTTGTTCTTGGATATGTAAAGCACATTTGGCCCCAAGTTGTTTTCGTAAAATATTATTAAATTATCAGTTCTGGTGCGAATACGGCAGCAGACTTCCAGGAATCAGTGGTGCCTACAGTCGACTCTATGAGTTGATTACACATGTGTTTCGTGTTCTATACATCCCAACCTTCATTTTGATGTACATTTTGTGTATATTTAATTTGAATTGAAGGAATATCGGAGGTGAGAATTTTCAAATAAACAAAATTTCATTACTTATATAGGCCCTTAAGCGTGCAATTTACCAATTTACCAAGAGTATTGTTTCACATATGCATTATTGTTTGACCAATTTTGTGATCAGCAACTTGGAAAAATATTTTTAAGTTTATGTGTACTTCACTCCTTAACCCTTTGAATTCTGGTGGTAACTTCCATGTCACTTCAATGGCAGCAACAGAAAGAGTCCACATTCATTATTTGGGGTCGACCAATTAATATTTTCACGTTGAAAATATTAATTGGTCTACCCCACAGATTCAATCAGTAGCCATCCCACTTAAGGAAATTATGACGTATCGGGCTTCTGGGCCGGACAAAACGGCCGTTCGCGTTCAAAGGGTTAACCCTTTACCTAACATGAAAAGCAGACGACACTCGCAAAAAAAATTCTTGAATAACTACTTTTTTCATTTTTTGTCTCAAAAACATAGGTTATGACCCCTCGTTGGAACGAGCTCGACGAGCTCGTTCCAACGAGGGGTCATAACCTATGTTTTTGAGACAAAAAATGAAAAAATATTGAAAATTAATTGGCGATTTTTGAGAATAGCGCTGGCCGGTTTTGGTCGTTACGTTGGGTAAAGGGTTAATATACTACTCAAAGTTTGCTAAGCACCAAATATTTAACACATCATTGTGAAATTTGCTTGTGACATGTTTGCGATATTTTTGGTGGATGCGATTGAGGAATGAATTGAGATGGTCCCCAGTATTTACATTAGCTCTCTTGATAGGCAGACCTTTTGTGACAGTCATGGAAAGCATGTACTTCTTGATTTTCATGATGTTTTCGTGTACTGTCTACATGTACATGGCATGTGTAGGGTATCCTGTCTTCATTTCAACACAAACCCTTGCGATTTAATGATTGAATATGGCAAATGCAAATGTAAGAATACATTTGTCTGAAGCAGAAATGTGGCAGGCTGTAGGGATGGTGAAGCAAGGCGCTACCCATCGTCAGGTTGGTGAAGCCCTTGGTGTGCACCATACGGTGATCACCAGAGCTTAGGCAAGATTTCAGCAGTATGGCACACCAGTACGACGGCGTGGTGGTGGCAGAGATAGGGCAACATCTGCAGCTGAAGACCGTTTTTTGATCATTCAGGCCCGTAGGAACCGCTTTGCCACAGCAACCCAGCTTCGCAGTGACCTTCAGAATGCATCTGGGGTAAATGTTTCGACGCAGACTATCCAGGCAAGGTTGCACGAAGGTGGTCTCCAATCGAGAAGAACATGTATTCGCATTCCGCTGTACCAGAACCACCACCAGGCTCGATATGAATGGGCCATGGACCACGTTGGATGGGTCAGAGAAGACTGGCGACCTGTCCTTTTTACAGATGAGTTAAAGTCCTGTCCAGACCACACAGATAGGCGTTCTAGGGTATGGAGAAGACCAGGAGAGAGATTCCATGCAGCTAACGTTGCTGAGCATGAATGCTATGGTGGAGAGTCACTCGTGATCTGGAGCGGCATCAGCTGGGATGGTCGTACAGAGCCCTGTGCCCTTGAACGTGGTACATTGACTGCGCAACGGTATATTGATGAGATCCTGGATGTCCACGTCAGATTGTATGCAGGTGCAGTGGGTGATAGATTCATTCTGATGGATGATAATGCCCGTCCTCGTGTTGCCCATGCTGTCGGGGAGTACCGACAGAGGGAAGGGATTGAGCGTATGGACTGGCCGGCAGTGATAACGGCGAAAGCTGTGACCTTCTACCAGGAACGGCTGTCTCAAGTAACAATAATGGGTCTCATACTCGATATTGAAGCCATACCAGTTCGCTCCTTCAACTTTTTGGCATATTGAAACATTTCCTCTTTTACCAATAATATCCATTTTCCATGGTTATCGTATTCAAAAGCTAAAAAATAATGTCAAACACAAATAAACTCTTAATTTCTTTACTTAAATCATTAGAGATATAATTAAATAAAATATATATAGACTTTTCATTACAATATTTCAAGTGAAACGTGAAACAGGTAGTTGGATGTATTTGGTGCTTAGCAAACTTTGAGTAGTACAGTACATGCACCGATTCAATGTTTTTCTGTATTTTTTTTTTTTTTTTTTTTTTTTGTTACAATGGTAGGTTTTATAAGGGGGTGGGTCGTTTATACAGGCTGAGTCTGTTAACCAAACCCTATTTCATTTTAAAGGAAATAAAATTGCTGTTTAAAAAAACTATGAAGATGTTGAGAGGCTGCAGCTAATAATAACAATAACACTTTCGACGGCCGCAGATTTATCGTGGTTCTCAAGTGAGAAAGCCTTGGGTACCCCTGTGCTCCCAATTGTCTCCCTATTCCCACGCCTCTTTTCTCTATCCCAATTCTCGGAGACGAGCTGTTTGATGACATCCCGTGCCCCATTCTTCCCAGTCTCTCCGATAAGCATACTAACCATCTCCTTTACGTCACCCACTAACCACATGTCCTCCATTCTCCCATCCCACTTCCTCATTATACTCTCAATGAATACTATTCTGTTTGACTGGTATTTTGGACATTCTGGTAGAAAGTGTTCCAGACTCTCCACTAGGTCTCTTACACATCGAGCACTCCTTTTTACTGTTTTTGCCCAATTTCCACCCAAACTCCAGGGACCGCGAGCTCAGCTTGAACAACAGCGACCCCCCAAAGGTACCATCAAAGTACTCTTCAAAACCTGGCCTCTCTTTATCACGCAGGCCACCCAAAGACCTCTTTGATTTGACCCTCTATCGCCAGTTAAGGTTACCATCCTCCATGACTTTCTCTGATGATTTTTTTTTTTACCCTGGGTTGTCCCTACTTCTAGGTTCCAGATATCCAGTGAGTAGTTCTCGTGTATCTCCTTCACTTGGACCATCCACTATCTTCGTATTTGAATTCTAAATATTCTGGAGCATTAGTTTACACTGTCGGCTGTCGGGAAAATTTACCAAATAGTTAAGAAAACAGAGCTTCATTGAGCTCACGATCAAGGATTGTTCGGCCTGTCAGGTTGTTTTTCAAGCATGCACAATGCAGTTAACTGGAAATAAATGTCAATGCCGTGACGACCTTTGGACATTATTTTAAAAGGAAAAGTGTAAGTGAGAGACACTCCCATTTGTGTTTGTGATAAGATCCTGGGAAACGCAAGCAAAAATCCCCCTTGCTACGTGATCAACTCGGCGACTCTTTTGATGAAACTTTGCTTATATTCCCGAATGTTTCAGTCACGTGGATTGATTTGTTGACAGGCTGTAAATTTTACTCTTCTTTCTTATTTTATCAAACATTTGATATGTTTTCTGTATGACACAATGTTGAAATTATCGCCAACAATGTGACTAACCTCAATACAACTGGACTGCTGGAGCATCTGCGAAAAGTTTCCCATCTCAATCTGCCTCAGGAGGTCGTCAAAGCAACCAAAGCACGTTACTCCTCCCATTTACGTTTGATGACTTGAAAGATGTTACGAACAATGGATTGGCACGAAAATTATCAACATAGTCTCAACTCCCCAAGGTGAACATTTGCTTTTGTCCGTAAAAAGTGAAATATGTTGTAATATTTAATTTGAATTTCCGTTCAGAATGTACATATTATCAACATATTCGATTTTCGTTGACATCAAGGTATTTTCTTCAAAAATCAATTGTGACTGCGAAGCTTCACAAAATGGAAACTATTGAGAAAAAGTTTTTGTAGAGCAATTTTTTTCTCTCCCTTCTTGAAGTTGGGGCAATTTTCGGTTTGTCACCAACGCGCGTTCCCGCAGTCCAGTAGTTTAGAAGTCAGTGGGTGGATCCGATTCCGAATCAGGTCCACTCTTGATATAACTTCACTTGGTGCATTAACTTATTTGTTCGATAAATAATTTCGCTGTCGCTTCAAGGAAGTACGTTTCCCCGAAATACAATAGCACAGAGTAAGCAGGGGCGCCGGAAGCTCTTCAGTGCAGGGGCGTTAGACCCCCAGAAAAAAAGGCATTTACTCGCACCGGCAGTCCCATCAAGACATGCCAAGGCATGCATGTCTCGAAAGCCGAAGCCCTGAGGTGGGGGGTGAGAGGAGGTGCCCCCTCCCATCAGGTGGGGGGTGGTGGGGGGCTCTGCCTCTCTAACTCCCCCATTGAAGTTTGAAAGCTCACAGAACGGCTTTGGGTGTATTTTAGCTTTACTTCGAGAATAAATCATTGAAGCAAATTGACTGACGAACCTGGGAAGGGCATTGTCTGCCCTCTCTCGTGGCCTGGAGGCAGGGAGGGCAGCTGCTCCCTGCGCGCCCGTACTTCCGGCGCTATGAGAGTGAGTAATGAATATTTATACAAGGTCTAGTGTATTCGTCCAGATAGTGGTCGTGGGATTGACCGAAGACCCTAGCCGAATGTATGATTGGACTTAAAACCAACAGTACATTAAACGCCTGTTTTGATGAAAAAGGTGAAACAATGTTATCACTGAGGAGTGAGCGAAAGTTGAAAATGTAACCTCCCACATCGCCTCCCCCCCCCCCCCCCTCCCCGAAACACACACACGCACTTTGATGTTTGAGTTATTTGGGAAACTTATCTAAGCAATCAGCCCGTGGTATTTACAAGAAATTTAAGGTCGGCTCGATTGTTTGTATTACAGTACACTCGCCGTGGACTGGTCGCTTGGGCACGGATGTCCACACAATCATGCATTTACCAGGTAATAGAAATCATCATCAGCAAAATTTGAATTAATAAAGCACCGGGTCGTACCCTGTACTGGGGCGTGGTGGCATTGTGGTAACTAGTCTCGTCAGATAACCGAAGTTAAGCAACGTCGAGCCCACGTTGTGTCCCTGGGCAGGGCACTTAACCCCGATTGTCCACATGGGGGCACGATGACGCCGTGTACTAAGGCGTCCTGCACGTCGATGGTGCGCATGTCTTCAGCCAATTTAACACTGCCTGTGCTGCAGTGCGGAGGGGTTTTTTTTTTTTTTTTTTTGCTTCTTAATATACCGTGTAAACACGTTACATGTTGATTAGAATAGTGCTTGATTATTCGTTTAGTACTAATTAATTTTTGTAACAGTTTCTTGTCGAGTTGGAGGCGTCTCATAATTTTGAAATACCCGCCCGGTGCGGTCAGCGATGCCGAATCCGGGACAGGAACAGGATTCAGGAAATACCGACAGTGAGGTAGATGACAGACTTACACTCCTGTCCTTTGTTCAATCCACAAAACACAAGGACTCATGTATTTAAGAAATAACTGTTGTTTTTCTTCGGTTTATGCGATATGAACCGACAATTTTCAGCACAAGCTTCATAACTCGCGTAGCGAGTTATGATTAAGCTTGTGCTGAAAATTGTCGGTTTATATCGCATAAACCGAAGGAAAACAACAGTTATTTCTTATAATTTAATCCGGCTGTAATATTAAAATATAAAAACTATGTGTACGTGAAAGAAAAACTTTTACTATTTGCAAAAGACATCAGTCAAACTCAGGAAAGTGGGCCACAAACAGGAAACGTCAATCATTGTCAAATTGTTTGTTGTTTTGATTTTCGATCGCAGACGACAGATATTTAGCAAGTCACGTAACAATATCATTAAAAATATTTTTTTTAAGTTCTCCCAAAATCATGTTTGGATGTACGGTCTTTTATTCGTCTCACACTTCAGTATATTTTAATAAATTCAATTGTTCCCGAGAAATTATCATTGTATTCTCGCTGACTGGAGGCTATGAAAAATCGATCATTCATCTTTGTTTACAAGCTTGTTATCCATCTATCAGTCTGCCGTCACGCCCTCACGGTGACAATTGGATTGAGTGGGCGGGGTTTCCAGAGTCTTCAAAGTTGGATCGGATGTGCGAACGTGTAGACATTCCAAATCATTACGTGATTTGGTTTATACGATTTTGACGACTTTCACGCTGTATGCTTTCAACCAATCAAACGGAGAGGCGGGGCAAATGATTAAATTATTTCAAATGATCTAAATGTATTCAAGGGACATTACTTGAACACCTAGTCAATTGTTCTATAGGTATTTCAATAACAGTTACCAACCTCTCTGAATGTATTAATGGAGTCGAGCAACCTGACAACGTGCGGTGAGTGACATTAATTCGCTTGAAGGCGGGGTGTTACAGTGTGCTGGCATGCTGCTCACATCCATGAATACCTCCAGCTAGGATGGGAACTGGCTTACGCCCTGTTTTTGTTCGGTCAATAAAACACACAGGCTCAGGGTAACTCGGTGGACCAGAGGTATCCAAGTGACGTCACTCGGACATCGTGTCCAGTGTTCTACTGGGTAGTTGCCAACTCACCCAAACAATAGCGTCAGCATGTAATGGTGACTGCCAACCGCGAAAACAAAAAAGATGTGTAGTGTTAAAATAATGCACACTTGTTGTGCGTGACAGCGATTCTGTTCGATAACAGCGAAGGTGAAACAAAAAGTCATGTAATGAATCCGAGGATTTTATGGGCTCTTTGTTTACTCACCCTTCGCAAAGTTTGCGTGCATACTTATAGTGGGGATTATTTACTGATAGTGATAGTGACTTCCGTATGTCAAATCGAATAAACTATGTTATTTTCAGTGTTTTCGCCTTAAAAAACTATAAAATGTAAATAAACAATCACACAGTTGTATGTTCGGAAATTTGTATCAGGCTGGTCTGATGTCTTGTCAAAAAGTCTTATCAACTCGCTTTTGTTGTTTTTTTCGGGGGGGGGGGTATATATGGATCGACTTAGGAAGACTTTGTCGTGCCCTCCCGCACAAATGCGACCACAAATGGCAATTCCTAATGCTGCATGTAGTATATAATGTGCATCTCGTACCTCAATTGTCGAACGTTGGCCGAGACTTTGCTAGACTTTACTGAAGCTCACTTGAGACGTGTTTTTGCTCTATCCAGCTGAATCAGGCTAGCGCGTTGTGCATATAATGTTACACTATTTTCGTATATCGGAGATGCTGTAAGCAAACAGATGCTCACAGATAAGTTACGATTTATATTGAATGAGGAGAGTAATCTTCAAAATGTTTTTACGCCGACGTTGTAAATGACGTTGCAAGGTCACATCACATTCGCGACGTCTTAGAGATTTACCCTTGTTGATGTCAGCAATGTAACCAGGCGTTTTATTATATGCTAGCCTGTGAATTATCGCAAATTATCTAACTCGATGGATACAAAGGAATATCCCCAGTAACTTCCTAAATGACGTCACGCTACGCCGCATCACGTCGTCTTGAAGAAACGATCAGCCGACCTTTGTTATTATTTTTAAACATACGCATTTGAAGTCGAATTGGGTTGAATGTTGTACAATAAAAAATAAAATGTCTCGTAGCATATAATAAAAAAAGAAAATCTACTCCATTTTAGTCAATATCTGGATAAAATTCATTAGTGTGGACCTGAAAGTTTTATTTTTCACGAGCTCTTAAAAATAATATTTTCAGGTCCACGCGATTATTTTTTTCAGTAGCTTCCTAATATAATATTAGAACGTTTCTTTTCATGTTCTATCAGTCGATAGTACCTGCGTGTGTGATATCTGAAATAAAATCGCTGCTGAAGGTTTTTAACAGAAATTACACAAACTCAGGTACTATCGACCAGAAGAACATGAAAAGAAACGTTCTAATTATTTCATTATGCCGAACAAAAAAAAAATAGCTTTCATTGTTATGCGTTAACTGCCATTAATCATATTATAAGGTAGCCGAATCTTGTTAGTTACATCATTTCTAACGAATTGACGTCGCTTTGGGAGTTTCCACATCACCAAATTCGAAAATGACCTGTTACAAGTGCCGTCGCTTTGGGAGTTTCTATATCACCAAATATCAGTGTTTACAAGTGCAGCATACTGTCCATGTTGTAATTAGTCTTTTCCCTCTGGAAAAGACTCTTCTTTTTCTACGGATTATTATTATTATTTTTTTTTTGGGGGGGGGGGGTGGGTGGGGGGGGTGTTTTTTTTTTTTTTTCACACATTTTGTCCGTACAATTCAGAAGCTAGTTTCGAACCGAGCTTCACACAATTTTGCACACGCATAGAAAGGCACAGAATCTAAAAATCTACCGAAGCGGAATTTTCGATTTAACCCTTATTTCGCCAGAATGGTCAAAAAACTGTCAAAATTAGTGTTTATAGGCACTTTCTCGAAACACCTCTGGCAGATTTTTTATAAACATTCATCATTGTTAGACCTGTCTGTGACACCATTCATATACAAGAGATAATAGGCAATGTATATGTTAACCCTTCACAAGAGGTCAAACATTGAAATTTTGATGAAATGGGCTGTTTTCGGGCCCATAAAGCATCCAAACGATACACGAGAGACAAACATAACTTCCTTTATTGGAAGTGGGATTCAACGTGGATCTTTTTTGTAAGTAATAACGGTATTAAAAAAAACAAGCATTAATCCCTTTTGTGTTGGTTAATAGCGATACCCATCAAAAGCTTAAAAAATTCATGTTTTCCCTGGATTTCTTTACAAACATCTTGTAGGGTTTTCAAGAGAAAATGGCCATTGATAGGTCTTGGTGTCACATTACCAGTTGCATGGATAAATTATTCCGGTAAGCATTTGTTAACCCTCCATGGGCTGCTAAATGTCAACATTTTGAAAAAATAGTCTGTTTGTGGACATCAACAGCATCAAATGGGAATGCCACGGAGAAACGTAACTTCTTTTACAGTACGCAGAACTGACAGGGAAACATTTTTGTAAGTAGTAAGGGTATTCAAATGTATTAACCCATTTTTGACTGGTTAAGGAGATATGCCCCTTCAAAGCTTCAAATTGCAGTTTTCTGTGAATTTCTCCAAAAAAAAATTCAAGAAAAATTTACCGTTCGCAGGTCTGAGAGTGACATTACAAGTTGCATGGACAAAATATTCCGGTAAGTATTTGTTAACCCTCCAGAGGCTGCCAAGCATAGACATTTTTGAGAAAATGGGCTGTTCTTGGACACCCAATGTGTACCTGCGAGATAAACATAACCTCCTTCATTTGAAGTGAACTTCACCGAGGATAATTTTTGTAAGTAATGAAGGTATTCACAAAACCAAGCACTAAACGTTTAGGGCTGGTTACAGAGCGATACCCCTCAAAAGGTTAAAAATTCATGTGAGCCGAGAATTTCTCTAAAAACATCTCGTAGATTTTCAAGAAAAATTGGCCATTCTCAGATCTTAGTGTGACATTACAAGTTGCCTGTACAAAATATTCCAGTAAGCATTTGTTTACCATATGCAGGTTCTCAAACATCAACATGTTGATAAAATGGGCTGTGTTTGCGTACCCACAGCACCCAAAGTTAAGAGGAGAGATCAACGTAAGTAGAAGTAGAATTCACTGAGAATTATTTTGTAAGTAATAAGATATTCAAAAAACAAACCTTACTGGATAAACAATGATACCCATCAAAAGCTTAAAATTCATGTTCTCCCTGGATTTCTCTGAAAACATCTTGTTAATTTTTAGGCTAAAATGGCCATGCGCAGTTCTTGGTGTGACATTACAAGTTGCATGGAAAAATATTCCTGTTAGCACTCGTTAACCCTCTGCAAACTGCCAGACATCAATATTTTGGATACATGTGAGATAAAATGGACCATTTTCAAGTAGCCACAGCACTCATTGGGAATGTGTCAAACAAACGTAACTCCTTTTGTCGGTCATTAACCTGCCGGACGACGATATTGATATTAACCCTCTCCACCATTAATGGTGGTTTTTACCTAAACAATTCATCAGACACTCTGGTCATGAGAAATCATGGAATCTCATCTGGAAAAGCCATGATTCTCCAGAATCATAGTCTAGTTCATTATTAATGCTTATCTGATAAGTGGTATAATGGAATATAAATTCATGTTTCTTGGTCGACGACAGTTGTTAGAATTAAGCGGAGTGAAACCATTTATTTTGAACTTGAGGTGGAGAGTGAGTAATGTCGAGGAATACTAATACTAAACTTGAGGAAATGCAATTGACTGAAGTCACATTCATGATTCACTAGAACTGAAGTGGTGAACAACGCGTGAGTTTTATATTTCTGGTTCTTTTGAATTCATTGTTTGCAATTAAAATGGAAAACACACCCACTGAGGATAACATATTTGTAGGTAAGTTTGTGCCTATCGGTGACGCAAAAAGTTAAACAGACACGGCGATAGCGTTTGGTGTTGAGAAATTCCAATTAACGCGTGCGTGATGGACGCTGATCAATGGAAGTGGTGCTTACATTTTCTTTGTTCTCATGTCTCCGTGGAGGAACGTTCCGATTGTACCCCTGTTTTGTCCATAAACTCCACCACAATGACTTTAAGAAGGTGTCAAATTAACCAATCACGGCTGATGTCACAGACGTGAGGCATAATAAATGACATTATGCTTCGGCGCATGCCGTCGTCGCCTTGAACGTCGCCTCGAAGGAACGATCGGCAGCATTTTGTTATTGTTTTTAGACAGTTTGGCTGAGTATTGCGCAGTAAAATGTCACGTAGCATATAATAAAAAGAAAATCTACGCTGTTTTAGTGAATATTGGGAGTTATCTCATTCTTGTGGACACAGGAACGTTGCTGGAGATTTCTGATTTGGGGAGGGGGTGTAGGGTAGTGAATTTCCAATTAGGGACATGGACCGGGATGGGGAAACCCCCTCCGGGTCCCTCCCCCTAGTTGGAAATTCACTACCGAGAATTATTTTTAAAATGAAGCCATGAAAGGGAGCATAAAATTGATTCCAGTAACTGAAATGCCAACACATTTATGATAGAATTATCAGGTTGTTATTTTTATTTGTTATTATTCTGGGAATTGAATATGTGCTAAAAAATGCTCAAGCTGAGAACTTTGAGCAATGTACACTCTCCTAACATTAAATCTGATCTTATTCAGAAATGATCAATTTCCTATGTTTCATCATTTTGTAACTGTGGATGACGGAATTAACTCAGGATGACGATTCTACATGATGCGATTTTCTACATCATGCATACTTATGAAGCTCGATATTGCGTACACTGTAGATGTAAATAGTAACAGTTGGAATTTTTGGCGATTTGAAACCGAGTTGGAATTTTGGGAAGTAAAGGCGACATCAGCACCACCAAAAATAGATGGAATTTCCAACTACTCATAACTTGCCCTCCGAATTTCCAACTACAGAAAAATGTGGCCAGGATTGGGGGGGTGAGACCTCCCCACCTCCCCCCCCCCCCCCCCCCCCCCCCGCCGCTCTCGCCACGTCCCTGTGTGGACCTGAAAGTATGATTTTTCACTCGCGCTTACTAAAACAGCGTAGATATCCTCTATATATTTTCCAGGTCCTCTGCCAGAAGAGAGGAACGAATAACTTTACAGATTGGATGCAATTGCCTATCGTTTGTTTGCTGTGGCTCAGTCTTGATCTTGCAGTGTTTTATCTCTGAAATCTCATTCACCAGCAAAAAAAATGTGTTGCGACAACATCGCAGTCTTGTGGTGATAAAATCGAATTGTGCGATCACAGTACTATATACGCAAGCTGCCATGTGATCAGACTAATTCTGCCAGCAATTCGATGCTGTTATGGACTGCGTGTTTTCCCATTCAACGTAGAAATTTGCGCGCAGCCGACCTTTGATGTAATGTACTGTCCTTTACCCACAAAGATATACATTTCCAGCATTGATTCAAAGAAAATAAATGGTATGTTTTTAGTTTGGGGGATTCAATCGTCTGGAATATAATCTAAACATATACGATGGGCTATTTAAGGGCTGAAGTGGCACCAGGCCTTAACAGAGTCAAATAGCGAACATATTTAGACTGGTGGCTTAAGAACTTACTATAAACGCGTCTTATCTGCAGCATTCTTGTCATGTTCTCTTGCCACCAGTCCAGTTTCGAGAAGAACCCGACGATGTTAGTTTTTTTGTAGCTCACTGAAGGGAGCTTAACTTATCACTTGCCGTCCGTCGTCGTCGTCCGTCGTGCGCCGTCGTCCGTTGTGAACTTTACATTATCGACTTCTCCTCACAAACTACTCGACCAAATTGAACCAAATTCTGTGTGCATGTTCCTTATCATATGTCAATTCAGGTTTGTACAAATAAACATGCCACGCCCACAGGGGGCACCAGAAGGGGCATAACTCTGATAGCACCCATACATTTTTTCAAAAATTCAAAAAAAATTTCTTCTTCAGATCCACCAGTCAGAATCTTTTTTATATTTGTTATACAATATCTCTAGGGGGGGGGGGGGGAGGGAGAGATCAGATTCAAGTTTGTTCAAATTGAGTCCATGAGTTAAGATTTGGGCTCTCTATTGGAGCCCAAAGTTTAACTTGGTGCAATTTAAGGAAATTTCTTTAAAAATCTTCTTCGTCAGACCCACCAGACAGAATCCTTTCATGTTTGGTATACAACATCTGTTGGGGGGTCAGATTCAAGTTTGTTCAAATCCAGTCCCTGGGTTAATAATTGGGCTCCCTGTTGGAGCCCAAATTTTAACTTACTGAAATATGAGGAAATTTCTTTAAAAATCTTCTTCAGATCCACTAGTCAGAATGCTTTCATGTTTGGTATACAACATCTGTTGGGGGGTCAGATTCAAGTTTGTTCAATTCCAGTCTCTGGGATAATAATTGGGCTCCCTATGGGAGCCTGAATTTTAACTTAGGCCAATATGAGAAAATTTCTTTAAAAATCTTCTTCAGATCCACCAGTCAGAATCCTTTCATATTTGATATACAACATCTCTTGGAGGGTAAGACTCAAGTTTGTTCAAACCTGGCCCCGGGGTTATTAATTTGGGCTACCTATGGGAGTCTGAATTTTAACTAAGTGCAATATGAGGGAATTTCTTTTATAATCTTCTTCTTCAGATCCATCAATCAGAATCCTTTCATATTTGGGATACAACATCTCTGGGTGGGTCAGATTCAAGTTTGTTCAAATCGGAACCCTGGGTTAATATTTTGGTCCCATATTTAAGCCCAAAGTTTAACTTAGTGCAATGTGAGGTGATTTCTTTAAAAACCATCTTCATATCCACCAGTCAGAATTCTTTCCTATTTGGTATATGACATCTCAGGGGAGATCAGATTCAAGTTTGTTCAATTTGAGTCCTTGGTTTTATATTTGGGCTCCATGGGCAGGGGTGGGGGTGCATATTAGGTTTAGGTTTGTTCAAATCCATTCCTTAGTGTTTTTCCATAAAATTTGCCTCTCATGACTTCATTCTTTGTAGTGTTGATGAACCATGTTTAACTGAATGTGACCCCAAATACTTCTTTGAACCACTTTGGCCCGTGAGCGATTAAGGCCCCTTGGGAACTCTTGTTTGTTAACCCGCGTGGAGTGTTGTGGGCAGACTGCCGTTGATGTACAGTACAGTCGTCATGGCATCGTAATCCACGCGTGGGCAGTGATGTCCATGCATGTGTTTACCGGGTAATAAAATTCACCAGCAGCAATATTTTAAATAATGAAGCACCGGGTTGTAAACGGTGATTCATTAATTGAATTGTTGTTGATTATTCCTATAATTAGTGTTTGGAATCTTGTATTACTCGGTCCGTGGAAATATTACCCACCTGTGGAAAGTGGCCAGCCCGCGGCGACCGTACTGTACAGTCATGTCCTTTCAGTCGCAAAGATATACGGATGTTCTTTCGTACTCCAGTTATAGATATTTCAATTAGAAAATAATTATTTTTCTTTGAAAACATCAAGATATTAACATATTTACAGGACCCATGTGGCGCAATCATAAAACCAAAGCCGTGGTGAGTCAGCATTCATGAGTATTTAGTTTACAAACATGCCTGACAGTACTGTAGTGTCATTAAAGATTAGGTAGATTCAATTCTTGATTCAGAAACATTTCTGGCCCTGATTCACTCTGAAATCAGTTTGGTTGAAAATTAGCCCAAATCAACTGGGTTGAGTGAATATGAACCCAGTTGGGTTCATATTCACTCAACCCATTTGATTTGGGTTAATTTTCAACCCAACTGATTTTAGAGTGTTCAAAGGAAGTGATTGTGTGTTGTATTTTTAGGTTCAATAGTCAGGAACATTTCAGTTGGTCGGAAAAGCGAACCGTATGTTATCTTTTCCGACCTACTGAAATATTGCGGTCGATTCAATCTAAAACATAGGCGATGGACTATTTAAGGGCTAGACTGGTTCCAGGCCATAACAGCATCGCACATGTACAATTTGCAATTTGCCTGTTTACTTTATTTATTTTTATGGGGTTTAGAGACACTCTCTACAGCCAAGGCCACCACGTGCCGGACAGTTTTAGGAGTGGAGGAAGATGGAGTACTCCGGAGAGAAACCCCGAAAATCGGCGAGCAACTATCAGACTCCCCAACGTACTAATTCCACATAGGGTTAGCATTGGTTGAAGACACGTGTACCATCGAGGTGCAGTGTGCCTTAGTACACGGCGTCACCCTGCCACCCCCCCCCCCCCCCCCCCACGCGGGCAATCGGCATGAAGTTCCTTAGCCAAGTCCAACGCCGTATCCTCAGAGCAAACTTGCTGCTCCCTCAAGTTGCCAAAAGAGAGGGCAAATATATATTTACAGTTTCCATAAAAGGTTCCATTATTGTTTGTTCTCGGAGTCGTGTACGATGGAATCATTGACCATCTTTCGAATTGCACAAATTGTATGCCAAAACCAGAAGGTGGAGCAGTGTTTTATTGTGGTAAAGTGGTAAAATAGGACGCGGTCACCAATACCTCTAACGTGTGTAGCATTGGTTTAAATAATTGGTTAAAATTAACTTGACATACGATGCGATCATGATATAGCAGATATAGATACGGATAGCGACATGAAACATTTATAAATAAATTAAAAATAACTGTGTGCTGTCTGAAATTATAGTTCCACACGACAAAATGTGATTATCATCCGTGGAGGGATATCTCAACATTGCTTTGTACTTTCAGGAAAACAACAGCGAAACCAGCGATTGACAGCGATACAGAAGAGAAAATAGAAATACTCAAGGAGTGATGCGTTTGTTGTGACGCTGGCTAGAGATAAGACAAAAAAAACAATCGGGGCTGATTGATGTAAATGACTGAATGGTTCAATTTCAAAATATTTATTTGTTGGAAAATTGTTTTTAGGGTTAACCCTTTACCAAAAATGGAAAGCAGTCGGCATCAAAAACATAGGTTATGACCCTCGTTGGAACGAGCTCGTTCCAACGAGCGGTCATAACATTTGTTTTGAGACAAAAAATGAAAAAAATAATGAAAATTGATTGGCAATTTTTGAGAATAGCGCTGGCCGTTTTTGGCCGTTAGGTTGGGTAAATATTTAAAGAGATAAAATTAACTTTTATGTATTCTCGTAGAATGTTTCGTCCCTTGAAAGCTAAAAAGTACCAACTGTGTTCACTAAAATCGATCTTTTTAGTGAACGCGGCTGGCACCTAAAAGTTGTGACAGTGCATTGGCAATCTGAAAGTAATTTTCGGTATACATGTATACCGTAGGTATGGATTACGACGCTCAGATATCGAAAATATTCCACGATATACCGGTATATGACGGTATGTTTTTGAGTACCGGTATGGAAGAAATGTTTACGAATTTGCGATTTTTATGAGATATTGCGTATTTTGATGAAATAAATTTCTTCAAAAGCGGAGAATGTTAACTGAACTCCACCCCGAAACAAACTCACAGACAACTTTACGAGGTTACGCGATTAAAGAAGTAGGACAGAATAGTGCCCCTTTTTTATTTCCGGACGTAGGAACCGGGAACGCAAGGAGGGGTCGAAAAATACAGAGAGCGGAAGTTGCATTTCACAAATATATTTTGACGCCATAATACCGTGATATCACTACGAGAAACACAGTATGTGGCGGGGGTCGACGAGGTCTGAAGTGGCTAACCGCTACTGGTATATATCAGGGCATGTGTGCACTTCAACCCCCCCCCCCCCCCCCCCCCGCAGTTCGAAATGCTTACCACCTTTAATTCCCATTCTATGATATGTTCTATAGGTAAACTTTGAAAACAATAGATTTAACTCTTCGCATGCTGCTATCTGTAAGCTATAGTTTCTGTCAATTTGACCCTATTCGTTTGTTCTGGAGTACTGGCTCGGATTTTCCATTTTCCTTCCTATACTCTTATTTCTATTGTTTGGATTCCGTCTTCCCTCAAGTAACGAATATAGACACTTCAAATTGGTGACACTAAACTGATGTGGAAGATACCATCAGGGTTCGAAGGGTTAAATAGTCCATGCCTATTTTTACCTGCAATCAGATGGGATATTTCAGTTGGTCGAAAAAGAGAGGAATGTCATCGAGCAAATAAGCCATAGCGTTGAGACTCATCTCGTCATTTGAGGGTACCTACAATATGGCTCTTATACAGCTCCTTGCTCCTGTATGACCCCTAGCTCCTACAAAGAGTCTGGACTATCCATCACTTTCACATCTTCATGGCCACTACTTGCCCATAGTCACTCTCGTGTGTTCTTTGATTAGCCTCCATTGTATTCACCTTTACTGTGGTGTTCTACCAACCTTGCAGGCTGTACCACTAAGGCCTTGTATCCCTGCCCCGTTCCTTGTCTCAATCATTACTAACTTGTGGTACTACTACGGCTCTTAATTTCCGACATGAGGTGACCCTGGCTGTCGAAAGTGTCGTTAAACCACAATAAATAAATGTGCGGCACTTAATGCATTAATGCAGCTACGGGTCCCAGTTCACATCACTATCTTCCACAACTGTTCATGCTTAATCGAATAACTTTTTCATTCATCATGGGATAACTATCTCATCACAGACTGCTTGTTGGTCTCTAACGCAACTTCTTCCCATTGTTTGACTCTGTCTGTATTCTTGATAACACACGTTCTCTCGCTGGTAGCTTGGCTTTGTAGGCTGCTTTGATTTCATGTGTTCGATTGGCTTCTTTCTTATTTTCTTTCTTGGGTTGGGGTGTTTTTGGCATCCCTTTCGTTCTCTTGTCTTCAAGCTGCTTCGTAGTGGAAACGTCATTCTCATTTTGATCTTGTTGAACATCTGTCTCCTTCAGTTCGTTCTTACTGGGACCTGTATTTGGTATCTCGTTCGTTCTCTTGTCTACCCGCTGTTTCGTAGTGGTACCTTCATTCTTTTTCAGTTCGTTCTTGTTTTGGTCCAAAAGTTGGCCAATCCTTCAATCTTTACTCTTCTGAGTTCTAACATTATTTGGCTTTTCCTAAAAGGAAAAGACATTTATTATTGTACTCGACAAAAAAAAATCTTTTTCTTTCTTTCTTCCAACACTTAACAAGATTTTGTTAAATCTTCGTAAGATCATAGATGGCTGTATTTTGTATTGACAGTAATAAGCTTTTCACTTCTGGCGTTAACTTTCTTCTGCAAGAACCCGCTCATCAATGCCCAGTCTTTCATTGACCAATATTTCCTGGTCCAAATGGACGGATGACCTTCATTTTTTACATTATTTGTCACAAATACACTTTTCCATAACCATTTGGAAATATCTCATCAATATTGCTCTTCGTCAAGCTTTCGGCCTCTTGGTTGATCAACGGTCCTTGAAGAAGGCCAAGAGGCCAAAAGCTTGACGAAGAGCAATATTGATGAGATGTTTTACGAGACTGTCCCTATACATTGGACAATTTAATAATGTGTACATTTGGAAATAAAAGTTTACCAAAATTATTTTTTCTGCCAAAATTGTCTAGAGCATGAAAAATGGGCCTGAAAATCGGACATTTTGGCCTAGAATCTCGGGACTGTAAATCAGCAAAACACCAGGAATGGACTGAAGAGTAAGAATGCAGTGTATCATTATCGCCAACCGCGATCATTTTAAAAACCCTAGATCACATAACTGACAAGTCGTCGCCTGACGATTTTATCGCACGTCGCCTCCCGAAGAGTGAAATGAAAGTGGCAATTATTTATTATGTTTTTAAATGGGTTTTCCGCATAAGTTGCCAAAAATTAACAAATATACATTATCTGACGTTAATAAAGCATCCGTAACTCGAATTACTTATTATGTTATTAAAACGAAAAAGGCTCAGTTTCTTTTTCCATTTCGTTTCGGCGATTAAACTCACAGCAGAAGTACCGCCCACCGATGCTCGTGCAAACAAAAACAGATTCGCACGTATGTGCGACTGCTGTTCAGTAAAATCGAGAAATGTTATATGTCGTGATAACATACAGTATCAGGACAACCAAATTCCTGCCCTGGTCCCATGCCCTGATAGTACCGAACCATGGCACGACAGTTATGGACCTCTCACCGAGTGCTCCATGGGAAGTGGTGCCTTGCGTCGGTGTTATCAGGCTTATTAACTACGACAAAATCTTACTAGGGTTTTCCCATAAGGTAGGTTAATTTGTATTTAGACTTTGTATTAACCCCCCATATTATGTGTTACTGAAGTCCTAAAAGATAGAAAATGAATATCAGATAAAACTGCTTAGGCAGGTAAATTATCATCACATATTGCGGTATGGGCCATCATACTGAAAAGGTATTCGATATCTGGAAAATCAACCAATCTAACCCTGCCTGTGCTGTAGTGCGGAGTTACGATGTTGGTGAACTGGCAGCTGCTCGTCGTTGCTCGGTGGTTCTCTCCGGGTACTCCGGCTTCCTCCACCCGTAAAACTGTCACGGTCATGATTAGCCATTGTGCATAAATATGTGACCTTAAACATCAATAAATAAATAAATAAATAAATAAATATATCTGGAAAAACGTGATTGTGTAATAAAACAAACAGTTGTGAATAAGTCTACTGTCTGGAATGTGTTTACAAACTAACATTTGGGTGTGGCAGGGAGACAGCCTCATGGCTATGCCATTACCCTGCAGTATCTTGCTTACTGTCACTATTTCATGCTGTACAATCATGTATTATACTGCAAATAAATCATTCATTCATTCATAAGATGCCAAAAATTAACAAGCATACATTCTCTCATGTTAATAAAGCATCCATAACTCGAAATACTTATTATGTTATTAAAACGAAAAAGGCTCAGTTTCTTTTTCCATTTCGTTTAGGCGATAAAATTGACAGCAGAAGTACCGCCCACCGATGGTCATGTAAACAAAAACAGATTCGCACGTATGTGCTGCTGTTTAGTAAAATCGAGAAAAAATAATAGCGACTCTTAATAATCTGACGATCATGGTATATATAATTTACACCCAAAATAGCTAGGTGTACCAAATGTTCACTCGTGGTGAAGAGGTGTTAACCACGCGCCAAAGGCACGCGGTTAAGACCACTTCACCTCTCGTGGAGAACGTTTGATACACCAAGCTACTATGGATCTTCTTCTTGAGATAATTCCGACGCATCAGAATCCGAATCTGGTGAATAGTTTCTTTGTACCCAACAAGACTGCATTGCGTCCGTTCACAAAAAAACTGTTAGGAGTACGTCCTTTTTATAGGCCGAGGATACCGTACAGTAACTTTTTCAGTAAGTCGCCTAAAAAAGCAACCATCCTGTGTGATCCGTCTTTTTCTCTGATAAGTTAGATTATCCTTTAATAAGGTTAGCTGCCATATTTAGTGTTTGTATCAGATCAGCTGAGCTCTCTCAGAGGTGGTCATTGGAACTGTATAATCCAATACGTTCTTGGCACAATCACATTTGCATTGCATCAAATCATCATTAGCCGTCTTGATCATAGTCTTGGCGTCTGGTCGACTAGCATGCAATGGGAACCGCACTAGTTTTCTATTTCTGTTCAATCTTCCGGTGTTGTTCGGTTTTTCATCCTCGTCTTTGGTCTTATTGGACCAATGACCACCTTTGTGCCTCTTCGCGTTAAACTTTTGAGAAAACGTTTTTCCGCAGTTCTCGCCGTGATGGATTTCCATGTCCTTACTCTTTCGTGGTTGTAGAACAAACGAGTATTTGGTGTTGGTACCTATTTCGGGGTTAGGACGGGGATGATGAGTGACGAAAGAAAGCAATTCCTTCGTAACATGTTTCTTTTTTATATCCCCTAATACATCTTTGTAGGTAAGCAGCTACCATACACGCTCCTCTTCTCAAAGGTCATCAAATTCCTTCGAATTCAGTTTTATCCTATCATCGAGGATGTTGGTAGCACATCTACATAAATAGGTAATCACATCTTCACCCACCCCTCGAATAATGTCCATTTCCTCTTCGTCAGCACCGCGTACAAATTCTAAAAGTACTTTATTCCGGTCAGTCATTGATCTCAGGCCTCTACGGGTATGGTCTATAGGACCGCGTTCTGTTCTTTTAGGGCAATGATGATTTTCATGCCTACGAGCATGAATGGTCGGGTAAACAAATTTGTATAATATCTACTCTGGAAACTTCTCTTTTTCTCTGGCGGCAATGGTCCTGTTGTGTCTTCTGGCATTATCAGTTCTCGGAAATAGCTTAGAACTGTATCTGCACCGAACTGGTAACATGTCTTCACTTGACGATGGTCAGGACAAAAACGAGCTTAGAGACGATACGGAACCCTCTTTATTCTTTTCCCAACAGAAGTACCTGTACGTAGAAACCACAATAGAAACCTGTGGTTTGTATGGCAAGTATCCTTCAATAGTCCTCAAAATCACCACAGTCTTCGGTCTCCAAATAACGATATGACTCTTAGAGTCGTACGCTGAGTAACTCCATCGAGCAAATGCCCTATGTCTCATTTGCTCGATGAGATTCGAATCAGAAGAGCACATGCTTGCGGAGTAATTACTCTCATGGATCATTAGCTCATTCGACGAAATCATCAACCCCGTTTCTAGGTACCCCACTTGAAGAATCCCCTTTAGAATCCCTTTTTCCGAAATTAGTCGCTGAGTGATATGTGGAGTCACTCTCTCGAGCAATTGCTCTATAGCTTATTTGCTCGATGGAATTCCAGTCGTTGGAGTAAGAACTTTTCAGTAACTGTTAGATAGCTTATTAGGTAAATTTGAAATAGGTATGAAAAAGTTGTTCGAGCAAGCAGTAGTGGAATGATAATGATGTTAACTGGGACCCGTAGTAGCATTAATGTATTAAGAGCGGTAGTAGTGCCACAAGTTAGTAATGGTTGAGACACGGAAGAGAATAGCTGAAACCAATAGTAATGGTACAAGGCCCCAATGGTACAGTCTGCAAGGTTGGTAGAACAGTACTAATGAGGAATACAATAGGGACTAATCAAGGAGTAATAGCTCCAAGAGCTCATTTTGGCAAGATTTGGTGAAGAATAAATAATGTAGAAACTGTAGTTACATTTTCGATGTGTTGATTGACTTTCCAACCGTCCAGTGGTATGTTCCACCTTGAAAATGAACTTGGAAGCCGACCACACTGTAGACCAAGGGGCACGTGTAGTGCGTCACAACCCCGAGAGTCCCAGCGACCTGACAATCATCGCCACTACTCTACAAACTAGTCTCGATTGTTTGAATACTTTCTACCTTGGTGGCAGCTGCACAAACTCTAGAAGCCTTGCAGAGCCTACGATCTACTGGAATAGGAGGTTGAAAATGTCTGCCTCTCTCAATACTCAAATTATGACTATGCCCAGTGTGGTAAATATGCCTCACGGGAGGATTATGTTTACAAGACTGAGAATAAGCAGTCACATGTCATTAATCCTTTCAACTTGTAAGATCGAGTTTTCGGTCCGAGAAAATAATTTCGTCCCATTTTTGTCTTGTTATAAGAGGTCTACAAACCTCGCATTTCTGATAAAATAATAACTGCAGTCTGCAGTTTTTATTTTATCCTACCTCTAAATTGACATTGGACTGACCCATCTTACTGTAAGTGTACCTAAAGGCGATACCATTCCCGGAAAAGGGGGTTAAAGTGGTTAAATAAATATAATGCAAGTAAGTTTTTTTGGTGCTACCATGTTCCTATTATTCGGCCTTTTAAGATGAGTAAATGGTGATAAATATCCCCAAATTATTTAAGCTGAGACTAACACATTCAAATACTTGCCTTCAAATCAAACATGTGTTCAGATTTCAAACAGAATGCGGCATAATGTAGCATAAAGTCGGAGGTTAAACCTCAGTTTGCTACAGGGTAATATAGATTAATTTTTTATGGGCCTTTATTGGGATACAGTAGTATGTATTATAGTTGTATACAACAATTTGTAGTAGAGTTGTATAGTTATAGTGTATAGCCCTCTATAGGTATACGGTAGTATATTATGGCGATGTATACCCCAATTTGTAAAAGGGTAGTATAGCTTGGTGTTTGCAATCCTGACTTGACGCCTTGTAGTACAAAAGATCTCTTCAATATTGTGTTAGGAGAAATCAGTGTTCAGAAGCGTACAGGACTACAGGTTGACGGACAAATTGAAGATTGTGGTCAAACGTTGGAGCATCTCGTCTTTCGCGTCAGTCTTCCTTTTTCTCACGTTCTGGTGTGCGATGTAGAGTTATTTTACTTTTGCAAAATATGTTTTATCCTTGCTGATCATTAACCATTATTAAATTCCTAATTTCTCCTCTATCATAGTTCATATCCATAATTACCTTTATCATACGACTCGTCCGTTTTATTCACTTTAAAACATTTGATATTTTGTTTTCATATTAATCAGTGATAAATAAAGCCTTCCGTCAATTTCATTGGTGAATTTCAAAACTAGACAATTTGATTGGCTGAACAAAATAAAACTGGGTCACATTTTCATAATTTGCATAATTAGAGTTGGGAGCTTTCATTGGTCAATTTCAAAACTGGACAATTTGATTGGCTAAACAAAATACAACTGGGTGACATTTGCATAATTTCAGTAGGGAGAATTTACGTCATCTGTCCCATTTATGGTGGGTTATATTGTATTAATCTTTTACCTACAAGAAAAACGCCATTCACTTTTTTTATATTTTCACTTTTTTCTTCCAAAACATAGGTTATGACCCCTCATTGGAACGAGCTCGACGAGCTCGTTCCAATGAGGGGTTATAACCTATGTTTTGGAAGCAAAAAATTATTTTTTTTTAGTTATTCGAGGATGTTTTTTTTCCAAGTGCCGTTTGCAACTCAAGTTAGGTGATGGGTTAAAAGGGTCATACTAAGTGGCTAATTTGTGCGTGTGTGTGTCATATGATAAATAGAATATGAAATGAGTGTTTTTCTCATATAATATTTATGAAACTCGTCCGAATTTTCCGTTTGGGCTCGCCAGAGGCTCGCCTAAACGGAAAATTCTTAGACTCGTTTCATAAATATTATATCTCATTCCATATCCTCTATTTATCAAATTCAGATGCACATAGTTCAAGATCCTACAAACCTGTGGCCCTGATCAAAAATTTGAGTAGAATTATGCTGTCTGAAGGTCTGGTGACTGATTACCCTGGAATTGTGATTACAAAATTTAGCATCTCAGGGCATTCTAGGATGAGGTTGAGGACCCGCATCCTGGCATACTGGATATGTCCATCTGCTGAGGATGTATTGGAATAGAAAAGAGAAGCGGTGTGAGGGAAGGCGTGTGTAAGAGGAAGGGAGGTTGACGGTGTACGTGTGGAGGAGGAAGCACGTAAATGGGCGTTTAGGGAAGGAGGAGAAAATGACTTCTATGCATCCGCATGTAGTGCCTCTACTGGTGTATGTCAGAGGTATAAACGATTAACAAGAATTCCTACGTGTATTGCTGTAATGGAAATCTGATGCAGGATTTTTTTATCGTCTATCGCTCGCTCAAATTGAATACCACCCATGTACGCGTTTTTTGGCGCTTACTTTGAGCCGTTTTTGACCTCGGCGGTATTTAGAACACTTCGACCCTCGGATAACTCCACACGTGGAGAGTAACACAGAGGTGACATTAACCCTGCCTGTGATATTGATCCCTGATAAGTGCAATTTTCATCTAATCAATCCGGAGAAGGCTAAGTTGCCAATCATTCGTTTTGGTCCATCATTAAACCACAATGTCCCCTCAAATCGTGTTATTAATCTACAATATCATTTCATTGTCGTTGACAAATGTGGAAAGGGGAAGTACTTCTGATACAGAACCTGTGAGGGCAACCATAAAATATGTTTTTTCTCATGCTCTGGTGGAAAGGTGTGATAATGCACCAATCCTGTCATTAATACACAGAAAATCACAATGTGTGAATGTGCTTGTCAATAGAGCACGAACGCCAGCGCGCGCGGGATAGAGCGAGAGGCGCAGCCTCGAGTTCTTTCCTTCGACAGCTGTATTTTTCAGCAGCTGTATTTGCATATTACGCGGGCGGATGCGGGCGATTCGTTGGTTAAGGGTTAAAAGATATCATCCAGCGCTGCATTGCAACCACCTATCGAAACTACTCACAGTTGGAATTTACACCGGTGGCACCCCCCACCCCCCCCCCCCCCCCAGCTGAAACCCTCTAGCCCCATCCCTGGGGTCAGTAAAGTTCATTCAATGAGATTCGCTGTCATGGAAACGCTATTCATGAGGATATAAAGAGAATATAATTATTGTGTAACCAATAATCGTTCCCTGATCGGATTTGCTCTTCATTTAACCCTATTGGAAAAAAGTGATTGCCCAAATGTGTGTTAAAGATTTACAGAGTTTAAAAGTCGCTGGGGGAGGGGGGGGGGGGGCAATATGCGTAACACCAAATATATATCGACCTGAATATATGAACTAGCTTGGTGAACTAGGGTCTCCAAGCCTTGTCATATAACCGGTGTACCTATATGCAATTAATCAGCGGTTTAGTCTGTACAAGGTGTATTTTAGCAAGAGGTTAACGAAGCCATACAAAAGAAGATAATCATATGTAAAAGACTGTACATTTCACGAAAGGGTGGGCTCACAGTCTCGTAAACCACCACCCCCCCCCCCGACCTCGTCTAGGGTAGCACGCGCTAACAGGAGCCTGTCACCTTTTTTGTGCTTGTCAGGTAAACACTCTACTGTTGGATGTACAAATCTCCCAGTCTGGAAAAGACTGGCGTAACAACCGAGAAAAATCATTAATTCTTAACCCGCTGAGTATTTTCAAATCATTTTTCATCAGATCTAGTCAAGGTTGCTCTGAAGCAGCCATGACTAGATTTGATGAATAATTCATCTAAACGTATCTCTAGCCATCACTGGTCAAACGGTTCATGCAGGGGGCGGGGGTGGATTTGGTTTTTTGTGTCCAAATTATACTTATTTCATTATTCATCAGGTAGGTGCATCTAAGTACTTAATTCTACGAACTGCACCTCAGAAGAAATCAGCGACACTTGTCTTCTTTCAAATTTCCCGGATGCCATAGAATTACGAAAGGACGCTGGTTTTGTTTACATTGGCATGGCGGGGGTTCGAACCCACGCCTAGAGAGTTTCCTTCGGCACCAACCGCCTAGCGAAACTATACTGAACAACGCACACCACTCGACCACCGACTCTCGTGAGGTCTGTCGGTGGTCGAGTGGTGTGCGTGGTTCAGTATAGTTTCGCTAGGCGGTTGGTGCCGAAGGAAACACTCGAGGCGTGAGGTCTGTCGGTTGTCGAGTGGTGTGCGTGGTTCAGTATAGTTTCGCTAGGCGGTTGGTGCCGAAGGTAACTCTCTAGGCGTGAGGTCTGTCGGTGGTCGAGTGGTGTGCGTGGTTCAGTAGAGTTTCGCTAGTCGGTTGGTGTCGAAGGAAACTCTCTAGGCGTGAGGTCTGTCGGTGGCCGAGTGGTGTGCGTGGTTCAGTATAGTTTCGCTAGACGCCTGGTGCCGAAGGAAACTACCTAGGCGAGAGGTCTGTCGCTGGCCGAGTGGTGTGCGTGGTTCAGTATAGTTTCGCTAGTCGGTTGGTACCGAAGGAAACTCTTTAGGCGTGAGGTCTGTCGGTGGTCGAGTGGTGTGCGTGGTTCAGTATAGTTTCGCTAGGCGGTTGATGCCGAAGGAAACTATCTAGGCGTGAGGTCTGTCGGTGGTCGAGTGGTGTGCGTGGTTCAGTATAGTTTCTCAAGTCGGCTGGTGCCGACGGAAACTCTCTAGGCGTGAGGTCTGTAGGTGGCCGAGTGGTGTGCGTGGTTCAGTATAGTTTCGCTAGTCGGTTGGTGCCGAAGGAAACTCTCTAGGCGTGAGGTCTGTCGGTGGTCGAATGGTGTGCGTGGTTCAGTATAGTTTCGCGAGTCGGTTGGTGCCGAAGGAAACTCTCACGGCGTGTGTTCGAAACCCTGCCATGCCAATGTATTCTTATTTCAATTGCATTAGAATTTGTCTCGGCAGGAATATCTGCCAGCAGCATGCAAGAAGTTAACATTCAAAGGCATTCGTTGGTCTGAATAGCAGAATCCAATATGACATCTACACTAACTGGACAAAATTGATTGAAAGACGTCTTATGGCTTTATTGGATACTGTTAAAAAATATATGTGTTGTATGTAGTACGTAACTTTAAAAATATCGGTATTGAAAGTGCGAAATTTGTTTTTGAATTGCCTGCAGTGCCGGGCTAGTGGACCACGTGGTTGATTAATTCTGAATATATTAAAAACAGAATTAATCAACGAGATGGTCCACAAAGACACCACTGCACACAAGCGATAATTTTAATTAATATGTATATAATTTTTATATTAAAAAAGGTCTGTTTTCTGATGAAACAAATTTGTTTCAAGTGTGCTGGATTTGAGAGATGAAAGAGCCCATGAATTATGAATGAAGCTCAAACAGCACAGGAAAAACACAATTTTCACCCAGCTTTCGATCTGATGAATACCTTCTTCAGGGTAGACACAACAAGAAAAAATACACACAGACGACGAAAGAAATGAAATGTGGCGATAAGAGTTCTCGTGAGCCAAGTTCTGACTGAACGGGTGTGTAACACAATCCGACAAGAAAAGAAACCGGGGTAAAAGTAGTAAACAAAAGGTAAAACAAAACTGTTATACAAATTCTGAAAAGTATTCTAGAAAGCCCCAACTCCCGCTAAGATCCGATTTTAATATACCCTTCGAAAATTAAAAGGAACTGGAATTTTAGAAACGTCAAGATGCTTCCATATATTACACGTAAGTATGATAACTGGATGATTTTAAAAAAAAAAACGTGTGCAGTCCGTCGCCTTAAAATGCACAAAGTAGCCCAATAGGAGGAAATTTAAGAGTTTGGTTCATTTCCAACTGCTGAGAAACGACGTGGGGATGTGCTGTGACTGCCCCCTTAATGGAACAGTGTCACTAAATGCTTGTTATTTGCTGTTACTGGTGCAGAGAAGCGACTAAGTGAAACTTGCAACTACAAGACCATTACTAGTGCAGGGAAGCGACTAAGTGAAACTTGCAACTACAAGACCATTACTAGTGGGTTCCAACGCTGCCTAAAACACTTGGGTGATCACCAAAAGTTGAAAGTGAACAGATTTCGCAGTTGGATTAATGACGAAAAATGTGTGAATGAGCTAAAAATACATTGAAGATGAAGAAAATATTAGAGTCGGGCAAACATAAAAAGCGACCAGGCCGATGAGTGCAGTTGCTTGAAATTTACGAAATTGGTACTGCGATCCCTGGTGGACAGTTACGTATCTTTGTCGAGTGCCTAGACCGCGTGAAAACAACGTGGATCGCATGGAAACACAGCGGACGATTCTTCCCTGCTGAAGAATAGTTTGAATTTGAAGTTCTGTTGAGATATAGATGATTATATAAATATTATATTTCAATGTATTGTATATATATTATCCTTTTTCCCCAACGAAATATTATTTTTCAAAAAATTTCAACAAAACCATATAATTTGACCCCTCGTTGGGACGAGCTCGTTCTAACGAGGGGTCGCATAATATGGTTTTGTTGACATTTTTGGAAAACTTTAAAAAAATGATGTTTAAAATAATAAATTTTGATATCGTCTGCATTGGGTAAAGGGTTAAATTATATTTCAAAGTTTTGTATTCATCTCTTCATCTTTCTAGAAGCGCTCCTTCTTTTATACATTTGTAAAGTAACTGGATTATGGATATTTAGTGGCCATTCTTCTCATAACATTAAATTTTGAGAGAATGGTGACTTGTCTAATACAGTCACACTTGAATAATGGCATATAATCACCAAATAAACATGCGTCTGCTTTCGAGAGCTGTGTGTATAAACACCTTGGCGACGCGGTGGAGTCGCGATAACCGGTTCTCGTCAGATCACCGAAGTTAAGCAACGTCGAGCGCGGTTAGTAGTTGGATGGGTGACCATTTCAGCGACTGATTCGCACTCCCGCGTTATGGCCTATGGCAAGGTACTTGACCCAGATTGGGGGCATGATGGCGCTGTGTACTAAGACATGCTGCACGTCGATGGTGCGCATGTCTTCAACCAATTTAGCCCTATCTCCGCCGCGGTGAGGAGTTCAGAATTTTGATGTTGGAGATCTGAAAGCCGCTCATCGTTGCTCGGTGGTTCTCTCGGGGTACTCCGGCTTCCTCCACCCGTAAAACATTCACCGACCTGATATGACATTGGCTGTTAATGTGTCGTTAAACCCTAATACAAAAAGACAATATAAACATTTTTTTTCATAATTAGGGATTTCTAACTGAAGGAAGCCCAGAAGGTGTTAACGTGTTAATTGGGTAATGCTCAATTGGGAACTGTATGTATAAACAAAGTAACCCCTGAACAAGATTTTTGATGGATATGACTTGTCTACCCCTCTCCCCACCCCATACATACTCGGGGTTCTCCTCGCAAATAAATTAATTATAATTTAGATTAGTTGCTTTTACGCGTGACCAGGACGGAACCAGCTCAGGATAATCCGCAATTTATCGTGCGAAAGGCAAAAGGTCAGACTGTGTATACCAGTATATTATGTGGTTAACATGTACATGTATAACTAACCAAGCAAGTACACTGCATGGTTGCGACATAATAAGGGTGTCACAATCTTACTGATACTGTGGTTTCCCCGTAAATGCCACATTTACGCTGTGTACTGCAGTGAAGTATATTTTCATGATGTGGTGGAGCATGCTGTGGGTATGTTTGTAGTTGATAGCGCAATTCATTTTAGCCTCGATTTAAACAGTGCTTGAATATATCTATGTAAAGATCTTTCCTTCGTTAAGAGTGCACTTTGATCGTTGTATTGAAAGAATGGAGAAATTGTAAAACCAGTTTTTGTCCCTTTATTTCAGACCTAAGTGTGTTCACTCACGTAAAACTGTATTGATTTTTGTATCTTTAAAGTGTTTTGTGTCACCAGAGACTCTTTAACACTTTGAACACCGGTGGTATCTTCCATGCCAGTCAAATGGCAGAAATTGGAAAAGTCCATATCCATTATTTGGGGTAGAGCAATTAATATTTTCAACGTGCAGCCTGGAGGCTGCACGTTGAAAATATTAATTGTTGAACCACACACGTTCACTTAGTAGCCATCCAACTTAATGAAATTATGACGTATCGTGTTTCTGGACCGGAAAAGCGACCTCTCGTGTTGAACGAGGAAGTATGATGATACGTATGTGAGGTGTGTTTTCACAACGAAGGATGAGTTGGCTTTTTGAAATTGGAATGAATTCCTTCATTTGGACCTCACAGGTTACGCATCGTTTATCTTTGCACTTAAAGACCATTGGTGATTTTCGTTCCCTCCTCAAACTTCGCTCGTGTTAAAATTTGTTAGAGATTTGCTGATTTCTCTTACATTTGATTACACGTATTTTTCCAATACTTTCTTCATTCTTTCACTGCTTTTTAAGATGGCCAAATTGGATAGAATAAAATGGAAAAGTTGAAGACTGTTCGGATTGATGGTGAAGACGAAAAAGGAATTTCATTATTTTTATTCTTTTCTTTTACAGTTCTCATTTCCGCAAGGCTTTGGAAGTTTGGTCTGTCAGTACCATTACTTATTAGGTCGACTGGATATCCGGGTGTCCGAGAGAGTTTGTTAGTTCATTAAGTCTTTTAGTTCTAAGTTCCGGGTTTGTAACTATAGTGCAAACTCTCCGAGCTTGATTAGGTATATTTCTTGTTGTGTAACCGGGGTGACAGGTTCTGAAGTGCAGGTATTGTTTAGTGCCTGTTAGTTTATGTTATATGTCTGTTAGAAGTACTCCCTCTTCCAACGTTACTTTTGAACTACTGTATTATATGGGTCAACAAAGGAAGAAACTTGCTCCAAAACAGGCAGACATTGTCACAGTGACCCACATCAGTTAATTATATGAGACAGAGTAAAGCATGCAAGTTACTTGCTGACATACTTCTTTACTTGCATGATCATCATACTGTAGCTGTGGCTGAAAACTGTCATTCTTAACCCTTTACCCATTGCGGCTAGCAGACGATACTTTCAAAATAAATTCATGAATTACTAAAAATGTTCAATGTTTGTCTCAAAAAACATAGCTTATGGCCCCTCATTGCAACGAGCTCAACAAGCTCGTTCCAGTGAGTGGTCATGCGCTATGTTTTTGAGACAAAAATTGTAACACACTAAATTTGAATGGAGATTGTTGTATATAGAGTTTTCTTAGAGTCGGTTTTGTTTGTTACGTTGGGTAAAGGGTTCATGTTGTAAATCATCAACAGTATGGCAGTTATTCAGATATCCATTTGGACAAGTGATTAGTCGGTTAACCAAGGTTAATCCCCGTGATTAATCGATCAAGAAAACCCCTTAACCGTTTCAGCTCTATTTGAGTCATGGAATATTTTGAAACAGTCATCACGGTGTCCTTTCCAGTTTTTTTTTACAAAGTTTTGTCTGTATCCAAAGCCAAAATATTCCTCTATCGTTGGCTGTAGTCATTGCTCTAGGTACAGTTAAAACTAGAAGTTCTGTCATGAAATGCGCACATTGATATGCGCGTTAATGTACGCGTTAAGGCTCAAGTAAAGCTATCAAATTCTGTACATATCGCCTGTGCACAAGCAATGTTTCAGCCAATGGACCTCCGGGTAACCCGGAGGTCCATTGGCAGAAACATTGCATGTGTTTGCTATGAGTAACCAAGAGAACCTGCCGTGCTTTCGATGCCATTCGATGTGGCAATTGCGCGCAATTCCAACGCGCAATTAAGCCTAGATAAGCGCACTATTCGTGACAGGACTTTTAGTTTTAACTGTATGCCAGGGTCAGAGTGGAATAAGCAGGAACCATTTTAGGGCCAATTATTGCTGTTCCTTTTAAATATTTAAAATGCTTACTGCCAAAGGTGAAAGTAGCGTTTTCAGGAATGAAATGTATGCTCTCGAGAACGGTGGCGTAGAAGCACCACACTCACCTCACTTATGATCTTCCTAAAGCAATTTATATCTCGTTAAAACAATTTAGTTATCTTGGTAAACAACTTAATAACTTGTTAAAACAATTTATTTATCTTGTTAAAACAATTTAATAACTTGTTAAAACAATTGATGAGATATTTAAAAAAGGGGGCTGAAAAACACATTCTGTGATATATGTGTTATAATGCAAATTGTTCATATGGAAAGTAATATATAAATGCAGCGATACAAGAGCAATAGTTCTGGTCTTTATGTGTTGACATAACCAGCAATATGCGTATGTCTTCTCCCCCTCGCCAGTCTCTCATCATACCAAGGGATATTACAATCTACACACAAATGAATGAATTGAGTAATATATCAGGGTCACTTTTTGCCGTTTCAGTGCGTTCTCATGCAGATTCTCATCTGAACTCATCAGTCACGTGACGGGATGGGGCATTGGGGGAGGGGGTTGCCAGGGTAGTGCGCGTGATTGGCCATCTTGTTACGCCATTCCCATGGTGACACATGGTCTCACTGCGCAGGCGCAACACCTGTTTCTTGGGTGATGCACTGTAGTGTAGTGCTCTAGTTTTATGGGCCCCGTCTTCTTGATTGCTACGGGTGGCATGTGGTTCCGCGTGATATCGGTTGGACTTCGTTTGGGTATGGGCGTGTTCGGATGGTGTGTTTGATTGTGCGGGAGTTTGTTGAATGTTCTGGAACACATCAAGAGCAGACTTTTCTCCAGTAGAGCTGAATTCCCCTTTTGAAGGTTTTTCGAGAGCTTCCAGTCCTTTTCGTTTTTAACACAGAAGCACTTTACCCCTGTGGATAGACCACGTGACCAGGGATTTGTTCGATGCAGTGGGGTACTCCGGTAGAGCAGAAGAGCATATCACTTGGAGCAATTTATGCCCGTTGGCAGGCTTTCGACCCTTCTTCTCTCGGATTGACTCTGTGCTGCTGTGTCGACTCGAACGGCAGGAGTTAAGGAGCAGTCCTTTGAGGAGGTACTCCTCGAAGGACTCTTACCTACCGAGCAAATGAGCCATCGAGGAGCTGCTCAAGGGAGTGACTACTCGAACGACTATTCTACTCATCTGGGTTTTAGTCATCACTAAGTGATCACTGAGTGTCCCCTGGTGACTGATCGCCATGCACGTAATGATTAGTAATCAACATCGACCCCAGAGATCATCAAAGACTGATCCGTCGTGCAAACCTTCGAGCTTGGCGTGAGGAGGCTAGAGTATCTGGAAGAAGGGGAAGAGAGCAACTGTGTCGTCCTTGGTCGAGCCGCAGGGGATAGGGTTTCGGGTCACTGACACAAGTAGGATAGATAAATAAATTGTATTAACAAGATATTAAATTGTTTTAACAAGTAAATAAATTGTTTTAACAATATATTACATTGTTTTAACAAGATACTAAGTGCAGTCACTGTGGCGGTTCTACGCTGCCGTACTCGAGTATAAACTTGTCAGTGCCTTTGCTTTTCAACGTTGGGTGTTTTTTAGCCAACATTCTACAGCTTCCATTCCAAAATGAGTGTGGAATGTTTTTGTAGAGGGACGTAACATCAAAGCTTACGGGGTGGATTCTTCTTTGACAGTTGTGGGTAGATGGTGGAGGAAATCCGGGTCATCTCTCATATAGTTTGGGATAAATATTATCCCTGATAATGTACTTTGAGGGGTAGACGATAAATTGTTCTACAAATCGTCGCCTGAGTGCTAGAATGTTCTACGTCCCCTATGGGACATAGAACATTCTAGCACTCGGGCGACGAAATGCATCCTCTGTCCGATTCAGGTGTGTAATCTGATTTATTTTTACCTAAGATGTCCGTTTGATCATCTGCTTTATCTGGACATCTTTCAGCCAAACGTAATTTCCTTGACAAATCTTTAATGCTTTGTTTCCGGGCTGTTCTGTCTGGGCGTGAATATTAATTCAAGTTTTAAGATATATATACAAATATATATACAAATTCTTATCATCAAATGTGAATTCTGAATGCTAAATGTCGAAAATCATACGATTCGCGGAATACCCCAGAATTTTTTTTTTTTTTTTTTTTTATTGCAAAAAACACATTAAAACTATATACAAAACAACCAAACAGACAAAATACAATTAAATATTCTCTGCCTGTACTAAACATAAGTTTTATTCTTATTATTCAAACAAGGGCCATAACTCTAGTAGGAATGTATGGACGAAACCCGCGAAATATGGATATCATGCCCTCATATTGGTCTATCCTCAAACAAATAGACACCAAATTCTGAAGATAAATGGCAGGGTTGTAATACAAAACACTCATTTTGATATTTTTCTAAGTCCAACAAGGGCCATAAGTCTTGTAGATAAGCAAGGGAAAAACCTGAGGTATGTTGATATTTGCTTCCTCATGTTGGTCTATAACCATACCAAAGGCCAAAAAAGTGAAAAACCTAATACAAAGATAAAATGCAAAACAATCATTTTGAGATTTTTCTAAGTCCAACAAGGACATAACTCTGGTGGGTATGCGAGGACAAAACCCGCGACATGTGGATATCTGTTATCCAGAATTGACCATGCGCCATCATAGACTATTACCACATAACAACATTCTGGAGGTTTCTGATTGCGAACTAAAATAATAACGACAGCTCAATTAAGTCCACCCTTTTCATGGAAGTGTGCCTCAGCTCAGTCTGTATGGTGTCAGGAACATTTAGGGCTTGGCGACGGGTACCGAAACTCCTCATTCGAATACCAACAATTACGTCTTTGGAAATTTCCTAACTTTCAGGTCAGTTTCGGTAAGTGTATGGCCGACAATGTTCGGTACTGGAAGAGATTTACAGGAAAGTTTGTTCCCTTTAATTATCTGAAGTTGGCAATATATTTAACACTAAATGTATGGGAATTTATATAAACATTAAAATTTCGAAATGTTAGCGACGTTGTATAGTCTATGTGTTCATCACATCACAAACTTCAGGCATTTTCTTGAAGAGTAGAACGGTTAAAACTAGAAGTCTTGTCATGAACAGGGCGCTTATCTAGGCTTAATTGCGCGTAGGAATTGCGCGCAATTGCCATATCGAATGGCATCCAAAGCACGGCAGTTTCTCCTGGTTACTCATAGCAAACACAGGCAATGTTTCTACCAATGGACCTCCGGGTTATCCGGAGGTCCATGGGCTGAAACATTGCTTGTGCACAGGCCATATGTACCGAATTTGATAGCCTTACTATGGTCATAACGCGTAGATTATCGCGCAGGTCGACGTGCTATTTCTGCGCATTTCGTGACAGAACTTCTAGTTTTAACTGTATAAAATAACAGAAGCTAGCTTTCTACAATTTTTCACAGTCAGTTTGAACGTTTGCATATTATTCTTTCTTTGTTTAACCCTTTACCTAACCTGAAAAGCAGACGACCCTTGCAAAAATTATTCTTGAATAACTATTTTTTTTCATTTTTTGTCTCGACGAGCTCGTTCCAGCGAGGGGTCATAACCTATGCTTTTGAGACAAAAAATGAAAAAAATAATGAAAATTAATTGGCGATTTTTGAGAATAGCGCTGGCCGGTTTTGGCGTTACGTTAGGTAAAGGGTTAAACCCATTTAAAAATAAGAAAACGGGTTTTATACCATGATTACCTATTCTACGATATATAAAAAGCCTATGATATAAATTTTAGCTTTACACACCAACCGTGGTGAACATGCCAGCAATGGGATTTCAACAGTAAAAAATTACACCTACAGTGGAATTACATCCAAGTTGACCTTTGGAGACCTCGTCTTGAATGCAAACTTGTCTAAATTTATCACTCGTCGCCTCGTGAAGAATGAAATGAAACCCGCAACTATTTATTAAGTTTTTTAATAAGTTTACCTCATAAGGTACCAAAACTTAACAAACACACGTTGCCTCGTGTTAATAAAGCATCCATAACTCGAAATATTATGTTATTAAAATGAAAAAGTCCCCGTAATTTGCGATTTCGTTTTCTATTTTGTTCTCGGCGATAAAATTAACAGCGGAAGTACCGCCCATCAGTGCTCATGTAAACAAACGCAGATTCACACGTGTGAATATTGATTTATTTAACAATTAAACTCTTATTAATCTGACGATCATGCTATAAATAAAATATACCCAAGGTAGCTTGGTGTACCAAATGTTCACCACTCGTGATGAAGTAGTGTTAACCGCGCGCTAACGGCTCGCTGGTAACACAACTTCACCACTCGTGGTGAACATTTGGTTCATCAAGCTACTATGGGTGTATTCTATATGTTCACCGTCTTTTGATGGTCTATAACTGTTTTTTTCTGTTCAATTATCAGCAGGGTGCGCGTTGTGACAGAGCATACGGATCCTATCCTTTCCATTAAAATAAAAGTCTAGGAGGTAAGATTTGCTAATTTTTTACCTGAAGAAATAAAAACTTCCAATGAGGGGTCATAACCTATGTTTTTGAGACAAAAAATGAAAAAATAATTAAAATTAATAGGCGATTTTTGAGAATAGCGCTGGCCGGTTTTGGCCGTTACGTTGGGTAAAGGGTTAACAAAGAGCAAAGGTGGGTAGTTACGTAGTTGCTTCTAAATTTATTTATTTTGGGGGTTTAACGACACTTCTGACAACCAGGGTCTCCTCGTGTCGACCGTTTTACGGTTGTACGAAGCCGGAGAGCTCGGAGAGAATCACCGAGCAACGGCGAGCAACTGTCAGACTCTCCAGCGTACTAACTCTACGCAAGGGGTAGCATTGATTTAATACAAGTGTACCATCGATGTACAGTACTCCTTAGTAGACAGTGTCCCCATATCCTCACGTGGGTTATCGGAATTGAGTGCCTTGGCCAAGGCACTCAATTCCGATAGCCCACGTGGGAATATGGGGACACTGTGAATGAACCTTGGCCTTTTCGAGTGAACCATGGAGTGAACCATGGGCTATGAGTGAACCATGGAGTGAACCATGGGCTATGAGTGAACCATGGAGTGAACCATGGGCTATGAGTGAACCATGGAGTGAACCATGGGCTATGAGTGAACCATGGACTTTTCGATTTGAAGTCCAATGCCGTATTCACTACTTTCATTCACTTTTTTTCTCTTCATCCCACTAATCGTTACTTACTACCATCCTTATTTCCTCACCATACAAAAACTTCTCTCTTTTGTCTGGTAATGCCAACTTTTCTGATTGATTACTTTCGACGAATAACATTGAATGGCTTTGCTGTAAACACAATGGAAGCACCTACATATACAGTACGGGAGAGTGGGTTGTAACTAAATCGTCCGCGGAATGGAGTTATCACCCATGCTATAACTTTCCAATTTTCTACATATCGACAAAAAACACAAGCAATGTCATTGGCTGAAACTTTGCTTGTGCTGGTTATGCTTTGCAACAAATTTGCAATTATTGCTTGGATGGATTCTCCACTCTGTGGGTGATTTAATGAAATACACTGTCCGCGTACTGTAGTAATGCATCAAGGGGGACACCTCTAGTTTGGTTCATATCATCCAAGACCAGCATCATCAACTGTGTTTGGAGTCATATCAGCCTAGCTTGATAATGGGTAATTCTGGGAAAGAAAATATCTAATAAATGAGTGAAGAATATCAGCCAAATGCAAGACACTTACATACGTGAGCTGCTAGCTTCAAACAATGATTTATGTAAGGGATTAGAGGAGAGTCCTGCACAAATTTATAACTATATGCCAGCGCGTTCCCTGCTTCTAATTACCTTCCCATAGAAAGCTAAGTTTCTTTTTCTAACTTTTATTAAACGAAAAGTGCACACAGCTCCGACATCATGACCGTGCCAGTTTTACGGGTGGAGGAAGCCGGAGTACCCGGAGAGAACCACCTAGCAACGAAGAGCAGCTGCCAACTCTCCAACTCGTAACTTCGCACTGCAGCACAGACAGGGTTAGACTGGTGGAAGACATGCGTACCATCGACGTGCAGTACGCCTTAGTACACGGCGTCATCGTGCCCCCATGTGGACAATCGGGGTTAAGTGCCTTGCCCAAGGACAAGTTGGAAGATTAGTATTGATAAGTGTGATACTGACAGATATTCTTGACGATCAGTTGCCTGTGAATCAGTTATTTTTAATAAGCTTACTATAAGGCCAGGTATCATTTTGTTACTTTTAATAAACGAAAACAACAGACATCTCCCGGAGCTGTCTGTTGTTTTCGTTTATTGTAAGTAACAAAGTGAAACTTTGCAGTATTTGTACTGATGTCTTTGGTGTTTTCTCCAGATTTACATGCTTATTGATTCGTTCTCGTACGTGTAATAATTTCAGGGGAGATAACTTTATCGAAAGTCGATTTTCACGAAGAAATAAGTCGGAAATGACAAGAAATCAGGAATGGCACACGTGTGATAGAATTATTCCATGAAATGCGCGATAGACATTTAAATTTGAGCAAGCATATGTCCCATTAGCTAAACTAGAAACTAAAAACTAGAACAACCACAGAAAAAATCTAAAAATATATCATATTTAAATACTTAATGTTTAAATAGGGTCCTGCGAAGCTTCGTAAATCGATTCGATTCGGAATTGTTCTATGATTCGATTCGACTGGTTGATTCTGAAATTTTCGAATCGTTATTAGTACTAGAACTAGTAGAAGAGGGGTGAACCGAGCCACATTGGCCGGACCTACCACGTTGAGGTATCCTCGAAATCTATCCTCAAATAGTACATCTCCATGTCTTAGGTATCCTCAAATGAGGATAAGAGTCGCAAGACGAGTCACTCGTTCGAGTAATTGCTCTATGGCTTATTTGCTTATTAGATTCGAGCCATTCGAGCAATTCGAGCATATTTGACCTCCCTGCTCGTTTGACTCTTGGCCTTAGAAATCATACAGAACTTCGTTACACACAGAGAAGATAACTCTGTATGGCTATGTACAGATTACAGGAAACGAAGCACTGGTGGTTATAAGTCTTGGCTGAGGTCAGGACAGACCAGCAGATAACTAGGACTAGAAGGACTGCTGAGATAGTCAGAATAGGGACAGCTATAGACAAAACAGATAAGAAACCGAGAATTTGGTGGGAAATCCGAACAGCAGATAGAAACGGATTGTCGGGGTTATTTGGGTAATTCTACGAAAAAAACGAACCAGCAAAATTACTCTTATACAAAGGAACACGCCTTATAGCACTGCATGCTACTCTTGTTAGCCCCAAATCGGGAAATCCGTACAAAATAAAGTCGTTTTGGGTAGTTTGGAGGGATTGTCGGGTTGTTTGTGGTAATGAGATTACACCTATTCAATAGACAATCACACCCTCCGAACATATCCCAACCTATTGTAGGGTTGTTGGTCATATAGCAACCCCGTGCTACCATAAAGCCCAAGATGGGGGCCAACAATATACAAAATTGACGACAGAAACACGTGTCACTATAACAACACGCGCTGCGCATGCGCACTTAGATCACGTATCACTGTGGGAATGACGTCGAAAGATGGCCGCGCACACGGGCTACCATGACAACTGAACATGAGGTAACTAGGGCAAGTGGATATGACGTCACTTCCTAGGTCCGTCCAATGGGGCACGGTTCATCCCTCTCCTACTACTGTTCTGATGTTCTGAAAATCCTACCAAGCGTCTCCTTTTGAACTCTTTATACAGACGACCAGATGATACATGAAGATTTCAAGGTGGGTCCGCTTCCGAAACTGCTTTAATTCCGTTCTGGAATATTTCGCCTTTTAGAATGGAAAATCGGTCGTTTAAATATATAGAATAAACGTATAGTGTTTTCAAATAAAACTTGTATTTTACGAGTAGGATTAAGAATGAAATGAGCCTCTGGCGTGTCGGTTTCATTCGTAATTCTACGAGTAGAATAACTATTTTACTTGAAAACGCTATACGTTTATTTTGTTTCCACCATAAATCTTTTGGAGGGCAGTCGCTGTGAAATTGTGCTGTTACTCGCTACAAATCACGTCGAGAAGTGAGGAGCACATTGGTCCAATTCGATCGACAGCAAAATTGGCAAAAATAAACAAGACGCAGTGATACATTTTTGTCAAAAAACAATTCCCCTACAAACTTGAGCTAAAGTTGCAAAAATACTTTATTAAATGAACAATATGTAGTGTTTTCTAATGGCATTGTGCAATACTTTCAAAGAGGTCTGAAGAAAACAACAAATGAACTATCAATTACGCTGCACGATTGCGGTAGAGGTCAGAGGTCAACAAGTCCGTCTCTACTTTAGGAATAAATAGGTTCAGTGTTAAACCTACTGGGACAGTTTATCCCCCTACTAGGTGAATGAAGAAAAAATTTATCCAATGCTTTTATTGGCTATTTATGGGATAAAGTGTGTAGTCTTACAACATTTACGGCTTAAAAAAAGTTTAATATTTACAATTTGAGATTCGATTCGATTCGATTCGAAAGTCTGGTGAGTTTAAATTCGTAGGGACATATATGCACATAATAGCGCTCTCTGACCTCCAGTCTAATTATGTTCCGAATGCGAAGCTGTTGTGCTTTGTATCCCACTATTTTTGAGTAAATTTGCTCCCGGGTGACCATTGATGTAACACAATGTGTCTTTTCTTCCATCTAAACATATAAAAGGATTATTTCCTATCTGGAGGTAGATATTCAAATTAATAAGTATTAAACTACCCTTGAAAACGTCAAAGTTTTAACATCATTTATGGGACTATCCTGCGTAATCATAATACCACGACTGTGATGAGTTGACATTTCTGATTGTAATAACATCAAAATGTGGATCAAATCAAGTTTCTATTGGGCAACATTTCTAGCTTTGATTCATACAGTTAAAACTAGAAGTCATGTCATGAAGTGCGCACAAATAGCACGTCGACCTGTGCGTTAATCTACGCGTTATGATCATAGTAATGCTATCAAATTCTGTACATATGGCCTGTGCCCAAGCAATGTTTCCGCCAATGGACCTCCGGGAATCCCGGAGGTCCATTGGCAGAAACATGGCCTGTGTTTGCTGTGAGTAACCAGGAGAACCTGCCATACTTCGGATGTCATTCGATATGGCAATTGCGCGTAATTCCTACACGCAATTAAGCCTAGATAAGCGCACAGTTCGTGACAGGACTTCTAGTTTTAACTGTACTACGGCTGTGATGATTCGACATTTTTAATTGTAATAACATCAAAATGTATATAAAATCAAGTTTCTATTGGGCAACATTTATTGCTTTGATTCATAGAAAATGAATCTTCATGACAATTTTCAGATCCAATCGTCCGGAATGTGTCAGTTGCTCGGGGAAAGCGGGCCAACTGAAACATCCCAGACGAGTGAATCTAAATGTACGCGATGACCCATTTGGGGGCAAGTCTGGTTCCAGTCGATAACAGCGTCAACCATCTTGCAGGATTTGAGTGGTGGTTCGCCAGTATGGTAAGTGATGCAAATAATAAAAAGACTTGTGCGACTCCGTTACTTTGTGTTTTACTGTGAATAGCCACTAATCCTTGCGGAGGGAAGTTTTTGTCCTAGCAATAATTCGCATTATAGGGGGAGGGGGGGGGGAATAAGTATGAAACCACAGGCACTATTTCTGCCAATGGTCCTTGAACCCAAATTTCCATTGTTATTTTTTATAGCTCATGCAGTTTTCTTTCTTGGAACAAATGTTATCCACTCTCCACGAACTAAATGAAAGAATTGATTTTGACAGCATTCACTTGTGTGAGAACTGATGTTTCGCCATTGAATTTTTTTTTTTATTTATTCCATACAATTGTGAGCTGAAAAACTAAAATGTACAATATATTCCGTACATCTATTTATAGTGCACGGGTGCGTTTGGTAACCACTGCTTTTATGGGCAGCGTTCCTTCCAAACATAGTACATGAGTTCGGGAGTCATGTAATGGTTTATGAACATTTTATTTGACTTATGTAAACATTTGCGGTATCTAGCATGAAAACTCGTAAATCCAGGAACGGATAGGAGTGGAATTCCCATTACCTGCAAACAAAGACCAACGTACACATCTTCCATTTCAAAGAATGGGATGTCTTTCGAGATGGTGTACACTTTCCTTGCAATATCAACACCCGTAACATATCCTGAACCAGTACAATAAGGTGGATAATAGGTGTGTGGGTAGCTCTTCACTGGTACGTACCATTTATTCTGATTGTTGCGTATTGGTTTAGTTTTACGAAAACAATTACCTATCATTATGTTGTGCAGACGGGCATGTGATAACAATTTCAAAAATCGAGGCATATTAATCCATGTGTCGTCATCGGTTTTCATAACAAACTCAACATTGGAGCAATATTTACTTGTATATTTGAAAGCCATCATAGTTTTCAGTGTTAAATTCAGGTAACTGTCTATGAAGGTTTCTTGTAAAATATCACGATACATGTGACTTTCAGCTAACAACTGCTGATTATTTTTATGACTACCTTGGTTTCCAAACAAAAAGGCATACCTTATGATTCCTGTGTTATGTTCAGAATACGAGGCCCACGTTTCCCTAATGGCCTTTCTTCTATCGAAAGATTTAAGTGTAGAAAATATCAATATTATAACCCTGATTTTAGTATTATCTGTTTTTTCTTCACATACATCGTTGTTAATTACCAGGTCATAATTATGCTTAAAGCAGCCATCGCATGTATCTGGCCGTATTTTGTCGGATGGCGCAGAATCATCTGTGTACAAACTTTCCTGGTTTTCTCGAAAATATTCGCTAAGATATTCTCGAAGATATTCTCGAAGAAAATTTATTTTTTCTTCGGAGGTACTTTTATTTTGTCTTTGGGGCGTCATTGTTTCCTCTTCCACGCCCTTCGTTACAAAAGAGGGATATAGATTTTCCTTGTAAATATTTCCATCATGGACAAGGGTGTCGTATGTTTTGGTATATTGTGTATCGTTCTTCATTGAATAGTGGTAGTCTATATTTAGTACATCACAAGCTTTTCCCCTGCATGTTGGAAATATTACGTTCCCTATAGTGGACCGTAGTTCTAGTATTATAAGGCACACCACACAAAAAAGAAACGCCAAAAAAATATTTTTCAACTTCTTTCTCATCCTCTCCATGATCTGTTTCTTGGATAGCGCAAACATCTACCTGGAAGAAAGCAACAGATAAATTAATATTATAAATGCTTACAGTACGTGGAGAGTGTATTATCACTAAACCACCCGTATAGTGGACATTCTACCCTAGCAAAAATAGCAAATTTGTTTCAAAGCATAACAGGCTCAAGCAAAGTTCCAGCCAGTGGACCTCCGGGTTAAACCCAGAGGTCCATTGGCTGAAACATTGATTAATAATAATAATTTTAAAGCCTAGAATCCACACACGGTGCTCAGTGGCTGTACAATAGCTGCATACATACATACACACACATACACATACATTCTCTCACAGATACATGGATCACTATTATCATTTGTTGGTGCCCAACGCCACACCAGCAACCGAGGCTACATCGTGGCGGTAAGCGACAGAACCTAAAAGAAAAAGGGTATTGAATTAAAACAAAATAAAAAAAACAAAAAACAAAACAAACTACAATTTTACCAAAACAAGTGTGTGAGTGTAACTTGATGAGTAACGGGGCAATGCTCACTGACTCAGTCACACCCACGCACCTGGTAATGTCAGTTTATGACCAAAATTAAAAGACCACTGAAGGGAATGCCTTTCGAAAAAGGTGGGTTTTAGTACCAGACTTGAATGATTCAAGTGATTTACTATTTTTTATGTCGATTGGAAGAGAATTCCAAAGCCTTGGGCCAGCAACCGCAAAGGTCCTATCACCAGCACTAGTAAATTTAGATACGGGCTGAACCAGATTGAGTTGACCTGATGACCTAAGCTTGTGTTTTTTGTCCATATGTACAGAATTTGAAAGTGATATTTTAGGTGGTAACTCCACTCAATAGGTGATTTAGTTACAATGCACTCTTCACATACTGTACCCCAATAATTCTGTTGTGCATCATTTCTGAGTTGCGCTATCGTCAATATGACCAATAAATATTAACTTTCTGTGCTACATTATCGGCTATTTTTTCTATTTGTCTTCCCTGATTATTGTCAGGTCAAAGGGTTTATTAACCCGAATCGCGTAACTAGGTGTGACAATCTGTATATTGGTAGGGTGCTAATTTAACACATATCTCTGAAATCTAGACCGAAATTAAAAAAATAACTCCTTTTCAAAGTGAAATGGAAGAGAAACTCATTTTACATTTTCCCTTTGTTTCGTAAATAGAAGTAGAAAAACATCACAATAGCGATTTAAATTACACATTATTGGAAAGCATTTGTCAAGAACATCATAAACTGATGTTTGAGTATACCAAAAATAATCTTTTTGTTTCTTTTCTTTAAATCTCAGATGTAATTTGTTTTCTCCGTGCAGCTCTGTCGTAAATTTTGAGCTTCAGAAACTCTGATTTTTGCGCATGTGTAGCAACAGGCATATAAAGGATGAATCGTTATATGACCCAAAGGCGAGGTCGAGACTTCACCACATCATCTCGGAAACCCACTTGATGGCAGTATTTTATCTTACAATATTCCACTTTTTCTTGACTTGTCCGCATATATTTTGACAGTCATTGAGCGTCTATGAGTTGATTTTTTTATGAATGAAAATAATGACGGCAAGGTATTGCGCTCTTGCGCTATGCATGGCGTAATCTCCATTCATTGTTCTGCTTGTACTATATCCGCTGAAGTTTATAGTAGTGTTTCAGCAGTGTATTTCTTTGTTTTATCCGATAAATGGCCATTTATTTGAACAATAAAGGCCTTGGATAAAATTTTGCTTTATTCATCTAGTTGGGTGATAAATTTTCCCTGTAGGTTTAACACTGAAAGAATTTATTCCCCCTAGTAGCAACGGACTTGTTGACTTTTGGTCTCTACCACATTTGTCTAGCATAATTATTAGTTCGATTGTAGATCGTCGGTTTCATTCTTAATCCTACTCGTAGAATATTTTTTTTACTTGAAAACACTATACGTTTATTCTATATTTATTTCTCAGGTTTAACACATAGTTGGTCTATATAAAAATACCATCTTGACTAAACATGACCTTGCCTAATTTATTTCGTTGAGTTCATGATGTATTTAGGATTTAATTGCCTTTATCAAAACGGTTGCCTCAACGTGTGTAATCGGTTTTCGAAGAGAGCAGATATGTATAGACTATACCCTTTGTAGCTTGGTGTACCAAATGTTCATTACTCATAGTGAAGTGGTGTTAACTGCGAGCCTTTGGTGAGTGGTTAACTCCACCTCACCATGAATGGTGAACAGTTGGTACACCAAGCTACAAAGGGTATATTTTATTTGTACCATGATCGTCAGATTATTAAGAGTTTAAATGTTAAATAATACGATATTCAATATTAAATTCTAAATACCCCCTACGTGTGTCCCGCTACAAGTAAGAATTCGGTCACTGGTATGTATGCATACTCTTATGTGATCGATCAGCTGATAAGATAAGAACTTTGCACATTTCCATACACGTATCTTTCAGATTGCTGGCACAAGTAAACCCACCAAGCATTGTTAGTACACGCGCTGTAATTCGACACATCTCGTTTCAAAAGTCGCTATTATTTTTTCTCGATTTTACTGAGCAGAAGATGCAAACATGCGCAAGTCTGTTTTTGTTTACATGAGCACCGGAGGGCGGTACTTCTGCTGTCGGTATTATGGTCGCAACGAAATGAAAAGAGAAACGAGCAAATCACGGGGCCTTTTTTCATGTTAGTAACATAATAACATACTATTTCGAGTTATGGATGCTTTATTAACATGCGACAACGCATGTTTGTTAATTTTCGGTATCTTTTGAGGTAAACTCATTTAAAAACGTAATAATAATTGCCGCTTTCAGGGCGAGCAATAACTTTAGACAAGTTTGCATTCAGGTCGAGACCGGCAAAGGTCAACATGGATGTAGTTTCACTGTAGGTGTAAATTTTAACTATTGAAATCCCATTGCTGGCGTGTTCACCATAGACACAAGTGTTCACCACGGTTGGTGTATTAATGCTAACATTTATGCCATAGGATTTGTATTATGTAGTAGAATAGGGAACGGACATGTCTAAACTACACTATAAAAACAGATAGCGTCGAGGAGTGGGTCCTGGCTTTGAAAACATTTACAAAGAACGAGAAACCCGACGTAAATCGGCATTTACAAACCCAAAGAATTGGAAATGCTCAATCTATATTCAACTGAATCAGAAACGTTCCCATCCTTGCCACTTTCACTTCTTCGTCGCCCATGTCGTTTCCAACAACGATCACTTACATCCGATTTTGCTACTGATGTGGCGCCTCTGGCCCTCAAGAGTTGTAAGCCTAAATTGGCATGTGGAAGTACAACTTTTAATTTTCCTAATAAAGCCAACCTTCCCCGAGTGTAACTTAACTTCTTGTCCCTGAACACTGCAGCCGCCGTGGTCTGGTCACTTTTCGCGGGTTGGCGATATGTCTACGGACGCAATAATATTAGATTTCAAACACTAATCAAAGGACAACATTGTCTGTATTTTTTATTTAGGATGGATTCCATGTTCAACGGACATGAGCAAATCACTCGATACCGCGAATTTCCATAAAAAAGGAAAATCGCAGTTCTAAGAAATTATACCAGGCGTCATGATACGTTGTATATGTCACTTATGCAGTCTCTATATAATAATAGTGTGCTATATTGAGGAGATCTGTCTCATTATTTGATTTTAGAGTGCGTTGTTTTCCAATGCCGCGTTTTTCCGTCTGATGACGTTGACCGGAAATCGAAAGTAAGAATATATGTAAACAAAGCAGTCACTTTGGGAATTTACCCCCATTAAGCTCTGTCGATGTGTTTTGAAGGATTTTGATGCCCAAGCTTCGTTCTTGGATGTGTGAAGCACATTTGGCCACAAGTTGTTCTCGGGATGTATTATTGTATTATTAGTTCTGGTACAAATACGGTAGCAGACTTTCAGGGACCATTGGTGCCTGCTGTCAACGCCATGAGTTGATTTTATATATTTTTCGTGTTCTCTACCTCCCAACCTTCATTTTGGTGTATAATTTTTGTATATTTAATTTGAATTTAAGAAATATCAGAGGAAGGAATTTGAAAATAAACAAAATTCCTTTACTTATATAGCACCTTAAGATTCGTGTTTAGTTAAACGCAAAAAATAATTTGTTCCTATGAATTTGTTTTATTACAATTTATTGGAAAGTGTCCGCTAGCACTCTCCAATAATTTGAAATAAACAAATGCTGAATAACAAATTCAGACCACCAAACATAATCACGTTCTCAGCCAGCTGAATAGAAAAACTGAAAGAGAAATTTCAAATAAAGGTAATTTGTATCTGTTTAAAATTTCATCAAGAACATTCCAGTTGGAGGTAATGTTTTTTTCCGGTCAGTCAAGCTTTCCTTCAAGGGACCTGCTGGTGACGAACGCGAGACGTCAACTTTCGCGGACTGAGAACAGTTAATTATTAAATTGCTTTCACTGTTACCGTTATCAGCTCCACCGATGCGTGATGTTTGAATTGGCTCGGATATAAAATATTTGACTCAATTGGTAAGTCGGGTTTAGGTACAGTTCTTCACGAAAGCATGTTCAAATATATGCCATTATTATCATAAATACTTATGTGAGAGACATTCTGGCAGGGACGTGGCGACAGGGTAGTGACCCCCCCCCCCCCCCCCTATCCTGGCTAAAATTTCCTATAGTTGGAAATTCGAAGGATAAGTCATGAGTGGTTGGAAATTCCATCTATCTGAATTTTAGAGTTTCTTTGGCGATGGTGTTGTCTCCTTTACTTCCCAAAATTCCCAACTCGGTTTCAAATCGGCAAAAATTCTAACTGTTACTATTTACAACTGCAGTGTACGCAATATCGAGATCTACAAGTATGCATGATGTCAATCGGTTCGTGCTTTCTATAGTTCGTTTTCTTATCATAATAAAAAAATACTCGAAATGCACTTCAAGAAAATCACATCATGTAACGTTGTTATCCTGAGTTAATTCCACCATTCACAGTTACAAAATGATGAAACATCGACAATTGATCATTCCTGCATAAGATCTGATTTAATGTTAGGACAGTGTGAATTGTTCAAAGTTCTAAGCTTGAGCATTTGTGTAGCACACATTCAGTTCCCAGAATAATACCAAATTATAATAACCTGATAATTCTATCATAAATGTGTTGGCATTTTAGTTACTAGAATCAATTTTATGCCCCCGTTCATGGCTTCATTTTCCAAATCTGTCTCGATAGTGAATTTCCAACTAGGGGAAGGGACCGGGAGGGGGTTCCCCAGTTGGAAATTCACTACCCTATCCCCCCCACCCCAATCGGAAACCTCTAGCCACGTCCCTGCTGCCAAAGAGTTGGGTAAACATTCTTCTGTCACTTTCCACCCATGTTCCGATGAATTGGCGATTTTAATGAGTCACTGTTTTATATCAGTTAACCCTTTACCCAACGTAATGGTCAAAAAAGGCCAGCGATATTCACAAAAACGCAAATTAATTGTTATTATTCTCTTCATTTTTTGTCACAAAAACATACGTTATGACCCCTCTTTGGAACGAGCTCGTCCAGCTCGTTCCAATGAGGGGTCATAACCTATGTTTTTGAGACAAAAAAATGAAAAATAATAGTTATTCAATAATTTTGTTTCCAAGTGTCGTCTGCTTTTCATGTTAGGTAAAGGGTTAACGCTATACCTTCCTGGACAGATTCTCTAGCTTTATTCACTTCCGCTGTGGTGATTTTCTCTGACATAAAATTTGTGCTAGACTTGTGAAGTGATGATAAAGCTGTTGTGTTGTGCCTATACTGATCCTCACAACTCTCCTTGTTGAATTTGCAGAAATCTCCTATCTGCTGTTTAAAGTACGTCAACTAAGCGCACGAAGTGTCTTTCTGCGAAGCACTTATTCCTTCTTTTAAGCTTTCCAATTTTTTGTTAAGAATTGCTGTCATGCCACTCAATAGTGAATTCTGTGAATCCGCGATCGCTTTCGACATTTCCTGTGGTATAACTGTTTGTGTGTCGGAATTCATGATGAAGTTTTGACGAGTTGTGACAACAAAGGCCAGGCTAGAATTGACTCGTTTTCGATGCCTAACCCCTTCAAAAAACGCACCAAACAGCCTCGATGTAACTATTGGCTAATCATTGAGTCTGTATGTCCCAAACAAAATATTGCGGAATAGTGAAGGATCAACCCTGTACCCAACACGAAAAGAAACCAACATTTTCAAGATAAATTATTGAACAACTAACAATTTTCAGTTTTTGCTTATCTAACACAGCTCGTGACACCGCATCTGTAGGGACACAACGAGATGGTTCCAATGAGGAGTTTAAATTACCTCGAAAAAACGACGATAAACACTTTGGCCAGATAATGTAATCGTGCCTAAATTGTTCGGTGTTTCAAAACGTTTTTTATTTATTTTTTTTTTATTTTCAAAGTTCTGCAGTGTTTCGGCTATATATATATTAGTCAAGTTTCCCTGAAACACACAATATAGTTTAGAACCTATCTGTAGACTAACACAATGCAATGGCTAAATCAGTTTAACCCTATGAATCGGAGAGGTCCATGGATATGATCCTTCATAATTTAATCAAGCTGGACAGCTGCTAAGTGATATTGTCTTCCACATTTGAGTCTGTATTTTCACTGTGAGGGGGCACGGTGGCGTTGCGTTAATCGGTTCTCGTCAGATCACCGAAGTTAAGCAAACTCGAGCCCGGTTAGTCCTTGAATGGGTGACCGTCTGAGCGATCGATTCGGACTCCCGCGTTGTGTCCTTTGGCAAGGCACTTAACCCCGATTGTCCACATGGGGACACGATGACGCCGTGCACTAAGGTGAACTGCACGTCGATGGTGCGCATGTCTTCAACCAATCTAACCCTGCTTGTGCTGCAGTGTGGGGTTACGCTGTTAAAGAGCTGGCAGCTGCTCGTCGTTGCTCTGTGGTTCTCTCCGGGTACTCCGGCTTCCTCCACCCGTAAAACTGTCACCGACACGATATGACTTTGGTTGTTAAAGTGTCGTTAAACCCTATTAAATAAATACATAAATAAGTGAATGTTAGGGGTAGATCAATCAATATTTTCAGCGTGCATTAGTTGTGTATTAGTTGGTCTATCCCCAAATCATGAACATGGGCTCTTTCAACTGATGTCATTCAACTGAAATGGAAGACACCACCGGTGTTCAAAGGGTTAAGAAACCACAGAGTTCGAAAAGCAATTTGCGGCGACAGTGTTGCACAGGTGACAATGTCGACATAGATTTCTTTTCACTGACAAAACCTGTATGAGCATGTACACAAAGATTGGGGTCAAATATATTCTCACTGTGGCGTTTCCTATTGGAAGCCATGCTTAATTTAACCCATTGAACCCCAGTAGTAGCCCATTTTCCGGCTAGTAATAATGAAACGTCATTAAATAGGTTGGCTGTTCAGTAAATGCGTGGGGTAGACCAATCAATATATTTAACGTGCAGCCTGAAGGCTGCACGTTGAAAATATTGACCGGTCTATCCCCACATTATGAATATGGGCTCTTCTAACTGATGCCATTGAACTGGTATGGAAGATACCACTAAAGTTCATAAGGTTATATTTGAGAAGTATTTTGAGTTGACCCAGACAACTCAGAAACCTTCTCGAGTAAACTTTAGCTCAAGGAGGAGAATCAATAAAAAACGATGAAGACAAATAACAAGACGCTTCAATTCTAGGGAGTGAGGGACCTCTGAATCACCTCAAGAAGGCGCGAATATCTGTGAATTCCCCTCCCACTACATCACAACCCAGTGGATTCGTATTTGACATTGTGCCAAAATTAGACTTATCTAAAGGCACCTTCCAATAGGGTATCACAAATTGTGCTTTGGGGGCCAGGGATTTGTCAAGGAATCCAGGATTCTTGAGTTAAGTCTGCCTCCGCATCCAGTCCAACCATGGCCAGAAAAGCGGAATTTTCTTTTCTTTTTTGGTACGTTCTTTCAAAGGAGCATGTTTCAGGCCATGTTTCGATTAATCCCAAACCAGGTTCTTTCTCCTGTGCTAACAGTTAAGAAGGTGGCTATATCATGAATGGAGCTCTGCTCTTGGTCAACGGTTGTAATTTTGGACTGCATGATTCTTGAAGTAAAACTTTTTTAAAATCAACTTGCTTGACGTAATAAAGCTATCACTACACAAATTGTGCAGTCAAAAGCTGTAACTCTTGTTTACTGTACACTCACCGATCAACTTGAAATTTGGGAAATCTATGCAGTCAAAACCTTTTACTCTAGGTCACTGTACACTCACTGATGCGCTTGCAAATTTGAAACATGCTGCTAAAAAATGCCATTTTGACGACCAAAAATAACTGCATTGTTTATCTCAAAAACCACCAGAAATCTCCATATAATAACTGACTTCAAACGTTTCCTGGGAAGACGCCCCCCCCCCCCCCCCTATTTGCGGCCTTTGACACTCAAGGCAGATGCCTTCGGTATCTGCATCAGTATCTCGACACTTTTGAAAGTGGGACCTTCACAGGATTAACCCTGGGGCGAATTTCCCTCTCCTCGGCAGTAGTATGTCTCGCACGTTTCACCCCTCTTCTGGGTGACCTCAGTGGGGACCTCGGAAGTGACGTCATGTCACGTGACCCATAGGCGCCATCTTTGGTTGTCATGGTAGCCCGTGTGAGCGGCCATGTGGTGACGTCATTACCATAGTGATACGTGGTGTTGGTGCGCATGCGCAGCGCGTGTTGTTAGGGCGATACGTGTTTCAGTTGTCTATTTTGTAAACTGGCCGGAGGCCGCCCTCTTGGTGTCTATGGTTGCTTTGTGACCTGAAACCTTCTTATAGGACGGGGGTGTGTTCGGCGGGGGGGGGGGGTATATTCCATTATACAAGAGTAAACCTAATTACCACAAACAACCCAAAAATCCCCCCAAACCACCAAAAGCCACACAAAACTACCAAAACGGACTTAGAGAAGACCCTTTTTGGGTGTGTTTCCTAATAAAAAGCGTGTTCCTTTGTATAAGAGTGATTCTAATTACCCAAATACATCCGATAATTGTTTTTATTGGCTCAGATTCTTTCAGAATCCTCTGTTTCTACCTATGCGTCTACAAGCTATGTTATGCCTTCACCAATTTACTTATAAAGTATTCAGACTTCCCTAGATGTGTTCATGTCATGTGTACACATTACAGGTAACACATAGGCACATTATATCAATTCACGGAATCCCATTTCAAGGAATCAGATAAGAATCACACTTACGGAATCCCTTTTTGAGAATCCCTTTTTGAGAATCCCTTTCTGAAAACGTCTGTAGCTATGGAATCCATTTTTCTGAAATGAGTCGAAGAGACGTATGCGGAGTCACTCGATCGAGCAATTGCACGATAGCTCATTTGCTCGATGGGATTCGAGTCATTCGAGCAATCGAAGATAGTTAGCATGGCTGTAGTGATGATACAAGTGCAGAAGACTATAGCATTAGGGGAATACATTCGATCATAGGGCAGACCCCCTAGAACATGGTGGAAGCCGATGATAAGACTCCATGTATAGGAGTTGTATACGAGTTGTATAACATTTGGAATTCCACTTACGGAATCCCATTTATGGGATCCATATAGAATCACTGTTTTGGGTATGTCTGTGGTTACAGAATCTCTTTTTGGTCACATGTACACATGTGCTGGTGCACAATGTGTCACATTGAGCATTTTCTCATAAGCACATATTCCAGCGTGTGCCTATGTGTTACATGTAATGTGTACAATAGAACATAAACATATCTAGGATCGTCAGAATACTTATGGAACAAGGTGGTAATGGCATAAGACTGCAAGGATGGTAGATTATGGATGACTACAATAGAAGCAAATCATAGGACAGATAGTTTGAGACAAGATGGAAGCCATCGGTAAGACTACCTGTATAGGAGCTAGGAGCCATATAGGAGCTAGGGGCCATATGGGAGATATATAGGAGCCCGGCCATAGGCATCCTCAAATACCCGTATGTGCCTATGAGCAAGTGCACAATGTGTTACATTGTACATTTTCGCATAAGCACATATTGACACATCCCGCATGTGCCAATGTTTCACTTGTAATGCGTACACATGATACAAACACATCTTGGGAAGTCAGAATACTTTATAAGTAAATGAGGGAAGGCATTCGCGCACTCGTGTTTATACAACGTCCCTCACCTCTCATGAATTATTTCGCGTAACCAGTCCAGTCAAGCGATTACTCTCTATTTAGTACCTGTGTTGATTAAATGTGATCCTTTGAATATATAAAAAATAAACCTTTATTTATCAAATTGAACATGTGTAACTTTATTAAATTCCCCAACTTCCTTTTTTATGTTTAAATTTTTTTAAAGTTTTTTAATGTTATTTTTAAATTTTTTTAAGTTATTTTAAGTTTTTAAAGATATTTTTAAATTTTTGGGAGATGTTTTAAAGTTTTTTCATGTTATTATAAGTTTTTTGAAGCTATTGAATGGCAGTCATTTTACTTCCATCCGATTGAAATATCAACACTCTGTCGGATTCGACAGCTGCAAAAGCTTCAGTGTGTCGAGGTATGTTCCTGTCGAACTGCATCTTGGTGATGATCTTCAGAATAGTGTTCTTGAGTTCCTTGCTCCATTTGCTGACATTGAATACAAACAGGGGATATAGCATCTTGTATTCCATGGGTGTTATGTTCGGACTGCTTATCAATTCGTCCAAGTAATTATATTTCAATCTGAAGTCAGCAGCATCGCCGAACCTCCTAGAAAAAATTGTTCTCGAATGAGGCATTGTAATCTATGGTCGGATATCTCGTGGAATTGAGAAAGACCTGCACATTTCTCAAGTTGCAATGATCTAATAGAGATGGATTCTTTTCTTGAGATCCGATTTTCTCTGTCTGAAATCCAACCATGATGAAACATGGGTTTTTCAAAGAAGATTTCACAGACAATCTCCAATCGAACTGAGTCGACGTCGCACTGTCTCATTCCAAGGCCAACTGGTAATCAGGGTTTTGATTCGATGATGTTGAATAGTTTCCTTCTTAGCTCGTCATTTGGTAGCATTTGTGTCATGAACCACAACACCTTGTTTAGATGCACTTTGCCAGGATATTTTGAGGCAGCTCTCACGATGATATCGTTGTCATTTTTGTGAACTCGTGTGAAACTATGTTTTAACCAGTAGACGATTTTGTTGTAGTCTTCGGCGAATCCAAAGATGTGTCTTAGAGGAATCCTAAATGAGAATGTTCCTCTTGACAAAGACGCTTAAATGGCGTGTTTAAATATCGAGGCTGCACCCACATTCTTGGTAATCGCATCGGAGGTAGTGTCTTTTATTTAGAGTTGATTGAGTCCTTTAGATTTGGAAATCTGTCATCAGTTCTTTATTTTTCCCAAGAGTTTACGAAATGATTCCGAGGCATATTTTTGAACTATTTCTATCCAATTATGTTTAGTCTCTTCTTTGAGAATCTGACGAGATTTTATTCTCATATCTTCTTTCAACGCCTCGAATTTATCCCTTTCTGTGAGAATGAAGCGATATTCCCCATCAGAAATCCTTCCATCTTTGTGAATATCATGTCCCTTATGGAATTGATTTTCGCGTCAGCCAACACTTTGATATTATCGTGCTTCTTGGCCTTCAGCAATAATTTTTTACTCACAAATTTTTCAACCGTGCTCAAGAATCTTGCCGCAAGAGCAATGCCCCCAAAAAACAACACGGCTGGAATGGTAGCCACGGTCGATAGGAGACTCACTTCAGCAGCACCCAAACCTACAGATATGGTGATGGGAGTTCGATCCAGACCGTCCACCAATTTAGTCATTCACGCATATTTCTTTTTGCGGACTTGACGTCTATCTCTTTCCATCTGTAAATAAAGTTGAATTTTATTGATCTTATCGATGCGCAATGCATTGCCTTTATCTTCCAAAAGAAGTGCCGTCAGTAATATAGATGTATATCCCGACTTACCGGGATATACATCTGTATTAATTTCAGTTTTTTTATTTTATTTATTTTTTTTTTACTTCCTATCTTATTTAGTATATATATATAAAAATATAATATTATGTTATTTTTTTCTCATCACAAAACAGTATCTCATAATAGCATACTGAGAATGAGCACGTTTTTAAAAGGCGAATTTGGACCCAATAACAGTCCTCGGAGGTCGATCAAATTCTCCTCTCTCTTTCGATAGAGACAGTCTCCACGAGCTTGAAATACACTACTACCCTTTGCGCGTTTTAGATTCAATCCTTTACCATCATTTTCTACTCGACACACAACTCCTCATCGCTTCAGAAACAATCCGTTTCTTATTATTTTCTGCCTACTAGAACTGGCCAATCCCGACAGAGCTCCTGTACCCAAAGCAGGCAACACGGTTTTGGCGAGAATGGGTAATGCCTTGGTGGCCAAACCTGCCAAAAATCCTAGGAAATCACCTTTCATTTTCAAACTATATCTCAACTACGAGGCACTCAGTCTCATGGTCAATCCTCTTCGGTTACGATGCGCTTTGGCTATTCTATTTATTTGCCTTTTGGTTCAAGTGATTTTGTCGCGTCCATTGCTCAGGTCTTGATGACTAAATTTCAATCTCACAGCTTCTCGATTTTCTGATGCTCTGCGAAATTTGTCTTTCAGACTTTGGATATGTTTATGTTTTGTATTATGTACCTTGTCATTATTTGTGTTTTTCTTTTAATTTAATTTTATTTTTATTCAATTTTTTTTTACTTCCTATTATATATATAAATTGATTTAATAGTTTTTAAAAAAAGAAATTTGTTAATTTAATTCAATTTCCTATTCTGCAAAAAAGAATTATTAAATTTTTTTTTTCCTTTTTGTTTTGATTGTTTAATAAACTATGTAACAGATTTTGTTCCCTTAAATTTCTCTTATGTGAAATCGCATCGTCGCATGTTCGCCGCGAATATCTAACAGCTCTCCATTTTGACCTATTAAGTCAGTATTAATACTGTATATAGTATGAATTATCACAGGCAAATAGACTAGATTTCGAGGTCGCTCTATGATCTTGTAGCCCGGAGAAACGTGCGGAAAAAAACGAGAAGTTCATGGACTGTATCCCACCATTCACGTATCTTCCAGACATCACGTCCACTTTCACCAAACTGCTGTTGACAGAGAGAATGTCCGCCACATTTTCCGATGTCGCATGTCCTTCATATGTGTGTTTCGATCGAATCCCAACATCTTTCCAAAGGTGTCATCTCCTGTAAAATCCACTTGATAACCTTCTCTTATGTCCGGTATCGTTTGTAGAGTGTTGACATTGGCAATTATGTTTGATTTGAGTTCCGTCTTGGCAGTCCATCGCATTCTAGTCTGAATGAGTTCATTCAAATCGACTATGTCGTAACTGCCTTTGGGAATGCAAATCACGAACCAATCCATTCCATTCGAATATCTGAACTTATTATTTTTATCCGTGAAGTTGGGAAACGAATCGTACGTCGTCAGATTCACCAATGCCATTTCGCAATTCTTGTCCCTCTTCCATCCGATCGGTGGATTGAATTTCGTCATGAATCGAGTGCTGTCATCGCTAACCATGATCGTAAAAGAATCTTTTGCAGTCATATTATCAGTCGTTCTTTTCGTGTTCTCGGCTATCCTTTCTAATAATTGTGTTTCGTTGTCTCGCAAACTTTTTTAAAAATATTTTTTAATAATTGTATATTTTATTTTTTTCTACTTAATATGATTAGTTTTTTCTTCCCATTTATTAATTGCAATCGTCTGGAAAATAAATAACGTTGAATCTCGTGATATCTTTATCTTAATAATATCTTAATATTTATCACTCGTCAGATCGATGACCACGAAATTATAAGGTGTGCAATCTCACACCAACATACATGTACAAAATCTCTTGAATTCTTGTTTTGCTCATGTCATTGGCCACGTGATCATCGTAAATGTGATTGCGATTCTTAAAATCTCGGAAATCTGAAATAATTTTGAGATAGAGAGAAAGAGTCTGCATCACTCTGACATCCTCAAACATAGTAAGATTCACACCGATTCTGTTTCTTCAACATCAAGCCATCGAGACTCATGAGATTTCTGTCAATCGAATTCAAGTCTCGAGGATCCAGCACGTCGTTCGCATTTTCGTAAAATTGCATTCCACATTGGACATTTTATCATTTCCGAGTTCTCTCGACATTTCTTGCACAATTCCATTTTCCCACTATCAATCCTCTGATGCTTTGAGGAAGGAGTTTGTGATTCGACCTCTCAGTCTTTGGTGCATTCCACGATAAATCTTTAATTTCCATTTTCTTTGCGTATTTTTTGCAAGTTATTTTTTATGCTTTTATTTTAAAACTAATGTTTCTATTTTTTATTATATAACAAAATAACTTCGTTTTTTTTTTAAATTTATATTTCGTTCAATTCAGATCCGCTGTTCAGCGTCTTAGTGACTTCCTGTATCAACCCAACACTAGAAACCTTGAAATTTCCAAGTTTCATGTTCGATACTCTTATCCGATTTCACGATAATTTCGCTCGCTTAGCAGGTCTTATCAACTTCTGAATAAAATCAGCATTCCTCTTGCCAGCCTCCGAAGCAATTATAGTGCTCACTTCCATCGAGACAGTGCTCCTATCATCAAATCCAGCAAACCTGATCCGCTGTAGACATAAGATTTCATAAACCCTCTGCTCTTTATCACTAACATATTTGTTTCTTTCGTTTTTTAATTAAATAATAATTATTTTGTAATTTATTTTTTTTTTACTTCCTATTTTATTTACTATAATTATTTTTATATTTCCCCTTTCAATACGTTTCACGATCAATTTATAAGTTTGTCTGTTCAACACCGTCTGTAGCAACAATTCGTCACATGTGCTCACCAACTCGTTTGTCACTCCGGTATTACCAGCTTCTCGACTCGCCATCAAGGGATCTAATATCTCCTGCAAGGCACTGAGGTCACAAGGAATGATCGTGGTCGTCATTCCCTGTCGCTGACCGATTTTACGAACATTTTATTCATATCCCATATGGGTTCCACCACCTTCTTCCAGTTCGAACTTCTGCTCGCTTTCGGTCTCGTCTTTCTGGAAACGTTATTTTTTCTCATGACTTTCGTACGAATGAGGAGATCGCCGTACGTTTTGTGATCCTCTTCCGCATATTCGATAGGTTTAGCCAGCACTAGCAGATTCCACAATCCTATAGTACCTTTATATTCTCGATCTTCGACGATCAGATTATAATTGTCGGTTATTTCCAATTTTTTGTCACCTGTATAGAGATTGGCATCGTCTTCCTCGCGCAAGCTGAAAACAGGATCCACGCTCAACGGATTCATCTGATATTAATTTGCGTAATCTTCGGGTTTCATATTGTTGGCATCTACGATCAGATCGCTGATCGTGCTCACGTCAGCCGTTGATAGTTCACTCTCAGAACCGGTCTCAATTCTATCTATCTCGGAAGAACTCCGTGGAAGATACTGAACAGAAGGATAATGTGGGTATCCAGGAGCCGATGGTGTATTTAAGAAATAACTGTTGTTTTCCTTCGGTTTATGCGATATAAACCGAAAATTTTCAGCACAAGCTTGTGCTGAAAATTTTCGGTTTATATCGCATAAACCGAAAGAAAACAACAGTTATGTCTTATAATTTAATCCGGATGTAATATTAAAATATAAAAACTATGTGTACGTGAAGTTGAACGAAAAACTTTTAATTTTCGCAAAAGACAACAGTCAAACTCAGGAAAGTGTGTCACAAGCAGGTCACGTCAATCATTGTCAAATTGTTTGTTGTTTTGATTTTCGATCGCAGACGACGGATATTTAGCACGTCACGTAACAATAGCATTAAAAACATTTTTTTAAGTTCCCCCAAAATCATGTTTGGATGTATGATCTTTCTATTCGTTTCCCACTTCGGTATATTTTATTAAATTCAATTGTTCCTGAGAAATTATCATTATATTCTCGCTGAATGGAGGCGATGAAAACTCGATCATTGATCTTTGTTTACAAGCTTGTTATCCATCTATCATTCTGTCGTCACGCCCTCACGGTGACAATTTGAGTTGAGTGGGCGGGGCTTCCAGAGTCTTCAAAGTTGGATCGGATGTGTGCGAACGTGTGTACATTCCAAATGATTACGTGCTTTGGTTTATACGATTTTGACAACTTTCACTCTGTATGCTTTCAACCAATCAAACGCAGAGGCGGGACAAATGATTCAATTATAACGAGGTTGACCAACGCGTGTGTAAGTTGGAACGTAGGGTTCGTGAGGTCTGTATCTAGGTGTCCTGCTTTCTCTTTCAAAGGTTTCAGTTCCTTCACGATATTTCTTTCCATTTCTTCATGAATTTCCGTCACAAGTTTAAACAACTTGCTCATCTCTCGGCCCATTTCGATCTCGCTCATGTGTTTAATCATATTGCTATCTCGAATATTCCGCTTCAGTTCTAGAAATCGACGAACCTTCTTGTCTCTCAACTTAGGATTTTTAATCTTTAAAAATGGCATGTTTCTTTTTTAATACTTATATTTTTTTATTTTATATTTTATTTTCTATTTTTTTTTAATTCTTTTTGGGGGGTTTCTTTCTACTTAATAATACATAGAAAAAAAACAACGCACAGTGCATTTTATTACACACCTGTTCTATGAAATCCCCATCTACAGCAACACTAAACCATGCGGAAAATGAAAAAAAACGTTGAAGGACTATTTTTAAATAGAAGCGAAATTTCACTGGAATTTTTTACAAATCGTCCATCCCAATTTACAGTTGGAATTGCTAGCGATAGCTGAAAATCGTCCTCTGAGTTCCAATGTGTTCTATGTGCCAGTAGGCACATAGAACACATTGGAACTCAGGGGACGAAATAGTAACACAGATTCCCATCGCAATTTTGGTTGGCGGTAAAATGTGTTGTTTGTGTTGATAGTTGTCAAATGAATTGCTGAGTGTCCATATAATAATTGTTTCATAGACGTGAAGGCGTGTAATAAACACGGAACGACCTCTCGTTCTATCCTTCCGCGATGGCACTCGTGCCATATCGATTAACCCATTCACACTCGTGTCTCGTTCTGTGTATTGAGCGATGTGTATTCAAGTTTTGCAATGCAGAATCACTCAAACAGACAAATCCGCAATCGATCGAATTGGAAGGACAATATTCTCACAACTCGGAGATATCTCTGTCAAATCGACCTCGCGAGCCGTGAAAACACTGTAAAAGGCAAACGGAAAATGTTTTTGCCATTTTGATGATTTAAAATCTTTCGCATGCGAGACATGACTTCCCAATTGACTAAATTCGTCAAAGATACACTTGAAAACACAGCCAGAAATTTACACGTTTTGACATTTTGATTCATAATTTGTAATTTCGCTTCAGAGATATTTACACGAAATCGATCAATTCAAGTGAGAAATAGACAGAACTGCATTCGGGTTCGAACTGTCATTTTTTTATCGGACGAGATCGATTTGGGTGGAGGGATAATATTGAATGAGAAACCAAAGGCTTCGAGTTCATTATTATCCCTCCGCCCAAATCGATCGAGTGCGGTAAAAATGACAGTTCGAGCGCGCTAGTCTGTATTTATTGCACGCCTACAGTTTTCTAAAAAAAAATATTAATTGATTTTGGCGGGGGGATAATATTAAACTCGAAGGCTTCGGCGTCCTGTTCAATATTATCCCTCCGCCGAAATCGATCGAGTGCGGTAAAAAATCGACCGCTCGAACCCGTATGCTGTTCTGTATTTATTGCACGCCCACAGTTTACTAAAAATATATAAAAAAAACACAAATTATTGTCCAATATAACCCAAACGTAAAAATTGAAATAGTAAAATAGTCCACGCATGTGATCCGTATTGTTCAAGGACAATACCCAAAAAAAATTTATTCGCTTCGGTTTTTTTCAGAAAAAGCGTGTATTTTATGAAAATAAAAGCATATGCGTGCAATAAAACACTTAAAAAAAACCCAGTCAAAAGCACGGTTTGGTATTGTCTTCATTTTCCTCTCGGATTTAGGTACCTTCACTGTCATCTTGGGTAAAAAGCTAGGATTTCTCGGACTGGGCCGGAACTGGATGATTTCGAAGTTGCTAAGCTTTATTTTTGCTCCGAGTTAACGCATAAAAGCCCACCCCAAGTCGCGTATCGTCTCACACAGTATACTAGTCCAAATAGCTAGTGAGTCAGTATTTTTTCTCGAGAAAAAAAGCTTTAAAATTACGAGAAGTTTCTATTGGGACAGAGGTCCCAATTATACACTACTCGCATCAACAAAAACCAAATGGAAACAGCGTCTCAGATACAATGTTCTTTTTCTTCTCTTTCGACAGATGAGATTTTGTATTGCTTCTGAGAGATAAGTAGGCCAAGAATTTCGACCGGATCACGATCCAGCCGCAACCCGATCGAAATTTACTGTTCGCGTCTGTGATCACACTACTGTAATAGCTCCGTTTACATTTGTATATTGAATTTAATTTATCTAACATCAACTTAATTTGCACACAAAAGCTCGGAAAAACGTTTGTATCTGCCCCCACCCCCGCCCCCTTCTGATTCCGTATCAGGAAGAGTCAAATTCCGGTAAACACCGTACCATCACAAATATGCATTGTTGTTACACATTAAAATATAATTCATGAAATTCAACATTTTGACCAATTTCAACCCAATTTAAGCTGAGAAATGTTGGAAATGGGCTTCATGTAACGGGATTGTAAGATAAATCTATTGTCATGACCATGTGCATGTCCTGTAATTTGTATAAGCTTCTCGGTCGTGTTGACAATCGGATCGAAACGAAGGCTATATGAAGTCACAAGAGTGCAAGGCGTTTCACATGCAAACGAGAATATTTATGTTTTAACCCTTTACCCAACGTAACGGCCAAAACCGGCCAGCGCTATTCTCAAAAATCGCCAGTTAATTTTCATTATTTTTTCATCTTTTGTCCCAAAAACATAGGTTATGACCCCTCATTGGAACGAGCTCGTTCCAATGAGGGGTCATAACCTATGTTTTTGAGACAAAAATGAAAAAAATTAGTTATTCAAGAATTATTTTTGCAAGTGTCGTCTGCTTTTCATGTTAGGTAAAGGGTTAAAATAACTTATCCCGACATATCGTACTCTCTATGGCCAAGCCACAGAGAGTACGATGTATCGGGGTGATTGAGGGTGCCCGTTTTATCATTTTTTTTTAAATCGTAAATGGTAGATAGTCCCTCAAGTGGAACTCCAGTTTTGTGGAAGGGGGGAGAGGGGGGGGGGGGGCATTCGCACATCTCCTGGCTACGCGCCAGATTATGCCTCAAGTTTGCGATGAGGGGATCGTTGCGACCCGATTGTAAAGACGACCTCGAATCTGTTACAAATTACAAGACATGCACACGGTCATGATAATGTAAATGTACAAAATGTTACAACAGATCTTGTTCCTAGGGCTACATCTAGTATATCATGTTGTGGAGTGTGGGACGTCCCCGATACAAATAACGGGACATACACATGGTCATGATAATGTATATATATCAGCCAGCATATAATTAAGTCAGTACCAGAGGAATCGTATTCGCTTCAAACAGGATCGTGATAACAAAGGCGGGCAGAGAATGTCGTGAGCTGAGCGTGATTTGTCTGAAATTAACTGTCTACTTTCCTTGTACAAATCGGACTTGATTTCGAAGAATCATGTGTATGAAATGTGGCGTATGCGTGTTTTGAATTAGAGAATCTCGAGGAAGAATGTCATATCCGTATATTTGTTTTTCACATAATACCCACAATTCATTTGACAGTGTTGGAATTTCCCCCGAGAAGCCCTGTCTATGCATACTGATGTGTTTTGAATTCCTAGCTTCCTTTGATATCTGAGGCATATTTGGTCACACTGGTTGTTCTCAGAAAATGTTATTACACACTAAAAACTAAAGGGTTAAAACTGACACTTTCAAGGTGTTAAACCCATTCTAACTCTTAGGGTTTGATTTTAACACTCAAAGTGCAATGCTTTTAGCACTTAGACATTACAATCGTCAGACATCTGAAACTTGAATGGATGGCACTTCCCATGTGTCTAGCATTGGTGGTTCTTCCAGAATGGTCCATAATTTCATTTAGGCTTGGTGGGTACATAATTAAAAGGACACAACGCAGATGACGCGGATCAGGCTCGAGAGTTCGAGCCTGATCCGCGTCATCTGCGTTGTTTCCTTTTAAGTGTCGCGACATTACACGTGTCAAGTGGTATTATTGTAACACCTGTCAAGTTCTGGGATATCTACACTTGAACGAAGTGCTAGTTCAGCACTTAGTAAGTGTTAAATACAAAACTTCAAGTGTAGTTTTTAACACTTTAGTTTTTAGCGTGTATTTTTTTAGTTCTGGTACGAATGCGGCAGTAACATTCAAGAACTATACATGTTTGGCATTAACTATGTGCGTTGAAATCATGTTTTTGCTCGTGTCCTATACACCACAACTTTTACATTAGCGTATCATTTATTTGAATTATTATCTGTAGTCCTATATTTGAATTTCATGGAATCTCAGACATTGGATTTTCATGGTAAATGGTTTGTCGTTTCTTATACAGCACCTTCATAGAGAACTTCGGAAAAGAGCACGACCGCCGTGGACTGGTCACTTTCCACGGATGGGCAATATTTCCACGGACGCAATGATATTAGATTACAAACACTAACTATAGTAATTATCATTAAAAATTTAATTAAAGAAGAACCGTATAAAATTCAGTGCATCATTAACGTTTTGTTGATGATGATTTTTATTGCGCATGCGTGGAAACCACTACCAATGCGTGGATTACGACCAGTTCACGACAACTGCACTGCAGGGCCTGGCAAATGTTCATCATTCGATTCGATTGGAAACAAATTCGAATTCCGGGGAGTTTTTGGATTTCATATTTTCTCTATTGTCGACATTCTAAAGATGACACACTCATCCTGCGTTTTTTTATAGAACGGGATTAGTCGTATCCAGCCTAACCAGATAACACAAGTCAGTAGTCGGAAAGTTTCTACAAATGCCATAATCTGGAGCGGTAGCGGAGGTTTGCACATGTATTGCCCCTTGAGTGGAACAAGGCGCCAACTGCAATGCTAAAGCATTGCAGCCGGCGCCTTGATCCACTCAAGGTGTGATTTATGGCTTTTTCTTGGTCGACTTTGATGATAACCGATCCTAGCCCCATTGTTTAGATAAAACTGCCAGGTGAGTTGTCACCTCTAGCATTATAAGAACAGAAAATGTTCGAACACATTTTGGTACTGACACATTCAAAACGATAGCTTCGAGTAATTTGAATTCCACTGCGTCATAGCACCATCTTATAGAGTTTTAATTAACCCTTTACCTAACATGAAAAGCAGACGACACTTGCAAAAAAAATTCTTGAATAACTAAATTTTTTCATTTTTTGTCTCAAAAACATAGGTTATGACCCCTCGTTGGAACGAGCTCGACGAGCTCGTTCCAACGAGGGGTCATAACCTATGTTTTTGAGACAAAAAAATGAAAATATTTTGAAAATTAATTGGCGATTTTTGAGAATAGCGCTGGCCGGTTTTGGCCGTTACGTTGGGTAAAGGGTTAATGAAAGTATGTTGCACATCGGGTCTTAGAACTGGGTCACGATGAAATGCGGACTATCTTTGGTTGTCATATGAATAAATTTCTCAATTCTTTCATAAACAAGTGATAGGTCCAGCTATTATAAGTTATGGGGCTTTCAGTGGGCGAATATGGTGTGATATAAGGCGAAGTGAGATCAATATTGGGAGAGGTCGAAGGCCGAGCCTAATATTGATCTTGTTGAGCCTTATATCACATCATATCCGCCCACTGAAAGCCCCATAACGTATTTATTATGCCAGTCCTTTGAAAGAGACACAACCATAAGTGCACCCAGATTCCTAGCGCAAATGTTCTGTTATCACTATCAGGGAATTTCCCGGTTTCGCGTCATGTGAAGGTCACGCTAGTAGCAGGCGCTGAAACAACGGAGTTTTCTTCTCAATAAACAGGAATTTATATTAACAATTCACAACTTTAATTCAGTGTTAAGTACTGGAAAAATAAATCAACTGGAGCAAATGGATTAACAATTCTTTCAAGAGAGTAAGTGGGAACAGTTTCATTCATTATTTGTTGCTTGAGTTCGCCTCAGACAGTGCCAGTTGGCTTCTATACATGTCGTTTTAGTGGTTTATTTATTGTATTTATTTACATTTGTTTATTAAAATTTCTCAAAGATTGGAAGAAACGTATTATAGTTGTACGTTGCTCAACAGACACACACGAGAAATTATTTGTTGTTCGTCGAACACACGAAATTAGGAAAAACATCGAAGCGAGCCATGGATGTCAAAAACAAAATGTCGGAACTGACGGTATATAAGTTCTATTTTCGGTCAGCTCGATGCTACACAGTTTCATATACGGTCACCAGATATTGAAGCTGATTGGGCAATAACAATTACTGGCATAATAAATGTATTTGCGGTTCGATGGTACGAAGTAGTGTAATCAGTACGTTTATTGCTAATGGATACACCCAAGATATACCCTGCACTATCAAGACAGTAATAGCATCGTAACAATCGAGAATTGGATTGGATTGATATTCGAACCTGTCGTCCCCATCAAGACGAGGAGGTGGGGGGGGGGGGGGGGATAACCTCCAAACATTCCCCAACGCAAGACTCTTCATCAGAAGAGGACCTCGCTTGTTACTTTCAGGGTTGTGTCAATATAAGTTATCTCAGCCAACATATATGGTATATGGAGATTTAATACCTGGATGTCGGTTTTTAAACACCGAGCCACTTCGATCGATAAACAAGCTGTTAAATACAATTTGGAGTGCATTTTTATTCTTGTTATCAGGCTCGCTGCCGGGAATTATGTTGAGGAGGTGCGTTAAGTGGCGATGGCAGAAATTAAAAAAATGATTTCAAATGGAGCTCTGTTGTAGCATCTGGGAAATTGTTATGTGGAATTGGGAATCTGAGATATAAGCATTTTTTTAAAGTATGTTGTGTGAAAAATTACATATAAAGTAGATCGATAAAGTTGACAGGCATATTTTATTTTCCAGATACATATAACTATATATAATTATGTATTTATGGACGAAAATAAACAGCTATAAGGTCAGTGTATCATTTTGGGCATGTTACAGCAGGACCATGTCGCTAGTTTCTGTGAAGCGCGCGGGCACCATTATATATTTTTTTCCGAGGCTCTAATAATAAAGTATGAAAGTAGTGCTGGACGTTTCACAAAACTAACTGCAAACGAGAATATTTGGGTTTTAAGACAACTGACCCCATACATCGTACTCTCTGTGGCCAAGCCACAGAGAGTACAATTTATCGTGGTAAGTGAGGTCGCCATTTTATAACAAAAATTTGAATCATAAATTGAAGATAGTCCCCCAAGTGCAACGCGCTCGATTATGCCGCAAGTTTGCGACACAAATCGCGAGTGCTATTTTATCTTGTTTGTTTTACAAGGATTTGCGAAAAAGTTATGCAACTTATATTAACGCCTCTCCTTGGCCCAATGGCGCATATGTGTGGGATGACCTTCGTTGTGGCAACTTCGTGGCCTCGATCTTCTCGAATATTGCGAACGGAGCTTCAGCCTGCACGAAGTGTGTCTCTCTCTCTCTCTCTGCGCAGAGTACAGCCATGTTACGTTCCCATCCGGTAGGGCGGGACCCTGTGACAGCATCAACCCCATATTTGATGCCAACAGAGAGTGTTCGGACACCTCGAGAACTTTCCCCGACCGGTGATCGATCCCGGGACCTCTGGCACAAGAGACTAGCGCACTTATCCAGTCGGCCACCACTCACACAATCTGAACAGTAGCGGTACTCTGACTACAATAAATCAATTTAACTAGAGGGGTGTCATTTGTGTGCAAAGCACACTATAGTATATCCCCGCATTCGCATTTGTGATTATTGTCGGGCCCGAATCAAAAATCCAAAACCTTTATGCACATCTACAGACGCTATTCATTAACATGAACAAACTTTTAGTGTTTTGAATTGAAACCCCTAAGAGTTTTTCTCTGGAAACCATTCCTCTAACGACAAAAATGGTGCCCCTTGCACCCCTCGGGGCCAAATAAAAAATCCAAAACCTTTATGCACATCTACAGACCCTATTCATTAACATGAACACAATTTCAGTGTTTCGAATTGAAACCCCTAGGAGTTTTTCTCTGGAAACCATTCCTCTAACGACAAAAATGGTGCCCCTTGCGCCCCTCGGGGCCGAATAAAAAATCCAAAGCCTTTATGCACATCTACAGACCCTATGCATGAACATGAACACACTTTTAGTGTTTCGAATTGAAACCCCTAGGAGTTTTTGTCTGGAAACCATTCCCCCAACGACAAAAATGGTGCCCCTTGCGTCCCTCCGGGCCGAATCAAAAATCCAAAACGTTTATGCACATCTACAGACCCTACTAATGAACATGAACACACTTTCAGTGTTTTGAATTGAAACTCCTAGCAGTTTTTCGCCGGAAATCATTCCTCTAACAACAAAAATGGTGCCCCTTGCGCCCCTCGGGGCTGAATCAAAAATCCAAAACCTTTATGCACATCTACAGACCCTATGAATGAACATGAACACACTTTCAATATTTCGAATTAAAACCCCTAGGAGTTTATCGCCGGAAACCATTCCTCTAATGACAAAAGTGGTGCCCCTTATGCCCCCGAGGGCCGAATCAAAAATCCAAAACCTTTATGCACATCTACAGACACAAAGAATGAACATGAACACACTTTCCATGTTTTGAATTGAAACCCCTATGAGTTTTTCAACGGAAACCATTCCTCTAACGACAAAAGTGGTGCCCCTTACGCCCCCGAGGGCCGAATCAAAAATCCAAAACCTTTATGCACATCTACAGACCCTATGAATGAACATGAACACACTTTCAATGTTTCGAATTGAAACCCCTAGGAGTTTTTCGCCGGAAACCATTCCTCTAACGACAAAAGTGGTGCCCCTTACGCCCCTCCGGGCCGAATCAAAAATCCAAAACCTTTATGCACATCTACAGACCCTATGAATGAACATGAACACACTTTCAATGTTTCGAATTGGAACCCCTAGGTGTTTTTCGCCGGAAACCATTCCTCTAACGACAAAAGTGGTGCCCCTTACGCCCCCGAGGGACGAATCAAAAATCCAAAACCTTTATGCACATCTACAGACCCTATGAATGAACATGAACACACTTTCAATGTTTCGAATTGAAACCCCTAGGAGTTTTTCGCCAGAAACCATCCCTCTAACGACAAAAGTGGTGCCCCTTACGCCCCCGAGGGCCGAATCAAAAATCCAAAACGTTTATGCACATCTACAGACTCTATGAATGAACATGAACACACTTTCAATGTGTCGAATTGAAACCCCTAGGAGTTTTCCGCCGGAAACCATTCCTCTAACGACAAAAGTGGTGCCACTTACGCCCCTCCGGGCCGAATCAGAAATCCAAAACGTTTATGCACATCTACAGACTCTATGAATGAACATGAACACACTTTCAATGTTTCGAATTGAAACCCCTAGGAGTTTTTCGCCAGAAACCATCCCTCTAACGACAAAAGTGGTGCCCCTTACGCCCCCGAGGGCCGAATCAAAAATCCAAAACGTTTATGCACATCTACAGACTCTATGAATGAACATGAACACACTTTCAATGTTTCGAATTGAAACCCCTAGGAGTTTTCCGCCGGAAACCATTCCTCTAACGACAAAACTGGTGCCACTTACGCCCCCGGGGGCCGAATCAAAAATCCAAAACCTTTATGCACATCTACAGACCCTATGAATGAACATGAACACACTTTCAATGTTTCGAATTGAAACCCCTAGGAGTTTTTCGCCGGAAACCATTCCCGTTCGTACGGACGGACGGACGGACGGACGGACGGAGACGACCAATATATCCCGCATTTTTTTCAAATGCCGGGATAATAATAATACAAAAAACTTCCAGGAGAAATATTAAAAACTCACGTGTTTTCCTGACCTTCATACGACTGTTGGCTAGTTTAGACTTTAGTGAAGTTTATGGTCGTCATTATGGCTTTATGCAGTGAACATGTATAAATCCTTTTTGTCCAAGAAGAATATATTATTCACTGCGAAAATGAATGTGCATGAACTATTGTCCATTCTCTTTAACGACCATTCAAATCCGTACTATAGACTTAATATATCTGTTTAGAAATCCATTCGACACTTTGTTTGTATTCGGAGTTCTGTGATCTAAAAAGTACCTCACTCAACGTCCTTTTTGTAACTGAAAGGGCGTCTCCAGATTCGTCGACACCCTTTACAGTTTGAACCAGTTCTATATTGTACCGGTTCCAATCTACAGTTTCGCACTATCACACAGGGGTACAATTCTAAACTAAGATAATACGTTGAAACTAATGCCACGTAAACTGGGTATGTTTTGGGGGGATCAGGATACCTGCCCCCTCCCCTCCCCCTGGACATCTGCCTACTATTAATATTAACATAAGGAGACATCTGCCCCATCTGCTTTTTTCACCTAGGACACCTGTCCCCCCCCCCCCTCCCCCTGCAGTTTTTTTTACCTAGGAAACCTGCCCCCTGCAGTTTTTTGTTACCTAGGTCATCTGCCCCCCTGCTGTATTTTTTCACCAAGAACTCTTGACCCACGTTTCTTTGTTTTGTACTTACTTAGGAAATCTTCCCCGCTAATATTAATAAAATATAATGTTTATTCTGATCTCTGCCCACTTGACTCTGTGATCCTATTGAACAGAGAGAAAATGTTTTTAAAGTTTTGTTCACTGAGCAGGCTGTTATATACATATAAGTTGCACCAGCATGCTTATTTTTAAATAACCACAAGCTAAAGCCAGGATTGAGCCCATACTTTTATCTTTTTAACCCCCCCACCTCCCCCCCCCCCCCCCATATTTGTGTAGATGTACTGAACAGATGGTTATATAAACATAAGCAAGATGTACAACCACAACACAGAACCCTTATCACAAATTATGTTTTATAAAAAAATTTAAGAAAAAATACGCGCACTCTCAATCTGTTCAGTGCTTGCTACTCCAGTGCTCCTAAAATGCAGTTGGTTCCACACTTTAAGAGACTGTAAGTGTCGCATATAATTATATTTGTTCATATCACTTAATTTGCGACAATTTATTGGAAATTTCTTACATTTGTTTATAAAACATAAAAAGTCCCAATTTATAGGAGAAATGCCAATGATTGTTAAATTTTTTATAGTATTCAAAACTATTCTAGAATACACCTCAAATTTGACTGTATTCCAATACAAATACGAATACTTTAAAATTGCATGAATACTGAATACACCCGAATACTTGGAAAATGTATTGAATACGACTGAATACTGAATACAAATACGGATACTCCGACCCTGGCAAGAGTGGAAGGAAAGAAGGGTAACATTAATACACAACAAGTAGAAAGAGAAAATTTAGATAATTACAGAGGGATATCTGTTAGCACCAATATTGGGAAGGTATTTTGCCATTTTCCCTGTGCAAGTCTTGTGGAAGAAAGAGGATTCCTGGGGGAAATCCATAATGGGTTCCGTAGAGGGAGACGAGTCACTGACCACCTCCTTACTCTTTCCCAACTGTTATAATCAACAAAGGTCAATAAGAGAAATATGTTTATTACAAGCCTGTTCTATCAAATCGCCATCTACAGCAACACTAAACCATGCGGAAAATGAAAATCTGTTCCGCACAGATGTGCGGAACAGAAATAGTTGACAGACTATTTAAAAACAGAAGCGAAATTAAAGAGGAATTTTCTATAAATTGTGCACGGCAGTTACAGTTTGAATCGCTAGCGATAGCTAAAAATCGTCCTCTGAGTTCCAATGTGTTCTATGTGCCATAAGGCACATAGAACACATTAGAACTCAGGGGACGAAATAGTAACATGGGTTACGATAAAATGCGTACTTTTTGTTGATACTTATCAAATGAATTGCTGAGTGTCCTTCTAATAATGATTTTTTTATAGACATGAAGGCGTGTAATAAACACAGAGCGACATGCGTGTTGCGGCCTCTCGTTCTATCCTTCCGCGCAAGCACTTGTGCCATATCGATTAATCCATTTACACACGTGTGTCGTCCTGTGTATTTATGGTCTTCCTTAATGTGAAAGAACGAATATGGCAGAGTTTGGAGGGGGAATGTAGCAGAAGATGGAGGGTCCTGGATTCGGAGGAAGCTTTGTCGGAATCAAGAGAGCACTTAAAAAGATGTGGAGAGTGTACGCAACCTGGGAAACATCACAACAAAAATGGTTCCAATGGAGATAGGACTTTAGCAGGAGTGCATCCTGCCAGCCATACTCTTTGCATTGTACAAAAAAACTTGGGTGAACACTTGATAGCAAGCGGAGAAGGAGTAAACGTTGGAGAGACAAACATCCCAGGGCTATTCTGTGCCGATGACATGGTTTTATTAGCCGAGAGCGAAGAAGGAATATAAAAACTGTTAATCATGGTCAAAAGTACGGGGATAAATGGCGACTTCAAATGTATGAAAAAAGTAAGATAATACCTGTGGGCCGTGGGGTGGATGAATAGCGAAGGTGGAGGGTTGCTAAATTCACAAATGGTAGAAAAGAAAAAAAAGATATATCAGTGGGGGGAGGGGGCGCGGGAATACGAATACTTGGGAGTGCATGTATGTGTTACACGTAGAGACATATACAAACACAACACAAATAAACTTACATCAAAAGGGAAAAGAATAGGGAGTTTGCGATTTCAAACGTGTACGGGTACGGGTACGTGTAGCAGATAATTTGTGAAGAACGTCACACTTCTTGCACATGCTTACACGTTTGCTACACGTAAAACTGCCGGGTTGAAATTTGAAAATTCCAGTGATTTAAAAAGACAAAATGTGTTTAAGTTGAATGCACAAATTCGTGCCAGCTACAATCCCGTGGTTCCTAGAAGCTTTCTAATTGTAATAATCGAAATAATGAGCGTGTTTATGAAACAAATTAGTTTAATTTTGTTGTGACAAGGACTTGTCAACACTGGCATTAATCACGAAATAATTCGTTTTGGTCAGGAAAAGTCATTACGTGTACGTGTACGGGTAGACGAAAATCTTGTCGACAACATCATAAAGTTCGCTTACTTCCACACGTACACGTTTTTATCCAACGTGTAGAAGTTGGTTTACAAGTTTCGACGAACGGGTAGATATGGATTTGTTAAAATAATAATGGTTTCATTTTCTCTCTACATATATAATATAACAGGTTATTCTCGTTGTAATCCTTGTGTTCTGGAAGAATTCTTCGCGGATATCAAGGGGAAATTGTTGTTGTGTTTGTTGTGGATTGAATATTTAAGATCTAAAACGCAGCTGTTTTCTCGAACAGTCTTGGAGAATATATTTTCCCTTTCTTCCAACGATGAATTATCACACGAGGATGTTTCTGTTACGTTGCCACTACGCCTATGAACGATCACTATTATATATTTGATTATTTTATTCTTAATTTATTTATTTTCGTGTACGGGGTGAGTGTGTGTGTGTGTGGTGTGAGGGTGTGTGTGTGTGGGGGGGGGGGGGGAGAATTGATTTAGTAGTGGGGAAGTTCGATTGAATCAGATGGCTTACTACGATGGTTGTGAGCTAGGAACAATATGAGGGGGGGAGGGGGGCATGTAAGTTGATTACTGAGCCGGAGGCAGATCCCAAAGTGCAAATACTGAGATGAGGAGTATGGGAAGGGTGCCCCTCCCAATGTGGATAATCAGGAGGTTCTCCCCAGGGACATTCAAGTCCCCCCATTGATAACAATCGAACTGCTGAATTATTTTTGAAAATTATTTTATATACCCTGTTTGTTTCAAAATTATTTATACCCTGTTTGTTTTTGTGTTTTTAAATGCGCGCTTCATTTTAAATGGGAGCGGGTCATGACGTGGGTGTGTGTGTGTATGGGGGGGGGGGGGGCTCTCCCAGGCTTGGCTACGCCACTGAGTAATGGCTTTCCGATGGAAGGTGTTTGTAGCAGGGACCTGCTGAAAGGTAGAGAGCAAGGCATAAGCATAAGGAGAGCAAAACAAAAACAAAATAAAAAAAAATAGTTTTCACGTGCCAAAGGGGCGCAGGTACGAAGTGCGATTTTAAAACCTTTGCGAACCGAATGGCTATCATTGGATTTATAGTGTCAGACAGAACCAAGGAGGCCGGATAGCAACCAGGATCCAGCTCGTGAAAAGAGATTGCACATTGCATTGCGTTTACCGGAGGGCCAGCCCCCACCAGCCACGTTATTCTAATATATGAGATTTATGCAGCCTGGCTCACCAAGCTACCATAAGGATTCCAATCGACCAGTGGTTCATTTGCTAGGTGCCGAGGCACACACAGGTGTTATGCGTTTGTTGGGATGATGTCATGGCATCTAATCAATGCCGCAAAACAATCTTCGTTAAAGAGAGAAGAAAAACACAAACAGAACGCTGCTTTGGGAACAGCGCCAGCATGATTTCCTTAGCGGTTACAAAATGGAAAGAACGCCATCAAAACAGACCAATATGACGGTTTGTAAAAGCTGAAATCATCCATTAGATTACAAAATGAAAGTTTGGCAATTCGGTCTCCCTTTGGGATAACCGATGACTAGAATACAGCAACCAAAAAACAATCACACGCCCACCTTATGACCCCTCACATACACCACATGCCCTTGTCGTGGACTGGTTGTGGACATATTTATTTCCTTATTTAGAGAGTCAAACACTTGTCCTAGCCAGACAAGTTTCAATCATTGGCTTGCGTTTAGTCATTCTCTGTGGCTGATGGCAAGTGGCGCGTTAGCTCACTTGACTGAAAATCAGGGTGAGCTATATATATTCTAATCACTTTTTGCCCGTCGCGCGTCCTTCGTCCGTCGTGAAGGTGATGTTTGGGAACACTTTAATGAAATTTCACTTGAGTAGCGGTTATATAGGGGCATTTTTTAAAATAATATTTTTGCTCGTATTGAGGAGGGGGGGGGGTGGTGAGGGGCCAAAATGCGCCAATTGGAAAAACATCTTCTCTTGAACCAGCTGTAGCAGAGATCGTTATGCTGCTTCCCTTTGGGCTGTAGAACCCAATTTGTTTAAGAGAAGTTCGAGGGGCAATATTCACCTTCGTTATGGGGGGGGGGGGGGGCAAGAATTTTTGCCCCGCCAAAAATTTATATTTTCTGACCGAGCGGCAGATTTGAACCAAATTTATTATGAAGTATATTAATGGGTCATAAGTATTTATGCCCCCAACAATTTCCAGTAGCCCCGTGGGAACCGCGGCAGCTAAAAATAGAAATATTTTTTGTTAAACGCCCATATCTCCAAAACCACAATGCACTGAGATTTCTTATTTGGTGTGAAGCTTCCTTGGAACCAACCAACAGAAAGGAATAGTAAAAAAATGTCATTAGTTTTGTCGTAGAATACAGCTTCTGGACTTTGAAAAAATACTAAGTCCGCATTGTCTGGATAATAGAAAAAAACATTTAAAAATCTGTTTTTTTCTAAACCACTGCCTCAAATGATTCATAGTTGATATATGGCATCACTGTAAATAGGATTTTCAGGTCTATTTAAATTGATCCCTTTGGGGCACATTTAGCGGGAAAAAAATGTGGCCCATGCATGGGCCTCAATATACAAAATAAAAAAAAATCAAACGCAACTTTTGCTAAATCTGTACGTATCAGGTTCATTGATATTTGGTATGGAGCATATTTGGAGCGGGTAGCTCCCAACCGGCAAAAAAACCCGGGTTTTACATGGGTTGCCACATGGTGTTATGAAATATTTGGATATACAAGTCTGCGCAGCATGATGCACAACCCCTCTGTGTCAGATACAACGGTGCCATTCTCACAAACGATTGATTGGGGTAATTGGAATGTGGTTGTCAACTTGGCTAAACCGTCCTTGTCAAACCTAAACATTTGACGGCATTCATCATTTGTAAATCGTGACAAGTCAAAGCTTGGGTAATGAAACCTAATGTTAGAAGCTGAACGTTCAACAGTTGTGGATAACAACACTAATTCTACGTCGTCTTCAATCGCACCGAACATCAGCAGATCTGAGGAAGCCATTGTTGGTCAACAACATAATGACCCTGAACTCACAGAGTTACTGACCCGTTACCCGTACACGTACACGTTAATTAAAAAGTCGTTTCGCAACTCAATTTTTATCAAATACCAACGTGTACGGGTACGTGTAGCTACACGTACCCGTACCCGTACACGTTTGAAATCGCAAACTCCCTAATACTCAGTCTGTTAAAACTACTTGGAATAAATAGTTTTAACAAGGTCTTCGTGGGAAAACCTGTGTGGAGAGGGTGGGATTACTAAGCATAACTTATGGAGCGGATGTGACACCCCCCCCCCCCCCCACCCCCCAAAAAAAAAAAAAATGGTACTGGGGAACTTGGAGATCATACAAAATGACGCGGATTGGTGGGTAACGGGCTGTAGTAGCGCACACGTACTGGAAGCGTTCAGTGGAGAACTCGGGTGGATGCCAGGTAAGGTCTCGTTTCCTATTAAAAGGTCATTTCCGAGGTTATTGGATATCCCCAGCCAAATGGCTATTTTGAGCTATAGTTTTAGTTTATGGTGGTGTGGATTTAGTAAATAATTCTCATTAATGGTGATATGGCCAAAATAATCTGTTGATGGTCTTGATTCAACCTGTGTATTGTTAAGTGCATTTCAGTTGGGGGGTCAAGGTCACATGGAGTGTTAAATGACTAACCCAGACCTGTTTGGGACTTGACAATTTGCAGTTTACAAATGGGACAATTTTTGTGTAAATTTGCTTTGAGAAAGCCTTCTGAAAAAATGAATAAGAAACCCAAGTAGGTAATAAATGCGGATTCAGTATTACTTGTACATGTACGTGTACGGTACACGTACATGTACGTGTACCGCCATAGGGATTCAGTGTTAAATCGTGTACAGAGTGCAAAAATGTCGTTTTTTTCATGGTGATACAGAATCCGCAATTGTTTTGGGGCTCACAGATCGCACTTTTGACGTTCAAACACCCGTTGGCGAACACGTACATTCGACGACACATCGCTCAAATGTACGACATTTTAAGAAATTGTACATTAAACATTTTTTCTCTACGTTCCCATCGTGGATCAGACCATCGATCCATCGTTGGTGAACGCGAGCAAAAAACTTCTGTATCAGCATCAAAAAGCGGTTTGCGGATTCTGTATCACCTACGTTCGCCAACGAGTGTTCGAAAGTCAAAAAGGCGATCCGATCGGGGAAACCCATTTGTGGATTCTAGATCAGGAAAAACGGTACACGGAAAAAAGGCGGAAAAAGTCGGTTTGCGGATTCTGTATCACCTGCTTTCGGGATCGCGTTTGGGACGGTCTAGGGTGCAATCCGATCGGTGAAAATTCGATTTGTCGATTCACCTCTTGAGTTTTGTGGGGCAAATAGTGATGGAATCGGTTTTGTCGAGAGAAAATAAAAAGTGATTGATATATAGGAGAGAAAAAAATATATAAATAAATAGTTATTTAAAAAATAATATCGAATCGAAATAGAAATAAAATATACGTAAATCATGAACAATTCCCAGATTTTGAGAGCAAGGTTTCTTTTAAAAATGCTGATGAGAGCTTACGCATTCTGCTTGAACGAACAACCAGGTCGCCTCTTGTTAGAACGATGCGTCGGATGTCGGGATCATCTAGACTTCAATCACGAGAATCATTCGTGTCTGACGATGGAAAGGGAAGATATGGTCGTCAAGTATTTCGAACCGGCGTTCGAACGCGTTCGAATCGACGAAGTGATCACGTTTTGGAGGAGATTAGTCTTCTGTAAGGGTCGAGACAAGCGCACTAATTCGGAAGAACTGAAATTGGCGCATAGAAGTCTGACTTTAGAAGACAAGGGATGCATCATGAAATTATTGCTGAATGAAGCATACGTCTAAGTTTTCTCGTTGATATAAATACGGGAGAATAGAAAATAAAATAAATACACACATAAAATTTTTATCTAATATTTCAAAGAAAAAAATACAAAAATGAGAACCAGAAATAAATTGTATCCGACGTTAGATGACGACGAGGATGAGAAGCCGAACGGTGTTTTGCCAAAGGCGCCGTCGCTAGAAGAGAAAGAAAGAGGAGAGAGGTATCGCATCGATCAAATCAGTAGAATCTGACTCGAGAGAGAGATTCTCGCCGTTCTCTCAAGAAGAAGTATTCGCGTTTCCTGAAATTCGTCAACGCAGTCGACACGACACTCATCATGATTTCCATGGGTTTACACATGGCCGGCATCGGATTGTTGTCGACTGCGGTCGGCATTCCGATCGTGTTGACCGTAGAAGGAGTGGCTCTCGCCGTCGGATTGTTTAGCACGCTCGGAAACTTTTTGAGTAGGAAATTATATCTGAAGGCAAGGAAACACGAAAAGATTCGCATCTTGGCCGCCTCCAAGATCGACACGATATCTGAAATGATCTCGATGGCGTTGAAAGACAGTAGGATATCGGACGGAGAATACTTCACGATATTGAACGAGAAAACGAAATACGATGCCATGAAAGAAGCCGTGAGAATCAAGACTCGTAAGATCATGAAGGAAGAGATGAAGGATTCTCTCGTGGAAAAGGGGAGGAAAGAGGCTAGGGAGGAATTCAGTAAGATGATAGAACTCAAGAGCAGTGATTGAAAAAAAATATATATAATAAGAACAGGATTTTTAAAAAAGAAATATTAAATTTATATATAAAATAAAAATGAAATTAATTTAAATAACTCTCAAAAAATGTATTGCGTAAAGAGTAAGAGTGTTACCGAGACGAGTAATTCTCGAGAAGTACGAACTAAAAACGACAGACAGATGCTTCGCAGAATTTGGACGTGTGTGGTTCGATCAAGACTCGATTCGTCAAAAAAAGGAAGGCGAGCAAAGGTAAAGGCATCGTGAATAAAATGATCAATAATCTACCTTTCGAAATGCATCTGCCAGGTCACAGTTTCACGGGACCCAGAACGAAATTGAACAAGAGACTCAACGTCGATCTGACTCCTAAATCTTGGAGCAAACCCGTGAGTAGGGTGGACGCGGCCGTGTATGATCACAATCTGTGCTACGCTGGACAACCCGACACCAAGACTCGCAATGACGTCTGCGATAAAAACATGTTGGCGAAATTGAGAGGTATATCGATTCCGACCAGGAGAGAGAAGATAGAACGTTCGCTGGTCGGTAATCTGATTGGTGCGAAGCGTCGATTCGGATGGGGCGTTCAAAAAAAAAGTGCATCGGAAAAGAAGAAGAAACGATTATTGACAAGTGAATTGGCCGAGGAGTTACACAAACCCATCGTGCGTAAATTTTGAAAGAGAAGGGTGTTTGTGAAGGGTTTGGATGACATTTGGTCCGCCGATTTGGTCGACATGAGATAGTTTTCGAGGTGGAACGAGGGCGTCAAATATCTATTGACGGTCATCGACGTTTTTTCCAAATATGGTTGGATCAGAGCTTTGAAGAATAAATCGGGACCTTGCGTCGCCGAGGCTCTGAAGAGCGTGTTCGAGTCGTCTTCTCGAAAACCGAATAAATTGTGGGTGGACAAGGGAAAGGAATTCTACAACAAGCACGTTCATCGATTAGTCGACCTCTACTCGATCGAAAACGAAGAGAAAGCCAGCGTGGTGGAACGTTGGAATCAAACGATGAAGGAAAAGATGCACAGATACTTCACAGCGAATTCGACTAAGAAATACATATATGCTCTGAACGGCCTGGTCAAAGATTACAAGAACACGTGACACAGATCGATCAAGATCACTCCCACAGAAGCTAGCGATACTCGAAACGAAAAACGGGTCTAAGCGAATCTATATCCCGAGAGATCTAAGATCAGGAAGAAGTCTAGAACGCCGAAATTTGCGGTCAGCGATCGAGTGAGAATCTACGCTTATAAGAAGCACTTCGAAAAGGGTTATACTCCTCGATGGACCTCGGAAATCTTCGTGATAATCAAAATATTTCACACCAATCCGGTGACTTACGAAATCGAAGCTTTGGATGGAGAAGAGATCATCGGAAAGTTTTACGAACAACAATTGCAGAAGATGTAGTTTTGATAAAGAAAACAATTTTTTTTTTTATTTACTCTCTTGAACATTTTCTTGTTTACACATATATATATAGGAGAGAAAAATAATATAAAAAATAATTAAAACTATTTTTAGATAAAAAAGCAAGCTAATTAATAAACAAAAAACAAAAACCCTTTAAAAATGGCAAATATACTAGATATAGCACAAAGCATAGTGAAAGATGAAAGTATTCAAGAATATGAGGTTCACGAATACGAACCGGTAACCTGAATGAGTTTGAACAATGCGGGAGAGATAAGAATCAATGTCGAAACTCAAGATCTATTCATCCATCCTAGCGAGAGTTACATAGTGGTGCAGGGACGTCTCACCAAGGAAGATGGGAGCGACTACGCCGACGACGACACGGTTACTCTAGCCAATAATGGCATCATGCATCTATTCAGTAATATAAAATACTTGCTATCCGGACAAGAGATAGAATCTGTGTTTCATCCTGGTCAGGCCACCACGATGTTTGGACTCTTGACGTATCCGGATGATTTTTCGAAATCCAGAGGACTTAATCAGTTGTGGATGAAAGACACCGTTGGCCCTGCTAGTGTCGGCGCCATCACGATATTCGACTACGTCGTCAAGACGTCCAGACCTAAAGGAACGTTTTCGTTCAGGATACCTTTGAAACACATCTTCGGATTCGCAGATGATTACAACAAGATCATGTACGGACTCAAACACAATCTGACGTTGATTCGAAAAGGAAATGACGACGCGATAGTGAGACTCACTACGACCGACGTGGGTAAGATAACTCTACACAAGATATCATGGTTTGTTCCGCATGTGGAACCTTCGATCATGGAAAAAACGTGTCTCTACAAGATCATAGAATCCAAGAGTATATTACCTGTGGGATTTAGAATGAGCCAGTGCGACACGGCTAGCATTCCACCCTCCACAAATCACTTCGATTGGAGATTGACAGTGAAATCCACTTCCGAGAGACCGCGTTTCATCATGGTTGTATTTCAGACCGATAGGGACAGGTCTCAGGAAAAGAATGCATCGCTGTTCAATCACTGCCATTTGAGAAACGTGCAAGTGTTTCTGAATGCCACGAGATATCCAGCAATTGATTACAACACGTCGTTCGACAAGAATAATTTCTGCAGACTGTCCGGCGATGCCGCTGATTTTAGAAAGAAGTTTCACGGTCTAGACGAATTGATGAGCAATCCTAACATATCTCCCGGCGAATACAAGTCGATGTATCCCATATTCGTATTCGACGTCCCTAAACAGAGTGAACGACTCAAGAGTAGCGTCTTAGACATTCCGATCAAGATGCAATTCAATAGGAACGTGCCGAGAAAAACCAAAGCCTTCACCCTGGTCCTGTCGGACAGAGAATTACAATTCGAATCAGATGGAAATAAGATGTAGATCATTCGATGAGAGACGTGTGTGAAAAAATTAAAAACAAAATAAAAAAGTAATGAGTCAAAACAAAAAAAAAAAATAAAAGTAATGAGATCTAGAGAGATTGAACATCTTTCTAAATCTCATTACTTTTTTTTGTTTTTAATAATCACTCATTATTTTTTAAATAATTATTTTCAAGCGTTCACTGTTTGTTCAAAGGATCTAGTTCGATCAGTAGGCTCACCACGGAAGTGGCGGTTTCCGGATTATTGGTTTTTGTAATGAAATTAATCCTGTCTCCGGCATTCACTTTGAGAGGCGTGCTGAACATGCTAACATTCGCGTGTTGATTCTCAGTCTTTTCAATGCTGTATCTCTTATTGCTCTCTACTCCATTCACCACGAGATTGACGACCGCTCTGTTATTTGAATCCATGGAAGCCAGACACATTCGTATGATTTGACCTCCTAACGTCATGGAATATCCCACATGACCATGTTGCGATCTGCTACCTCTGTTTCCAAAAGACCACTCGGTTTTTCCCTCCTCTAACGTGCCGGCCTCCTTGGTCCACACGGTGATCAATTGTCTAGCGTATTTGACTTTTTCCACCACTGAAATCAGGGTGCAGGCATCTGACATGTGCACGGGATCCGGTAGATTCGTGAGCACGTGTCCTCCCATGTCTAGTTTACCTTCCATGATTTCGCCCTTTCTCCACACCGAGTTGTCATGCACGTACTTCCTGCTGACTGCGCTGGAATCGAATTCAGGATCGTGATCGAGACCGAATAAATTGTGACCGTTCATGTTGATGCCACCCTCCATGGTGCCGCCAGATTGTTTGTTCAGGTAGAGATCATCCACTTGCGATTCTACGTATTCTTGTGATCGTATCACGGCAGAATCTATGTAGCTCTTGTTGACTGCGGTTGAGTCCGCATCCACGTTGTCGACCTTCGACAGATTCAATATCTTGTTGAATCACGCATTCAGATCCGATTTCATTTCTCGTCTGTCAGACTTTCTCTGTTCCAGATCTACATAGTGTTTGGTTGCCACTTCCTTGGGATTCGTGGGAGTGGCCACGTTCGTTATCTTGTTAGAATTGGCGTCCAATTCCGATTGCATCATTTTCTGAATGTATCTACTTCTCAAATGTTCACTGAATCGCGCGTGAGAGTCATCCACGTGTTTCTTGGTCGCAGCATCGGTGGGATCTATGGGATTCGCAACGTTCACCAAACGTTTAGATTTCAGATCGAGATCGTCGGTCATGGCTTTATCCACGTAATTATGTAGCATGATTCGTTCGAAATCCGCATTCCCCGTTGACCTATTTCTTAGTTGCATCATCTGCAAGATCTATTGGCTCGAGAAGATTGTAGAGCTTCTTATCGTTCATGTTCAAAGGTTCCTCTCGAGGTTCGTATCTCTGAATGTAACGTTCGTCCAAGTTGGCAACGTCGTAACCATCACCGACTTCGAGCGTCTTCCTCTTCTTTTTGGGTTGACTTTCGTCATCACTTCTACCAAATTTATCGACTGGCATGTTGTTTTGAGGTTTTTGTTTTAAAATATGTTTCAAACGCAGTTTATTAAAAATGAATTATTTCACTTATTTTTTATTTTTCGTTTTTATTCGATTAAAATTTTTTTAATAATTTTTTACCTTTATATATACTATAAAAAAAATCTCTCTCTAATGTAAATCATTGAGAATGTCTTGAAACCGATCTCCTTCAGACCATCTCTTGAGAACGTAGAGACACAGGTGACCACAAAACACTTGATCTGGCAATTGCACTCGTTCTGTGTTGTAACGAACCATCGATTTGTTGAAATAGTTCTTTATTTCTTTCGGCGGCGAGATTCCGTAGCTGTTGAAATAATAATTCTTCTTCTTCCCATTCTTGAACCACGCCACCCAGTGAGTGCCTTCACCCAATAAATCGACTAGATTTAAAATTCCACATTCCAATTGTTGAGGTCTTCTCTTTGGCAAGGCATCTCTGGAAAACACGCCTAGAAAATCTTTGATTTTCAAATCCTTCGCCACATTCGACAGATCGATGTTGGATAGGGGTTCGTTAGGTAAGACGACACCTTCTATGGATATCTCTATTTTCTATTTCATAAATGTGCATATTTTTTTTTAAATTTATTTATTTTATTATAATTCACTAAAATGACGTTATTTTTTATATTTTTATTTTTCTTTTTAAACTAACTCTATCGACTTCCATAATCTTGAATCCGTCTAATTCCTCGACTTCCATAATCTTGAATCCATCTAATTCCTCTTGATTTTCTGGAATCCTATCATCCTTAATCATATCTGAAATCCCATCGTCTAAAATTAGATCCAAAGTCCGATGTCTGAGTGCCAAAGTGCTTATTTTATCATCTAACACGAATCTCTTATCGTCGTCGGCCGTCAGCGAAATCTTGTTGACTATTTCGGTATACAAGTCGTGATTTTCGCTTTAAATCGATTTCATATTCTTATACACCGGACCACTTCCTAACAAACAATCTTTATACTCTTGGAAAGAGATGTTTTTCTTCACCACGCATGCTTTAACCCCTTTGCACTTCTTGATCTCTTCATCTACTAGATGATAAGCATACAGTTTGGGTCTCAAGCCTACGAATTTGACGATTTGTTTACCACCGCTCTCACCCTTAAATTTACCCAACACCTTCTTGTTGTCATTCGATTGAATATTGGATGGGTGATCAATGGGATAATTGCTCGTGTCGAACCACGCGGTCACATCCGGAGATATATCTCGGTAGACATCTTTCGTCTCTATCTCATAAACTAAACCATCCATGTCGGTGAACAGAAGTTTGGCTTTATCACCAATTTTTTGTTTGACGTAATCATAGTGAAACTCGTACATCAATTGCTTGCTCATATCTAAGATGATCGGTCCAAGATAATATGGTTTGTCGAACTTCAGGTGCGTCTTTTGCATGTGAACAGCCACTAGATTTTCGTCGAATATGGTTCAGTGTTTGTAATTAGGTTTCGCCACTAATTTTTTAGCTTTTTTCTCAGACGTGATGAGTCGAACGTCTGTTCTCTTCCTGATGTTTTCCATCGATTTACCGTACACGCAGTTGTTCATGAGTTTGGAGAAATCTTTTTCAAAATCGTTCTCGGCTTGGATACTGAGATTTGTGTTGAGATCGATGTATTTTTTCATCCAAGGTTCTTCGTCGAATCAAATGATGCGATGTATGTCAACTAATTTCATCCCGTGATCAACGTATTGTTTCAAATTCTTGCTGTAGACGATGTACTTACATTTGTTAAATAAATTGGGAATGAGTTTTTCCTCGTCTCCTTCGAATGGTTCCATTCGTTCGGGAGCCAGTGGATAATCATTGTGTAGATCGTGTAATTCTTCCGGATAGTTCAAATCGACTTCTAAAATGCAAGGATAGTCTCTCCATTTTTGCATCTCTTCCAGTTCCGTCACCCATTTGAAATTTCCAGTCGGTAAAGGATGACTCATAGCCCAACCATACAGATTATTAGCATCCCAATACTGTATGTATTTATTTGATCGTTTCGAATCGAAACCTTCTTTCATGTAAAGATTTTTAGCTTCAGAATATCTGTGGTAGATCATCGAGATGCCACCTTTCGCAGCCCTTTCGAACATGAGCAACATGTCCACGTCTGATAATAATTCCAACTGGACTTCAGTGCTCTTCAACAGAGCATCCCACGCCAGACTGGGTGCGGTGAAATACCAAGCTGGATCCAGATCATAATTTCGCCGACAGACGTCTCGAAAATTTTCGAACACGTCTGTCAAGAGCAGTACGTTGGTCTTCAGATAGAGATCGTGATAATCTCTCATGGTTTTCATATCGAATGATTTCCACACGTTTTTGGCGTGTTCGTAATTCTCGCTGGAAATGTCAGATTCATATAATTTCGAATAAAAATCTTCTTTTGAAGGCAGTGCGGTGTCGTCGAATCTCTTTAGATCATTCATATAATCGTAAGGATAGACTCCTTTCCTCAACATGACGCCTACTCATTCTCCAAAATTATCGCTTGTGATTTTAAATTTCTCCTTGCTCATGTTATCGACTAATTTTTCCAGAGCAGTCGACATGAATTTAAAACTGTTGATGAAACATATGCTTCTACGAATGGATTTCTTGGTAACGTCTCTCCGTCGATTACTCTTTTCTTCTCCATGACCTTCCATTTCTTGAAGGAAATGTATCTTTCTTCGCTGTTCACGATGCAATTTAATTCTTCGTGGGAGGTGCCGAGATTTTTCATGAACAAATGACTGTCGTAACCCGAGAGATTGTGAAATATCACCAGATAGAAAATGGTGTCTCGATATTTTAAATTACACTTGCTGTGAGCCAGACTGCGATACAGACCTGTGTAATGATCGTTGTCTCTGACCTTCTTATTTTCCTCCTAATTCTCGTCAAACGATTGTCTGCATATGTGATATTCAGTGGCCCTGTTATTTTCGTCCTGCTGTTCTCACGTGATGATCATTTTCGCCAGAATTTTGAATTTAATTTGTCGTATAACATTTGAATTTTCGATTCTAACTCTTCCACGAACCTTTGAGCCACGTCGTCGTCTTCGCACTGTTTCGTATAGGTGAAGGGACCCATGTCGTGTTGCGAGTCAAAAGTGCATTTCACGTAAATGCAATAGCCCGAAGGCATGTGTTTTTGATATCTTTCGACGTAACTTCGAAGAGCGTCGGGTTGGCAGAAACTCATTTTCATGGTGAAGCATTCAAAATCAGCATACATGACAAATGGTACTTTTAACCTTGTATTGCGATTTTCTAAGTTCACAATGGTGTTGGGTTTGGGCATTTCGACGTTGACACCTTGATTTTTGTTGCAATATTCCTGATGTTTTGCTAACGATTTTTCGCTGTGAAATGCATTCATGCAGTTGCAACATAAACATATCTTTCCTTTATGTTTATTATTTTGTCTTGATAGTAATCGGCTCGGATGTTTAACCCAACAATAATGATGATTGTCACCATTCGAAATCAATAATAAAATAATCGTCTTTTCTCTTTTAAGATACGAAGTCTGTCTGAGAGGATAGATCATTTGTTTTTCATCGTTGTATCCCAAGACGTTCACCGCTACGGTGGGATTTTGAGCCTCGAAACGTTCAATGTGTTTTAACTGCGTTGGAAAAGTCACTCCAGTCCAATCGAGATTTTTAGAAGTCTCCTCGTAATGAGAAACTCTATTGGAGTTCATTTTGACAGGGTATATAGCAGAGGTGACTGCCCATTTAAAACACTGATCATCTTTATTTCTCACATTGACCACAGAGTGCTTTTTAGCTAAGAAATACGGTAATTCCATGTAGGAAGACCCTTTCAATGAATCGTTTTTAGTTATATGAATTTCGAGTTTCAACCCCTCATCGAACGTCCAATTACTACCTTCATGTTGATAATTCATGAGAGATGTCAACATCTTGTCTTTCATCTTTTCGAAAACGTCTGATAAATCTGAACCTCGAAGTACGGGTTCGACGTTAGATCTGAAATATGCATTTTTCACGATGCTCTCACCAGACTTCACATCGATTTTATTCATCATGCAATGGAGTATCATCTTAATTTTTCATCCCACGTTCATGTGTTTGTGAAACAAATCCAATACTTCTTTCTTCACCCGTTCCATGAACAATTTCGGATCGACTTTCTTGAACGAGGGAACCACGTCGAAAGTTTTAAAAACGCCTTTGATCGCACTCTCCCATTCTACAGGCTTCGATTGGAATGCTTCCGCAACGAGTTATGCTATATATTCTTCTCCTTTCCCTTCGTAGATTGCTCGTCGAATTTCGCTCGATATATCTCGTTTGTCTAGATTCTGAAGTGCATCACTCGTTTTCGTTTTGTTTTTTTTTTTCATTTGAAACTTGAAGTTCTTCAACGGCTTTTCATTTAGTCGTCTTCTCATTTTTCACAGTCGATGCATTTTTTGACTGTTTAAGTTTATCCACTTCCGATCTTTCATTTTTTTTATTTCCATCATTTCACAAATGATATTCCTGCATGACTTCAATTTTTTTTGATTTGGTTCTATGATTTCTGAAATATGGAATTTTTAATATTTTACAAATCTCGTTTAACTGAGATACGGTTTTCTCATTTAAATTTTCCATTTTTTTATTTGTTTGCTCCATTTGTAAGAATATTTTTTGGGGAATTTTGTATTTAAATAATTTGTTAAAAGGTTTTAAAATTGTTTTTATATATATGTTTTTAATTCCTTCAAAAAAAATTTTTTTTGATGAAATTAATCAATTTTTTTATGTTCCTTAACGTGAAAAAAATTGAATTAATACAAGAAAAAGGATGTTAAAATTTAAACTTGTTATTTATATATATAAAGAGAAAAAACACTTTTACAAAAAAAAAAAAATTCACATTAAAGAAAATTAAAATTAAAAAAAACTTTTTCATATATATATATATATATATATATATATATATAAAGAGTAAAAAAAAAAAAAAAAACTTTTTTAAAAAATTATTAAATACAAAATTTAAAAATATACATTATTTGCAATAATTCATAAAACAAAAAAACAAATAATTGATCATGAGAACAACACCTAAAAGATGCAAATTGAAATTGAAACGAGTCGAAACATGTAAGAAATTTGGTTTTAAAATCTATAGATTACAACAACACGATTCCATCGAATTGAACGAGGCTGAAACGAAGGGCTTAGAGCACAAATATAACATGCCTTTGAAATTGGACGAAGCCATGCTCAATTTGTTTTATGAGTACCAAAGTGATCTACCGAAAATCGTCATTGCCAAAGACAGAGAATTTGACAAGGACGATTTGTTGTTGCCCTATGGAAATTACATATATCCAAAAATCTCACTCGAACTTGTGAAAAAATCGGGTGGTGAGAGCGCGTTCACCAATGTAAAAAAACTCAAAAAAGTAAAGATAAACATTCAACACATTTTCGAAAAAGGAGAAGACACGAGGGTCAACATGCTAATAACGGACATGGAAATATAAACAATAGAGAGATTGATTTTTAGTGAAGAAGAAGGGAGAAAAAAGTAATGAGATCTAGAGAGGTTGATCATCTCTAGATCTCATTACTTTTTTTTGTTTTTGTTTTCCTTCTTCACTATCGCCCATATATATTATAATAACGTTTCTTTTTTTCTCAAATTGGGCGTTGATTCCTCTTTTCTTTTTTTATGATATATTATGTTTTTATAAGAACACATTTGTTTATCCGAATCATAATTATGAACGAATGTGGTGCATCTTTTGGTAACACTCGCATCATTACCATTCTCTTCAGAAGGTAGTGGTGACTGTGGAAAACATCTCATTCTTTTAAATTTCAACCATCTATCCCGATCTTTTTTTAACTCTTTTTTTTCAGTTCTTTCCTAAGATATCAATCATTAGCGTCTAATTGTTTTTCCACATCTTTTTCCCACACTATCCTGCAATATTCATCATTAGCATCTAATCGTTTTTCCACATCTTTTTCGCACTCTATCTCGTGATATTCATCATTATCGTCTAATTGTTTTTCCACCTTTTTATCCATTTTATATTATTTCATACTTTCTATGATTTATATTTTATATAATTATATATTTTTTACATTATAATAACATACTCAAAATCGGTATATTCTTAAACGGCGAATTCTCACCAAACAACAAACCCTTGCTGAGTCGCTCAATGTTCCGTCCACTCTTCAGATAGAGACCGTTTCCACTCAAAAAGTTGCCACCTCTAACGGGTTCTAGATACAATCCTTTACCGCTGTCATCTACGTGGATGCGACACACGGATCCTCCCTTCTTCAAAAACAGTCAGCTGCCACCCATTAATTCCTCAACTGCCGAACTCGTGAGTCCCGAGAGAGCTCCCACGCCGAGAGTCTTTCCGAGAAAGGGTAATGCTTTTGCGGCAAAGGGTAATGCTTTTGCGGCGATTCCTGCCAATAGCGGTAGGAAACCGCCTTTCATTCTCAAATTGTATCTCAATTGAGCGGGACTCAATCTCACCGTCAACCCTCTTCCATCACGAATCGCTTTCTCCATCCTTTTGATTTGACTTCTGGCCCAGACGATCGAATCCTGACTGCCACTCGTCAGATCTTCGTGAGTGAATTTGAATTTCACCGACTCGCCTCGAGTTGTTAACACTCTCTTGAGTTTCTTCCTCTGTCCTGCGGATATGTTCACGTTTTTAACCACGTATTGTGTCATAATTCTTTTTTTAAAATATATTTTCTTCAATTGTTTTTTTTCTTTTAATGATAATTATATATATTAAATATTTTTTGTAAATTAATATTGCGTTTATTTTATTTTGTTATTGATATATATACACAATATTTTTTTTTTTTTGGCTTTTATATTTCTCTTATGTGAAATCGTAGCGTCACCCTCTCTCCGTGAAGATCTAACAGTTCACCATTTTGATCCGTCAACGTGGTTTTGAGACTATACAACGTGTCTAAAATCACTGGTTGATAAACTAAATTTCGAGGTCGTTCCACGATCTTATAGCCCGGCGACACATTTGGAAAGAAGGAATAGATCATCGGTTGAGCGCTACCATTCACGTAGCTTCCAGCAATCACGTCCACGTTCACCAGAATGCTATTGACTGTGAGAATGTCGACTATATTTTCAGATGCCACGTGGCCTCGATACATCTTTCAATCGAATCCCAGCATCTTGCCTATAGAATCGTCCATGTTGAAATCCACTCGAAAATTATCTTCCAAATCCAACATCGTCTGTAAGGTTCTAGGGTTGGGAGCGAGTCTGATCTTGTTGCTTCCCTTTCCATCTGTCTTCATTCGCGTCTGAATGTAATTGTTCAAATCGTCTATGTCATAACTTCCTTTGGGAATTCGAATCTCCAACCAGTCCACTAGCTCGGAATACTTGAACGAGTTATTCTTCTCGGTGACATTGGGAAAGGAATAATAAGTCTCCAGATTCACCAACGCCATCTCGTATCTTTTCTCTCTATTCAATTCGATGAAAGGTTCGAATTTCGTCGCGAATCGAGTCGAATCGCCACTCACCACGATTTGAATGAATTGTTTTGCAGCCGTATTCTCGGCTATCCGTTCTAACAATTCTCCTTGTTCGAACATTATATTTTAATTTTTTATTTTATTTTTTCGAAACTAAATTATTTGATGATTTATTATTTTTCTAATTTTATTTTAGCTCTCTGTCTTATTATCATCAGAAACATAAAACTTGTCGAATCCGCACCGATATTTTCCGTGATTAAATTCGCTAGTCAAATCGATCACAACGAAATTGTAAAGTCCTCCATCCCAAACCCTCTTGCAGAATCTCCTGAATTCCACTGCGCTCATGTCGTTTGCGACGTGATCGCCGTAGATGTGATTGAGATTCTTGAGATCCTGGCTAAAGAGACACAGTAAATTAGCGTTCTCCCTTATCGTCTGTCTGGGCAATCAAAAATAATTCTGCGACAGGTAGAAACAGTCCACGTTGCTGTGACGACCTCTAACGTAATATGATTCGCATCGGTTCTGTCTCTCCAAAAGCAGATCATCGAAAATCATGAGATTCTTATCTTCCGATTTCAATTCTCTATGATCCGGAAACGTCGCTAGCGTTCTCATAAAATCGACACTCGACGTTCGAAGACGCATTTCTCTTCATCAATTCTATCACCACACTATCCAAAATGGTCGAAAGAGAAGCTTCACTTTTGTCAAATTCCTCCCTACTGTCAAAGATTCTGGCTATGACGTCCTTGGGCAATCTACGATCCATGCACTCTCGAAGCAACCTGTATTCGGGTTGAAACAAGCTCTTGCCAAACACGAACAATCTGTCGTAATCAAACCAGTCGGGTCGCGACAACAGATTCATCAACAGATTGGTCTTTCCACAATTCGATTTTCCCACTATCAAGCCTCTTATGCTTTTGGGAAAGAACTCGTTATTCGACCTCTTGGTCGCGGCGTCGTTCCAAGACATATCTTTAATGTTCATCTTTGTTTATTTTTTTGTTATTTTAGATTTTTCAAACACAATTTTTATGTTTTTTTCAAACTCAGTTTTATAAATATTGTTATTTATTTATATTACACCATCGCGAGTTCTCTTTAATCCAGATCCACTCGTCATTTTGGCCAAATCTTGTATGGGTACCACAGCATCCTTAAAATCTTTCCAACTTTTCGGCGATCGCTCTAACGTAGCTCGCTTCGCCGGCGGACTGATCAACTTGTCGATCAACGCGTCGGCTGCCCTCTTGCCAGCCACAGAAGCTATCCTACCACTGGCTTCGGAAGCGGCTTTCTTACCAGCATCCAAAACCGTCTTCTTACCGACCTCAAACGCGGTCGATGCGAGTTTTCTATCTGCATCGCTCGTGAACGCTCGCTTTATAGAATCGACGATGCCAGAACCGCCTTGAACGTAAGTTCTGACGTATCCCCTGTTCTTTATCACCAACATATTTTATAATATATATTTTGTTTTTTTCACTGGTAAATCGTTTCTTGTTTAAATTACTTTTATTATTTTGTAGTTTAAAATTTACTCTTTTTATTTTATATATTTCTGTTTGTTTCTCTCTCTACTTATTATATATCAATCCTTCAGTTCGTTCATCAGTCTTTTGTAATCGCGTTTATTCAAAACCTGCTGCCTCAACAATTCATCGCATTTGCTGACTATCTCATTATCTAATCCAGTGTTACCAGCGTGTCTACATGCCATCAACAAACTCAATCTCTGAGACAGAGCGTCAGAATCGCTCGGAAGAAAAGTGGTTTTCACCCCTTTGCCAGTCACCGACTCGACGAACTTCTTATTCATATCCCATATGGGTTTCACCACCTTCGTCCACTTCTAACCTCTGTTGGCTTTGGGTCTCGTCTCTCCGGCATCGTTATTTCTCTTCATGGCGTGGGTCTGAACCAGAATGTCGCCGTAATTGTCGAAATCCTGTTCCGTGTAATCTCCAGGCTTGTCGAAAAGGAGCAATTTGCACAGTCCAGGAGTTAATTCGTACCTATTCGAACCGACGATTAAATTATCATCATCCTCTCGCACTTCTGTGTCGCCCACAAAAGTTCTACCGTCAGAATCCTTGTGAATTCCATACAACAGATCTCTGTTACCACCATCCTCGGACGACGCGACGCTATCAGTGGTGATAGTCGAAGCTGTATCGTCGCTCTCACTCACGTCGGTTTCGATTCTCATGGGAACGTAATCCGGTGTAGATTGAAAGGAATACTGTTTTGTAAAACTACCGGCCAACGAACCCATTCTCAAAGAACTCTCTTTTATGGGTCTCAATTCTTCAACTATCTCCTTCTTGCCTCGTTCCTGAACCTCCGGCATGGGTTTAAATATTTTTGTGGCTTTGCGTCTCAATTCCATCTCTCCAAGACGTCTGCTTCTGTCAGCCGATTGAATGCTCTTCTTGGCACGTTCATATTCGCTTAAAAGTTGATCTCTACATTTAGAATCTGTGATGTGTAAAAACAGTTTCTTTCGTTTTTAAATTATTAATATTCCTTTGAGTATGCTAACGTGAGTTATTTATTATTTTCAAAATTAAATGTATAATTATTTTTATGTTTTATTGTTTAAGTAAATAAAAATCTTCTGTCTTAATATAATAACTAAAACCAGTTGAGGAAAAACATTTTACATGACAAAATCTCTATAAATGCGTTTTGCCCCCGAACACATTAAAAATCATCACCGATTATTCACTCAGTGATGAACTAGAGAACTTTGAAAAGTTTGAAAGTTTTAGCGCATAAGAAACCGGTTTCTGATTTAACGCGTTTGAGAATAATTACATCCGTTAAATGGAGAACTTGAAAAAGTTTGAAAGTTTTAGCGTATAAGAAACCGGTTTCTGATTTAACGCGTTTGAGAATAATTATATCCGTTAAAAGGGTTCATTCATATCTCCGAACATTATAACAAGTAAATTAAAAATTCATTTACCTCTTAAACCTGATTGAGTGGAAACGCGCTTTTATTGTATATTATTAAAACGAAAATACCTTTCATTCACACCGAAACAAAACATGAGTGTCTTTTATGATACAATTATCGGAGTCGATTTTATAGTCGACTCTATTGAACGAAAACCTTCATTCACACCGAAACAAAACATGAGTGTCTATTAAATAGAATTTTACCTCTTAAATTCATCTAAGTGAAAAAGGTTTTAAAGTGGAATTTTTATTTGAATGAAACAATTCTACGAACTGTTTTATTTGAATGAAACAATTCTACAAACTGTTTCATTAAAATTATCTTACAAATTTCGCTGTGACAAAACGTGAACAGATCGGTTCTAATTTTCTAAAACTCAAGTTTCAATTTCATAATTAAACGAAAACCTTCATTCACACCGGAACAAAACATGAGTGTCTATTATGATACAATTTTTATCGGACTCGATTTTATAGTCGACTCTATTGAACGAAAACCTTCATTCACACCGAAACAAAACATGAGTGCCTATTATGACACAATTTATCGGACTCAATCTTTTGTCGACTCTATTGAACGAAAAAAGCTATTTATTTACACTGAGTACAAAATTGAAAAACTCATCAAAACCGATTCCATCACTATTCGCCCCACAAAACTCAAGAGGTGAATCGACAAATCGAGTTTTCGCCGATCGGATCGCACCCTAGACCGTCCCAAACGCGATTCCGAACGCAGGTGATACAGAATCCGCAAACCGACTTTTTTCCGCCTTTTTTTCATGTACCGTTTTTCCTGATCTAGAATACGCAAATGGGTTCCCCGATCGGATCGCACGTTTGACGTTCGAACACCCGTTGGCGAACGTAGGTGATACAGAATCCGCAAACCGCTTTTTGATGCTGATACAGAATCCGCAAAACGTTTTTTGCTCGCGTTCACCAACGATGGATCGATGGTCTGATCCGCGATCGTAACGTAGAGAAAAAAATGTTAATGTACAATTTCTTAAAATATCGTACATTTGAGCGATGTGTCGAATGTACGCGTTCGCCAACGGGTGTTTGAACGTTAAAAGTGCGATCTGTGAGCCCCAAAACAATTGCGGATTCTGTATCACCATGAAAAAACGACATTTTTGCACTCTGTACACGATTTAACACTGAATCCCTAGTCCCTGAATACTTAGTCCGCCGGACTACTATTCCTAGAAATGTTAGACATAGGACTATAATTCCGCGGAATAATAGTCCAAAGGGACTAATTTTCCTGCGGACTTCCATTCCTGTTACACCGGGACGTGAGTGCGTTTTAGGGGCGTTTACAAAAAAAATGGGCAAGAAGGCGGGACGCATGACCAACGCTCGCCTACCAGAAGGTGGTTGACCACTTCTAGGGGTGGAGTGTAGGACATGCATAATCAGACAGGTGTGCTACACAACTGTCTTTCTATCACACTTTCTGGTGAGAGAGTGGGTCGGCAAACTTTTCCAGACACGGGGTGGGGTGGTTGAGTGGTGCACAGCCAAAAAAAGTGAGTTTTTCAATCTTTTCCGTTCACTCAAATATACTGACATCTGTTCTTTATCAAGCTTATATATTCCCTTCTGTGTCAAAACAGACCATAAATAGTCCCTTTACCAACATATTATTGGTATATATCTGAAGAACATCTATTGAATTTCACCCTCAAATCGTACACGCTTATCGTTGACACAACATATAAGTCTTGGGCCAGGTTGAATTCTATGCCCAGTTTGCAATGCTGTCCGATGAATGAAGATAAAAACTTTGTTCCCAGCATTACCCAAAGAAAATGCTCGCTGTATTTCCCCATACATGATGGTGGTTTAACCTCCCACAAAATTATCCACATCCTCTGACATCGACCAACATCACCCAGAAACTGGACTGTTAATATACAATGGGACCATTTTTTTCACGTTTCCTTTACTATCTGTGCTGCATAGTGTTAAGAAAATGTCAGAGCTTTCAACATTCACAGTAAAGAAATAAAGTAGTGAAAATGTCATGTGCAATCATTTTGTCCTGAAAATTGTGCCTTGGATCTTTGCTGCCTCTCAGGTTGAGTCAGGTTTTTAACCAACCCTTTCGACACTAGCCCTGGAAGGTATCATTTCAGTCAATACTGTCAACAGCGTAATGGGAGAAACCATCCTGGTTTGTTTAGGGGGTTAAGTAATAATTCAACCCAACAGCTCTGTCGAGCTGTTGGATCAAATTATTGCTGAGCCTCGCTTCAGATTTTCTGCTCTTTATATCGTCTGCTCGTCCACTACCATTATTTGGTCTTCTGGTAGGACCACCAAATTAATCTTTCGTGTCCTATCATGTTTCCTAAACATCTTTAAAACTTAAGTTTGTAGTGCCCCCACGGCCTCTAAAGGATTACCCCCTCCCCTCCTCCCGCGATGAGATTTTTATAATAGCACACGTTAGGGTACCTGCATGTATGCAATTTGTAAACGGACATTAAATAACAAGCAACAATTGAAACACAATTTATTCATCGTGAAATAAACTGCATAATTCCAGCAGCTTATATCCCAGAACTATAGGGTCATGGAAAGACCTCATTCGTCATTCCATGCAGCTGAATTGATTCTGGTTCTGCTGTTCTGCATTGCCCAGAAACATAGGTATGGCAATTAAATTTCATCTATGAAATATGCTGTTCCAGGACCATGTAATATAATTCACAATGAATTTCATCGTAACCTTGTTCTACATTCTGATTGATAACCAAACTAACAGTCGTTGCAGCATACAGAGGCCTTGCGAAGATGATCGATGGGGGGGGGGGGGGGGGGTGTAATCCTGATATTACACGGCTGTAATGGCTCAAGTCCCAACTGACTAATATTTCAATTACATCTGCATCATCAAATCGACGAAGGCATGCCTTCATGTTGTAGTTGGAATATTACTCTGTCGGATTTGTAGTTGAGAAAATTGCTAAGTGGAGAAATAAAATACATGCAGTAGCCGTGACTCCTTATTTACTAAATGCGCTGTTCTATTACGCCCAATTTATCACGCTGTGCCTTCAGCAGACCTGATCGGGTACTACAAACCTCCACTTGTAGTATCTACTGCCCTGTAACACAAGTCAAAGTATGAAACCTCGCCCTTTAACACTTAAGCTGCTGAAAGCGACTATTGTCACCTATTTTACGATGATTATTTGCACTTTCTGGTTTTCGCAGATCAAACCTACCATCTGATTAATTGGTGGAAAGGGCTCAGAGAGCTCTTTCCAAGAAATAATCATATGATAGTTTCAAGAGTGTCATAAATGTCATTAAAAATCCTTGCGTACAGGCGTAAATAGAGGTCCTCCATATATGGCAAAAATGGGCGTGGCAGTTAAAGGGTTAATGATTTCTAGCAAGACAGAATTAATATCTCAAGACTCCAATCCAGATGAAAATGTCCCGACAGGAAAAATTATTAGGGAGGGATGTCCCCCCACCCCCTTTAGCCCCTCACCGACTCCACAGGCAACACAGACGAGTACATATTGTTACAGAAGGAATCTTCATGGTCTATAGAAGGTTTCTTATTTGCCTCTGCTTATTGCTGTTTATTTTAATTGTTCTGGGAGACTTTACTGTTGAAACCATTCACCATGGTCTCCTATTAGAGTTATTTTTCCTTGTACGCTTGTTTGAGAGGCTGATTTAAAATGTTGGAATCTTGTAAAATGAAATAACGAAACAATTAGGGACCTTATTTTCTTATAGGTACGATTATTTAGAATTTTGTAAGGAGGGTTAAAACGGTTTGAAAAAATAAAAACATTGCACGGATGTGGGGTTGTGAATACATTGAGAGGGGAAAAATAATTCAACCCTATCTCTGAAAGTTTTTTTCCAGACCACCTCCGTGAACACATTCTGGAATTTCGTGAACGAACGTTATTTTTGGATGTGTCATCCTTCTCATTTCCAATGCGTGCCAGGACATCACTGCTCACGTGTGGATTACGACCAGTCCACGGCGGCTCTACTGTAGTTGCAGTGCGTGTTTGATATTTGTACCCACCACCGTATCAGCCACACACACACCCTCATCGAGTTTATGTTTTCTTTATGTATCACCAGTCTTCAATAATTTTTAGTAAATTTTTCTACTGCACATAAACATTTAGTTTTTCACATAAAATCGTTTGATAAGTCTCTTACACTCTTTAGGAAAGGATGACTAATTTCTAAATGTATTCGAATACAAATATAAATATGTTATGGAATGTTATGAATTCAAATACACAGATTTTTAAATATGTTTGAATACTAATATAATATTAGAACGTTCCTTTTCATGTTCTATCGGTCGATAGTACCTGAGTTTGTGTGATTTCTGAAATAAAACCTGAAGCAGCGAAGCTGCTGAAGGTTTTATTTCAGAAATCACAAAAACTCAGGTACTATCGACCGATAGAACATGAAAAGAAACGTTCTAATTATTTTATTATGCCGAACAAAAAATAGTTTTCATTGTTAAGCGTTAACTGCAACATGCCATCAATCTTGTAACGACAACATAATTCGACAAAATCCAAAGGCCAGTTACGTTACTCCATCTTTTCGCTCATGTATTCCGCGGGGAATTATCTGATTGACATATTGAAACTGCGTTTCACACTAACTCAAAACGAACTGATTATTGAAGCGAAAAGCATATTCGAAAAATCGGGCAACATTTTTTAAATTCCCGGGCCCTGTGCATCAGTGGAGTGAACGGTGTGCAGATGTCCATTGGCGTTTTGTCTTGAAAACATTTTCCCGATGCAGGGATTCAACAAAACCGCGCTTCTCTTCAGAGCAGCACACAGCGCCCCCTACTTCATTTTGTTTTTTTTTCTTGTAGACTGTATTTCTGCTGAATTGTTTAGAGTTGAAATCGGTGCCCTCTCGACACTAGTAGAACAATGGGATTTAAACATGAAGGACAGGTGCATGAAAGTTGGATTGAGAGTCAATTTTATAGTTGGGAGATCGTGAAAGCTCCAATGGGGGATAATGAAACAATATTGATTGAATGCTGGGAGATTAGGAGGGAATACTTGGAAGGAATACCTCGGTGGGGGACTGGGTTAATGTAGACCTATCTGTTAAGGACCGCGACAAATCAACAGGGGAAAAGAATCATTGTTATTATTACTAAGGAGAAAATACAGTTAAAACTAGAAGTACTAATAGCACGTCGATCTGCGCGTTAATCTACGCGTTATGACCATGGTAAGGCTATCAAATTTTGCACATACCGCCTATGCACAAGCAAAGTTTCAGGTTACCCGGAGGTCCATTGGCAGAAACATTGCTTGTGTTTGCTATGGGTAACAAGGAGAACCTGCCATGCTTTGGATGCCATTCGATTTGACAATTGCGCGCAATTCCTACCCGCAATTAAACCTAGATAAGCGCAGAGTTCGTGACAGTACTTCTAGTTTTAACTGTAGATAAAACTATTCTAGCAGTAATCTGCTGCTGAACAAAGTATAATTTATTTCATCTTAATAAAAATATATTGTGTATCCGTAATTACCCTAATACAGCGTGTATCAGGAACCTCATATACAAAAATGTTTCTTGCAATTGTAGTTTACAAGCGCGAGTTTACTTTACTATTTATAGAACATTACAAACTTCCGAAAGACTTTTGCGAGATACGTTATACGTCACATTACTTTTATCTTCTGTATCCTAATCATTTGAAGTATTCAAGCGGGAATAACGTGTCATTTAGAATATATATTTTTCTGGAATATTGAACCAACGCGCTCAAAAAATGTATCCAGGGATCGGAAAAGTTCATGGCAGTGAATACAATTTCAGACGAAACGCTCAGCACTGCAAATGTGAAAACAAAGTCGGAAACAGAAAATCTAGTATATCAACTTTCTGGCACTACGGTTAAGAATTATAAGATAAACCTATCATCACCACTATGTTTATTTACCTAACAATCATACAGATTTTGGCCTGAAAACCACGAGAAACGGTACGTATCACATAATGTGTTCCGATTCCGTATCATATGGACGACTCATTCTGATTCCGTTTCATATCGACAACTCGTTTCCGGTAGCGCTACGGGCTATCATAACAGGCACATTGATACATTCTATGTCCGTTTCAGTGATCGACCGAACATTATGTCCCAAAAATGTTTAAAAATAATTTAACACTTTACCTAACATGAAAAGTAGACGACAGTTGCAAAAAAGATTTTGAATAACTAATTTTTTTCATTTTTATCTCAAAAACATAGGTTATAACCCCTCGTTGGAACTAGCTCGACGAGCTCCTTCCAACGAGGGGTCATAACCTATGTTTTTGAGACAAAAAATGAAAAAATAATGAAAATTAATTGGCTATTTTTTTGAGAATAGCATTGGTCGGCTTTGGCCGTTACGTTGGGTAAAGGGTTAAGATTTAATCTGTTTATGTGACAGAATTGTTAGATAAATGAATTATCATGATAATGTGCATCCTGTGATTTGTATCCGATTCTCGGTGGTGTCCAAAGATGGGATCACAACTCGCCGGCAAAGCCGGCTCGTTGAGATCCCATTCTGGACACCACCTCGAATCCGATACAAATCACAGGACATGCACATTATCATGATAATCTGTATTTACCTAACAATCAACTTAATTTACACCCCCATAAACTCGGAAAAACGTTTGTATCAGCCCCCTCGATCCGATTCTGTATCACATAGATTCAATTTTCGATAAACACCGCACTATCACATATATGCATTGTTATTACGCATTAAAATTTAGTTCCTGAAATTCAAACTTTTGACCAATTACAACCCAATTTAAACTGAAAATTGGGGAAAACGGGGTTTAAGTTTGTCTTACTATGGTATGTCGTCACGGACGAGAATACGGTATTATTGATCACAGGTTTATTGATCTAAGTATTAAATCGAAATAGTTCTTAACTACTTCTCTAATTTCGTGTGTCCCTCACACATTCCAAGAGAGAAGAGAGTGAATTAAAACCCCACTACCTAATTATACGGCACAACAAAAATGGCGCGAAAATAGCCCAGCCGCAGAGAATTAACAGTAATTAAGGAAAGTCACCCCTACAATATTATCATGACCATGTGCTTGTATGTAATTTGTATCAGATTCGAGGTGGTGTTTACAATCGGATCGCAACGAGCTCTGGCGGGTTCGTTGCGATCCGAGCGTAAACACGACCTCGCATCTGATACAAATTACAGGACATGAACGTGGTCATGATAATGTATCTGTACAAAATGTTACATCAGATCTTGTTTTTAAGGCTATCATGTTGTGGAATGTGGGAACGTCCACGATACAAATTACAGGACATGCACATGGTCATGATAATGTATCAATCAGCAAAAAATTAAGCCAGTACCAGTGGAATCGTGTTCGCTTCATACAGGATCGTGATTACAAAGGCGAGCAGAGAATGTCGCGAGCGAGGCGTTATCTGGCCGAAATTAACTGTCTACTTTCCATGTGAGAAATGCGAAGACACTGAATCTCAGATAGTAGCTATATGTACAAAATGTTACATCAGGTCTTGTTCCTAACGCTATATCTAGTATAGCATGTTGTGGAGTGGGTGGGAGGGGGCGTTCCCATTATCAGAATACATCGGAAGCAAATGTCCCTGGTATGTGAATCAGGAAGAGAGAGACAGGGAGGGGTAGGTGTCCTACCTCGAAGAATCCCGGGGAATTTATTTATTTATTTATTGGTGGTTAAGGTCACATACTTATGCACAATGGCTTGTCGTGACTGTGGCATTTTTACGGGTGGAGAAAGCCGGTGTACCCGGGGATAACCACCGAGCAGCGACGAGCAACTGTCAGCTCCTTAACACTCTAACTCTGTTCAAGCTCCGCTCAAGCAGGATTGCAGCGATTGAAGACATGTGCACCATCGATGTGCAGCACGCCCTAATACTCGGCGTCATCGTGCCCACATGTAGGCATCCGGGATAAAGTGTCTTACCCAAGGACACAACGCGGGTCGTTCCGGGTGGGGATCGAACTCGGGACCTCTAGCTTAGAGGTCCAACAGTCTACCACTGAGCCACCGCGCTCCCCGAATCCCGGGGAAGACAGGTATCCTTCCTAAAATAATGTAAAGGGTTGGGGCTTCAAAAATAGAGAGAGGGGGAGAGCGAGAGAGAGTTTGAGAGAGAGAGAGAGAGAGAGAGAGAGAGCGTGATAGAGAGAGATCAGGCCAGCAATGTGTTTTCCAATACATTTTATACAACTGTTCAGCAACCTGAGCATCCGGGTGCGGTGTTTCCTCGCAACTCAAATGCAGTCACCTGAAACTGATATTTCTTTTTTGCATTCCATTCATTGCAATCTTATCGATAAATAGCAGGAAGGCGATATACACGTTCTTTATTCTTCAGATGTAATTGAAAATTCCCTCACACGATTTGTCTCTTTAAATGCCTTTAAACTTTGAAAAAGTGCACATTTTTCGCTTCATAAATAACTTTACAAGCTTCACGGTCTCACCCCGGTAGCCACAAATTGCATTGTTCTCATTGTAAATGCGTTTTGGTTCCAAACGTATTCCTACCGTGCGACTGACATAAATATTTATCATATGAATGCTTCGCTTTCTCTGCTTATTATCGCTTCATATTATCAATAAATATTAATCAGTGCTTCAAAACACCTTCGGTGGATATGATTGATGTCACATGATAAACAGAATATGAAATTTGTATTTAGGTCATACTCTGTTTATGAAACTCGTTTACGAATTTCCGGTTTTGCCGAGCCAGAGGCTCGGCAAAAGCGGAAAATTATTAAACTCGTTTCATACATAGAGTATGACGAACGCACTCATTCCATATCTTCTATATCTGTGTGTGAGTGCCTTTCTATGCACACTAACCCAAGTTCGAAATGCTGACCCAAGTAAAGGTGATGGAATAGTATACTTACTGCTGTTTATTGTTTCTATAAGAACGGAAACATTTAGCACAAATCCGTACACGATAGATGTGGTGTTAAAGTAGAATTGTGCACAAATCTGACAGTCTGACAGTCTGACAGTGGCGGCGCTACGGGGGGGGGGGGGGGGGGGTGGGGGGGGGGGGGGGGGGGTGGGGGCATCCCCCCAAACGAAGGCTTTGCCCCCCCCCCCCAGTCCCCCCAACCATCTCGCATGCATTTCCATCCACCCTCACACACAAACACATTCAGTCACTCTCTCACACACACCCCTCTCTTTTTTATTCCCAATAATTTCCCATACACACTTAGCCCAAAGCCTCAGGCTAGCTGATGAACACATCCAGGCAGTAGAGATTTAAAGACTCGGATGTAGATACTTATAAGTTATAATTAAGTTATGAGCCAACAAAGGCATGTCTATCCATATCCCTTGTCTAAAAAAATTCATGGATTTCGCATTATGACAGACGGGCATTATGAGTCTCTCTCTCTCTCTCTCTCTCTCTCTCTCTCTCTCTCACGCACAGACCCACCAGACGCGGATCCAGGATTTTTTGAAAGGAGGACCGCTAATTACCATTACATTTAGTCGAAACTTGGACCCAAGTCCGTAATATAATTTTTTAGTCAGGACGTACCAAACCAAAAAAGTATATTACGGACTTTGGGTCCAAGTTTGGACTCCCTCATAACAAAGTAATGATATGATCCTTTACGTATTTGCCCCCCTTCATGGAGTCTGCCCCCCTAGTTGTCCCCCCCCCCCCCCCCCCCCCCCACAAAAAAATTTCTGGGCGCCGCCACTGCAGTCTGAACGAGTACGAAGACGTCAGTAACAGCAAGACTAGACCGAACAAACAGTTAAGAGAAAATAATTAAAATATCCTCAATGATTTGAGTGTCTTTTCGTCAGACTACATGTATATCAGACATGAAAAGCCACCCGGTCACAACAAAAAGTAATTAATGTCTTTTTCACCAGTGTGGTTATGTATTCAACCAGAACATGGATTCATTCAACGTATTCTATACACTTGGTGGCAACGTTTACAGCTGTTTTGGTATTGTGTTTTTGTGGACAGGGCCACTCAACATAGTGTCATACAGCCTTAACCCTTTGACCCCTTGTGGTATCGTCCATGTCAGTTCAGGTGACAGCAATTGGGTCTGCACGTTGAAAATATTAATTGGTCTAACCCCACTCATTCACTCAGCAGCCATCCTACTTAAGGAAATTATGATGTATCATGCTTCTGGGCCGAAAAAAGGGCCACCCTCTTCCAAAGGGTTAAATTATTACGGACCATGTGAACACTTTTTTGGTCGTACTCAATATATAGTATACTATGTTATTCATAGTGATATGTATGCCAAATGCACATTTTCTTAAAAAGCTGGCACATACATGTGGGCGTTTATTCAAAATCACGAACTGGTATATTCTTGACTTTGGTCCAGCATTTGACCTTCTGGAAGCCATTTCCGACTTTGTAAAACCGGGTATATAATATTACATTTCTCCCCACGACGTGAACAAATGATAAGTTAAATATATCAATATGCATGCCCACATCATTAATCTCAAAAAAGTAATCTCGTTCAACTGTGCACACAATGACCAGTCACTCTCCAGTAGTCCTTTCCGATGACCTTGGGTTTAGAAGTCGTGTATGGGGGAAACAACGAATGCTTTGTTTCTTCACTAGCAAACAATAGATTAATAACTGTCTTTAATTGCTGGTGGTACTTTCCCCATCGACACAAATCAATGATTAACACAGGAAAGGAAAATGACAATGGTTTTAATTCCACGTGTCAGTCAGTTACCGTCGAGATGCTAATTTCTCTTGGTCTGCTTTTTGTAGAACTACATGTATACTATTCAAAAAAGTAGGAAATATTTGATCAAAGTGAGATATATGAAGAAATATATTTATATTTTCATCAAAAAGACAGTTGGGGCATTGCAGTGTGACATCGGGTGAATGATTTCAACGATAATTGGGTGTCTGACAAGCACACATTCCACACATTGAGCTGTAGAAGACATGGTCGGTCAGTCAGGGAATTTACCACATTCAGTCCAAGACCTCAATACCTTGTAAATCCTCCTCGGTTCGCGAGACAAGCGCGGATCCGACGTGGCATATACTCCTCACCAAACCAAATATAATCTTGATTGATATTATCCCATTCTTCCTGCAGTGCAGCGTTGTCGTAGGCGCCTGCCAAGCATATCCCAGACGTACTCGATTGGTGAAAGGTCTGGACTTAATGCTGGCCAATGAAGTGTAGTGATGCCCTGCTCCTGGAGCGACTAGAGCCCTGTGTGTTCTTGCATGTCATCTACGAAAATGTATCGACGGCGGTGACATCGGGAAAATGGCACGACATGAGATGCTAATATGTTGTCACGGACGTTCTGCCCTGTGTCACACCCTTGGATGACATGTAATGCTGTTCTGCTTGTCGTGGTTATGCCTCCCCACACCATAACCGATCCACCTCCAAAGCGATCGTGCTGCCTAACGGTTACCTCATGGTATCGTTCGTCCCGCCGCCGCCGTCACAATCTCTTTCGCCTGTCGTGGAAGTCGAGAGTGAACCTCAATTCATCGGAAAAGATGGCGTTGCTTCACTGTCGATTGTCCCAGCGCTGTCGTGCTCCACACCAATTGCGCCTTGCTGAGATGTGACGTTCAGTCAAACGTGGAATTATTCGAGGTCGTCGAGCATAAAAATTCCAGCTGTATAGGCGATTTCGGATAGTCTGACCACTGACTCGCACATCTGCCACTGGGTGCAGCTGCTGTCCCATTTCTGAGGCACTTTGATGGCGGTTACGTTATACTGTGATTCGGATGAAACGATTCTGGTTAGCAGTAGTCGCCCTTGGACGACCGGACAGACTTCTGTCATCAACATTGCTTGTCCGTCGGTCGCGTGACCACAACCTGCTAATCACGATTGAGTAACGTGAGAATTTGAGCCACTGCAGTCTGTCTGTTGCCAGCTTCCAAATTCCAAGGGCACGTAAACGTTCGTCATGTGTCAGTCTTCGCATACCTCAAAAGTTACATTTCGACCAGAAACTATTGATGAACGAGTCTATACTAAGAAAAGAACGATGAGACCTCCGCAAAAACCTGTCCAGCACGAAAGAAAATTTCAAAACGTACCCTACAGACACTAACGCGGCGCTCGTGCGAAAAGCCTGCACGAAGTTTTCGTGGGCCGTTGACATTCATGATCCACACTAAACTTGGTAACATATTGAAGTGTCCAATCACGTGTATCCAATACCATTTTCCGAAAATATCAACATCAGTTTGGATATCCCCTACTTTTTTGAATAATATATATGTTTCGTGATATTTTATTATTTTATGTTCCGTTTTATGTTATATTTGGTTTTATGTAATTTTATACTTTTTGATCTTTCTCGAATAAAATATGAAAAAAAGTTGTTTTTTTTATAATTCTCCCACATAAATACCCATAGCACAAAAAAAATCTCATTTGCCACAAAAAAATCTCACTTCGCCACAAAACATATTCAGTTTTAGCACATTAAAATATTGAGCCAGCGTGGACACTGTATGTACACATATGGCGTTGGGTATATAGTATGGGTATGTGATGAACTATTGATGGCGAAGGTGGACTTCTTGAATTTTTTTCTACGCAAAACGGGAAATGTTGCCAATGTCACTATGACGGCATAATACACACTCGACAACATAGAGACGTTGACCGCTGTTGTGCTCCAGTGTTCGGGTCAGGGTGTGTCGGGCTTCTCGTACTGGGCTGACAGTGTGGTATAGTATGAGTGGCATATACCCTGTTAGTCTACTGTTAGCCATTGCTACTGCAAATCCACCTAATGTTTTTTATTATCATATGGGTGGTGTAAGTAGTATGGAATGCAATGCAATGCGATGCTGTGGAGTAGTGGGGGTAATGCATGGTTGCCTAATAAGTACTATAAGATGCTATGAGGTATTGCGAGATAATGCTTAGCAGTTTAGAACGGTGCATGTAGTATAGCGTGGACATCATATTCCCCTGCATGACTACTGTTAGCCCTTAGTACTACGAATCTACCTAGGGCGTTATACTGTCCTACTGTTGTTATGGGTAGTGCGTAATGTTTTGGTAATACGGTGTTATGCTTGGCTGTCGGGTACAGTGGTATAGGGTGAACTGTCTACCCCCATATGTCTACTGTCATGCCTGAGTACCTAAGGCGTTGCACTGACATACGACTGGTATGGGTGGTTCATAATTTACAGTGTGCGATATTCGCACCTGGTGGTCTACTGTTATCCCTTAGTACTACAAAACACCTAATGGTTTGTACTCTCCATGGATAGCTCGGAATGCTGGATCATTGATTGTGGTGTATGCTCGGTTTCTGGTATCGTAGACTTATGAACGTTCTGAGACTTGGCCGAAGGTAAAGGTCGTGATCTAAGATAATTAGCAAACCTGTAGTAGTGCCACAAGTTAAAAGTAACCGCACAAGGCTGTATGAGTGGCAGAAGATTATAGTTTTAGGAGACAACATTAGAATTTGTTATTGCTTTCCAATGTGTGATTTACTGAGATTTCCGGGTTTGATTATAACGATAACTTCACAAGTGAATTATGCAATCAACAATTGGGTCATGTATCCGTGCGCGCAAAGGAAGACGCTTTTCCATGGGTGTAATGGGGACTTCATTGTTGTTTTTTTTTGTTTGTTTTTTTTTAACCCTTTATCTAACATGAAAAGCAGACGACACTTGCCAAACAAATTATTGAATAACTATTATTTTCATTTTTTGTCTCAAAAACATAGGTTATGGCCCCTCATTGGAACGAGCTCGTTCCAATGAGGGGTCATAACCTATGTTTTAGAGAAAAAAATGAAAAAAAAATAAGGAAAATTAATTGGCGATATTTGAGAATAGCGCTGGCCGTTTTTTTGACCGTTACATTAAGTAAAGGTTAAATAATATAATTATCGTTAATAATGAAAAGTAATAAACAGAGTAATCTCTTGATTGCACAGGTTACGTGAAATAATTCATTCGAGGCGAGGGACCATATTGTAAAACACACGTGCGCATTCGCGCACTCGTGTTTGTACAACGTCCCTCACCTCGCATGAATTATTTCACGTAACCAGTCCAGTCAAGCGATTACTGTCTCTGTAATCGTTCTGTCC